>CM040129.1:198470538-199070538 GCA_022559845.1 Amorphophallus konjac
GGAGATCCTTGCTCCAGGCGATAGCTTCCCATACAGTAATGCTAGTTGGGAACCGGCTCATGTGTTGAATAATTTTACGGTCCGCCCTAGCGCGGATCTTGTCAAATGATGGGATAAGTTCCTCCAGAGTCTTCGGAGCTCCATAGGGCTTCTCCCGCTTAAACGGACGTTGACCTTCATCTTGCATCTCTGCTCCTTCTTGAAAGAGTGGTGCCAAAGACACATCTGAGGCCGACTGAGATCCGGCTGGCTCGGCATGACCCGAGGGACCTTCTCCCGAGGCACTGTTCGAAGGACCCGCCTGCTCAAGAGCCGGCGTTGACGGAGAGTCATCCGCGGGAGCTTCTTCTCTCTCTGAGGAGTGAATTATAAAAGGGACGCCGCCCGTCCCTCGATTCTCTGGGGTTCTATCAACATTCTCCGAGGATGTAGGGATGAAGGGAACACCCCGTACTCGTGGCACAGGAATAGGGCCCGATTTTTCTCCTCTAAACATTATAACCCGGTCGGGGGTCAAAGGACTTTCTCGCCCTCGACCGCGACCTCGACCACGAGCCCGCCGACTCCTCCCTGATCGGCGTTGATATGTAGCCATGGGTGCACAGCCTTCTCTACCAGGAGCATTTATGTTGTCCGGGGGTGGAATGGCCACCACGTTGCATGACAACTCCTGCATAACCTGCTCGAGGGCTTCCACCGAGAGCTCTTCGTCCTTGTAAAATAACAAAAGCTCTTCCGGAATTGGAATCTTCTCGCCGTCTTCAAGACGATGTAGAGTCTCCCGTAGCCAATTGAGGAGCCGGGTCTTGTGCCCAAACTTCTCCCAGGGGATATATTTATCTAATGTGACCATCCCGGTGGGACAAGGTGGCACATATTCCTCCAGCTGGTCTATGAGCTTTTGCAACCGCTGCACGGGAGTAAGTTGTTTGGAGGCTTCCATGGCAGCTGCCTGTTCCGCCTGCTTTTTAAGCCTCCTCTTCAAATTTTTTCTCCGGTTCTTTTCTTGCTTCTTGAGGCGGGCGACCTCCTCTAAAGAAGGAGGAGATGACTTTGCGGAACGAGGTTGCTTAACGCCACCACTCTGACTCCCGCGTCGCACTGGCCGTCTGGCACTTTGGCTTTCGCGGCTCTTCCTTGGGCCCACGCGGGTCCACTCCTCTGCCTCAGGGGAGGGTTGGAAAGTGGCCTCGATCGCCTGAGCAACTATTTCTGGTGGCAACTCCTGGAACTCCATCTGGCTGAAGTGGAGCCCCAAAGATTTTTGCGGAATCGCCGACTCTTTCTTTGACGCAGGTTGAGGATTTGTTGACTTAGCTCCAGGCTGAGTCTTAGGCTCAACCTCTAGAACTTTGCGCTTGCCCTTATCATTGCTCTGTGGGCAGCTAGTGGCAACCTTCTCAAGGCGACCGGACTGCATGGGGGCTTTGGCCGGCCCTTTGACGGGCTGCGCCGGTTGAGGCTTCTCCAGGCTTTGTAGCTTGGCTGATCCAGCCGGAGCCTCACCCTGAGGATTCAGGACCTTGGCCTTTCCTTTATCAACTGGTCAAGGACATCCTCTTATGACAACACCTGGCTGGCTCGGTTTGGGTTGAGTCCCATGGCTTCGTCGCACAGCGCAGTCTCCCGGGCTCTGAGCCTTAGGCTTCTCACGAGCAGTCTTGTCCCTGGCGAGCAACGGGAACTCCCCATTTTGTTGAGGCTCGCTTGGGCGGGCCAACCGGGCAAAAGGCCTCGTTCTCTCGCCGAACCTGCTGAAGAGTCTCCTTGGCGGCTTCTGCGAGGCGTAGCCTCGTCATAGAATTCCCCTGGGTATCCACAACCCCTTTCTGAATGAGAGCTTCAATGAAGTCTTGAACATCTTCACAGTGTTGAGTAGGGTGGGACACCCTCGCATGATACTTGCAATAGCGAGGATGACTCTTGGCCGTCTCGTTGTAATAAGACGGAGAGCCATATGCCAACACCCACCCATCCTCCAGAAGCTTGTCAAATATCTTCTCAGTGTCCTCCTTGGGAAAAGAACACTGATGGGAAGGTCGCTGTCCTGGGTACCAGAGTGTGGCCTCGGTTCCCGGCTGTCGGGAAACATTCCCTTCAGCAGAAGGGTCAGGCAGGTTGAATGCCAACGGCGTATAGATGACATTAACTGAGAACGTCATCGCCCCACGCGCATGTGGCTGTGGAGGGCGCACTAAGGAATCACCCATATCAACTATCCCTCGCCTGATGAAATCTTCTGCAAGGTCCTTAAAGGGTTGACAGTTGAAAATAATATGACCCGATGCCTCATGAAAAGGGCAGTAATCTTGATAGAACCGGGCTTCAGGTCGCTGGTGATTAGTTGCCACTGACGGGGTTACCAGCTCAGCACGGCAGCACGCGAAGAAAATCTGTAGAGTTTGTTCGCGGTGAAAAGAAAATGGCTTTGCAGGTTCCGCCTCTTCTGACGAGCTTGATGAGTCCTCGGACAGCCAACCATTTGACCCTGACCTCTGTGAGACAGGTGGAAGTGGGTTTGCCTCTGCTCCATGAAGGTTTGCGAGTTGTTCACTCTGGGCTTGGGGAAGAGCAGCGAGCTGATCATCCAAATAATGGAGAAATTGCAGCAACTCTCGCTGTTCTTGTCTCAGCTGGTGGATTTCCCGGCGGACTTTCCAAAGGAGCCTTCTTACAGCAAGGTATTCCGCCCCCGGCCAGCACGACGACTCGGGAATGGCTTGAGGTTGCTGGTTTGAAGACCCAGCCTCGGCGGCGTGCGATGCTGAAACCGGTGCCGCCATATAAACCACATTGGCCGATCGAGTGAATCGACTCCAGTGGTGCGGCTGCGGAGGCTCAACCGCGTGACCAAGCATATTTATCAGACCTTTCTGAATAAGGTCTTCAGCTATGTCTTTAAAGACATAACACTCTGCAATGGTATGCCCCAATCTCCGGTGGTACACGCAGTAGTTGGGGTCATCCGTCTTGTCTACCTCTGCCGGCCTCCGCGGCTCTGGCAAGGAAAACAGCTCAAATTTCATGTATTGATTCTTCAATACCCACTATCGTAGAATATTCATGTGGTACTTTTTCAGATTTTGCTTTTTTTTTTATTATTTATTTTTTTTAATTTTATAAATAAGGATAAAATAAATAGGATAATAATTTAATGAATTTTAATACTATTTATTTTAATACTAAAAATTATAGTATTTATTCTTATGGGAATGGAAATGAAAAACAAGAGATCCTTTTTCCCTCCTGCATACACAAATCAAAGAGCATTTTTGTGTGCTCTTTCCTGAAGGAGTACGGCTTCTTCATATTCTCCGCCAAGGCTTCAGCAGCCTTCTTGGCCTCCGACTTTTTGCCATTACCCTTCCCCTTAGCGCCTCCTTTCTCGCCATTTATCGGGGAGAAATCCACTGCATTGATTTCTTTTCCCCCAACTGGGCGGTCCTTGGGGGCTTTGCCCTTGGCCGAGGAATGTGTCGGATGGTCTGCGAAGAACATTTCGATCTCCGCGACCACCGAGTTGAGCTGATCAAAGCCCCGGATACTGGAACCCAAGAGCTTTTCACTAACTTCGGCCGCCAGACCTCGGCGACATATGGTAATAGCATCCTCCGGCGTGGGAGGGTTATCACAGTGCATGCTAACATCCCTCCACCTCTTGATGAAGTCAAGGGCTGTCTCAGCCCTTATTTGTTTTAAAGCGCAAAGTTCCGCTAAGGAAACCTTACGCTCAGCGGTTTGGAACCGGTCCACAAACTTCTTCTGCATATCTGCCCAATCGGGTACCGAATTGGGCTTCAAACGGGAATACCATTGAAAGGCAGAACCCGTCAAAGAAGTGGCGAAATACCGCAAGAGGTAGGACTCGTCCAAAGCCAGTTCGCCCATGGCGGTTACATAGTAAGCCAGGTGCTCATGGGGCGAACCCTGCCCATTAAACTTTTGCAGCTTCGGGGCCTTGGGGCAGTCCGGAGGGAGCTTCTTGAATTGGTGATGGAGAGGGTAGGGCACACTGTACAGATCGACTGTGGCCACTCCTTCACCATGCTGAGCGAACTTTGCTTCTACAATCCGCTCAATCATCTGCCGCTGAGCCGTCAAACTTTCGGCAGGAGTAGCAGAGAACCTTGTATTAGGCTCCTGCTGAGGTACCTCCACTTCCAGGGCCACAGGTGGTCTGGCCGCCATAGCCGACCCATTAATAGTGGCTGGAGTTGGAGATGGTTGCTGCTCAACGCTTGCCGGTACTGCAACGGGTTGGGCAGGAGGCTCCTTATCGCGCAGGAGTGCTTGCAACAGACCTTTCAACTCCTGGTTTTTGCGCCGGAGTTCTTCCAGGGTGAGAGCTTGAATCCCCTCCGTTGTACCTTCCTCGCGAGGGAAAAGGCCCTCCCCGACAGCGCCATGATCATTATCCTGGCGCTCCTCCTGTCGTGCAGGGTCAGGCTGTGAAGTTCCTGCTAGAGGAACTGAGTCTAGTTGAGCCACGACCCGAGAGACGTGCTTCGACCTCCTCATAGCTTGCAATGGCTGGGTGAGGTCTCCCTGAGCCGCTTCCGTGTGCTTGTCCGTGGAGGAGGTGTAGCAGGTGAACGCCCTGACAGTGTCATCTGCGACACGAGTTACCCGCCTCCTCCTCGGCGGATGCCGCACCGGAGGAGATATGTCCCCCAGCCGGTCGAAGACAGATGCTCAAGGGGCCGGACGCTGTCGAGCATTGCCCCCTCTTGAATTGTCTGAGGTAGCCCAGGGGGAAGTCGGACGTACCGGCTTTGGCGGGGCGCGGTACTGCCCCCGCTGCCGGCGAGCACCTGGCTTGTGAGAGGAGGAGGGCTTAGTCGACTCATGAATAGAGGGGCCCTGCCCCGAGTGCGGCCCAGACTGGCGTGGGCCTTTCTCAGCCCGGGCGCGTTTAATTGCCTGGGCCTCCTCCTTGGTGACCCATATCTCCTTTCGGTGGAGCTGACGCTCCTCAGTTGGGTTGCCCCCAGACTTGACTCTGGGGGCCGCCACCTTGGGCCGGAGCGTAGCGACCTTCTTTGCCTTCGCTCCCTCCTCCCGGATCTTCCGAAGGAGTTCGAATCGGTTGGAGGTTGGGATGGTGGGGACGTGTCGGTCCCGAGGTACAATCGGCTCGCCTCCATCGAGCCTGATACGGACGTCGCCGACGAGAATAGTCTTGCCAGAACGCGAAGTAGTGGCCACGGGCCGAAGTTGTTTCCTCGCGTGGCGTTGCCCCCGTTGAGCAGGGGCAACCGTCTCAGTACGGCTCCCGCGACGACGAGGGCGGCGTTGTCCCTGTCGGGAAGGAGCAGTCTTAACCGTAATCTGGTTGACCGAGAACACTCGGCTAGCTTGAAAGACTGAAGGCCTGACATCTCCAGGCGTGGGCTTCATCGAGGGCCTGACACCCCCAGCCATGTTGTATTGTCCGGCCGACCTGACTCGGCCAACAGCAGATAAAGAGGGCCTAACACCCCCGGTAGGCATCTTTCGGACCGGGCGGACCCGGCCGGTGGCAGGAACAGAGGGCCTGACGCCCTTCAGAGCAGTTGCCTCGGCCGGAACAGCCCGACCAATGACAGGAACAGAGGGCCTGACGCCCCCGGCGAACACCTTCGAAGCCAGGTGAACCCGGCTTACAGCACGAACGGAGGGCCTAGCACCCTCTGCAGCAGTCTTCTTAGCCGGAGCAGTCCGGCCAGCAGTTGGCACTGCATCCTCCTCAGTGATCGGAACTACCCCTAAAAAGAAAGGGGAACCGACCACCGGGGGAAAGTTGCCGAAAGCAATCGGCGTCGCCAGGTAGCCATACCTGGCGTGGGTAGCGATCACCTGCGGTCCATACGTCACCGCTGCCATTGTCGTGATCGTGATGTGACAGAGCGCTTGAAACTGGCAAGCAAAACGTTCTTCCCTCGTCCCCTAAGAGGGAGAGCAATAAGAACCTCAAAGAGGTGCAAACCTTCTGTTGTCAAAGAGAAGAAAGGCGGGAGGAGTCCCACCGGGCGTGCCAGTCTGTGAGACACGGAAAAAAATCTAGGGTCGGCCTTCATCGTAGATAAAGGGTAGATTTTCATTCTTTTTGAAAAGAAACACTCCTCTGCGTAGAGAGGGTTCCGTGGGTGCGCGTCGTATCAGACGATATAGGTTCGAGTGCTGGACCTCTCCCCGCCAACCGGAGTCGACGTTGATTTACATCGGCTTAATGTCCGAACACCCTTGATTAAATGACAACATGAAGGCTTAAAGTTCTTCCTCGAGGCTCTAACCAATAGAGCAGGTTTGCTTAAAACAGGACGGGGGAGCTGACGGGGACCCTGACTGAGCACGCTGAAGTGGACCACTGGGGTTTAAGCGGCGGTCTTAGACCTAGGGGTATTTTAGTAAATAACCAGACCAGAGGGATTTAGGAGTTTCTGGGCTGCGGTAGGCATAAAGCCGGGTTACTAGCCTTCCAAGGCTCTGAGGCCCTCTTCAGAAGGTTTAGGAGACCATTAGATCACTTCTTAGGTCGCAGGGGTATTTCGGTAACTTTACCAAACCCTAGGCCTAGGTTTAAGATGACCCTCGAGCGCTGGACTGAGCCAACAGCACTCCCAGACCAAGCCGACAACGAGAGGTTCTAGAGAAGACACTCACGGGTTCAATTGGTTGGAAGTAGGGGTAAGTATGCAAGTTTTTAGAGAGTCAGGGTTTATATGCAATATTGCATTAATGAAGTGTGCCGAGCATAATAAGGTGCTCTTATAATTTTGCAAGAGTACAGAGGGTGTCGACAAATTATCGACTATACATACATCCGCATCAGGGCGGGAAGTGGGGGCATACCCCTAATTACAAAAGTTGCAGGGTAAAACTGCAATTTACAGGACTTAGGCCTTTTATGACCTCGAGGAGGACGTTTTTACAATTTGTCATCGTAATGACATAATGACATAATTGCATAAGTCCGTAACTCCGTTGCATAACACATTACGAACACGACCCGTTGAAGGGCATAATTGTAAATATACCCCGTAGGGGCATATACACAAGGCCCGGGGACTTACCCCACTCAGACCAAAAATAACGAACAACTTGAACTTGAAGTCTAGGCAAGTCCACCTCTCCTCCTCTTCCTTCGTGTCCGTCCCATGGGACCCATGGGGTCTATTTATAGAAAGTAGGGAACCGGCCCGGGGGAAGTGGGACCCGGGCGGGTCAAGGCGACCCCGGGCGGGTTCCTTTCCCTCCAAAAATCAATTTTTTTTTTTGAAAAATGGGCAGTTTCTAGACTGACCCGGATGCGCAGCACCCCAGGCGGACCGGCCCGGGGCCGCGGCACCCCGGGCGGACCGGCCCGGGGGCGCGGCACCCCGGGCAGCCACAGGGAGACCCGCCCGGGGGCTTTATACCCCGGGCGGGTTCCCCCCTCCCCGGGCAATCCCCTTGGCTTCTGTAAAAAAATCCTCCGTACGGCTCCGACAGCGACGTTTCTGCACTTGACTCCACGTGAAAGAGGAAGAGCCTTCTCCTCGCCTTGTTCGTCGTCTTTTGCGCCTCGCTCGTCCGTCGGGGAAGGAGTTTTTGATCCTACGAGACGTGATACACGCCGTCGAGGTACCAAAACAATGTGCATAGCACGTCTTCACACCCTTAGAGCTTGGGTTGATTGATTGAAACCCGGAACCACATGACTATAATAGTCTCCGTGGATTTATCGCGGGTTCTCCTCGCTTCCACGGGATAGAACGGGTTGGACTGAGCCAACACCGTAAGCATGGGCTTTTGACGCACACATACGTACATATATAAACGTATATATACATTTATTTTCTGGTTACAACAGTGACCTACTCTATATTTTGGGAACAAATGCTACCGCCTTCTAGGTGTTGTACTTGATCAAACTTTTGTTGTCTGTCTCTCTGCAAGTGATGACATGTTCAATTTTCTATTGTATGATTCTTGAAGGGGCTAGTGGTAAAGTATGCATCTTGCTACTAGTGACCACAGAACTTTGCACACTGCAATGATTGTTCTTCAGCTCTGAGATTTTGTCACATCCATTCCTGTTGAACTGGTGATGACCCTGAAGACCCAATGAATGTCAAGCTGCATTATCTTCGACATCACTTGCAAATAAATGTAGGCCAGAAGTGCCAGCACCAGAGGTAGAGCAGCCAACATCTTGAGTAGTTCCATCACTAGCCTTGTCTAAGGTTTGATTGTTA
This sequence comes from Amorphophallus konjac, assembly GCA_022559845.1. NCBI lineage: Eukaryota > Viridiplantae > Streptophyta > Magnoliopsida > Alismatales > Araceae > Amorphophallus > Amorphophallus konjac. Next base: position 198,478,755 of record CM040129.1, read on the forward strand.
ACCTCATTATCATTTTCCCAGTGGTTAGCAGTTTGAGAATCTCTCTTATCCTGCCCCACACTTTCCTTCAGACAAGTGGGGGTTCTATGGGTACCAACTTTAGAAGAATTTTTTCTTGTTATATATTCCCTTCCAAAGCCTATATCAATTTCTCTCGAAGACTTATTAGATTGGTCCTTGGGAGCTGATGCCCGCAGAGTCCTTGATGTTCTTTACGTGACAGACTAAAAAGGTAAATTCACTCATGTTCCTATTGACCCATGACTGATTCAGATATCTTTTTCTTCTTTGGGCTGGTTTTTACAGTTTCATTAGCTACTATATTCTGTTGTCGTAGCAGGTAATATATGGGAATTATATGAATGATTGAAGGACTAGTGATCTACTTTGTACATCACCCTACTGATCTACTTTAGTGTGTGTGTGTTCAGGGGGGATACAATGTGTGTGTGTGTGTGTTCCCAGGTGGGTGTGTGTTCAATTTGGTGTGTGTGTGTGTGTTCTGTGGGGATACAATGTGTGTGTGTGTGTGTTCAGGGGTGTGTGTGTGTTCAATTTAACATGTGTATGTGTGTTTTCAGGGGAGACATGGGTGTGTGTGTGTGTGTGTGTGTGTGTGTGTTCCCAAGTGTGTGTGTTCAGGGGTGTGTGTGTGTGTTCAATTTAACACGTGTGTGTGTGTTTTCAGGGGAGACATGGGTGTGTGTGTGTGTGTGTGTTCCCAGGTGTGTGTGTTCAGGGGTGTGTGTGTTCAATTTAACATGTGTGTGTGTGTTTTCAGGGGAGACATGGGTGTGTGTGTGTTCCCAGGTGTGTGTGTGTTCAATTTAACATGTGTGTGTGTGTTTTCAGGGGAGACATGGGTGTGTGTGTGTGTGTGTTCCCAGGTGTGTGTGTTCAGGGGTGTGTGTGTGTTCAATTTAACATGTGTGTGTGTGTGTGTTCAGGGGGGATACAATGTGTGTGTGTGTGTGTGTTCAGGGGAGACATGGGTGTGTGTGTGTTCAATTTAACGTGTGTGTGTGTTCAGGGGAGACATGGGGGTGTGTGTGTGTGTGTTCAGGGGGGATACAATGTTTCTATTTTCCTAGAGAAAACCCTGCTTATTTTCTTTCTGGACATTTCTGCCATATAAATCTAGAAGAGCTTACAAGAGTAGATGCTGAATTAATGCGTAGACTACCGTAGTAGTAAGGTTGGCACATTTGTCCACCCTAAAAATAAAATGTGTGTGGCATCAGAGAAATATGATCAAAACAATCAATTGGACATGCATGGTTTGGCTATCAAAAAGTGTCTCCGTTATCTCTTTCCATTTACATATCTCTATGTAGTACAAATTTGACTCATGGTAATGAAATATTGGCAGATGCAGCTGGGAAGTATGTGACTGACAAAACTTATTTAATACTTTCCTAATAGAACACTATAGTTTTTCATGTGGTGCATAAATTACCTACATAACTTGATTTGTATAAGGTAGTAATATGAGCATTTGAGCTCAACAAGGTTGACCCTTCCATTAAAAATATAAGAGACAGGTGATATGGAGTTGTGATTCAAAATCCATAGCATGAACATTATTTTGTTGTCTTATTCATTCCCACTTGAGTCCTATTAGTCTTGGAAATTATGTGATTGAAAAACAAGAGAGAAAAAAAATAGAGAAGGCATCAGTTTTACAACTTGCCTTGTCTATATCCATACTGATCATGTCTAAGACACCATAATAACAATATTCTTCTTAACATGGCCTGACATGCTGCAGTTTGGAAATAACTCCCATGCTCAGGGTACAGTCGAGACAACTCCTGGTCAACCATTTTTTCTAGTTCAGCATTCTGGAAAAAACGACCCCACATGCTGTCTGCATAGGCAATTTCAGTGGAGATAACACAATTTCAGTGGAGATAACAAACATGTGTTCAACCCGAACTTGTATCGTATCATGTTTCTGATGGGCTTTATTTTGCAACTTGCAACCTGGAGGTGCATACAATGGATGGTCACAGAGTATTACTTTCCTTCCAATCTGAAAATGCTTGTTGTCATGGTGGGGTATTAACATGCTGGAGTATTATTTTTCTTCCACTCTGCAGCCTGCGGGTATTAACATGCTGGGGTTCTCGTCCACAGAACTTGCTACTACACTGTTTGCGCTATTGCTACTGCCAGCTACACCTGATGTCATTTTTCTCTACCACATGTTCGCAAGCATGCTCGTATTTCCCCTTCTTATTTGTTCTCGTTCTTTCTAGATATAAGTAATAAGATTAATGCCCATTATTGACAGCTACCACTACTAGAACTACCTTCTTTCATGTTAGTGATAAAAAATTGTAATACAACTGTTGGAACAAAAAAAAATGTGTGTGTGTTATTTAAGTTCTTTTGAAAAGAGTTCATGAAATAAAGAAAAAGAAGCGGGTTGACGCTAAGCTAAACGGCCTTAAAATGACAAGGGTCGCCTTCGCCATAAATCCCTCCGACAACCCGGCAAGATGGATATTGGGGATTTGTATTTTTATGCGCATATACGTGCATTGAAAGGTCTTGATAAAAAATATTTTCAGGCCTATAAACTTGCGTGGGAGGTATTCCGCAAAAAGATGAATATTTTCCGGATGTCCGGATGGTCAACCTGGATACACCGGGACCAAGAAGAAAGTTACAGCGATTTCAACGCCCACCACTAGGCCGTACGGAGGTGAAAAGGAAATTTTTTAATCCCCCAGATCCTTTTATAGCCAAGGGAGTGGGGGCCAACCCCCTCCACCCCTTTCTCTCCTTTGACGGCACGCCGAGGAAGGCCGGGAGGGACCCCCTCCGGTCCTTGTACCGGAGGGGGGTATCCCTTGCTGCTGCGGACCCGGAGGAAGACCCCCTCCGGTCCATGAACCGGAGGGGGAGGCTCCCCCATTGCTGCGAACCCGGAGGGGGGGGGGGCCGTGGCTGCCGGACCAAGAGGGAACCCCCTCCGGTCCATGTACCGGAGGGGGGGGAGTTCCCCGCCGCTGCGGACCCGGAGGGAGACCCCCTCCGGTCCATGTACCGGAGGGGGGGAGCTCCCCGCTGCTGCTGCCGGACCCGGAGGGAACCCCCTCCGGTCCTTGTACCGGAGGGGGGGGGGCTCCCCGTTGCTGCTGCGGACCCGGAGGGAGACCCCCCTCCGGTCCATGTACCGGAGGGGGGAGCTCCCCGCTGCTGCGGGCCCGGAGGGAGACCCCCTCCCATGTACCGGAGGGGGGGGCTCCCTCGCTGCTGCTGTCGGACCCGGAGGGAACCCCCTCCGGTCCTTGTACCGGAGGGGGGGGTTCCCCGCTGCTGCTGCCGGAGCCGGAGGGAACCCCCTCCGGTCCTTGTACCGGAGGGGGGGGGGGGCTTCCCCGCGACCGCGACCCACCGGAGGGACCCCCTCCGGTCCCTTACCGGAGGGGGAACCCCCTCCGGTTCCCTGCATAGCAGCGGAGGGGGGGTTCTCCCCTCTCCGTCCAATCCGCAAGCCCCCGAACCAAAAAAAAGGGGGAGAAGAAGAGTCATGCAGTAAAAAAGAAACCGAAACAAGGAAGAGGAGAAGTCACCTTGGCCTTTGGTATTCCACCGGAGGAACTCCAAGAGGTTTTTTACCACCCCCTCCGCCACTTGTGGGATCTACTATAAAAAGGAGGCTACTCCAAGGAGCAAAGGACGAACAAGAGAAGAAGACCAGGAGAGAAAAAGAGAGAAGAGAGGAAGACAAAGACTTGGAGAGCTTTTCTAAGGCCCAAGTCAAAAGAGAAAAGCAAGAGGAAGGGTGCGCCCCTTTCCTTCTTACTATGATACCATGGATTTTGTGTATTTGACATAAATACCCCTTCATATATAAATCATGTACATTTGACATAAATACCCCTTCATATATAAAGGGGGCTTCATGATGTTATACTATGACAATGAAATAATTAAGTGAGCATGAAAACTATGGTTGTCATGGCCCTTGTCAAAATTATACAAAGGTCCCTCTTGGCGTAAAATTACACCATTGACCCGAAAGTTCTTAAAATTGTGCATGTATATACGGAATCAAATGGGAAAAGGATCTCCAACAATTATTCTTGTCATGGAGAAATCTCTTTTGGGCTGTAATAATAATAAAAAACAAACATACAAAGCCTTGCAAATGGTATCCTCCAAAGTTCTTTAAATATAATCACGCTTATGTTCGTAAAAACAAATTGAAAGTCGCGGAATATAATTCATCGGGATCATAAAAAGTTACATGAAATTCGAAGCGACATATTCCCTTTCGAACATGAAAAGGCGAGGCCACATGAGAGAATAACAAAAAGGTCATAATCAAAAAAATCCGCTCCGAAGGAAACTAAAAGGGCCTTTCTTTTCGTCAAGGGTAGCAAAAGATCTTTAGCAGTTTAATCAAGGGTATTCGGACTCGTCCGATGTAAATTAACACCGACTTCGGTCGGTGGGGATAAGTCTTGTACCCGAATCCTAAATCGTCTGATAAATTTAAAAAAGGCGCGGAATTCATATATATATGCCAAATATACGCATATCCATCCAGCGAAATCGGATGTTTCAAAAATATATAATTCCGCGTGTAAACAGACTGGCACGCCCGGTGGGACTTTTTCCCGCCTTTCATCTTTACTGCTAAAGCTTCTTATGCCCTTACAAAAAGACCTAATGCCACTATTTCTTCCATACAGGAGCGCGAGGAGCAAAGGGAGGATACGCCGCCGAGACGTAAAGGCGGATCTTCGACCTTCTGAAGCTCAATGGCCGCTGTCACTTATGGTCCCTTGGTCGTCGCCACCCATGCCAAGTATGGGTACCTCGCCACCCCAATTGTGTTTGGGGATTTTCCTGCTGTGGTTGGGTCCCCCTTCTTTTTGGGAGTGGTCCCGGCCGCTCAGGCTTGTCCGGTCATTTGCACCGCAACAACCCCTATTGCCACTGGGGCCAGCAGCCCCCGACCAACTCAGGGCCGGGTCTTCTCGGTCCATGTCATTTCGGCCGACACTGTTCCCACCAAATGGGGGCAACGTCGTCGCCGCCTAAACAGGAAGCCGACTGCAGCTACTTCAAGGTCTGGTAAAACCATACTGATCGGCGACCTCCGCGTTCGTCTGGATGGCGGAGGGCCAATCACACCACGGGTCGATCACGTCCCGACTGTATCAACTTCCAACCGCTTCTCGCTTCTTCATAAGGTACGCGAGGATGCCACAGACTTCAAAAAGAAGCCTTCAAGTGGGGGTAAAGCAATTGAGCGACACCTCCAGAAAATGAAGCAAGTTTGGGTCACCAAGCAGGAGGCCCGTGCAATTAAACAAGCTAGGGCCGCCAGGCCTGGGCGAATGCAAGCTCAACCAACAACAACATCGTTAGATGTCAAAACCTCGCGTTCGCGGGGCCAAAAAAGGAAAGGGGGTTATCGCAAACCCAATGTTGCTCCCCAAGGCTCGGATTACATCCGAGTTCAGAAGACCTCCCGCGCTCAGGCACAGCCGACACGAGTCTCAGTCTTTGATAGACTGGCGGGAGATGCGCCACCACGACCTTCTGTCTTCGACAGGTTGGGGGCACCACCCCGCCCTACAGTCCAACCACCTAAAAAGCGTAGGGTGGTACAAATGTCAGGAGCAGGTGCCAACATGAAGATTTACACTTGCTATGCCTCAGGCAGGGAACCTACGGAATCAACTGGTATCCCTGCCAACGTAAATGAACATGGTGGCCCAAATGATCCCAATTTGGCCCTGGACGCGGTGTACCTTAACACTAGGAATGCCGCCAGAAGAAACTTCCAAGGCCAGTCTAGCGGTCAAGCGGGAACTTCTCCCCAAGGCCAACACCAGGTGCCCGTTCAAAACCAATGGCAAAATCAAGGAGAGAATGTACCCCTAGAGGGAGTAGACCATGACGAGGTAGTGAGCATCCATGAAGGGACGGTCCTCCCCGGCAATGGTGTGAACCTCAACCCAGCATTTGAGCCACCAACAAAGGCCGCCTTCCAAGCAATGTCTGACGATGCCAAGTTCGAAACAATGCAACGTTGGCACATAGAGATGACCAATCTCATGCTGGAAATGAAAAGGCAGATGAATATAAATGCTCAAAGGCCTCAAACACCGATGCCGAATCAAGAGCCTCGACGGGAACAACAGCATACAATCCCGCTATTGCCAATCGACAGGGTGCTCACCCCCCCGACGTGCGCGGTGACACAGGGGATGAGCCACTCAGAGGGATCCCCCATGCTCAATCTCTCAGGTCATGGGGGTAGAGGAGACCATCGCCCAGCGTCGGATGATAGAAAAGATGATCGAGGATAAGTTCGCCCAACGTGGCGAGGGTACTGCCACTGTCGACCTGTACAGTGTACCCTATCCTTTGCACCACCAATTCAAGAAACTCCCTCCGGATTGCCCGAAGGCGCCGAAATTGCAAAAGTTTAATGGGCAGGGATCGCCGCACGAGCACCTCGCCTATTATGTCACGGCCATGGGTGACCTCGCCATCGAGGAGTCTTATCTCCTCCGCTACTTTGCAACTTCCCTCACTGGGAGTGCCTTTCAATGGTACTCCAGATTGAAGCCCAACTCCGTCGCTGACTGGGCTGATTTACAAAAGAAGTTCATTGATCGGTTCCAATTAGTTGAAAGGAAAGTGTCCCTCGCTGAGCTCTGCTCGCTCAAGCAAAAGAGGGGAGAAATGGCTCTCGACTTCATTAAACGTTGGAGGGACCTTAGCATGAGATGCGACAATCCCCCGGCGCAGGAAGATGCCATCACTATATGCCGAAGAGGACTTTCCCCCGAGGTCAGTGAGCGACTTCTGGGGGCAAATGTCAAAGGGTTTGACCAACTAAATTCGGCGGTCGCGGAGATCGAAATGTTCTTCGCTGAGAATCCCACCTTCATTCCTTCAAAGCATAAAACATCTAAAGAGCGACCCGCTGCGGGAAAAGAAGCAAATGCAGTGGATTTCTCCCCGACTGCTGAAGACGATCAAGCACTGCCGAGCGACTCCAGCAAGAGGTCTGAAAAAAGGGCACCGACCACAAAGTTGGCCGAGCGCATGAAGACTCCTTACTCTTTTAAGAAGGAGCACACCGGCAAACTCTTCAGCCTCTGTATGAAGAACAAATTGATAGTTTTGCCAGAACCAAAAAAGCCTGAGGAAGTTGGTAAAACAGAAGATCCCAATTACTGTTTGTACCATCGTTTATTGGGTCATACTATTGAAAATTGTTATGTTTTTAAAGATGAGCTGGAGAAGATGATACAAAATCAACTCATCACAATGAAAGGGACTCGGGTCGACCCTCCTCAACCCCACACCTGGGAACGAATGGTTCGGTCGGCTAATGTTATTAACCATCGGCCAACCCGGGAAATTTATCAAGTGGCAGCTTTTACATTTCCTGATCCGGGGGAAGAAGAAGCAGGTCCTAGTGGGACCAAGCCCACCATGTGGTACCCGGGCTGGAGGCCTTCTCATGCATGTTCCTTTCCTAAAGAAGACACTGAAAAAATATTTGAGGCCCTTCTAGACCAGGAATGCATTATGGTACATGACCCACCTCCCACTTATATTGAGGTCGAGAAGGCTCACCCAAGATATTGCAAGTTTCATGCCATAATATCGCACCCTACCAAAGAATGCGAAGAATTACAAGATTACATTGAGATCCTCATTCAGAGGGGAGAAGTTGATATTCAAGGAGAAAGTATGGTGAGAAAAAGGCTTCATGAGGCCGCCGAACGAATTATTGATGATATCAACAGTAGGAGGCACTCGCCCGGGCCGTGTGCCCAGCAAGACACGCACTTTTCAGTAAATGTCATACACAAGCTCCCGGGGAAGAGTCAGGCAAAGGACCCGGCAGATGGTCTGGACACACACCCCCCTCCACAAGGTGCCACTCTGGGAGGGGGCTACTTCTTAATGTCCGAATGCCTCACCATTCGGAAGGCTGTCCGCAAACTCCGGCATGAAGTCAGGCGTCTACGACATAATCAAGAAGATCTGCTACACATAATGAGGCGCATGGATGATAGGCTGATGGCCCTGTCCCCAACACCCTCAACTGGAGAATCCGCCCGGGCTTCCTCGCATTCAGAAGCTACGGTGGAGCCCAGACGGCGACCAAGGACTGGAGGATGGCTATCCGAAGACACAATAGGCTCGCATGTTGCAAAGCCCCAAGAGAAGCTATATTCCTTTCCCCAGCACAGAACTCTAGAGATATTTAAGATCTGTCGGAAGGAGGGGCTAATACAGTGTCCTAAGCCGGACAGTGACTTGATGCCCGGTATGACGCATCGGCATGGCTACTGCTTATATCACCGTGCCATGGGACACGTCATTTATGATTGTCCTACCTTCAAAGACATAGCTGAGGATTTGATTACCCGGCAAATTATAAAGCTAAAGGAGGGCTCTCAAGTTCCCTCGACATCCTCTCCATGGGGACGGTCGCCGTTCTCAGTAAATGTTATTCATGCATCGACTTCTCACGGGAAATCAATGTCACAAGCAGCAGATACGGGGCTCGACCCAGATAGTTCCTCAGAAAGGAGTCTTGAGTGGCGACCCTGGCAGGACCTGGAATCCTTGCCTCTCCCGAAAGAAGAAACTAAAAAGTTGCTGGACATTTTATTTCGTGGAAAGGAGGTTCTAGTGCGTGATTCACCGCACCCTGACTCTTCTCATTGGGAGCAGGACCTGCTTGTCTCAGACAAGAAAGATAATGGCCGAGATGTTCATCCTAAAGGTCGAGCCCTCTCTGGGCACCGGGCCACAGGCCCGTCTAAAAATAGCACTCAGGGGAATGTTATGAGCCAGGACTACCCCCGAAGGGTCGACCCATGTACTTCCCCCAAAGGGACTATCGTCTCTCCTAGTAGAAATGAAGCATTGGTCGGAAGGCAAACCTCTGGGCCGACCTTGAGGACTGAACAATATAGAACACCAGCTACCGGGGCGAAAAAGGCCAACCCCCACCCCAGGGGCTCTAATTTCGGCCCTAAGGTCATGACCCAACCCCCACTCGCAGCAGTTATGAGTGGGCTGTGTCAGTCCTCACCTCAGCTAAATCAGAAGGGCAAGACACTAAAGGCTGTTGACAGGATGAGACCAGAACAGTCGTACCTCGCCCAGCAACTGGAATTCATGACGAAGCCTAAGCAAGCATGCCAAAACACTTCCCAATCACCAAATGCTGCCCTAGCAGTTGAAAGAAGACCAGATAACAAGGCGGAGTTACAGACTCACGAAGTGGGCCCCCAGCCTCATAGTCAACAAGTCATTGGAAGGCATGACCCCCTTCATGATTTCGGCTCCTTTGTGGCCGGATTTCAAGAGTTGCCTCCTGAAGTTGTGCAGAAAGCAATCAACGCCACCTTTCGGATCCATGAGTCAGAGGGCGACTGGGTTACCGTAAGCCCAAGGAAGAATTCCCCGTTAAAGTCATTCAAGCAGAAGGTTTACGCCGAGAGTTCAAAAACCAAGGCTGCCCCCCAGGCATCTACAAGAAAAGCGGCCCTGTCCCAAGAGGCATTGGCGCGAGCAAAGAAACAGGAAAAGAACAGGAGGAAGAACTCGAAAAGAAGGTTGAAGAAGCAAGCCGAGCAGGCGACAGCCATGGAAGCACCCAAGGGGTTAAGTCCTTTACAGAAGTTACAAAAGTTGATTGAGGAATTGGAAGAGTATGTACCTTCTCTTCCAACTGGGCCCGTCCCACTAGAGAAGTACATCCCATGGGAGGAATTGGAGCGCAAAACTCGGCTCAAGAGCTGGCTCCAACAAATGCTCAAGCGAGCCAAGGAAGGCGAGGAGCTCTTTATTCCAGAGGAACTCTCTGTCTTTTACAAAGATGAAGAACTCACCGTAGAGAAGCTAGAAGAAATGCTAAAAAGCTTCTCATGTCATATGGTGTCAATCCCCCCACCAGAAAATTTGGGGGGGACTATTACTACCCCTGCCTCGGGGGACAGGATTACTATGGCCACCTATCGCCGTCGTAATGCAGAAATCCGGAACCGCGGTCGTGGCCGAGGCCGCGGACGGGGCAGACAGTCCATATCCTCCAATGGGCACACTTCCCAGCCAACTACCTCCCAAAGAGTGATCATCTTTCGAGGAGAAGAACCCAATGAGCCCCCTGAGGTACAAGTACGGGCTGAAACTTTCATCTTCGACCCCTCAGACGAGGATGAGGGGCCCGTCGAGTCGATCTCTCAGGAGGGAGTAGGTGCTATTCCATTCGATCCAACGGATGAAGAGACTGATCCCGTTGGTTCCCTCTCCCAAGAGCAGCCTGCTGATCCAGCCCAAGCATGCCCTTCAGGCAAGGACAATGAAGAGCTTCCAGTTCCGGAAGAGGAATCTTTAGCCCCGCTGTTCCAAGAAGAAACAAATGACCAGGGAAAGTTGGAGCCGGCCCAGAAGCCCCCTTATCAGCCTAAGTCTCTGGTGGAGATGATCCCTCCACTAGATCAAGCCCGGGCTCGGGCTGATCGTAAGATCATTCAACACATGAAGCGAATGCCAACTATGGTTAGCATATGGGAGGCCATTGCCTGGAGTAAAGAGTTGAGGGAGGCTCTCATTAAAGTTCTCCAAGAGCCTGAGGTCTATGAGGCTCATGCAGCCGAAATTCAAACACAAGCACATGAGGCTTTGGCCGCAACAGTTTCCTTCTCTGACAAGGACATGTTACTGTCCTCCCCATGTCATAATCGTCCATTGTATATGCAAGGAAAAATCAATGGGCGTGAGTTGAACCGGATCCTTGTCGACCCTGGCGCTTCTGTCAACATAATGCCTCTCAAGACTTTCAAGTCAATGTTTCTTATGCCTTATTTACAGAGAGTGTATGATGTAAAAATCTCGGGGTTCAATCAAAACTCCGAAGATGCACTGGGGAAAGTGGACGTGGAAGTAACAATGGACATGTTTGTCACCAAAGCTACTTTCTACATTATTAATGCTGATACCTCATATAAAGCCTTGCTTGGCAGGCCATGGCTTCATGAAAACTGGGTCGTCCCTCGACCCTACATCAGTGTATCAAATATGCAAGGGGCGGAGAACAACACACGGTTTTTGCCGACAGCTCTCCTTTCCGACCAAATGAATGTAACATAACTGATGCCCAGTTATATTTTGGGGAACCGACTGTCGAGCCCCCAGTTGACGTCAAAGGCAAGGGAAAGCAAAAGGTGTTTGAGAAGATGATGAGGAAGAAGAACTTTTTGTCATAAATGAAGAACTCGCCAAGATACATCGACTGAGCCTGCGAGCCGACGTCCCCACTGCCAAGCCAACTCAGCCCGAGCGGCGGGAGATTAATTTCGAGGCCAACCTCATTAACCAAACAATAGACAAGAGCATCATGTTGCCCTCTGTTTGCATGCAATTGGTTGCTCCAAGAGAAGAATATGGAGTGGAGGCTTTAAAGACATTCATTGTTACATATCAAAGAAAAGGCAAAAAGGGAAATAAGGAGCGTTGCAAACCCATTATCTTTTATAAGGGAGATATGGCGCCTCAGGCCCCCACAGATGACGATTTCGGCTGGAGCAAACCGCCTGAAAACACTCTGGAGCCTATCCAAGAAATGCCTGATATGCCCAAATACATTAAAGAAATGTGTCATAAGCAAAAGATTCCACAAATGCAGAAAGCCTCCCGCAGAAGTTACTTTCAACAGCTGTGGTGCCCTCTGCAAGTCAGGGGGCAACCCCCCTTCTCCAAGAACGACCGAAGAGGCCTGGGCTATGACCCCGAGCCAGACTTTCAAGTCTTTCATGCTGTAAATACAATAGGGGCGCCACTCGCTTCTGACAAGTTCAACTCCATACAAGGGGATCTCCCCTGTGTAGTAGAGAAGCAGGGAGACCCTAGACCAAAAGTTCCAGAGGTCGATGGCTTGAACAATGGCCCTGGACATGAGGAGGAGGTCATTGTCTTACGACCCGCCTGTCAATTGCCCGGGGAAGCTAGACTCGAAGCCCTGAATCAGTTAGCCGGGCTAGACACCACAGAAGCAGAACGCCTCATAATGAATGACACTAATATTCCTGTCACTAAACAGAAAGGGGACCCTACTGATGCAATTAAGTTGCTGAGACAGGAGAACCAGGCATTAAAAGCTTTTGTACAAGAGCTGCTACGAGAACGTGATGTTCTACTTAGACACCTCACTTCTCCTTCAAAAACCCATACTTATTCCCAGCGCCCAATAAACGAGACCCAGTCTCGGGGAACCAGAGCAAACCAACCACCTGCGGAATCCAAAGGCACAACGCCAGTGATGAGTTTGGCACAGCGAATGGAAACTCCATACTCATTTCTCAAGACTCATACTGAATCGTTGTTTAATTCTTGCCGGGCTCGGGATCTTATCCAGCTCCCTCCAGTTCGCAGGTCATCTAGAGTCAGTGAAGCCAAGAGCTCCAGCTTCTGTCGATTCCATCGAATGGCAGGACATGATACAGAAGACTGTTATGTCCTCAAGGATCAACTTGAGGATTTAATACAACGGGGAGTTATCCAGATAAAACAGCATCAGGTCTATCCCCCACAGCCACATTCATGGGATCAGTCTAGGCCTTCCAACAAAAATGTCCTCATTGAAGCTGCATCTACACTGCCCAAATTTATTGCAAGTGAAGTAGGGAGCAAGCCTCCGTGTGGGGAGCCCAGCCTCAAGATTCACTATTCCGTTAACACTATAGGGTTATCACCCTCTCCCGGTAGCTCAGACTCTGGTGAGGGGCCTAGTGATTCTACAAAAGGGCAACCAAAAGAAATAGCCCTCGAAGACCAGAATGAACAGCTTCAGTCGGCCGTCATCAACAACTTAGACTACTGTGACCTCCACATAGTCAATGTTGACGACGACGAGGATTTCATCAATCTGCAGCCAGCACCGCAAGAACTCGAAGATGGCGGACAAGCAACAATTGATGAATTGATTGAGCTCAATCTCGGGGACGCAAATGAACCTCGACCCATTTTTGTTAGTGCTCTCCTTATTGAGCAGGAAAGACAAGCTTACAAACAACTCCTATTGGAGTATAAAGATTGTTTTGCCTGGACTTACAAAGAGATGCCCGGGCTGGAGCCCTCGGTGGCTGAACATGAATTGGCGATACTCCCTACGGTTAAGCCTGTCAAGCAAGCTCAGAGACGCATGCGTCACGAGCTGGAACTTAAAGTAAATACTGAAGTTGACAAGCTTCTGGAAGTAGATTTCATAGAACCATGCCTTTATCCAGTATGGCTCGCCAATATAGTCCCAGTCAAAAAGAAAAATGGTCAAGTCCGAGTTTGTATTGACTTCAGAGACTTGAATAAAGCCTGCCCAAAGGACGATTTTCCAGTTCCAATTACAGAAACTATGGTTGATATGACTACAGGATATGAAGTTCTGTCCTTTATGGACGGGTCCTCGGGCTACAATCAAATACGTATGGCGGTTAAAGATAAAGGTCATACGGCATTCCGATCCCCAAAAGGAATTTTCAACTACAAAAGAATGCCCTTCGGGCTGAAGAATGCAGGGGCCACCTATCAAAGGGCTATGACGAAGATTTTTGATGAAATGCTACACGACCTGGTCGAGTGCTATGTTGACGACCTCGTTGTAAAAACCAGTAAGCGCGAAGGTCACTTAGATGATTTGCGCCGAGTTTTCGACAGGCTCCGCCAGTATAAACTCAAGATGAATCCCATGAAATGTGCATTCGGGGTTTCAAGTGGCAAGTTCCTCGGCTTTGTTGTCAGGTACCGGGGGATAGAAATCGATCCTGATAAAATCAAAGCTATCGGGAACTGCCCCCACCTAAGAATATTAAAGAACTCCGGTCACTTCAGGGAAGGTTAGCCTATATCAGGCGTTTTATATCCAATCTCTCTGGGAGGTGTGCGCCATTTGGCAAATTGATGAAAAAGGGTGCCCCGTTTATATGGGATCAGGAATGTCGGCAAGCATTGGAAAAGATCAAAGAATACCTCCTTACTCCCCCAGTGCTCGGAGCACCGGTCAAGGGAAGGCCTCTCATCCTTTATATTGCTGCCATGGATGCCTCATTGGGAGCATTGCTCGCACAATTAAATGAAGAAGGCAAAGAACAACCATTGTATTACTTGAGCAGAAAACTGGTCGGCCCCGAACATCGTTATTCTCCAATGGAGAAAGTTTGTCTGGCACTGGTGTTTGCCGTTAAAAAGTCGAGGCATTACCTCTTGTCCCATCAAGTGGAATTAATTTCAAAGCAGGACCCGCTCAAGTTCCTTCTTAAGCAGCCGGTGCTGTCAGGACGACTGGGAAAATGGGCATTACTCCTTATGGAGTTCGACATAACTTTTGTTCCCCAGAAAGCAATCAAAGGACAAGGAATGGCAGAGTTCTTGGCGGCACATCCTGTTCCGGCTGATTCTCCACTTAACACTGAACTGCCCGATGAAGAGACACTTCCATCCCAATCGGGAGTAGAAGAACAGACCGAGGGCAGTTCAATGCAAAAAATGGAGCAATCTCTGGTCATCGACATGCCGTACTGGGAACTCTACTTTGATGGTGCCTCCCGGACAATTAAGAAGACTGACGGGGTAACTACCCTCGCTTCAGGAGCTGGCATTGTCTTAGTCACTCCTCAAGGAGGGATTCTTCCTAATTCATGTGCCCTCATGAAACCTTTGACAAATAATGAAGCAGAATATGAGGCGCTAATCATAGGGCTTCAGCTTGCTTTAGAAATGGAAGTCAAATGCATTAAAGCCTATGGCGACTCACAGCTCGTCATACGACAAGTATTGGGTGACTATGAAGTCCGGAAGAGAGAGCTACTACCTTACCATGATATGGTAATGAGGTTGAAAGAAAAATTCTACTTGTTTGAGATACAACATATTCCTAGAGGGAGAAATTCACAGGCCGACGCCCTGGCAAAATTAGCGTCAGCCATAAAACTCCCACCTGAAGGCGAAATGGACATAACTGTCAGACATCGAAAACTGATGCCAAGTGTCCTCGATGAAGACATTAATTCCTCCACCCCGGAGATACATGTGATTGAGGACAATGACCCTGTTCAAGAAGAAGAACTGGACTGGCGTCAACCGATTGTCGACATAAAGCGTGGTCGCCTCCCAGCAAATCGGGCTCAGAGGGTTCAACTGTTGCGAAGAGCGGCATCCTATCAATTGATAGGCGACCAACTTTATAGGCTTGTCCATGAAAAAGACAAGTCTGTCCTCCTCCGCTGCCTTTCGTCCAAAGAGGCCAAAATGATAATGCGTGAGGTCCATTCAGGGCTCTGCGGCGCCCATCAAGCTGGAGATAAGATGAAGATCAATATAAAATTGAAAGGCTTTTACTGGCCCACAATGTACGCGGATTGTAGTCGCTACGCCCGTACATGTCACCAATGCCAGGCCTTTGGTCCTGTACCTAGAAGGCCTCCTAACATGCTACATCCCACAGCCCCTACTTGGCCCTTTGCTGAATGGGGAATGGACATTGTGGGACCCTTCCCACCATCCACAAAAGGTCACAAGTACATTCTGGCAGCGACAGACTACTTTTCTCGGTGGGCTGAGGCCGTACCCTTGCGAGAAGTTACAGGGGAAGCTGTCGCTCAATTCGTCAAGCACCATATTATATACCGATTCGGCACTCCCTGTCGGGTCATGTCAGACAATGGTACGCCATTCAAAAACAAAACCATTTACCAATTGGCGGCAAAATTCCACATTGATTGGAGAGCCTCCACAGTCTACAACCCTCAAGCAAATGGTTTGGCCGAAGCCTTTAACAAGACCCTGTGCAAATTGTTAGCTAAAATTGTTGGCAGCCGCAGGAGAGACTGGGGCGAGAAGATACATGAAGCCCTCTGGGCATACCGAACAGTTTATAAAACCCCCACCGGTTGTTCTCCATTCTCTCTCGTATACGGGGCAGAAGCCGTTGTGCCGGTTGAAGTTGAGATGTCGTCCTATCGGATAGCCCTACATAATGGGCTCCAAACCCAAGAACAAGATGAAATACAAAGAAGACTTGAAGAACTCTCTGACTTAGAAGGCAAGAGATTAGGGGCTTACAAACACTTGCAGGCCTACCAGGCTCGAATGGCCCGGGCTTATGATAAGCTTGTGAAGCAGAGGGCGTTCAAGAAGGGGGACCTTGTTATGATCAAAGAAAGGGAGGTCATGGCTGGAAGATCCAGCGGCAAATTACAACCAAATTGGCGAGGGCCATATATCGTTTCCAAAGTCTATGAGGGAGGCGCTTATAAGGTCGTCGACCATAAAGGGGAGAGCCCCTTTCCACCATTAAATGGAAAACACTTGAAATTATACTACGCTCCCGAACATGAATTTCGGCAACAAATTGTACAAGATTTGCCCACCTCCGCAGGAGAGTAAGAAAGGATGAGGAAGCTTCCTCCAGGAAAAAATTCAAAAGGTCACAGGTGTTTTGAACAATTCTTGTTCACGTCCCACCATGCAAATTCGGCTTTCCAATTTCATTGGTCAGCCACCCAAAATTCCAAATTCCAAATTCGGCTTTCCAATATCATTGGTCAGCCACTCAAAATTCCAAATTCTAAATTCGGCTTTCCAATATCATTGGTCAGCCACTCAAAATTCCAAATTGCAAATTCGGCTTTCCAATATCATTGGTCAGCCACTCAAAATTCCAAATTCCAAATTCGGCTTTCCAATATCATTGGTCAGCCACTCAAAATTCCAAATTCCAAATTCGGCTTTCCAATTTCATTGGTCAACCACCCAAAATTCCGAATTCCGAATTTGGCTTTCCAATATCATTGGTCAGCCACCCAAAATTCCAATTCAAATTTGGCTTTCCAATATCATTGGTCAGCCACCCAAAATTCCAAATTCCAAATTTGGCTTTCCAATATCATTGGTCAGCCACCCAAAATTCCAAATCCCAAGTTCGGTTTTCCAATTTCATTGGTCAGCCACCCTAAATCCCAAATTCCAAATTTGGCTTTCCAATTCCATTGGTTGGCCGCCCCAAATCCCAAACTCCAAGTTCGGCTTTACAATTTCATTGTTCAGCCTCCTCGAATCCCAAAATCCAAGCTTTGACCGACCAATCTCTTGGCCATTCCTTTAAATGCTAAAACCCCAATTGGCTTTCAAATTTCCGTGGCCACCTTTAAAGTCTGAGCTCTTCAGACTTTCAATTTCCTTATTTAAAAAAAAAAGAGAAAAAAAAAGGGGGGCTTAAAATAGAGGTGCCCTGACGGACTTGAGTAGTCGGATCTCTGGCTGCTCAAGGGCAAAAAGGTCAAAACCCGGCTGAGATGAAAACCCGAAAGGGCGTCTCGGGCAAAAATGGGTAACCCCTCAGTGTGAAAACCCGCAAGGGCGCGCTGGAAAAAGTTAAAGGGGGCTGGTCATGGTGAAAACCCGAAAGGGCGCTATGACTAGTAAAAAAAAAGAAAAAAAAAAGAAAAGAAAGAGAAGAGAAAGAAAAAAGGGGGTATGATGATAATGCCTCATTGAAGTCTTTTGAGCCTGAAGTCATGTTTTTATTCATTTGCAAAATTGAAGTCCGAGACAAACCCTCGGAGCAACTACATAGGCAAAAGATCTAAAAAAGAAAAAAGAGTCAGAAGAAATGCAATGGGAAAGGTAATCTCAAACACTAGGGGGTCGTCTTTTCAGTAAATCCCCAATGGCGTTCTGCTTCGCCGCAATTGCTTCCTGCATAGCTTGGCATTCAGACACAAGGGAGTCCTCCTCAGCCTGCAGCTCTCGAGCCATTTCAGAATTCGATTCTGCTGCCGCCTCTAGCTCTTCAATCCGTTGTAAAATGCTGCTCACTGTCTCCCGAAGAGAGGAAGCCTCACTTTTGTCCTCAGCAACCGCTGCCACAAGAGTAGTTCGACGCTCCCGGATATGTTCAGCTTGGGAATGCAACCTTTCCATCTCGCCGGACATAGTGCAAGCTTCAGCTTCTAACTCTTGTATTTTAAGCCTATAAGTCTCCCACAACGAGGCTGTGTGCAGGCGCTGAAATTCTGCCCAAACATCATCCACTGCCGCCATCCAGGGCTCTCTGGGCAATCCCAATGTATGATAGCCCCGTGTGCCGGTCCGAAGAGTGTCCCGCACAGTCTCTATGGGAGGAAGGCTCCCCCCTTGAAATAAGGCTCGTGCTCCACTCATCAGTGTCACCACCATCATTTCAGCCCCCACAAAAGCTTTAGGCTGAGGACCATCAGGCCAATCAATCTCATGAGGTGGAAAGTCAAGTCCCGACAACAAATCTCCTCCATTGTTTCCGGGGGCAGGAGGAGCGTCTCCCTCTGGGGCTGCAACAAAAAAAAGGAAGGTGGCACATAAGTCACAATTTTATTCATAACAGAGGAGTTTGTAAATCCTTTTCTAGAGGTCAAAGGGATCTTAGCCTCACCTCGTGAAAGAGAACCCTCTGTCGCTGGGTCGGCCGGGAGGGGGTTAGGGTCCTCCTCTCCTACAGCGCCTCTGTCAAGGGCTGAATAGGTCTGCGAATCCCTTGTTTCAAGTCTATCGAGATCTGAAGCAAACACAAGATTATGATCAGGCAAGTATATGTGAATACCTTGGCAGGCATCAATATGAAAAGGGCACATGCAAAAGAGGGTGGGCCCCTTTTCTGAACTAGTTCATCACTCTTACTCGCATCAGGCGGATAGGAGGCAGACTCCTCCACCACTGGGGCACCCCGAGACACGCATACATCAACAAGTTTCTCTAAAAAAGAAGAGAGAGAAAAAAGAAAGAAGAAATTATGAAAGTCAGCCCAGTCCAATAGAAACCACTAAAAGAACAAGCAGAAAAATGTAAAGAGCATGATGACCTTGTAACCCAACGTCCTCCTCCCCATCAGAAAGCGGCATAGTAGATCCTGAAGCTGAAGGAGAGGCGGTCATGTTTCTTTCAAAACCCCTCCCCTCGGGGGATAGGACTGGGGTCTCTTCCAAAGGGCCACCACCTCTCATCTCGAGGCTTTGATTTTCATCAGCCCCGACACCGGTCTGGAAGGCGCCTTCAATTGGACCCGAGGGAGAGGAATGTTCTTTATTTTTCTCCAAAGTATCCGGACAGCTTGAGGACAAGGGATCATTCACTACATAAAGCAAGAAAGTGATGAGATTCATGCAATCATCTTAGCAGGGCAAAATGACTCGGTGGGCTAAAACTAGAAGTACATACCAACAGCATGGATAGTCACATCCAATTCTCCGGCCTCAGGGATTGGAGTCTTTTCCCTGCGTATTTCGGCTAACAGCTCTTGAGAATATTGGGTCACCAGGCCCCGATCAGTGGTCAGGCTTATAGAAAACTCTGGCAGATCTGCATTCAGGCTGGAATCCAAGAGGGCAGTAAATTCTTGCATAGAGATCACTGAATTCTCAGCTGAGAAACCTGAAATGATCACTGCTAAGTGAAAGTTCTCCCTGTAATAAAGGGATCAGATATGGAAATTAAGAAGATTTTACTAAAAAAGGCTGGACCTGTGCTTGATCCTGGCTCCAGTACGGGAGGAATATTGGCGCATCCTCCCTCAAAATTTTCCTCTAAAAAAAAAAAAAAAAAGAGAAGAAGGGGAGAACATCTTTAGCAAGGGAATAAGATTATGGCTTTATTACTCATCATAGTGGGGAGAAGCACCCTACCTATGGGTATGCGGTCGTCGAGCCCTCCGTGGGAGAAAGGGGGTGAGGCGCCCGATACGGGGTTGTAATCATCATCCTGGAGCTCTCCATCTTCCCCGGTATCCTCTAGCGCTGGCGAAAGAAGAATATTTGTAGCCGGAACACCACTCTCCTCCCTGGCACCTGAGGGGCCTGGAATAAAAAAAGAAGAGGGGAAAGACATAGATATAAGTGACACATCTCTAAGGAGAGAACGAGAAACAAAGAAGGGATGTTACCCGGCCTCTCCTCTGAAGCTCCTCCTTTAGAGCGGGCACGGCGAACACGAATGGGGCCGCCCTCATCTTCACTAGGACGGGCCCGCTTCTGGGGATTTAAAGATTTCTTCCCTTTATGTGGCATATCTCTGGCAGCTATATAGCTCTCTGTGAAACAAAAAAAGGGGAAGAAGCACGTAAGAGGGAGGTAAATACCAGCGCACAGATAAGTAAAAAGTGAAAATGATTGAACCACACACCTTTCGGGGCTGGAGAAAAGGAAGGCTGCAGCACCACCTGCTCAGGACGTAAACCCACCACCTTCCCAGCCTTGGAGACGCCTTCCCAAAGATCACCGAGCGTGATGCCATTTTCAACAAGGGTGGCGTACTCAAAGGGCCCGATCCGAATGATGGACCCGATCAGGTATTGCTCCCACTTCGGCCACAAGTTGTTGGTAAAGCCTTCAGGATGAAGAGGAGTATCCATTGGTGCAGCCTGAGGATAACCACAATCCGACAAGAAGTGTGTCCACCAAAAATACACTCGCTGATCCGCCGAGGCCTCACCTTGCCCCGAAGTAGTAACTGGCGGGCGCTTCAAGGGTTTAATTGCACCCGCATATGGCCGACGGTCTATGGTAATGGCCCCATTCTTAGCCTCCCACTGCAGACGAAAATCCTTCACCGCCTTTGCAATTTTTGAAAATTGGGTATGAAGCACTGAATTTTCCACAAACAATGGCGGTAGGTCGGTACTGCCCAGTCGAGCCTCTTCAGCTTCCCTTATCTTTTGTGGGAGTTGTCGGAAAACATTGCTGTACTTAAACCACCAGCGCGCATAATAGATGTCAACCCGACCAACTCGCCTTGCCTCTGGGAGAGGACACTGCTCAGCAGCACCATCTCGAAAAAAATAATCCCACCAACTCCCTGCAACAAGGTGGGTGTCATGGCCCCTGCAGAGCCTGCAATCTATGCCAAAATCTGCATTTGGAGGCACTGACTGGTCATAGCCAAAATTCCGTGAAAAACGGTAAGGGAAGTATGGCTCTAGAATAGTAGTGCTGCCCTTCCTGAACACAAGTATGCTTGGCCTAATACAATACATCCAGTTTTCATAAAAAGTCGAGCTCGTAGACTGATGATAAGAAAGGCCGTAAGATACCTTGTCCTGACCTTCAACAGCAAATGGTCGGAAGTCATAAGAGCCACAGGCAAACGGAAGACCCTCATTCCCCTGCATAGGCACAAAGGAAAGCATCCTCCGTGCTGCTAATAAATGCTCATGCTGATGTTGATCCGGCCGGTTTCGGAAAAGAAATATCAATGGCGCCACGGGGTTTTCAATTGGCACACTCTGACATAATGAGGGTAGCAAAAGTCCGGCCCATGCACTCAAATAATGTGTGGCCATGTAAACGCTTCTGTCCCTGGGAGAGCTATGTGCTGTCAAGTTCCCCAATCCATGGTAAATATTGGCTAAAGCAGCAGGGGCAATGGCCAATTTATGACCATCTGCAAGCAGACACGCCGGGTAAATAATTTCAGGCCGTATCAGGCCCTCCTCGCCATATGGCATAACAAAAGTAGCCAACCAGTAAACAAGATAGGCAGCAAGATAAGTTCGATCCGGCAGCTGTCGGGGATTCCACCCCTCGTTTTCAGGTGCAAGTAAATAGCGTCTATTTTCCTGTGAAGGCAGAATCAACTCATGGTATTCACTTAGAGGCCTGTCATCCTCGGCAAATCGCTCATGAAAACAGAATGGTCCATTATAAAAAATTGAACCCAAGCATTCAAACTAACCCGCACGGCGCCGGCAGAAGCTGAAGGTGCCTTCTTCTTACCAAAACGGGCTAGATCCCGCCAAACTTTCATCAAGTACCTGAAGCTCAAAGGAAGGCCATATTCACCTGAACCTGTGGAGTAGTTCCTGTGGAGATCATCAAGGCACACCTCCTCATAAGGTCGTCCCGAAATGGGAAGCCCCGAAATTCTGTAAAAGCTCCATAAATCCAGGGCGGTTTCACCCTCTGCTGTAGCAAACGTGTTAAATCGACGGTTAATCTCTCCGCCAATGCCTGTAGAAGCCCACTGTAGCAAGGATAGCGGTATAAAGCGGCAGTCACAGCATGACGAATGCCTACAAGATCCAGTAGCCGACTGTAATGATGAAGGACGCCCATGAGCCATTCTGTGGCCCCCAAATGAAATTTGTGGGAAGGAATAACTGCCCATTTACCATACCAACTGGGCACAGAACCACACATGATTTTGTCCAGAAGACAAAGTTTATCATACCCCTCTGAGGCAAACCGAGTGCCGGATGGAGCCAAGAAGAGACCTGAACAAGAATCTGATATTGCCCGGTGTTTTCCACCCAAATCCCAAGCAGCAGCTGAGAAGGCCCGATCCTGAACTGGACATCCAGTCTCAGAACTAAAAAAGCCTAACTGAGTAACGGCAGGAAACTGAATCTGGCAAACAAGGCCCATGGGGAAGCTGGGAAAAGAAGCTCCACAACAGCCAAGCAGGCTATCACGACCCACAAGAATGGCTCTCTCGAGCTGAACGCGTTCTGCGGTCAAGAAACTGTCACCCTCATCCGTCCCCTCAGGAATGAAGTTCTGGATAAAGGGAAATAAAAACTCATCCAAAGGATAGTGCTTTGGGTAACCCTTGGGGCGTTCATATGTGTAGCGGACACAGCCACCATGTCTGCAAATCAAAGATGAATCAACCATGCCATCGCCTGGATCTCCCTCGGGTAAAGGGCTCGAAGCAACAATGCTCAGCCCCCTGTCAAGTGAAAATAGAGTCTCTGCTGTAACCCGCGGCGACCCCAAAGACGGCATCAATCTCGAGGAAGCAATAGTAGCAGGACGTCCGTCCTGACTCCGAGATGCACGAACTTGGCCTCTCCTAGATCGAGGCATGCTGAATAGCCTGCAAAAAAAAAAAAAAAAACAAAACAAAAAAAGAGAGAAAAGAAAGGAGATAGCACAATGTTAGTTTGATATGGAAATATCAAATGGAAGTACGAAGGAAAAAAAAGAAGAAAAGAACAATACCACGATGACAGTTCGCTATGGCAATATCAAATAGAAATATGAAAAAGGAAGAAACGAAGAAAAGAAAAAAAAGAAGAAGAAAAAAAGAGACGGCACGGGTCGTCCGCCTCTGCCTCCGGCCTCGACGGACCACCCATGGGGGGCATTTGTTGGAACAAAAAAAATGTGTGTGTGTTATTTAAGTTCTTTTGAAAAGAGTTCCTGAAATAAAGAAAAAGAAGCGGGTTGACGCTAAGCTAAACGGCCTTAAAATGACAAGGGTCGCCTTCGCCATAAATCCCTCCGACAACCCGGCAAGATGGATATTGGGGATTTGTATTTTTATGCGCATATACGTGCATTGAAAGGTCTTGATAAAAATATTTTCAGGCCTATAAACTTGCGTGGGAGGTATTCCGCAAAAAGATGAATATTTTCCGGATGTCCGGATGGTCAACCTGGATACACCGGGACCAAGAAGAAAGTTACAGCGATTTCAACGCCCACCACTAGGCCGTACGGAGGTGAAAAGGAAATTTTTTAATCCCCCAGATCCTTTTATAGCCAAGGGAGTGGGGGCCAACCCCCTCCACCCCTTTCTCTCCTTTGACGGCACGCCGAGGAAGGCCGGGAGGGACCCCCTCCGGTCCTTGTACCGGAGGGGGGTATCCCTTGCTGCTGCGGACCCGGAGGAAGACCCCCTCCGGTCCATGAACCGGAGGGGGAGGCTCCCCCATTGCTGCGAACCCGGAGGGGGGGGGGGGGCCGTGGCTGCCGGACCAAGAGGGAACCCCCTCCGGTCCATGTACCGGAGGGGGGGGAGTTCCCCGCCGCTGCGGACCCGGAGGGAGACCCCCTCCGGTCCATGTACCGGAGGGGGGGAGCTCCCCGCTGCTGCTGCCGGACCCGGAGGGAACCCCCTCCGGTCCTTGTACCGGAGGGGGGGGGGCTCCCCGTTGCTGCTGCGGACCCGGAGGGAGACCCCCCTCCGGTCCATGTACCGGAGGGGGGAGCTCCCCGCTGCTGCGGGCCCGGAGGGAGACCCCCTCCCATGTACCGGAGGGGGGGCTCCCCCGCTGCTGCTGCCGGACCCGGAGGGAACCCCCTCCGGTCCTTGTACCGGAGGGGGGGGTTCCCCGCTGCTGCTGCCGGACCCGGAGGGAACCCCCTCCGGTCCTTGTACCGGAGGGGGGGGGGCTTCCCCGCGACCGCGACCCACCGGAGGGACCCCCTCCGGTTCCCTGCATAGCAGCGGAGGGGGGGTTCTCCCCTCTCCGTCCAATCCGCAAGCCCCCGAACCAAAAAAAAGGGGGAGAAGAAGAGTCATGCAGTAAAAAAAGAAACCGAAACAAGGAAGAGGAGAAGTCACCTTGGCCTTTGGTATTCCACCGGAGGAACTCCAAGAGATTTTTTACCACCCCCTCCGCCACTTGTGGAATCTACTATAAAAAGGAGGCTACTCCAAGGAGCAAAGGACGACAACAAGAGAAGAAGACCAGGAGAGAAAAAGAGAGAAGAGAGGAAGACAAAGACTTGGAGAGCTTTTCTAAGGCCCAAGTCAAAAGAGAAAAGCAAGAGGAAGGGTGCGCCCCTTTCCTTCTTACTATGATACCATGGATTTTGTGTATTTGACATAAATACCCCTTCATATATAAATCATGTACATTTGGCATAAATACCCCTTCATATATAAAGGGGGCTTCATGATGTTATACTATGACAATAAAATAATTAAGTGAGCATGAAAACTATGGTTGTCATGGCCCTTGTCAAAATTATACAAAGGTCCCTCTTGGCGTAAAATTACACCATTGACCCGAAAGTTCTTAAAATTGTGCATGTATATACGGAATCAAATGGGAAAAGGATCTCCAACAATTATTCTTGTCATGGAGAAATCTCTTTTGGGCTGTAATAATAATAAAAAATAAACATACAAAGCCTTGCAAATGGTATCCTCCAAAGTTCTTTAAATATAATCACGCTTATGTTCGTAAAAACAAATTGAAAGTCGCGGAATATAATTCATCGGGATCATAAAAAGTTACATGAAATTCGAAGCGACATATTCCCTTTCGAACATGAAAAGGCGAGGCCACATGAGAGAATAACAAAAAGGTCATAATCAAAAAAATCCCGCTCCGAAGGAAACTAAAAGGGCCTTTCTTTTCGTCAAGGGTAGCAAAAGATCTTTAGCAGTTTAATCAAGGGTATTCGGACTCGTCCGATGTAAATTAACACCGACTTCGGTCGGTGGGGATAAGTCTTGTACCCGAATCCTAAATCGTCTGATAAATTTTAAAAAAGGCGCGGAATTCATATATACATGCCAAATATACGCATATCCATCCAGCGAAATCGGATGTTTCAAAAATATATAATTCCGCGTGTAAACAACAACAGATATTATTTTCTTTGTAGAAGTGCCAAGTAAGTCTGCACATTCATTTCAGTTTTCTCTACCACATGTTTCACTGAGACAGCTCCTTCCCACATGGGGTGTGTGTGTGTGTGTGACAGTGGAGACAGCTCCTTCCCATTATTCAAGTGCTCCCATTGTTCCCTGTTGGTGTTAAACTCCTTCCCAATATCAAACTCTCGGTCTTACTAGGTATAAACGAGACAATGATGATTGGGTGGATGGCCTAACGGCAACCCCCAACTAATTTGATAGAATATGATCCATGTGATTACGTTATGCCATGTTGTTCTGAGCCTCATCTCCCTTACTCTTATCAAGTTCATATATTTTGTACTTAATTCTTTACTTTGTGATTATATCATTCACCTTTTTCAAGAACAGATTTCGAATGAGCAGACAGTAGAAATGTCTAGTATATCTACAACAGGAGGACAGATTGAAGAGCATACACTTGTGGAAGATTTAAGAAGAACAATCGAGATGGAGAAATTTACAGCCGATCGAATTGTGAAGTTATGTGAAACTTTGTTGGCAAAATTTGATCAATTGAAATTATGTAATAACAAGTGATATGATTTTCTTTTTTTGGACTATCATTTGTGAGGCCATGTACAATTGCAATTTTTTTTTGTAAAACTTTATCTTTTTGTAGCATGCTCTCAATTGTTATAATTTTTTCCTAATTAATTTATGTTTCCTAACTGCTCGTGTGGATTGTACGTGTGCGTATATTATTTGGGCCACCCGTACTCATTATTTAGATTACACGTGAATTATTCATCTTTTATGCGTATGTGTAAATTATGTATAAAGTTTAATTTTTTACCAAAGTAAATACTGTAAATATGATAGTAGTTATTTTGAGTGATCAAAATGTTAAAAATTCAAAAAATAAGTAATCAAAATTTGTTTGATTTTGGTCCGTTTTAAGACAGAGTTTTAAGTCTCATTTTAGCAGGGGAGAGTAGGACTAAGAAGTGTGTAAGAAAATAGATTGATTAATAAAAGTCTCACTATCACTAACAAATAATTTGAAGTAAAAAATTTATTTGGAAGTGTGTTTATCACTAATTTAAATTAAAATCATTTGATTTATGTTTTTAATGATATACTATTTATCCTTTCATTTATTAACAAATATTAATCATTACATTACATTACATAAACATGTTAAAGTTAAGTTAAGTTATTTATTTACTCACATATTTACGAAAATATAATTATTATAATTATTATCATTCTTAGTAAATAGTTTTAAAAGGTTTTTTTCATTAATATATTTATTTGTATTATCTTAGATCTTCACTTATAATAATTTACTAATAAATTTATTTCTAATAATATATTTTTTCTATTAGTCATAATCATGATTGTAAAATCTAATTAGTTAAGTAATTTCACTAAATTAATTATTTTAAATCTTCTCGTCCCATCCAAACAAAGAATATTATAAAATATTATAAAACACACTATTTTAACCAAAGTAAACAATCTAAAAGTATTATAAATAGTTACAGCATCGGTCATATTTTGAGTGATCATATAATATCTTTAATTACAAAGAACTATTCTAATTTGTAATTATATTTTATATAAGTCAAATCAAAGTTAGGGAAAAAAGGAAAAGAAAGATTAAAATAATTTTTTTTTTGTTGATGTACGTTGACGATGAATTACAAATATTTAAAACATAGAGCACTACACTAATTAATTATATTGATATTAATTAAGAATAATAATTACTTATTGAAATGTATTATTATCACTAATATACTTTTAAAGGAGGAAAAAGTCAACATCATTAGTGCTAATTATTTTAAATGTAGAAAATAATAGATATATTTGCAGTCTCATTATTACTAATGGACAATTATATAATCAAAATATTTAATTACAAATTTTGTTATCAGTAAAGAATAATTAAAGTAGAATTTCAATTACGTTTCTCATAGTATGATATTAATATTAAATTGAATATTTTTATTATTGATTATTATATTACATAAATATGTTAAAATTAAGGTATACTATTTAATTACTCATAATTACAAATAAAATAATTATTATTCATTAATTTCATTTTACTAACAAATTTTTAAAACATAATATCTTAATTAATATCTTTATTTTTATTATATTAGATTAATATGAAATTTATTTTTTGTAATATTTTTAATAATATTAATAAAACTTATCTATTAAAATCTATTATAAGGTATTTATTAGTCGTAATCATGAATGTAAAGTTTAATTAAGTATCAATTTTTACTAAAACAAATTATATTATAAATTTTCTAATCCCATCCAAACAAAGAATAGCATCATATGTTTTAACCCGGGATAAGAAGGACAATATGATAATTATTCAATACTTATTCTCATTTCTATCCTCATTTTTTACCAAACGAAGAATAGGAATATTCTCGTACTTATCCCTTCGCATACCAAACGAGAATAAGAATAAGAATAAATTAACCCGGAATGACTTATACCTATTCTTCACTTAAATTATCCCGATACCAAACAACACCTAACTACTAGCAGAAAAAGGAGGGGGGCATAGGATCTCCCTACCTGAGGCCTCTGCCACTGTGGAAGAAGGACGATGGCTTTCCATTAATAAACACTGCAAAGGAGGCAGAAGAAATGCAAGCCCTAACCCACCGGATCCATGTGTCCCCAAAACCCATACTCTCTAGCATATCAAAAAGGCACGACTAGCTGACCCTATGATAGCCCTTTTCAAAATCTAACTTCAAGACCACCCCTCTCTTCCTCTGCAACTTCATAGCATACAAACACTCATGAGTCACTAAAAAATTATCCTGAATATAACGTCCCCTGATAAATGCTCCCTGAAAATAACTAACCATCTTGTCCATGACACCTTCCAATCTCCCTGCCAACAATTTAGTGATGATTTTGTATGTTCCATTCAACAAGTTGATAGGCCTGAAATGAGAACAATGAGAGTTTTATTAATACCCCCCAAGTGTGCTCTCCCCTCCTAGAAATCCATAATTGCAGAGATCAAATCCACTTTAATAACATCCTAACAATGCTGAAAGAATATCAAAGGGAAGCCATCTGACCCTAGAGCTTTATCTTCTGCAAGGGGAAAAACTACTTGTCTGACCTCCTCCTCAGTGAAGGCCTACGAGATAGCCAACCTCTCTTCTTGAGACAGCCGTGGAAGAAGGCCATCTGCAATTCTCGGTCTGAAACTGTCCTCCTTAGTAAAAAGCCTGAAGTAATAATTTCAGGCCAGCTCTCTGATCTGCTCCTCAGAATAGATGGAGAGCTCTCCCACCCGAATGCAAGTAAGGGTGTTGACCCTCCTCCTATCAGAAGTAATGCGTTGGAAGTAAGCTGTATTTCTGTCTCCCTCCTTGATCCATTTGTCTCTCGATCTCTGTCTCCAATAGATCTCCTCTATGACTAAAAAAACATCAAAATGAAGCCTCAGAGTGTCTCGTAGCCTTCTGTCATCTGCATCCAAAAGGCCAGCCTCCTCTAGTCTATCCAGACCCTCAATTTGCTATAGAATTCTATCCTTGGCCGCCCTCCCCGGGAGGGTTTTGCCCTTCCCCCAGGTCTTGAGAACCTCGGCAGTGTGCCTTAATCTGGAGACGAGAATAGCCATAACAGAGCTGTCGGTAGCATAAGCAGCCCAAGCCTCTCTGACAGTGTTCAAGAAGTCCTCCCTGAGCCAGTACCTCTCCAATCTGAACATAGCCTTCCTCCCCTACAGACGGCTGGTCTTCAAAAAGATTGGCCTATGATCCGAAATAGATCTAGCCAACAGGAGAACTTGAGCATACAAGAAATGATCCTCCCAATCCACATAAATAAGAAATTTATCCAGTCTCGAAAAGGAAGCCTTTGCTCTCATGTTTAACCAGGTAAAGCAGTCATGTGCCATGCCAATATCAACCAAAGCCGCCTCCTCGATGAAGGCAGAGAAGTCTTCCATGTCCCCTGAAAGGGAAGCATCTCCCGACTTCTCCCAAGGAGCTGCCACAGCATTAAAATCTCCTCCCACACACCGAGGCCTACCCGAGTGGAAATATAGACTAATCAACTCCTCCCAAAGCAACCACTTCTCCTCTCTCCCTGTGGCCCATACACCCAGTGAAGTCCCAAGCGAAGCCGTCCTTCACTGAAATGAAATGAAGCGATCATGATGCCCCCTGACCTTCCCTCTGCTGGCGAAACAACTCCTCTAGAAAGCCTACCACCCCCTACCTCCTTCATAAGGCACTCCCCCTCCCCTTCATACTTGGTTTCTTGGATACAAAGGATGTCGACCCTACATCTCCTCACTAACTCTTTGGCATCCCTCTTCTTCTCAGCCCCTCCCAAACCTCTCACATTCCATGAGACAATCCTCATAGAGACAAAAATCAGACCATCTTTTCCCTTGCCCCTACCTCCTCCCTCACCCCCTTCTATTGAGCCCTTTCCTCCTGAAGAATAGCCGCACACCACCTCTTACAAATATTGTTACAAGCTCCTCTCACATCTTTCTCAACCCCCACCTCAAAGGAAATATCCACTTGATCGGCCATCGCCCTCAGCTGTTCCTCAATCACTTTCTGAGCATTCACCATCATCTCCCCCATCTCCTCTCTCAACATGTGGTATTTCCTCTTCTACTCTTCCCTATCAGTGATGAGTGCCACCGAACCCTCTGGACAGGCCGACAGGGCCAGAGATTCGTCTGAAAGAGCTCTAGCTTCTGTGAGCTACGCCTTGTCCGAGAAGCTCCGCGATATAGCCTCCAACTTGACGCCCTAAGATTGCTGCCCTGAGAAGCCTGGAACGGCAGCATCTGGAGCCCCCTCCAACCTGCTGCCCTAAATGGCACAAGACGGCAATATCATGAGTTGTGGCTGACGACGCTACCCTAACAGTCACAACTCAGAAAGATGACGGAACAAGGAGCCCTGCTGAGGAAGGAGGGGGGGTTCGGGCGGTAACAAAAGCTAGCAGTCCCCAACACTAGTAGACCCACCATCCAGTGCCACCACCATGACCGCTACAAGCTAGTTCCCTTGACCATTCAGCACAGGTCGCACCAAAGAGCCCATCGTCTAAGCCGTCGGAGCCAGGCTAACCGTCGGTGAGGAAGGGCGATGGTGAGCTGTGCTAGGACAACTGGCGAACCCTAGCAGCATAATTGTTGAAGGGCTGATGACAGTATCGGGCGGGGGAGACGATTGTTATCAGGTCTCAGCGACCCGATACGAAGTAGATACGACGTTAAGTTGGAAGCCGGTTCACCTGGCCCACCAACCTGATCGGGCCGCCCTACAGCACCTGCCAAAGACACCCCTGGACCGATATAGTTAACAACCAGTTTGGGTAGTCGATTCAAATTCGAATCGATCGCCAGGGCGGGGTTTGAGCCGCCATCTCCTACCTCCAGCTTCTACGCTTGTTGCCCTAGGAACGCCGCCGGCCCCGCCACCTCCTCAAGCAACCACGCCCAGATGACCACCGGGACACCATCAAGGCGCACCGAGATGACCACTGGCACCTCTAAAGGGCTTGCCACCTTCACCACAGCGACGACCGACATACAAGAACTCCTTGGGAAGAATCCCAAGCTGTCGGCCTCCACCTCCCCAAAGGATGTCGCCAAAAATGCTAACCCTCCGTCGTCACAGAGAAATAGAGGGACCCCCTCAAAGGCCAGCCTGAACCTCCTCACGAGCGGGTTGGGGAACATAGCACTAGCCTTCGAGCACCGCATCAGGCAGATAAGGGAATTGTTAATGTTCAAACACCCCCACCTCCGCCATCCAACCAGCCACTTCTTCATTCACCCCCACCGCCAAAAACGTGCTGGAGGTAATCCTCGGGACCTCCCAACCACTCCCAGACACTTCCACCAGACGCTGTCGGACTTCCTCAACCACTGCCTGTCCTTTGAGCATGGCCATGCACAGGCACCTCCTTAGCCAAGCCCTTCTGCCCTACAAAACATCCGCCTGAAGCTCTCCTGCGTCGCACTAGCGCCTGCTAGCCCGATTCACCGCTGGAGGGGGGGACAAGAGAGCATCACGGGTAGGAGCGGAGGCTACTCTGTCTGCCAGATGGAGCAACGAACCTCGTTCCCTGCTACTGACAGAAGCGCTGGATGTGGCCTCGACGGCCACACCGGAAGTAGGTGGTAGCACCCTGACCCTCTGGCCGACGTGCACCCCCACCGGAGACGAACCCCCCGGTGAGCGGAGGTGAACCATGGAGCCGCTCCGACCAAAGAGCTTCTCTCACTAGAAAAGGCTAGAGAGAGAATGAGTTGAGCTAGTTATCATCTTGAATGGCAATATAGGTCCTCGAAACTCAAAACTAAAACATCTTGAATGGCAATATAGGTTCACAATCTCAAAACTGAGAGATCGGAAGATGTTGCTGGACCCCTCTCTCATCATTTTGAGAATATAGAAGTGTGGCTTCCAGACAACAACTAAAAACAATATTCATTGACATTCCAATTTCATTGGGTGCCTGAACATATGGAAAACAAGAAGTGTCACTAAAAAATAAAGTTA
The DNA here is from genome assembly GCA_022559845.1 of Amorphophallus konjac. NCBI lineage: Eukaryota > Viridiplantae > Streptophyta > Magnoliopsida > Alismatales > Araceae > Amorphophallus > Amorphophallus konjac. Next base: position 198,510,731 of record CM040129.1, read on the forward strand.
GAAAAAGCATACAGCAGAATTGTCTTTTTGCTCCTCAGACTATGGACATGTGATGCTCCAAGACAAACTAAAAAAATAAATAAAGGCTAACAAAACATTAATTTACCAAAAATAACTTACTCTCTTTAGTATATTGACTCTATCTTGCAAGCCATCAAGAGCTCTGTCATTCTCATGCTCATCGATTTCATGTGAACTGTAGGATGAGGAGGCTCTGATTCCACCCTCTTCGATACCATCAAACAGAGCAGCTCTATTGCTGCGATAATCTCTGCAAAAGGGAGCATAAATTAGAAATAAAGACAGAAACTTCACATAGATGAATAACATAGAAAGTAACCAAACCAAGGTGGCAGGTTATAATGATCTACCTAGGATGTTGCAACCATGGTTCCAACATCTTATGCAGCAAAAATAGTTATCAAAATTAAATGCATTAAACACTTATGTTTTGAAGCCAAAAAAAGAAAGAATCTATTCTATTATTATCAAGGTTGTTAGAGCAGACAGTGAACCACTGAGCCCAAAGCATAGAAGCGGACATTTTATTGTTTCTAACTTTCTAGTTCAATTTTGCAACAAAAGAACAATCTAGGATCCTACACTTCCTATGGCACCTTGCTAAGACACTCATATCCCAAATTCATAAATTATATTAATAATAAAATCATAATGGGTGTCATCCATGATTATATACCTCGCACAAATATAAAATATGCCAAAGTAGGCACAATGTTAGTAGTTAGACATAAAACAGAATAGGAATTGAAATATTATGTAACATAAACAATGTGGGGACACAGGCTACTGAGAAAATCTTAAAGAAACAAACAACTAGAAGCTAAAAAACAAAACAAAGAGTCACAGCTGACTTTGAGGGAAGCAAAAATATCGATACAAAGAGGCAAAAGGCACATTGTGAGCACCAATTTAAAAAAGAAACAACAGATTTAATCAAACATCCCAAATTCCTTGGCTCTTATGTCACTGACACACTTTATCCACATAAAACAAGTAAAATAGATAGGAAAAATACGCTGAGGTCATTGAGGATTATCACCTAGAAGATGACATAGCACTGGTCACAATCTCTGGCTTATCATTTCATCAGCCTACGGATATTTTCTGGTCATATTTATCAAAACTTTTATTGCATAGAAAGGCACAGTGCCCTGTATGCACATTGTATGCCAGTTCTACACTTGAACATCTCTACACTTTAGATATTATCGATGAAATGTGGTACGAATGCCTTAAAAGGAGGGAAGGGGCAAAAAGAAAAGCTCATGCAACTGATTGCTAAGAAACAGCTAAATAACCTTGTCAGTTGCAATCAATTCTACGTGGAACCTCAAAAAAAAGCTAACCAAATTTTGTTAGTGATAAGGCTATGGATTCAACATCTGCAAATGGAAAGAATGAATGAATCAACTAATTTGCCACTGAGAAAGGATGTTCATGCATCAATTTTGTAGTGTTTATTGCTTATGAAAGGAGAGGTACTTTCACAGGTATAATCTAAAAATCTTGAAAGTAACTACATAAGCAGATTAGAGCTTTCTTAAAAATCTTTTCCTTTGGGGGTGAGGGGTTTATCCACATAGGTGGGCAACTTTGTTCTTGCATAGAATTGTTGATAAAGAGTGCATCTGGTTTGAGGTCCCCCACCCCTTTTGGCTTCGGGTGTGTTAGGGTTTTTTGAAAAAAAAAATATTCCTGGGAAAAGTTTTTTTTTCTTATCTAAAAAGTATTCTCAGAAAAAAAATCCAATGATTAGGGATTGTTAGGAAAAGTTAAACGTTATGTTGGTAAATGTTCAATCTCAACCATTGATAAGGGAGGGGGAAAAGATCTATGAAGGATAAGATAGAAGTCCACTTCTTTTCCCCAGAAAAAAAAAGGTTTTCCTAGGTCTTTATGTAGAGGAATTTTTTAGTCAATTTTCCCAACCTTGGAACAAAAAGTTTTCCAAACCGTTTATTTTCCTAAACAACTAATCTTGTGAAAACAACTTTTCCCGGAAAGTAGAGTTTTCCCTCTAGTTTTCTAAAACCCACCCTCAGTGTCAATATGGAGTTCCAAGAGAATGACTCTCTCTAATTTCATCTGGATTTTTTTTTTTTTTTGCAGTGGATGGTACCACTATTATATTACAAGTAAAAGACGGATATATAAGCATAGTCAATGTGTTCACAGAAACCCCTATACAAAAGAGGCCTTCCACGCCAAGATGGAGTGGTCGACACTAACCCCCAAAAGACCAAAAATGGAAGAGTTGTGGGTGTCCATATTATATAGGAGCTCCGCCCATACTCTCACTTTCTCACAAATAAAAGAAGCCACTCTATCCACAACCATAGCTTCCCAAAAAGATATTGTTTCTTTCTCCCCATAAAGCCCACAATCTAGCACGCAGGATCAACCACCAAGTAACATTGTCCCCTTTAAGATTCCACCTCCTGTGTCAATGCCCAATCAAGTGTTGCTGTAATGACCCAAGATCCGGATACCGGGAAGAACCCGATACCATTCGAATCCTGACCCGCCGTCCACGAGTCGGAGGGCTCGGAAGGGCTAAAAGGAGTGTGGAGGTACAAAGAAATAAGAAATAAAGTAGGACAATTCAACAATTAACAGAAATAAATAAACAACTACAACAGAGTCCAGTCCAACAGAAGTACAGTCTAAGACAGAGAAGCGTACCTAACATCGAGTGAACACTCGGCCCGGCGAGCTGGCAGCTAAAAACTTCCGCACAACACTCTCGAATCTCGAGGAAAAACTGCAACACCTGAAAAGTAGGGGTGAGTCTCCTATCACTGGCTCAGTAGGGGTCCCGCGAAACCCCAACCGTAAACAACGGCGGTAACGGAAAGCAGCAACAATAGTAGGAACAGCAAACTCGGTGGCCTGTAAAAACTCGGCACTATAGCTACTCCTACTATACTGCAAAACACGCCCCGATCTCGCCGTCGGGGGACTACCAAACTAACAAGGAAACCTTTGGCTACACTGCCAGGAGAATCATCACGACAACACTGTCGTGGAGGCCCGTCTCACGGACAAAGGCCCTACCCAAAATCACGCGGTCTGGGTAGACACGATCACGATCTCGCCGTCGTGAACCCTACACCGTCTAGGGAAAACCCTCGGTGACGCTCACCGGAAACCCTAGACCTCTATCTCGAGAAGCCACCCGGAAACTACACGTAAATCCACGTCTCGCAGACGGGAAACGAAAACTCGAGTCACGAGAACTCACGTCAAGTGACGGAAGCTCTGCCCCCTAGAAGCAAGGCCGGATGCGTCCACTGACGACTTAGTCAACAGGCTTAGATGTCTCCGTGCGACGCCCCAGGCGGAGACTGAGACACCGCACAGTAACCAGGAACATAGAATAAGGACTAGCTGGGGTCGCTCTCGTCAGGGCGGGTCCGACGTCCCCGACCACATGTGCACACACAGACCATGCGCTCTAGGTCAGATCCTCTAGCTGGTTCTTCCCCCCAGCCCGGACGTAGGCTGCAAAGGCGAGGGGCCCTACGGTAACCAACCTAAAAACCGTCTCTCTCGGGTAAGCCGCTCCACCACTCCCTGGTGGGTCTATACACGCGTGTTGTAAGAAGGCTACGACCAGTGGGAGGTCACTAAACGTGAACACGGAAAGTCACACACGCACCCATCGCGAGTAACACGGAGTACCAGGTGGCCCAGGGCCACCGACTCGAGACATCCATCTAAACTACTAACCCAACGGTCCTTGAGTCACACGACTCGGGTCAAGGCCGTCGTACATGGACAGCTCCACGTCGTCAATCTGCCCTAGCCCTAGGGTAGAAACCTCGGCACGATGACTCACGAGGCAGTTCACAACTGTCGAGACCATTCCCTCATAAAGGGAACTCAAGAGACCTCCAGCCCCAGGCTAGGAGACTGGACTCACAGTCCAAGCCAAACACACGGCCCACACAGAAACCACTTTCCGGAGAAACACGCGAAGTGCGGGAGCAGCCCTCCGCACTCATACCGATACACGGCGATTTGATCTAGCGAAAGCACAGAAGCCCGAGAACACACGGGGTCACCCGGACCCTCAAAACTCATGAGGACACTAATCGAGGTAACACGATACCTCTCGGATCACAAAAATTCATGCGGACACCCCTTCCGCGAATCCGTATCGCATACGGACACCTCGGGGAAAGAAAACGCGGAACACGGCGACCCGGGGACAGACTGGGCTGGGCGGCCACACCAGACCTGGATTTGCGTGTAGTTTCCGGGTGGCTTCCCGAGGTAGATGTCTAGGGTTTCCGGTGAGCGTCACCGAGAGTTTTCCCTAAACGGTGTGGGGTTCACGACGGCGAGATCATGATCGTGTCTACCCAGACCGCGTGATTTTGGGTAGGGCCTTTGTCCGTGAGACGGGCCTCCACGATAGTGTTGTCGTGATGATTCTCCTGGCAGTGTAGCCAGAGGTTTCCCTGTTAGTCTGGTAGTCCCCCGACGGCGAGATCGGGACGTGTTTTCCGGTACAGTAGGAGTAGCTATAGTGCCGAGTTTTTACTGACCACCGAGTTTGCTGTTCCTACTGTTGTTGCTGCTTTCCGTTGCCGCCGTTGTTTACGGTTGGGATTCCGCGGGACTCCTACTGAGTCAGTGATAGGAGGCTCACCCCTACTTTTCAGGTGTTGCGGTTCTTCCTCGAGGTTCGAGGGTGCTGTGCGGAGATTTTTAGTTGCCACCTCGCCGGGCCGAGTGTTCACTCGGTGTTGGGTACGCTTCTCTGCCTTAGACTATACTTCTGTTGGACTGTACTCTGTTGTAGTTGTTTATTTATTTCTGGTAATTGTTGAATTTTTCTGCTTTATTTCCTATTTCTTTGTACCTCCACACTCCTTTTAGACCTTCCGAGCCCTCCGGCTCGTGGGCGGCGGGCCAAGATTCGAATGGTATCGGATTCTTCCCGGTATCCGGATCTTGGGCCGTTACAGTTGCGCATTCCCCTGCAAGCCAATGGTGCAATGAATCTGCCTTATGACCTTAGTCCACACCTCCTGCGAGTAAGGGCAGTCTGCCTCATTTACAGTTAGATCGGCATATACTGTCATCTCAGATGGAGGTGTTCACCACTACTTTCATGATCATGTGTGGAGACCGAAGAGCCCCTTAAAGGTGAAGATTCTGGTGTGGAAAGTCTCTCATGGGAGGTTACCGACCCGAGACATACTGTCCCGCTTCCTTCCAAGCGTTTTACCGACTGGTGAGGATAATGAGTCCCTTGACCACTTGCTTGTAGGCTGCTCCTACTCACAGGGGTGTGGAGGGAGATCGCTAGAAAGACTAGTTACAGCATCACTCAGAGTTGTGATGTTCACCACCTGCTTAGGTATTGGGATAGACCTTGGCCTCCCGGACTGACAAGATGGTGTGGTGGCTCATTATTCACGTCACACTGTGGAAGCTGTGGGGGGAGCGAAACAATCGGATATTTAGGAGGGAGTCAATAAATGAGGACATTGTTGCTTCTTTTGTTTGTGCTAGAGTAAGGGAATGAGTTGTCACTCTTTGTAATGTGAATTCCCTTCTCCCCTTTTTGGCTGTTTGGGAGGTTAGGTGGATCTTCACACTCTTTGTGTGGAATTCTTTTAGCCTTTTGGGTTGTGACAACCTATACTTGTACATTCCTTTTCTTTATACATTAGTGGTACTACCCACTTTAAAAAAAATGACAGTCTGCAAAGAGGTGGTCCAACGTCTCATCATCCTCTCTACACAAGCGGCACACCACAAGTATATCCTGTACAAAAGAGGCAAGTCTGTCACAGGTTGGCAACCTCCCGTGCGAGGTCCTCCAAATGAGAAGCTTCACTTTCAAAGGACTCCTAGGGGTCCAAATCTATTAAGGCAATGGCACAACCCCCCAATCGGATACGAAGGGCAAATCTAACTGAGAAGACCCTCCTTGTTCCACCTCCAGCACCACTGGTCCTCTCTATCTATGTCAAGAGCAAAATCCAGAAGGAAGGAAAGGAATCTCTGTAACTGGTCCATCTCCTTTGGCCTAAGATTCCTTTTGAATATCGGTGTCCACGTCTCTCTTGATGAGAATCATAAGTCTGGGAGACGAGAGCCAAGGGGGGTGTTGCAACCGCAAAGAGTCTCGGAAAAGACTCCTCCAGGGTGAAATCACCACACCATCTGTCAATCCAAAATCGAAAATTATCCCCTTGCCCAGCTAGGCAAGGACACTAGAGATCATGATGTCCCTACATGACAAAATACCTCTCCATATAGGTGATATATTATGATGAGATTTTGGAGTCATATCCCAATCCCTTACTCTGCCATAATACCTTTTCCTGATAACTTGAGCCCACAAACCACTATCACCTACCCCCATCTTCCACATCTACTCGCACGAGAAAGCCAAGTTGACATCTCTAATATTTTTGATGCCAACATCTCCCATGTCCATGTTTTAGAGACTTCACCCCAGGCGATATCATGTCAACCTCTGCATCTCTCCCCACAACCATGCCAGAAGAACATTGCTCAAATAGACTCCAACTTCTTGGCTACTATCTTTGGGATCTGAAAAATAGACAAGAAGTAGATGGGCAAGCTATCTAGCACTGATCTGCATAGGACTAATCACCCCCATATGAGAGGATCCTCGCCTTCCACCCTGCTAATCTGGTCTCAAATGTCTCTAATTTCATCTGGATTGCAATGCCTCTAGAGTGTCTCTATCTAGTGTTTCCTAGACACTCCTCTCTTTTCTTTTCCCTTTTTCCATTTTCCTTGTTGAAAAGTTAATGCGTAGTCACCTAAACACTCCAATAGACATTCTTGAACTTTGATAGAACCATTCTTCTTTCGTGTTCCAACTGAAATCATGTATATGTTACATAAAATCTGTTGTCTCATTGCAATAATAGATAATGTGAACATACATTTCCATGCATATTTATGTACAGAAGTGCCCCAAATCAACAACAATGTGAATGTGTCTGGGGACACTAGACACTCAAACATTTAAGGTCAAGCCATTCTCCCACTTCTTGTAATATTTTCTCCGCCTGACCCACCATTGTTGGGTGAAACAAGTTCGCAACAACTTAGTTTTTTGAAAGTGGATGGTACCACATTGGTGTTAATGGAAAGAGAGCAAAAGGGAGGGAATATACACGTAAAGAAGTGAAGAAGTCAAAAAGTCCCCACTGTAAAAAAAAACACCTAGCAAGTCTGACCAAATCTACCCCCCAAAAAGACCAAAAAAGGAAAAGGTGGCCATATCACCACTACACAAAAGTCTGTCCCATTCCTTGACTCTATTCCCCCACAAAACCAGCAACTCTATCGGGAATAAGAACGTCTGTTATACAGTAGTAAAACATTAACGAAAAGAAGCACCGGGGGGTAATGAATTGTATATCTTGTTTATGTAGAATTCAAGCTTACTTGGATGAATATAGTGCATAATGTCAAATCTTTGAGATTTGAACCCCATATTGTGCACTTTCCTTTGAATTGAACCAAGCCATATTGACATCATGCAGTGTGAAGGATCATTTCAAGAAAACACAAATAATACTGAAGCAAACTTATTACAAAAGCTCAAGTTGTTAAACTATGTAATCAACTATCGCTTGCTCACTCTTTCTTCCTGCCCATTGTCTAAATATCTATGCAAAGACAATTTCATCCATGCACATAAATATACTGTAGCATTCCACCAACACGGAGGATGCTCGATAAGACACAAATGATCAGATCCTACACAATCCATTACGCTTGAAATGATTCTAGACAAGGAACACCGTCATATGCATTGACTGAATTAAAATATCTAAAAATTCCTCATCCAGATGAGAGCAAAACCAAATTCAAATCCTATACTTTTCAAATAAGACAAGAAATGTCAAGCGTCGGAGAAGAAGATGGAAAATAATCAAAACCAAACCTCCTGGAATTCATTTCCTCGTCGCAAGGTCCAGATCCTGGGACCGGAGACTTGTCTCCTTCCTGGAAACACCGCCTCGGTTGCCGAACAAGTGAAACAGCACGCTCGGCTGTCCCCTCTCACTCTCTGCGCGCAGACATGTTCAAAATCTTGGAATAAAATAAAACTCAACACACCGGATGAAGCAAATTGACCAAAAAACTCTCCCAAATCGGGGTATGGAGGTTGGAGAGAGGATAGATCTGGCAATAGCAGTGCGCCAGGGATCAACAGAGATAGATCTCCACAAAGAGATAGAGAGAGAGAGATAGGGTGGGGTGGACAGGGGCGCACCTGCTGCGGCGGCGGATGGTCGCCGGGCGCCGGAGATCGGCGGCGGAAGCCGATTGCAGCGTTGGAACGCGGGGGATCGAGAGGAGGAAAGGCGGAGACAGCTACGCGGGTTTTTGGAGGCCCCCAAGGATTCCTACACACACCACATACCCGAATTCCAAACGTTGGGAATCCATAAAAATGCTGAAATCCGCAGAATCTCTATTGCCTACTGCGAGTCCAAACAGGTTTTGCATAGTAGCGGGTTTCTCGGACTTGGTTTGTTTCGAAACCCTAAACGCACCCAGAAAAAAAATAGCATATTTTTTGAGAAAATTTTTGTTAGATTATCCAATGATTGGAATCAATAAAAATTAAGTTTTATTAGTTTTTGAAATTTTAAATTGGCAGGAGAGAATAAGATATTTCCATTCTCTCTCCAACTGTATCAGATTATTTTGAAAAAAAAATTGTCATTCTAATGTGTTCAATGACTTATCTTCCTCCAAAAAAATGACTGAAATCTCATTTTTCACCACGTTTCCTAACAAGCTCTAATCGGATGATTTGCGGGATACGATTTGGTAACCAAGTTAGGCTACTAACTCAATCACATGATTGATTTGTTAAGATAAAATATTTTTAAAGGTATTAATATCATCAAAATCAAATTATGTTACCAAGATAAATTGCACTGCTAAACAACTGTGGATTCTGTTTCACCTTTCTATATTAAATCAAAATGCTATCTAGATTTCAGCTTAACCTAAAATCTTATGGCTACCCACTAGCAAAAGTCTTTATGTTCACATTTTCCCAAAATCATTTTATAAAAAAAATTGATCATATTTTTGTAGGAAGTAAATGATAGTAAAAGGATAGAGTAGTTTGTCTATTTATGAAACATATAGAAAGGATGGAGATAAGCTTTCGGTTTCTTTAGGTGGAGATAGAAATAATATGTTATGTAACATCTTAATGTACAAATGAAAATGATAGGCTAACTTTGGATCCCACTAAAGTTGTCCCCTGCCGCGTAATATACATATATTCATTCATCTCAAAACTATTTTTTTGGGTAATCTTAATCTAGTACATTTGGTGTAGGATTCAACATAAGCACCTCATGGATTGAGTTTAAGATTTAATAGAGTCACTTATAAGTATATTGTAATTTTATTATTAATGTGTCCACAAATTAGAAGTATATAATAAAAAATTAAAAATTATATAAGAGAAAAATTGTTGTAAATTTTAAATAAGAATCAACCGACGATCCGAAGTTAATTTTCCTCCACCCCACGATGCTTGAGAATAGTTGTAAATTAGAATTACAGATTTCGTTTTATTTGTTTCCGGAGAATCCGGACCAATGATTTCAAAAATCCCAGAATTTTCCGGCATTTCACGTCAATCCAAACGCGGCCCGGCTGGGCAATTTGAATAGATGTAGGGGGGGTTCGTTGTCCTCCACCCCGCGGCCAACGACCACCACCGCGAGGGACGGCGATTCTTCTCCACGGTAGGCCAGAGAAGCTCCGTGGCTTCTTCGCTCCCCGTGATCGAGGCGGCGGTTTTTGAGAATTTGGTGTGGCGGGTGGGGAAGCGGGAAGCAACAGATGGCGGCGTGGAGCGACACGTCGACGATGGGCGAGCTCGGGAAGAAGCCGCCCAAGCGCCTGGGGGGCATGGCGGAGGCCCTCTCCATCGCCTCCGACCTGGGTTTCACCATTCCCGCCGTCCAGGTGGACGGAAACCCTTGTTAATTGTTAAAAAGGCTAAATCTTTCGCTTCGGCTTTTGGAACTTCTTTTTTGCCCCCGTTTTGTATGGCTCTCTTGTTATGAATAGATGAGCAGTAGCGCATTCGTCGTTTTGTCGTTGATCTTTTTTATTTATTTCTTTTTTCACATTACTAATGGAGGGAATTGGCTGGATTTAACTCTACGATCTGTTCATGCGTTTCCTGGTTTTGTTGATAAACTTTATGTTGTATGGGAGATGAGGAAGCTTTGAACCAATTGAGAGAAATGGATGATCTTTGTGTTCCACTGACCAATTTAGAGACACATGTGGATTGCTGAGAGAGGGACGAAAGAGGGAGACATGACGAGATCAAGGATTATTTTACAATGATGCAAAACATTTTCGCATATATAATTGAGTCCTAGTGTTTTTAATGCCTTTCGTTAATGAATTATCTTGAAATTGCCAACGTTCTCTTTTGACCTTTTTTTTATTGGAGGCTATTTGTGATGGACGTTCATCATTCCTTTTTTTTTATAGTGTGTTTGTAGTTTATAGTGACACGTAAGTTTTGTGCAAGTTGTACTCTTGCATGGTTGGAACTTCTCAATTAGGAGCTATGAAAACTTTGATGTGCCCAACTACCCATGAAGCTATTAATTTATGTTATCATGCTAACGGTAACTCATTTAGATGCCTCAATAGGAGCAAATAAGACTGTTAGATGCTATGTTGCACTTTTTCAGTAATATGGAACACTTTCAATTCAGCAACCGGAGCAAGACTGTAAAAGCTAATGAGTATGAACTGTGGCATCTATTAATGATATAATATGGATCGGAAAAATTACTCAAAGAGTCCCAAATACTGGCTGCTTTGCTCAATGGCAGAAGATTCCAGTAGTCAATGAAAGTGTATCAAGCTGCCCTTCCTGATCAGATGTTTCTGTAAATTCACATGTACAAACTGTTGGTTAATGGGAGAGAAGATGGAAGGTAATATGGGCATTTCTCGTAGATTAGTACCTCTCTAAGTTTCAATTCTTTATTTCTTTATATCCCGCCTTCCGTGCTGTCGTTGTACCTCCCTTCAAAGAATAAATTACTCATCTATGGTTGAAACTATAATGACCTTCTGATGTGGAATGTAAAATCATGGACTTCTCGCAATTCTATGTATCATTTGTTTCCCATTTTTAATATGCTAATATTCATGTTCGTGTTTTTTATAGAAAGAGGGGCAAAATAGGCCTAATTCATCGCAATACTATGTGTCCTTTGTTTCTCACGTTTAATCTGCTAATATTCATGTTCATGTTTTTTATAGGAAGAGGGGCAAAATAGGCCTAATTCATCTGCTAACAATAAGGTTGATGATTTGATAAAGATTTTGAGCGAACTTACTTCAGTTCAAAGAAACATTGCTACTTTGCAAGTGGAACTTCAAGGAAGGAAGGTTAGTTTCTTTGAAAATTGTTCCATTTATTCATATGTTGTTGCCCATTTATGTTTGCCTTTACCTCTTTGTTGCTTCCCATTATTAAATGAATTTGTATTCAATAAATGTTTTGTGCTTAAGAATGAACATCAGGATACCAGTTATATCAAGTGGGATTTCTATACTGTCCACGATGCTTGATATTAGGCTACTAGCAAACTATGGGCTCATCTCCTCGATTCATCCACTAAAAGAAAAGAAAATCTGCATCTTGTTTTAATATTTGCTTGTACCCTCTGCATATGCTACTAATCTATGCTAGCTAATCCCGTAAGTACCTTTGACTACGTTTTCTATGAAGGCTTAGCCATGCATGGTTGTCCATCAATTTTCATCAAAGTGCTTGGGAGTTTTCTTTCAATTTTTCTTTACTTCTCTACTTCTAGAGTTTGTTTAATCTGTTCCATTTAGTTCCCATCTAGTGGTTCACTTGCAATTATTCTTCTTTTGAAGACTCTATGTTTCTAATTTTTCAGGATGATAAGAATGTTGCACATCTAACCCATGTGAGTGAAATGGAAAAGAAAATAGTGTCTTTGGCAAGAATGACTGCAATCTTGAAAGATGTCATTCAGAACAAGGTGATACTTTCCCGTGGCCTATAGCTTATTATTTTTTTCTTTTATCTGTCATCCTATGAAATTCTCTTTTTTTCCTCAATGAAATGAGAATCGCTTTATGCTTTCAGAAATGAATATTTAGAGTAACTTTATATGACTAGCTAGTTAATTAGGAGTTGCTTTTTGATTCGAACTGGACTTCTGTTATTTAGTTTTTGGGAATTCAGTTTTTCTTTGCTGAGAATGCAACCTAGATTTGTTGACTCTGGATACAATTAATGCTGTTCAATCAGAGAAAGAAACAAAAAACCTAGACTTTATCTCAGCTTTTGGCGCCTCCTTTCCCGTTCATATGATAATCAGGGGACATAGACATCTGAGAGTTCTATATACTTTTGTAAAGTTAGGTGTTTTGTTCTTTTTGTTTTGTTTCATGTTGCTTATCCTCTTCCTTGTTTCTTTGTATTTCATCTGAAATTGGAGGCTTACTACTAGAGTGAAGACTAATTTTCTGATTGAAAATGGGATGAAATATGTGGATATTACATGTGGGGGGAGGGAGCTCATTCTTGGTGCTTCCAAAATCCATTATTGTGAAGTGGATAGAAAAAACTTTGGTGATGGATTATTGTACCAGCCGACTTCACCAGTATTCCATCTGGATCCTGTAAGGCGAAGGAAATAGATTAAGAAATTGAATCTACTAGAAATGCCTGAATCCTCTCATGAAAATCTGCATGGATTTTGTGACTGGTTATATGCTGTATTTTTGGCATGTGGTGATAATCTTTTATCATACAATGCTCAATCATACCAAGATGCCCTCTCTTTCGCCTCAGCCATAGATGGATTTTCATTGTCGGATTGGGAGAAAATGGATGCAATCAAGGTCTTCGTGAGAGAAGATCTTAATGTGGGATAGTAGCTGGATTCTTAAGGGTGCATTCATTTAGGATCATGGCTATTTATGCTTGTATCTCGGTGGTTTGACTACATGAAATCTAAGAAACTTTGGGAGGAGAACCATGCCATTTTGATCCCTTGCATGGCACGGAGTTTCCCAGTTACTTTTTTTGGTTTGTAGGTGCTGTCATGTCTCTTCTATTTTTACATTATTTGTCATATTGTCCACCTTAAAGGAAGTCAGGCATTATCTTAACAGTTAACAAGCCAGAATGGATATAAATTTTGCTTTTTTGCATATCTTATATCAGCTTGGACCACTGGCAAATTAGGTCACCAACTTGATAGTAAGTGGCATTGGATGTCTATTCGGCCAGGTTTATGAAAAGACACTTATTCAAAGTGTTGTCTTCATGCCAGAAGAGCTTAAATCCTTTGGTGGAGGCCAGCCCCGTTGACTTGTGGGAGGTTGATTGAGACTTGGGCTGTGGAAAACTTGGTCGACCAGTAAAAGTTGGCAAGAACAACCATGGGCTAGTTTTAAGGGTCAAACCTCCATCACTGAAGCTAGCTCTTTCCCTCAAATGACCACTGCATGTTGGGCAAATCCGTTAGACTGCTACTCCTTTAAAAACTTAAAACTCCACCTCAAATGTGCAGGTTATCCCAATATCTACTAATTCCATGTTTGGCAAAAATGGTTGGAATAGCTGGTTGTTCTATCCTTTGAATGTTCTATCCTCTCTATATTCCAGTTGCTAAACAGAAAAATTGGCACCGAAGGTAATGACTTCCTATTCCACCTGCTTATTTTGTTGCCAACTGGGAGTAAAAGAATATAGGTTAAGAAATTAAATCCCACATCACTTTGCTAGATCCTTTCACTCGATCTTTTTATCGAAGGGCATCTGTTTGTCGTCTGGCAGGATTGGGTCATTGCACGACTTCAACGACCATATTCTCTGGATTTCATTCCAGTTGAAGCAGAATACCAGGTTAGATATACTTGAAGTCTCGAACTAAGTAAATGGTTAATTGGAATGTTGATATTTGCTGATATTGTGATCCTGCTCAGTATACTTTTTTGAGAATGTTTTTCCTTTTACTGATTTGCTGCTATGTGATACTATGATTGTATTAATATTGTTTTCTTTTACCAACTTTAGAAACAATTTTCAGAGCTATTACTGGAAGCTGCTAGTGACTATGGAATATTAACTGCTTCAGTTGCTGATCTTCAGTGGAGCCAGAACTTCAAGGAATCACCATCAATATGGGGGGTAAGCTCATTTTAGCAGTCAAAAGAGAGTTGTCCATCGATCCTGTTCTTCTGTTCAGTGAGTTCCTTTATGGCGATCTATACATTTCCCTTCCCCACAAGTTCCACTCTTTAAAGCAGTTCCAAGCATATTTGCAGATAAGCTCTTTCTGCACAGTATCAAGTTTTACCTTGTCACAAACTTGATTTCTCATGTCTAATTGCTTTTTCTTTGGGGAAGGTAGAGTATTTTGGGTTCCTCCATTTTAGACAACGGATAAACATATTGGGGCGGCAAGGTTTGTCATGTGAGATCTTGGCTCTATCTCAGTGGGAAGGAGAGAATGGATGTTGGGGAGATCTTGAAGAGTGATCATGGAGAAATTAAGATTTAAATTCTTCTTTTCCTCTCCATGCCCCTCATCTTTCTTCCACTTTACAGCCTCCTTTTCCTTCTTTTCCTACTCATTCCTCCTCCTGCCCCCTTGTCATCCTCATCTCCTCCTCCTCCTCCCTCTTTTCCTTGGTTTCAGGAGAGTTTATCTCAAGATCTTGGAGTGATATGATTCGGAGGGATCTTGGAACCTTTCGGAAAGGAGATGAGATTCTATCTATACTAGAAAATTTACATCTTGACAAAGAAACTCTGAGCTTACACAATGCCAGAAAAAAAAATCTTTTTTCTTTCTTCAAGCTAGATCTGAACATATTTGATCCCTGTCCTCCTCACCAAAGCTTTCATGTGTCTTTGTCCTCTTTGAATTGCATGACAACATTAGAAATAACTCGAATGGCTTCATGTAACACACCAACTTTCATAGCTTCCTTGGAGTATAAGCAAATAAAAGCAATGCTTTTGATAGCTCCAGCCTCTCTATGTACTGCATGTGTTTTTCCAGGAAACTTATTTTCATCAAAATGTACCTGCATGAGTTTTACCACTTGATCTGGACCTA
The DNA here is from genome assembly GCA_022559845.1 of Amorphophallus konjac. Taxonomy (NCBI): domain Eukaryota; kingdom Viridiplantae; phylum Streptophyta; class Magnoliopsida; order Alismatales; family Araceae; genus Amorphophallus; species Amorphophallus konjac. The sequence continues at coordinate 198,525,928 of CM040129.1, forward strand.
TGTTTTCCAATATTCATTTGTATATGAAAAGATTTCTCTAATCTTCAAGATGATATGGTCACCTAGATCTTCTAAATGTTATGCTGTTGTAAAGGAAATGTTGCGCCCAATTCCCGCTGCCCTTGCATCATGCAACCGATTCTTTGAAGCAATGTCAGCAATGAGGGAGTCATTTGCAACTTTACAACAGCTACGCATTGGCCACACCTCCCTCTCGACATTGTCCAATGGTTTGGCCATGGGTGATTCCAAATTCATGATGCCACCGGCCACTGCAGTGGAGAGAGGAGATGAGCTCAGATGACTATGTTCTAGGGAGCTGGAAAATGCATGAAAAGGTGAATCACGCGGAAGAGAAGGATGGTGGTGGTAACAAGAGGAGGTTATTATGGCCTCTCCCCCTAAAAAGGAGCTTATAAGCAGACAAAATTATATTCATTTGTTACTCTTACTCGTGTTGATTAGTGGTAGTCTACAGATGTATTTTACAATTTGACTGTGGAAGAAGTGTAGCTATACAGATGCTTTACTAGATAAAGCAAGATCATTTGGGCTTGATCTTTGTGCAAATTTAAATGTGGAGCCGGTCTGCATATCTCACAACCTTTTATTGTAAAGATGTCAGACAAGCTGTCTTGTATGATAAGCCACTAGTGTGTGAGAATTAGTTTGGCATTCCATGTGCAAGAATTGTGGTCACAAGATCCACTTCTGTGCAATGTTGATTTCACCTTCTTCATTCCTTTGTTAAACAGGATCGGCTCAGACACCCAACCCCACACCTCCCCCTACAGGATGGACGGCAGTTTCAGGCTTAATGTGTAGCTTCATCTGGCGATAAACAATGATAACAACATGTTGGGGATTTGATATTGTTTTCTTGAATGCTGCGTTGATCGATATGGATCAAGAAAGAATATTTGTCATCTAGTCTGACTACATGCTACGCATCGCAACACATCAATGTTATATACACAATCTTGTAGCTAGCCTACTGTTTTATGTATCCAAGCCTATGGGTCAGGTAACTTTTAATTTCAAAGCCAAATTATTATTATTATTGATATATATATATATGGAGATGTTCACTCAGCCCCATGACAAATTGTTATGGGGTCGACATCTGGGACCTTAAATTTATGAGAGATGATCTCCCTATATGTTGACTCCATATATTCCAAAGGCTCAGGTATCGGCCCCATGATAAATTATCATGTGGGCCGACAATATTAACGACGAAAGAACTCTCGATCTAACCTGAGACCTCCCCTCTTTGGGGGAGAGGTGGTGAGACCATCATGGCAAACTGTGGGCCCTTGCATGTTCCTTCTACAATTGCATAACAAAGTCATGTTAATCAGAGCATGATGACCATCATTAGTGAAAACACGCATCAAAAGAGCAACCAGCTGCTATATTTCCACACGGCTTCCATCATCCATAGTTCGAAGGACATCTTCTATTAAGAGTGGTAGCTGATATTTGATCGAGTCTAAAGAATGTCACCATACGTTTGAAGTAGACGAGCCAGCTCATCTCACATTTAATATGTAACAGAGAAGGTTTATCTTATGAATTTTTATGTAAATTTTCAAAGTCGAATTCTTGTCATTGATATATATGTGTGTGTGTGTGTGATTAATGAAGCCATACTTATCTTGTACCCAAAAATAATATTTATTACGTAATAATACATTGGTAGGCTACAACCCACCTTATTTATGTACAAAGCAAAAGAACAATTTTTCATTCACAAAATACTAATGGTTTGGAAATCAACGGAAAAAAAAAAGACCCAACGGATTCTCCAATGTTCATCTCCCCCTGCAGATACCCCTACGGCCTTGCGCACTCCGGGGGTAGCCCCTGGGGGAAACGCTTCACATCCGCACAGTAGTTGTAGATCATGTAGTTCCTCTGCACCCACCTCAGCCTCGCCTGGCCCGCCGAGTCCAGCTCCTGCGACAGCACCGGCGTGACGTTGGCGCCGCAGGAGGAGGCGCCTGACGACCACCGGCAGGCGTCTGCCTTGAAGCCCTTGTAGGTGGCGACGAAGGGCGCCTTGGTCCAGTCCGTCTTCACCAGGCCCCCCCTCGTTGCCCAGTCGTCAGCCTTCCACAGACTCCCGTACACCTTCATCGGCTGGCTCTTGGGGAAGGGCACGCCGGCGGCCTCCGCGTTCTTGAACTCTCTGATGGGAGTCCCATCCACATAGAAACTGCAGTTTTAATGCATGCAGAAGCAGATTTATGTTAGTGGGTGGACTGCATTTACTTTTCTCAGGTCAAATTCTAACGGAGGAGGTCGGTGTCGACCTATCTGGACCAATCTAATTCCGACTTCATCGTATTGTGAACTGCGCCTTTATCTGGAGGTTAGGGGACTCACACAACATGGCGGGGGTTCCAGAGCACGGAGTAGGTGTGGAAGTCCTTGGTGGGGTCAAACCAGAGATAGAACTGCTGCTCCCGGTTCCCCTTCCCTTGGGTGTATATGTTGGTGTGGACGGTGTAGGGGTCTCCGCTGAGGTTCCCCAGGAACTCGAAGTCGATCTCGTCGTGGGCAGCTCCTTGGGATGATAGCTGCAACGCCACACACTCCATGATCAGCCAAACTACTGAAACAAGGGATTGAGAGAGAGAGAGAGAGGAACTTACGTAGTAGGTGGTGACAGTCCCAGCCGAGTTCCCGGGGACGAGCTTGAGCTTCATGTCGAACCTCCCATAGAGGTACTCGTTCTTCGACTGGAAGCCGGAGCCCGACGCCTTGTCGAGCGACAAGGTTAGAACCTGCCCATCGTTCAGTATTTTGCCCCGCCCATCACCCCACGTAATATCGACATCTTGATGGAAACTGCCGGCGGAGGCGACGCAGGCCAGCAGCCATAGCCACAACACAACCATGTGAACGGCTCCAGAAGCATGAAAAGAAGAAGCAACGGAAGCCATGAGCGGAGGAAGAGGGTGATCAACCGTGCAGACCATGCAAAGGTCTTTAATTAGGCGCTAAAGAGGAACTCTGGTGAGGAGGCCGAGGTTGGGGTTGCAACACCACTTATATATAGGAGGAGGGATGCATGCTTGTGGGGTCATAGAAGAAGATGAGGAGGAGGAAGGTGCAGGGAAAGGAGCGCCATGGCCATTGGTCTGGGAAGAAGGGAAAAGGGAACGCCCCACCCAACGAGCTGGCTGGCTTCCGCAGGGTGCAAACCACACAAGCTTCTAGAACACCCACGGTTCTAGAGGCTGCCGCACCATGGCCACCGCCCACGGCATGCAGCAGTATTTGGATCAGACGACTATATATGGTGGGTATACGCGGTTTCTGGCTAGTGATCGTGGGCTTTAGCAGGGAGTTGGTGAGACCGGCGGGAGGTGGGGTACGCAGAAAGCTTTTGCTGCAGCATGGTGGAGAGATCAGAAGAGAACAGTGGTCTCCAATCTCCATCGATCCCTTGGGCAGTAGTAGGTTTGGGATTGTTTTTATTGTTCTGTTTAAGTAGATTGGGTGGATCACCACCAGCAGTGCAGACTTGCTAAGGTGTCGCGTTGCCGAGCCTTCCGAAGTGGCGGAGTGGGGAAGACTGCCTGCGGGGGTTTAAAGTAGGTTTTTGTTCACCAAACTCGGACCACCATGGAGTGGGAATCTCGCCGCCGTGACCACCACCTGAGCTACTGCGTCCGGCACCCCGTGTGTTAACAACGACTATCCCCACCACCCCACGCCCTCAAAGGGGGGGGGGGGGGGGGACAGAAAATTACATTATTAAATTTTAAAATTGATTTTAATACTAGTATTAATTAAGCAGTCTGTTCAAAATAGACCGAATCAAAGGTGGTATGACTTTATATATATTTATATATATATATAAACATCGATTAATGAAGCATGTAACAGTTAAGCAAAAAAGGGTGCGTATTGTACGTGGGACGCCGTCCCTTGTGAGGGAGGTGGACATGATTGATAATGCGATATTTAAATAAACAGCTTTTCTTTGGCCTTCACGGGATGGAGATAGCAATAAAATTAAAGAGGATTTGGGATAGACATGAATACTACAAGATGTCATCATGGCAGGATATTTTATTAGACTGCAGTTTGCCCATGGAGGCCACCTGGTCTTCATACAACTATTCCGCCGGAAGCTTTCCCCCCCCACCCCCCTTTTGGTGAATACTTATTCGGATGAGGGTGAGAAGGGTCATTTTTTAAAGTGTATTGGAGATGTAGTCTAGTTGTGATAGTTGGTTAGGGAACGATAATTATGACTCCTGATGGAGGGCGAAGAGCGTCACGTTTGGCAATAAGATGGGATTATGAATTTTTTCATAATCTTTAGAGAGATAGAGAAAAGGTTGGATTTCACTAATTTTTGGAGATTTTGAAAAATCTCTTCTTTTTCTCTCTATTTATTTTTAAAGTATATAATCCACCTTTTTCATAATAAGATATCACATTTGGGAGGTGAAGATTTCGAAGTGATAACTTATCTCCAAAGTACTTTCTAAACTTGCCCTAAGGATGTCTTTTGTAATGCAACTAGGGATGCTCGATTATGAATAATCCACACACCGTATAAAGTTACGACACGGGAGGGATTTTTTATCACGAGAAATCTCTAGAAACTCACTCCCACTAGTTTTGAAGGATTCTAGAGTTGATTGCGTTTTTGTCTCTAAGTCTCTCTCCTCTAGATTTTAAGTCAATACGAAAGGCGAGATGTGTCTTGAGAGGTTCGGTAATACTTAAATTTTATCGAAAATTTCAATGATTAAATTCCCGCAAGTTGCATTGGCAAACATAGCCTAACTCTTGGGTTTCTAGAGTGGTGACCATGGAGGAATAATCTTTGGACAGTCAAGTCACACTTAGTTCCAATAAGGACAAAGAGGGGAGCATTAATTACTTGTTTTCCTGAAATATTCTAGGAAAAGAGGATTTTCGATGCAAAACTAAAGTCATTGAGTACCATAAAGACATTTGGGCCCGACCAGGGGGTGCATTGGGCCAGCCCGTGATCGGTCATTCCACCGGCCCAGGGGCCAATCGGTTCATGGTTGAGCTATCCAGCCCACAGCCCCATCAGGGTATTTTTCTCTTTTCAAAATCTTGGTGAGAATAGGTTGATTCACCTCGTACATCTCTTCATTATCTCAATTCATCTTTAATTAACAGGATCCGAGCCAATCAAACCCGTCGTTGACTCATCCAACACACAATGACCGTGAATAATCCCACAGAATGTCAACTCATCTGCTTAAATCCGCTCAGTATAACCCGGTCATTACCCTAATTAAAAACCAAACCCGGGTTTTTAAATATCCACCAGAGCGGGCCTGGATGATTAAACCAGTCCAAATTCTTCAGCCCGTTTGTGGTGTTAGGCCCACAGCATAATGGTGCTACAACACAATCCAAGAAGAGGAAAAAAAATTTGTAAGGGACAATACTTAACTGAACAGCACGCACTCGCTGCTCACTCTGTTTTCACTCGTCAACATAGGACAGATAAGATTTGAGAGACCAAAAAAACAATTAATGTGGATCCTGGAGAAATAATTGATATGCAATGAGAATTACTAAATGATGAACTGAAAGATATAAAGAGGATTTCACTAGGATTGCAAGTGAATAGGTGCACATAAAAACATTTTCGACTGAATTCAATAAAAGCTCAATCCAAATCATTTGATAAAGTAAATCAGATGGATTTGAATAATTTAAAATTTGAAGCTCGACTAATAAATTAGTTGAGCATAAAATTAGGTATGCTAATTAGCTCATTAACATTCATAACAAATTCAATTAAGGGTTCATTATTTTTTAATACTATTTTAATGTCTATGTAATAGCACATCAAGTTCATTCGTATTTCATGTAATAATTTAAATAACATGTAAATATAAGAGACAATTTTCTCTTTACATTTATTCAATAGTGGTAAATGTTGAGGTAAGATTATCTAGTATTTAAAGAAGTTGGAATAAGCTCAATTGTTAGATGAGGTAAACTTGAAAAAAGAAGAAGTGGAACTTAACTCATTTAATATTCAAACAACTCGAATCCCAAAAAAATTTGGCTTGCAAGCAAAAGAATCAAACTTAGAACCCCTTAGGAAATGAGTTCCACGTTAGGCTTTTTTGGAAATTAAACTATTAAATATTTCACAAGTAACTTATCATTAAAACTATAAGGGCCAATTTGAAAACTTAATACGCCATTTGCAGGTGACGTATTCCATGGTGACATCCCGATTTTATCGCTACGATGCCTAATTTAGTTTGATAAGACGCTGGGTTAAATGCTGAATAGGGGTGAAACATGTGTAAAAATTATTTATTGATCGACTAAGTCATTCGACTTGAATGAGTCGAATCCGTTATTCGAGGGGAGGGGGGGGACGGCGTATTCGCTCTCAAACTCACTCGATTATCAGACCGAGATAATTTTAACCTTATTACGTGCTACATTGCCGAGCAAAATTACGAGCACGCCTGCCTCTCTCTAGCACCACCAAGGGAGGAAAAAAACAGTATAAATAGAATTTAAGGTGATTCCCTCCCTGAACTCCTGGAAATTCACCTTCCTTTCCTTTGAGATGTATCTATTAAATGAATGTTTCAATTTTGAAGGGCAAGATAAAGATCAAGAGACATGGGTGGTTAAAGTTCCACTTGTTTGCCCAAACATCCCACCCTTCACAGGCCGGCGGTGGTTGCAATGTTTGGCCCATTAAAAGCCATTGCCTGGTAGCAGATTCCAGCTGTAGCCTGTGGGAGAAGTAACATCGATCCGTTCACAGATGAGACCCTTCTTTTTCCCATTAAATTGAAGTAGACCGCCATGAATGGGGATTGTCAACGATCACATCACTGTGGGTCCACATCGTCAAGACCCTTTGGCTGGGGGATCCACCAATAGCCAATTCGCATGCAGTTCACGGTTTGACGACCATGGGTCAGTGATCAGCTTTCCCCTTGTTCGGTACCAGTAAGTTCGATTGGATCGCATATTTAAAATAAATCTAATAATAAAATCTAATTCTTTTATTAAAAATACAATATTTATGACTATTATTATATTATTATCATAATTATTATTTTTAACTTTTAAAAATAATTTTAGATATCATAATATTAATTAAAGGAGAGTTATACTGAGTCGTCAAAGCACGACGTAATTTATTCAAGCCACCATCTCTCTATCCCGTTGTTCTGGGATAAGGCCAGCAGATTATACCCCGTGTTCTTGTTTTTATTCCCGGAGCCCATGATTGGTGCACTACAGCTGGCAGATTAAATCTAGCAGGCCCAATAGGCCCCATTGCATTCATCTCATACTGTTGTTCGCTGGAGCAGATGTGAATCTTCCACCGGTTGAACAGAACCGACTCAATTATTATGCAAATATCCTTTACCCAGAGAAAAAAAAATTCGTTTGCAAAATGTGACCAATCTCGGCACAGGTTCGAATAGTGATTCGATCAACGATAGAGAGTTGGCTAACTGATTAAGTTTATAAGAGATCTATTTTTCATGAGAAATACTTAAAAAGGCTTATTATTTACAAACACGTGTTGCAAATAAAATTTTCATTGGACAACATTAGCACAACGTGACTTGATTACCCTCACAGATTTGTAGTCTCAACTGCAAACAAAGTTTACAGCAAATATTATTCATTTTTCGACCGAAGGCCAAGTGGGCCAAGATCCTCTCGACCCGGCGTGCATTGGCATTGTTTAGCTGCGGGCCCATTTCAATCTGGGCCCGCTTCTTTCACGAGGGTTGACCGCATGATGGATTAAAAAAAAATGCCACGTGCGGGAACTCATAGGCAAAGGAAGCAATTGTCCAATAGAAAGATTTGTTTTTTAAAAGGGGGAAGGTTATAGCCTCCTGTGAAGGAGTTGCTTTCTCCCGAGTGGCATGTATGATATGATGTATCCCAAACATTAAAGGGGCGTCTGGGGCATCCTCCATTCGGAAGTCATTTTGGACTTTATCTGAGAAGAAGGCCAATTTTGAAAGTTAACTTTATGATCTTTGTATTCAACTAGAAGTTTTAAATTAGTGGTTTTTAAAAAAAAATAAAGAGGGGGAGGATGAGGTTGTTGTTTGAATTTGAACACAGTTTCCGAGAAATAGTCTTATATCGGTTAATAGGTTGTGATCTATGTGCTTATGACTCTAAGTCTATATATTTTAACATTGTTCTACGTGCTATCATAACATAGTCTTGAGTGCAACCCCATATCTTTATTATCTTTTCATCTCTACCCCCTCCACCTAATTAATATTCACGATCCATCTTGACCCTAAGGGGGAGTTGTGATAAATGTGATTATGACATATGTATCTCATCGTCACGATTTTGTGAATCTAGTCAATAATTCTAATATGATATCTGATTATGATCTGAGTTGCGCACCTCCGGTGTCTTAAAATAATTTTGTATTAAAAATGAGTTAAAATATAATATGATTATAAAAATGAAACCCTCTTCACTGAACACTTTTGATATTTTGAGTTGTATGTCCCACTCTGACACGATGACTTTTATGTTAAAGATAGAAGTCAAAAGAAATCTCCAATGAAACGTTCTGCCAAACAGAACTTTGTAACTCATTGCGTCAGGCAACAAAAATCATGCATATCTTTAGTACCATATCATCACCATCACTGTCGTTGATAGTTTATAGGGTATGTAACACATGGGCACGTACATAGTTACAACATACTTCTCATGTATAAATAAGCAGATATAAAAGAGTCGGGGGGGGGGGGGGAGATGAAGGTTCTGCTCAGTATACTAAATACATAAACAGAGATGAACAGAGTAGGGGATGGAAGCGCCACTTCAAGTCCCCTTCTCCTCTTCCTTCTTCGTCCTCGTCGGCGTCGTTTTCTTCAAGAAGAGCTAATTAGCGAGAGTAGGCGCACTCGGGAGGGGGCTGGGGGAAGCGGCGGCTGTCGCGGCAGTAGTCGTAGATCATGTAGTTCTGCTTGACCCACCTCATCTTCTGGGCGGCGGCGGCGTCCAGGGACTGGTCCCACCAGCTGCCCCTCGGCGGCGCGGCGCAGGTGGACCGGCCACCGGCAACGACGCAGGCGTCGACCCGGAAGTTGCGGTAGGTCGAGATGAAGGGGGCCTTGGACCAGTCGGTCTTGACGAGGCCCCCCCGGGTGGCCCAGTCGTCGGCGTTCCACAGGCTGGAGTAGAGCCGCATGGGCTGGCTCTTGAGGTAGGGCACCCCCGCCGTCGCCTCGAGGTTCCTGAACTCCCTGATGGGCGTCCCGTCCACATAGAACCTGGTCAGCAGGCATAAGAAGATCACGAAGAAAGATAACCCCCAGTTAGTTCTCTTCCTCCCGGAAAGACTAATACCAACAGCTGTGCACAGATTAAGTAGCTAGCTAGCATGAGATGATCACTGAAGATATTTTGGTTCACCTCTCTCCACGAAGGTTTCAATCAAACAGTCAAATATACAACTTCATGGGCTTTGGATGCGTTATTGTTCAGGTGATCAGAAAAAGTTTGGGAGGAGGTGGGGGACCGGCATCCTCTGTGGGATTAAGAAGACAAGGGATGTGAGGCAAAAGAAGAATGGACTCTGGCAGCAGACCAATCATGGAGGCGGGGGGGTAGTTTCTATTCTCTTCCCTCTTACTTACTCCAGTTAACTGTTGGTAAAATAAGGGGACCATGATGTTCCTGTCGACCCAGTCATGAGTGCTGCTGCTAGAGAGGCCCAGAGATCCCAATATTGTACCGAGAGGAATGAGAATATTAGGAGGAGCAGCGGCAATCGTGTACTTAACAGTATCTGTTGGGGGTTCCAGACGATGGAGTAGGTGTGGAACTGCAGCCTGGGGTCGAACCACAGGTAGAATTGCTGCTCCCTGCTGCCCTTCCCCTGGCTGTAGACGTTGGTGTGGAGTACCACCGGATCGCCGGTGAGGTTGCCCAGGAACTCGAAGTCGATCTCGTCGTGCGTCGGCCCCAGCGACGACAGCTGCATTAATCCCAACAACGAAAACAACAACAGCATAGATATATCCATTAGAGACCACTGCAATGGACATAAGAGGGTGGGGGGGTGGGGCGCAGGGGGAAGGGGCGGCGAGGTGCGCACGTAGTAGGCAGTGACGGTGCCGGCGGAGTTGCCGGGGACGAGCTTGATGTCCATGTCGATCCTGCCGTAGAGGTACTCACGCTTGGTCTGGAAGCCGGAGCCGGAGGACCGGTCGAGGACTAGCTGGAGGAGGTTGCCGTTCTCCATGATCTTCGCCTTGCCCACGCCCCATGTGATGTCGACGTCGGTGAAGAAGTTGGCGCAGGCTCCGGGGCCGAACAGCCCAACAGAGACGAAGAGGAAGAAGGCAACGATGGCTAGCTTGGCCATATCTTGAGAGGGAGAGAGAAAGAGAGAGAGAGAGAGAGAAAAGAGAAGGGGGAGAGTTTGTGGTGGAGAAATGGAGGGAATTGCTGGGGTTTATATGGAGGGAGGGAGAGGGGGGAAGTGGGCTCCATGGCCCGGGCCGGAGAAAGAGAGAGTTTGTTCTGTGGTGGGTAAGGAGAGATAGGCTTCGAAACGGTGGCGGGCCCATTATTTAGAACAGCCTGTTGGTGGGGCCAGCCCCCCACGCGTTCCGTGGCTGACTGGTTCACTTTCAGGAGTTGTGTCATTATCTAATTTACGTCGAGTGTTATAAAGTACTTGGGGTGGTGCAAAACTGTCATTATCTTTTATCATCAACCATGTAAATTTGAACATATAACAAAGGGTATTATTCTCCATGACCATCTCCATTTGCCACTTTTATTTTGATTGTCTAATCATAAGACCAAACGACTAAGATGAGATTGATCTTGATACACTCGGAGAATTGAAGAGAGCTTGATCTCTCCCATGACGTATATATGCAATATATACAAGTGCAAGACTTCCAAAGGAGCGCAAGGTCAAAGGTCAATGTCCTATTCTTAGTAAGTACAGAATATATCAATAGAGAAATAAGCAAGGGAGGAGAAAGAAGGAAGGCATATAAAAGGGAAGAGCAATCCTAGTAGGATTTAGATGATCATTCTCTTAACATCCCCCCTCAAACTCATGGGTGATCATACTCCGAGAATTTGCCAATGAGTTTCTTGAAGTGCAAAGTTATTTGAGACTTCGTGAAGAGATCAACAAGCTGCTCAGTGGAGGAAATGTGAGAAACTGACAAATTAAGTACCAGAGAGATATTGTTGACGGATAAAATGACAATCAATCTCAATGTGTTTGGTTCATTCATGAAAGACTGGATTGCCTGTGATCTAAAAAACACTTTGATTGTTACAATAAGAGAAGTAGGAGCAAAGGAGTAAACCCCAAAATCATGAAGAAGGCGACAAAACAAAACGATCTTAGCATAGGTGTCCACCATGGCGCGCACGATATTCAGTCTCAATGTTAGAGCGAGAGATAGCAACTTGCTTCTTGCTCTGCTAGGAAATAAGAGATGAGCCAAGAAAAATATAGACAATATAAATAAAGAGCATCGAATAAGTACAAAGTGCTAATGTGGTCGTGGGTGACACAAATACAGAGCGTCAAATAGTGCCACGAAGATATCGAAGTACATGCAAAATGACATCAAAGTGAACTGAAGTAGGTGCACTAATAAACTGACTTAGGACATAAACAACATGGATAATGTCTGAACGAGAAATACTCAAATACGCCAAAGTCCTAAAAAGCTGACGATAGCGTGTAGGATCGTCTAAAGTAAAGGAATACCATCGAACAAACGAAGCTTGAGATGAAACTCCATAGGACTGTCAGCTGTGCGAGAATCAGAGAGAGCAACATGCTGAAGAATGTCGCATGACATACTTCCGTTGAGACAATAAATAACCTTGAGAGGGGTAGGCGACCTCAAGACCAAGAAAATATTGCAATGGCCCTAGGTCCGTCATCTCAAACTGTTGATGGAGGCAATGCTTAAGAGAGGCAATAGCAGTAGTATCATCTCCAATAATGATCATGTCGTTAACATAGAGAAGAAGAATAGCACGATTAAGAGGAGATTCTCGGACAAAAAGAGCATAATCCTCTGCAGTCTCCTAAAAATCAACATCAAGAACAACTTGACGGAATCACTCAAACCAAGTGCGGGAAGGTTGTTTGAGTCTCTATTTGGCCTTGCAAAGTCGAATGATATGGAGTGGCGGTGTCAAAAGACCAGGAGGAGGCTGCATCTAAACTTTTTCAGAAAGGTCATTGTGAAGAAAAATATTCTTCACATCAAGCTGAAAGAGAGGCCACTGGCGAATAGCTGCAATAGCAAGAAGAGTTTGAATAATGGTTATTTTAGCTACCAAAGTAAAAGTCTACTCATAATCAATCCCATATTCTTGAGTGAAACCTCGCCCCACAAGTCAAGCCTTATGATGTTCAATGCTATCATCAGACTTAGTCTTGAATTTGTAAATCCACTTGCAATTGATAGGTGAAACATCGAGAGGAAGTGGAACAAGATCCCAAGTCTAAGTCCGCTGAAGAGCATGAAGCTACTCATCCATAGCCTACCGCCACTCGAGAACGTAAACTGCCTAGCAACAACTCTGAGGCTCCTAATAGGTGTGAAGGGCTGCAAATAAGATAGAGAATTGTTGAGAATAGGAGTCAACCAAAACAGGAGTAAGCCTATAAGGAGGATAGTGGTTATGTGGAAGATTATGCTATGAAGGATCCATAAGAGGTAGAATAGGAGCACGAGTGCGCTCATCTTGTCCCTAAGAGGCACCAACATCGTTATCCAAAGGTATAAAAACATCTCTAGATTCAGGAGGACGGTGAGTCGAGGAGGTGATCGAGGGAGGCTCGTGAGGCAAGGTGGAAGGAGCTGGAGAAGGCTTATCAAGAGGAAAACCAAGAGTAATGGCTGGAGGAGAAGGGTCAGGATCAAATAAGAATGAAAGATCTTAAGCCAAAACTTGATAGGAAGAGGCAAAGAAATGAACATTGTCAAAGAAGGTGACTTGACGAGAGATACGAAGCCGATGAGCTACAAGATCATAGCAGCAATACCCATGGTGCTCCATGCTATACTCGAGGAGAATACATTTAGTTGTTCGTGGAGAGAGTTTTGTACACTCATAAGGAGGGAGCATAATAAAACACGTGTAACTGAAGGTACAAAGATCTTGATAGAGAGGCGACCAAGCATAAAGGAACTTATAGGGAGAACACCTAGAAAGAACAAAGATAGTGTAATATTGATAAGAAAAATAGAAGTGAGAATAACTTATGTCTAAAAGGCATAAGGAACAGAGGCAGAGAGAAGAAGCGCTCAAGTACTGTCAAGGATGTGACAATGCTTGCGCTCAGCCACTCCATTCTGCTGCGGAGTGTAAGGGCAGGACTATTGAGGAAGGGTTCTATACGAAGATAAGATATCTCGAAAGTCAGTGGAGAGATACTTGCGAGCACCATCAGTACAAACTACTTCGATGCGATAGTGAAACTAGGTATAGACCATCTCAGAGAACTAACGATAAATAGAAGGAAGGTTAGATCTCTTGTGCATTAGTGCATAAGAAAAGCCCAAGTGAAGCAAGTACAATCATCAATAAAACTGACATAATAGAGAAAACCCATCATGGAAGGCAAATGAGATGGACCCTGAATATCAAAATGCGCTAAATCAAAAGGTTTGGATGATATAGACTCTTGAGAAGAAAAAAGAAGGGCAATGCAGAATGCTTAGCATGTTTACGACCCTCACAATGAGATAAGCGAATGGAAGACTGGTGAGGCCCTAAGATTCCAAATTGAAATAAGGACCTGAGAGGATCTTCAAAAGGATCATTGAGATGATGATGCCATAAGTCAACAATAGTGAAAGCCAACCCATGAACTCAAGGCTATACGATGGCCGGTATAAGTTGTCCACTCAATGATCGACTCTAATCCTTTGACCTGTATACGGATCGTACACAGAACATAAAGAAGAGGTAAATGAGATAGTGTATCCAGTATCGGTAAGGCGACTACAAAAATTAATTTCATAGAAAGTTTGGGAACATGAAGCACAAGAGAAAGGGTTACGTGATCAGAGGAATCAGATTTTCTGATGATGGAGCCACATTGAGAGACAGGAAGGGGAGTACCATCAGCAATGTGAATCTACAAGTGAGTGGGAGTAGGAGAAGAATCAACGAATAAAGAGCCATCAAAAGTTATATGACGAGAAGCGCCAAAGTCTAAAATCTAGGTTAAGGACAATACCAAAAAAGGTAGACATAGTAGAGGGTTCATGTAGACCAGCAGACTGGAGGAGTTGTTGAAGTTATCGAAACTAAGAGGCCAGATGTGTAAAGTCCCGAATTTTTCGGATCTGGATCCGTGTGTTTCGGATCACTTTCGGGGGTCCTCGAGCGTATTTTGTGATTTACACGTGTTTTTCCCTGACAGACCTACGGAACATCGTAATGGGCGAACCGTTACATTCTCCTACTCCGGAACGATACCAGTGCGTCGAGCGTGTTCCGAGGATCGAGAAAATAATTTTTTTTAATTTTCTATATTTTTGGCATTTTTCAAGTTTTCTATAAATAACCATTTCTTTTTCCTTCTTCTTCTTCTTCTTCTTCTTTTTTCTTCTTCTTCTTTCTCCCCTTCCGTGGGCGCTCGCGGCCGTGACCCCCCCTCTCCCGTTCGGAGCTCGTGACCTCTTCCTCCTCCAGCGACGGGTGATGGACGACGGCAGCGGCGCGGTGACGACGGTGGCGGCGAGAGGATCGCGGCGACGCCTTCTTTGAAGCGTGGGAGAGAGATCTTGTTCGGGCAAGTTTTGGAGATCGGCGGCGATCCGGGGGCTTTTAAGCTCCTTTGAGGTAGAGGGACGGATCCTTACCCTCTTTACTGCATTCCCCGTGATTTGTAGGCCATGGGGAGGTTGAGAGGGACATTTTTGAGCCGGGTGGGTCAAAATACATGATTTTGGGTTGAGGGCCAGATCTCCCATTTTACAGAGTTTTTGACCGATCTAAGGGCGTAAATGCATGCTAGGGTGCTGGGGGATGGATTCCCCTTTGTTTCCCCCTCATCGGGCGATGAACGGGGCATGAATCATGCTTTTTGGTGTTTTCTCGCCGTTTCGGGCTTGGGTAGGAGTAACGGTCCTACCAGGAACCGCTACTTCCCTTGGCGGCCCTCAGGGGACTGCCTGGAGCCTTGCTATGTCGGTTAGTTTAGCGATCCCCAGGGGACTGCCAGGTTCTGGGGCGGTCCAACGATAGACCGCTTCCCCTTGGGTAGCGGCCTACACGTGACCGTTTCCCCTCGTTTGACGTGGGTTTTTGACCGTTGGGTTGTCGGTTGTGCTTGGCGGTCTATAGGGGGACCACTATGCCTGGGGGCGGTCTCGCGATATACTGCTACATTTTGGGAGGTGGCCAGTTCTTGATCGTTTCCTTGGTGGGTTTGGTTTTTGACCGTTGGGAGCCACCTTTTGAGTTGTGGTCAGAGTATGACCGTTTCTTGGGCTTGGCGGTCCAGGGAGGACCGTTTTGGCTGGGCTAGCGGTCTGGTGATAGACCGCTATGCTCTTCGTGGCTCGCTCCCTTTATGCGGTCACGGTGTGACTGTTTAGTCTGGCCTGGCAGTCTCGAGGGGATCGCCAGGTCTGATTTGCGGTCTAGGGAGGACCGCCAGGTTCAGGGCAATCCCGGGTGGACCGCCCCTCCGTTTCCTTCCATTCGTTGATTTCTGTGAGTCAGAGTCTTACCTTCGGTGACACGTCCACTAGTCATAGTCTTCTTACAGCACGCGCGTGCTAACCCACCCGGGAGTGGTGGAGCAGCTTACTCGAGAGAGATAGTTGTTAGGCTAGTTACCGTAGGGCCCCTTTGCACAGCCTGAGTCCGGGCTTTGGGGAAGAACCAGCTAGAGGATCTGACCTAGGGCGCATGGTATGTGTGTGCACACTTGGTTGGGGGCGTCGGACTCGTGCTGACGAGTGCGACCCGAGCTAGTCCTTGTTCGTGGTACTGGTTACTGTTGTGTCTCAGTCTCCGCCTAGGGCGTTGTAGGGAGATACTGAGGTGCAGTGTAAGACGTCAGGGGACGCATCCGGCTTTGCTTCTAGTGGGTGGTGCTCCTATCTCCTGACAGGTATGGACTTATCTTTTCGCCGGTTTGAGGTCAATTGGTTTGGTACAATTAGTTGTAGGGAGCTTTTCCGTTTATTTATTACTACTTGTTGCTTCTACCATACTCCTGCTAGGTAGTATTACCTTCCGCGATTGTTTGCGCCTTGTTGTCTCGTTTTTCCTCGTTGTGCGGTGGGGGTCCGAGGGATCCCTACTGGGCCAATGAAATGAGGCTCACCCCTGTGTTTTTAGGTGGGGCGGGGTCGTCGGGAGGCGCGACAGAGTTTCAGCGTGGTTCTTGTAGCCAGGGTTAGTCGCCAATTTGCCAGAGCCGAGGTATGTCGTGTGTACTTGTACTTTTCTTTCTGTTGACTGTACTTAATTTGGACATGAGACACACTGGGCCTTGTAGCAGTTTAGTTCTTTATTTAATTTTTGCATTATTATTAAGATTCTTGTGCTAGCTCTGCAGTTATTTAGTTCTTTATTTAATTTTTGTATTATTATTAAGATTCTTGTGCTAGCTCTGCATTTATTTTAGCTTCTCTTGTACCCTCACACCATCCTTTAACTTTTCCGAGTCTTCGGGCTCGTGGGTGGCGGGCCGAGGTTCGAGTCGCGTCGGTTCCTTTCGATACTCGGATCTCGGGCCGTTACAAGATGAGTCTGCTGTGTGGCCAACTGTGCCACATTTCGAGCGATAGGAGGCGTGACCGAGAGATCTGAAGTAGAAGACGTTGAAACAAGCGGTGTAGGGCGAGTGGAGCGATTTTGTTTGTGAAGAAGCTGAAGACAAGTACTCCGAAGATGGCCTCGAAAATGACACTAACAACAGAATAGCCGGGTCACAGAGCCAGTGGTATCTCTAAAAAAAGTGTGAGAGGAGGTACGCTAGCGAGAAGGGCGTGTCGAGGTTGCCAACACTATCTTAGAAGGAGTAGAAGATGAACCAAGAGCACGGAGCCGCGTGGACGACATGATGCTGAAGGTAGAAGGTTCCAAAAGTAATGTCAAATGACGAAACTGACTGCACGGATGCGATCGGTGCGTCGAAAAATCAGTGGACAGATGTATAACATGTGTTGTAGGTGACATCATACGGATGATGACATCAGCCTTAGGAAATGGGCGCAATGGATTGGAGGTCAAGTAACAAATAGCTGGGTATAGTGGACCAAAGGGTCTTCTTCTTCCCCAGCTGGGACGGGTGGGTGAGGGTTGACTGATGTAGCCACGCCGATGGTTGCAGGAGTGACGATATGACAGGCGACACGTTGGACGGCAAGGCAGATGACATCGATGGCATTCCAAGGCGACAAGGGCACCAGAAGCTGCAGTTAAAGGCGGCGATGCTAATACCAGAGCGCGACGACGATGTTTAGAGGATCCATAGTCGGCGACGGAAGAATAGGCAGCTGACGTTGCAGGTGACGATGAAGGCCGACGGGGCAGTTGATGGTGATGGCATCGTCGTTGGCGTTTGAGAGTGAGAGAGAGAGAGAGAGAGAGAGAGAGCTACGACAACGACGGCCATGGCAGTCACAACCTGTGGCAGCGGCGACATAAGCTTGCGTGGCGACAACAGAGGTTGCTTGCAGATGAGCAAGGCATGGGCAGTCAGAGCAAAACCACCGATCGATGGCTCTAGTGATGCTGCAAGAGCGAGCAGACTACTACTCAGATCAGCGAGTTGGGCGAGCAGAAGCGCGATCAACGACGACGAGTTGAGATAGCAAATTGGGGGCTAACAACGGACCAACGTCTAAGAGAGAGGGCCGCGGCAGCGACAGTAACAACGATGGCACTACGAAGGTGCAGGAGCGAGCAAGATGCGGGTAGAAGCTAGGCGACCTTTCTGGGGCATTCTCCTACGTCAGCAAGGGTGTGAAGAGAAGTTTCGCATGCTCCCAGAAAGGAGGAGAGTTGTGGCGGCTAGGGTAGAGAGGCTCTGATACCATGATTGACGATGTGGGAATTGAAGAGAGTTTGGTCTCTCCCATGACATATGTGCGCAATATATAAAAGTGCAATGCTCTCAAAGGAGGGTAAGGCCAAATGTCAATGTTCCATTCTTAATAGGTACAAAATATAGTAATAGAGAAAGAATGAAGAGAGGGGAAAGAGAGAATTTATATAAGGAAAGATCAATCTTAATAGGATCATGCGGATGATTCTTCTCTTAACGGATCTCAAACTTAAGTTCAACCCTCTCAAACTCGTTTATCTTGTTCTCACATGATGTGATGTGACGATTAACATGATACCAGTAGTGTATATATGACTTTCATGTTCTTATACAACAGAGAAACCATTCTGTTTAGTTACAAACATATCAATAAAAAAAATCTTGTAAGAAACATATCCTTCCGTGGAATTGGAGGCAATGGCCATGCTAATCTCCTCATCTGATGCCGCGGTGTCGGTTACGGATCTAATCATCGTGAGCTGGGTGGCAACACGGGCCCCACAACGGGTGACGTTCCCGTGAGGACGAGGCTGACCCGTGGGGACGCCGGTCATATCGGGTGTGGCCCGATCCGGGGATGGGACGGTAGTGTCGGGTGCCGGGCCGCACTCATCGCTGTTCCCCTCCGGATGGGATGGTAATGGTTGTCGAATAGGTAGGACCCGATGGGCTGGCATGCCCGCGGCGGCTTATCGCGTGAGACGATCCTTGGCCCACCGAGAGACCCGAGTCATCAAGTGCGTCGACTCTGGGTTTAACTCGGAATCATCAAAATAATATCCTACGTTGGTCTAGGAAAAAGGAAACCCTAGCCATTTGTTTATAGAGGATAATGCAGTCACGGACTAGAAAGTAGAGTTAGGGAATGTGGCAATTGTTTAATTTGTGTGTAAGAAAATAGTACACGAAAGAGACCCACTTGAAAGAAAAAAAAAGAAGTTCGGGGGGGGGGGGGGGATCTTGTTGTCCTTTGTAAGTTCCTATCATTGATCTCCATCTATAGTGCCGCCGTACGTCTTTTCTTTTTTATGTTTTAACATGAATGTATATATATATATGTATATTCATCAAACGAGATAATCATGACATTATTTCTAGGAAAATATTCTTGTAGCATCACAGTTTTAAGAGATTAATTTATACAAAAGTAATAATATGTTTTACTTCAAAAAAAGTTTACGTAAGGTATCTCTTCTCTTCGATCTTTTCCTCTCAAGTTCTATAGCACTGTTAGCCACCTACCCATTACTTCACATCTGCTAAAAGACTTGAACTTGATCGAGCCAGAAAGCATGGAAGGCCAATGATAGCCCACCGAGGTGGAGCCACCCCAGGGTCTTGTCATGCACCATGATCTTTTTTTTTTCAAGACAACTGTCAGTCACGTCAACTTTTCGGTGTGCATGCCCTAGATTTTAATCGTTCTGATGATCTGATCTCGAGAGTGGAATTATAATACAAGTGCATCTGTCACGTAAACTAACTCAATCATCCTAATGGAGACCTAGCTATATATGTCTACTCCCGCAGCTACAAGCTTCACGTCAGTGACGGTCCATCTACCCATCGCAATAAAGAAGCCGGCCGCGGCGTTGGCATTATGTTTTGGTGCATGACAACCACACATGCATGCACACACGAGCTAGGGCCCTGATCAAGGGATGATTAGATCATCTCATGATGCGGATGCTGTATATATATATATGTATAGAGAGGTCCGGTCCATGCATATGTACGTATAATTCGTCCTTTTAACAACCATGTATATGAAAGGACAGATGATCAGGGGGCGCCCCTGCCTCTGGGGTCCCATGCATGCATGCATACATAGCGAGACCCAATTAATTATCAATGGTGCTCCATCCCATGCATGCACGTCAATAATCTTAATTAATCTGTATAGACCAGAGAGATGGGTGGCCATGGGGTCGACGCATGCAGCACACCGCCACCACGGTTTGAACCCGAGGAAAATTAACCAGCTCATGGTGTCGTATTCTTTCAGTTGGCTTCAGCTACTTGAGTGACCTCTTGAGCATGCAAGTCTATATGTAGTTTTTATCTAGGCCTTAATTACTTGCATGGTTTTTGACCTATAGTTGCTAATTGATATTAATGCAAAATAGATGTATATTTAATGTTAAAAGAGTAAAAAAAGAGAACTCTCCAATGTTATTGGCCATCAGAACAGCTTGTGCCATTTTTTAGACTGGCTATATATATATATATATATATATATATATATATATATATATATATATAGAGAGAGAGAGAGAGAGAGAGAGAGAGAGAGAGAGACCTCGACGCCCATGTGGTGGCACTACACATGTATGGGTCACCCACTAATTACTAATTAGTTAGGGTTACTCGATCCATCCAACAGAGGCCTTGCATGACGTTTAGCTATGCATTGCCAACACCGTGGATGGGGTTATTAATTAATTAATTAATTGATGGGGAGAGCCAGCAAGGCTTCGCCTAGCTAGCTGTTCTCCATGGATGTCCCCGGAAGAGAAAGGCAACCATTTGCTACGTACGTACACGCACGGTTTTGTCATTTGTACTTGGCTTCTCAAGCAGTAGAAGATGAGGATGATGATGATGATATGACCATCATGTTCATTGGCCTTTCTCGCCCACTTGAAAAAGGCTCCCCAAGAATGGGGATTATTATTAGCTAGCCAGAGAGCCGTGTGATATGAAACCATGCATTTTGAAACAGGGTGACGAAATAGTTGGCACGTACAGACAAGTCGGTGTTCAAAGGGAAAACAGTTCCAAGTCCAACTTGCAATAATGATGAAAGAGAAGACGTCTTACACAAACGTCGATTGTTATTCTATTAAGACAAGCACGACAAATGAACACCTCCCGGCCCATTTGAACATTTCCACCGAATTAATCCCTCCAAAAACAAGCTAGGACCCCATTTCCTCTGCGTACCGATGGATTAGATTTGTTGATGAACACGAACCATATAATTAAACACCTCGGATTCAATAAAAAGACAACCCAATTGTGTGAATTCATTGAGCTCCATAACACGGGATCGATTTTTGAACTAGTTACTTAGTGTAGCTGGTTCGTCACATTCTCTCATTTGAGAGAGTTCCCGATTTCAAATCTGATTATTCACTCTCTATTTAAAAAAATATTTATTTCTCATACAAGATAGGTAGATTTACTATTCATATGATACGTCGTTAGGTCACACGTGCAGGGAGTGGATCTCACCATCCTTCCTCCTTCGTTCTTATACATACTCAAATTCTCAATGAAAAATATTATTTGTCACACTTAGTGAGTTATTTGTCACCGTTGACATTAATAATAACAAATAATAAATTAAAAGATACAAATAACTTTTCATGTTAAAATTATTTGTCACCCTTACTCATAAAGGTGATAAATAACAAACTCAAGGTGATAGATAACTTTACGAAAAAGAACATAAGAATATTTAAGATCGTTTTGATATTAGAACAAAGTCGATTAAGATTTCTTAACTCATGAAAGAGAAATGACGGATTCCACCCTCACATCTCACGCACAGCCTTCTTACTCGACCCCAGATAAAGTATTCGAGCCCCTCGAGCCTTTGGAGGGCTCGAATATATTACCCCCCACTCGAAAAACAGAGAAGGCCTTAAAGAGACTGTTGGCATATAATACGCAGGAACTTGGGCTGGCGTGGTACTAGTGTTTTCTCTTTAGTCCGTAGGAATCTGGCTACGAGGGTGAGCATCGATCTTTGTCCTCCCTTTGTACTGCCATTTCCCACATATCGCCATTTGATCATAATTAATGGGACAATTGAGACGTGCAGATTAATATCGAGCTAATTAATTAGGTGAACGCAAGTTCAGTGGTGTCTCTCATCGTTTGTTTAGTTCTTAGATCAGACGATCGACAAGAAGCAAAGATATTATATATAATAAGGAGGGCAACAGATAGAAAGATTCGCGTTATATCATTCCTACATAAAAAGTTTGTCGTGTAAATTGTGATAGGACAATAAATTAAGCCTCTAAAAAGATCACACACCACATTTTTTAAGTAAGTAATCTTATTTTCTAGCTATCTCGAGATTATTTCAATACAGCTCTCTCATGTGCAATTAAACTGACTTAATTAACTTCTATTAATATATCTGCAACATAATTATGGGGTGAGAGGTTTGAATCATACACGTTATTGAACTATATATATATATATATATATATATATCGTAGTGGGACTTAAGATCTCAAGATTAATTTCACGTCGAATGTTGAGATAAATAACTAAATATTTATAATACTGATATTCACCTCTTAATTCAAAAGAAATCTTTATAAGGATAAAAGTATTCCACCTTCGTTTTGGATACAATATTTCTTGGAGACATCAAAATTTATCTTGTATCTACGTATATAATAATTTTTTTACGTAAATATCGATAATGTCGAACATACTCTTCATTTAAAAATATTGTCAAAAATACTCTCCAAATACTAGCTTCGAATAGTCTCTGTTTTTTTAATTGAAAATTCACACGCTTCGGTCGATCTCTCACGAGCAGACCAGCTGACTCCGGCAGGACCATCCTTTCAATTGTCATTTGTGTTCCAGCTGCTCTCCACATCTTTGCCATCCATCTGTAACGTCAAAACCTAAACGGTGTTATTTATATGTGTACCTGTCATCCAGCAAATCTGTGCGTCCTGATCCACAAGAAGACGACATGGAGCACACACATACATGACTTTTCTCCCTTTGGAGACTTACATGAAACACATCTCTCTTGGCGTTACTTGCTTAATTGAGTCTACAATCTGCGACTTCGTGTGTACTGTACCCTCTCTCTCTCTCTCTTAATTGAGTCTACAATCTGCGACTTCGTGTGTACTCTCTCTCTCTCTCTCTCTCTCTCTCTCTCTCTCTCTCTCTCTCTCTCTCTCTCTCTCTCTCTCTCTCTCTGCATTGGCGGAGCCAGGAGGAGGCAATTGCCCCCCCTTGATCTCGTAAATTCTTTTTGAAGATCTTTAATTTTACCTCCTTATATTTTGCGATCGTTACATTTCTACCTGGTGCCTATATATATATTATAAAATAATATAATAAAATAGAAAAACACACATTATATATAAAATATAATATAATATAATATTAAAATAATAGGCCGACCCGATGGCGACCCGCAGCCCGGTCGACCCGGTCCCGGCCTGGGTCGGGTCGGGTCGTGCGAGTCGGTGCGAGACGCACCGGGTCGGCAAACCCTGTTGTACACACATATCTTTCTACCGTATTCCACATTATTTGCTGTAGTTGTTTATCGTACGATCAATTAAATCAATGATCAAGATTAATTTTTACAAGTTAAAAATCTAAAACTTTTACTGAGAAATCGTAAAAGAGAACAAATGTAGCACAACTAAAACCGTAAAAGAAACAGAGTACGTATTGCGGCTGAGAAACTCCGTGTTGGTTATTTTCACGGTTGAGCAGAAAGGGAAAAAAAGGATGACTGTGGGGTTGTACACAGGGTCGATTTGTAGTAAGTCTCTCCGATCCGTAAATCCAATCGGATCGACCCTCGGCCTCACTCCACCTGGAAGAGCTTCTATGTCAATGCGGTGAGTTTTCCCCTTGCTCGGTTGTCTCGTTATCTATTTGATGACTTTTTCTGGAATCATAGGGCTTTACTATAAGATTTTATTGAAAGTATTTGTTTGAGAACTTTGATTTTGTTTGAGAGCTTTGATTTTGTCTTTCTGTTTAATTCTTGCTTGGTGTAATCCCAATCACGGACATTTTGCATACCTCAAATCCTCAATAATTTAACCTAGTTCTTCCCCTCAGTTATTCATGTTTGTGATTTTTTATTTCGATAATATAATATAGAGTTAGCTCCCGCTCGTCGGAAACCGTATCCCTAATTTTGAAGTTGAAGCAATTTTTGACAAGGAGTTCGTCACGGTATATAAGTGATCCAAGTGGATCTAATGTTTCTTTCATCTCCGAAGTTTTTTGGGAACAACTTTTTATCTTGGGTCATTCTATATTTTTTTATCATTTTTCTATATACAACATTTAATTTATTCACCGGTAATAATACAACACTTTCAGAATATTAAGACTCACCGTGGACAATTCATTTGTAAAATATCTACTACTTGAATGAAAATAAATAATTTTTATTATATTAATTTTATTTTACCCCCTCTTTTAAATATTCCTCACTCCGCTAATGTGTGTGTGTGTGTGAGAGAGAGAGAGAGAGAGAGTTTTAATGTGTGCTACACACATATATTTGGGGTTGTTTTGGTGGGTGAGCATGCCAACCAAAAAGATGCCCCCGGCCCCGGGCTGTATATCTAGGTGAACGGATGAGCATGACCACATGAGAGTCCAGAGAGAGAAGGGTTGAGCGTGGACGCAACTGAGGGTATGGTCTCCATCACTTCGCCCCTTCAAGAAGCCTTCTCTTGGCGTAACTGCAATCATGCATGGAGAAGTGATGAGGAGGATCGGAAAACAAAGGAAACAAATATCGGATGAGCACGCAATCATGCACGGAGAAGTGACGAGGAGGAGGAAAACAGAGGAAACAGATATCCATGGAGAAGTGATGAGGAGGAAAGGACAATAAAGGAAACAAATATCCATGGAGAAGTGATGAGGAGGAGGAAAACAGAGGAAACAAATAGCCTTGGAGAAGTGATGAGGAGGATCGGAAAACAAAGGAAACAAATATCGGATGAGCACGCAATCATGCATGAAGGAAAACAGAGGAAACAAATATCCATGGAGAAGTGATGAGGAGGAAAGGAAAATAAAGGAAACAAATATCGGATGAGCACGCAATCATGCATGCAGAAGTGACGAGGATGAAAGGAAACCAAAGGAAACAAATATCGGATGCGGACACAAGCTAGCTAGCTACTAGCTAGTACTGTAAATTTATAAAGCCAATGAATGGTGCTGGAGGATGCGTGGGGTGCCCCCTGGACCATCGAGATTTGATCGACACATCTCATTTCTCACGGACCATATATTTATAATTTATAAGGTAGTCTGTTCGATGTGCCAAGGAGAGAAATAAGCGGCGAAAAAAAAACCTTTTTAAATATGTAAAAGGGTATAATAGTAATTCATTAATTATTCCTATTAGCAGTGTTCGAAAAATACAAATTCACTGGCAGCAGCTGACACAAAAAGGAATAGCCATAGGTTTTGAGAAATACTTAAAACTGCAAAATGGATTCTTAGGTGGGGGATGTAAACGCCAACCAAGTAAACTGTGCTACATAAGATGAAGGCCATGGACATCAGCCCCTGTTTGGTAGCATATTAAGTTTAGTCTGGATTAACTTAAGTGGTGCAACTTACTCCACCTTCATCCCAACGTGGTTTGTTTACAAGTGAGTTAACTCGGGTTAAATAATCTGGTAGATAGACGTGTGATTTGTTAAAAAAGTGAGTCAACTTTAGGACTTTTGGGTAAAATTATAAAAATAACAGTGTTGCTTATGTGTGTGTGTAGAGAGAGAGAGAGGAAGGGTAGAGAGGCTGGCGGGTGAGGGGAGGGGCAGAGGGTGATCAGGAGGGAGGGGTGGCACGGTGAGTGAGGGGAGGGGCGTGGGCGGGGGAGATCAGGAGGGAAGGGGGACGGCGCCGATGGGTGAGGGGAAGGGGGAGATCGAGACGAAGGGGGAGGGGGCGACGACGGAGGGAGTCTGGGAGGGGGAGATTGGGAGGGAAGGGGGGGTGACACCGATGGGTGAGGGGAAGGGGGCAATGACGAAGGGAGTGTGGGAGGGGGAGATCGAGAGGGAAGGGGGACGGCGTTGGTGGGTGAGGGGGAGATCGGGACAGAGAGAGAGGGGGCATGGCCGATGAGTGAGGGTGAGGTGGCGCCAGCGTGACGAGTGAGGGAGAGATGGGGAGGGGGCGACACCGACGGGTGAGGGGGAGGGTGAGATGGGGAGGGGGGCAAAAGTGGGAGGATGAACCCTATCCCATCTCGGGGTGGGATTGGTTAATCTAAATTAACTTGGATAAACTCGGTTTTATCTTGATTAGCCTAATCCTCTTTGATCAAAGTAAATTAGGTTAACTCTAAATTAAAACGGGATTAATCTTGGGCCAAATCCTAAACAAAACTATGCTTATAGACTCTACGTCTCTTTACTTGTACTCCAATCCACGTTGGCCGTTGTGACCCAAAAAAAGCCAAGTTTGCAAGCAACATAATCGGGAGAGTGATACTCGCACCTTGGTGTGTAGTAAACACTAGACACCCCATCTTCATTAAATCATGTGATGGAAAGGACATTCACGCTCATCAATATGCTGCCAACGTGTAAACCTACGCGATCGTGTATGTAGATCCATTAGACCTGTGAAATCTAGAGGAACCGAAAATTACTTTAGAAGATGACTAAAATATAATTCATACAATTGAAATACAGATCATAAGACTAAAAAAACATGTATGTTTTAGTCCGTACTCATATATTTCAGTGGAACCTCTATTTATTAGTGGTGTGAGATATATTTCAGTCATCTATAGTATTTTTCAATCATCAGCGGCCTTTTTCAATTTGTTAAAATTTTACAGATTACATGGGTTTACATGCCGTCACATGAGTTTGCACGGTGTTAGAGCCCGCGACTTATCGTGGTGGTCTCGTCGCTCCTCTCTTTAAGAGAGATTTCAGATTCAATCTCGAGTTCCTCTCTCCTCGTTAAAACAAAAGTAACTACCGAAAAAAAAATTGCACGGTGTTAGTGCATTTGATTGTAACAGCCCATATATGTGACCCAATTAAATTAGGCCCAGCAAATATTTCTCTGGTTGCAAATCCCGTTTACAGCAAATAGTTCAGCGACTGTTGACGAAAGAAATTGCTCGTACGGCGGCTGATCCATCTAGAGCCCACTTCAGTCTATGGAAGTCGCAACTTCCGCGCCCAAGGTAGTCACGAAAAAAGAGGAGTGTTATGTTGACAGCAACGTAGACTGGTCATATGTACCAAGTTGAGCAGACCTTAATCTAAATTTTAAACATTTCTTCTATGTTCTTTTTTAAAAGAAACCTAATAAGTCAGCTCCTTAGCATTTAATAGTATTAACACCAATTCCATAGGTTATAAAAAAGAGAACCCTGAGAGAGAGCTTCACGAGATTTTCGTTCTAATTGATAAACTATCATTTGTAGTGTTTATTTAATACAAATTTTCTTCCTTTTCTAGATTGTCATTGTTATTAGTTGTTTAATACAATTGGTATATTTATAATATATGTTATAATATATCTTTACATTTCTAAATTTATAATTAAAATATATAATCTCAATACGAATAATCCTAATCTAATATCTAATAAATCACGGTTAAATTCAAATAGTTAAACCATTGACCCATATCTTACTAAATTATCCAGGTCAAACAACAAGTTGGGTCTTAAAACATTGATTGTTGCCGTTAGAATCTAACGGAATCCCTAGTTGATACCCCGGATGCTTCTATTAAAAACAATTTTGATATCGTTGCAGCTAATATGCAGTTAATTATATTCTATTAACTTAGATGCTCATATATAAAAATAAATCTCACAAAAAAATTTACAATGTAGACCTGAGCTAATGTGAAAAGTTAGATCTTTCTCCTTTCGATATCACAAGTCTCTCCTTTCCCTCATGACTACCATCCTCCCCCTTCAGAATCCAATAATATCAAGTACACAACCCAGCCAATCGTTTCGTGTCATCAGCTGCTGACGGGAATACCAAAACAAACATTCTATCTAGATAGATATTTAGGGCAGCGGGCAAACACCCCCATAAATGGCCGCGAACCTTCAAAACCAATTCAATGGAAGATCCGCGGGGCTGCATACGCACGGTAGTTCTATGAAAACGATTTCATCTAGCATGTGCCACTTACCAGAAGATCAACATGGAACCAAAATTTCAGATCCACACATTGACCTTTCATCCTTCCAAAGAAACACATTGCGTTGTCAATGAAAAATTCTTCGCCATAAACACACCCAACTAATGTAATGAACAAGAGTTTCGCATGCCCGCAGTTCCACTCTAACCAAAATCCCTCAACAGACGACTCGGCTGTTTAGCCAAGAGCTTAAGCGAAGCCGACTCCGGCTGTAATTAGTTTGGTTATATTTCAGATCTGCAGTGATCCAAGATCATTGTACATTGGCCTTCAGTCAAGATGAAAGATCCAACAGAAGTTAGCATTAAATTAACAGCACAAGTTAACAACGAGACGAGCGAAGACAGTATCAACAGAGACTCGGCATTCGGCAGAGTCGCATTTTACGTTTTACATGCCCATTAACGTAGAGAATAAAAAAAATGTCTCATATCTTTTTGGAATAGTTACAACAGAAGCTGAAAGCTTTCAGGGGCTAACAATAATACATATTTTGGGATTTTTTGCGTATATTCTTTATTACTTGCATGTATACCCTTGACTTTCATGGATTATCAAAAAATACCCCAAAATACACCCAAAATAGTTATAGGTATACCCTCACCGTAACTTCAAGTGTACTTTAAATGATGAAACGACTCTACCCTCAAGTAGGTTTTGTAGGGGTTTGATGAGATCACATGATCTTGGCAGTACTTTTGGATTTTATTTATTTTTTACATATATTAGCACTTTCAGTGGCATCTACGAAGGAATGCTGAGTACCAGAAGTGCATAAATACAACTATTTAGATGTATTCAGGGATATTTTAACAATTCCTGGGAGTCAAGGGTATACATAAAAACAAATATTATAGGGGTACATATGTAAAAAAACCCTATATTGTATGGCATCCCCTTGTTTTATTCTCAAATATAAGGGGTGTTCAGTAACACGCCACAACTCAATGAGCTCATGTGACGAGGGTAAACTCATCTCAGACGAACAAATGGGGTATACATGAAAGACAAGAAGAAAGTCAATAAGAAAAAGATATCAATATGGATCTAAAAACCAACAAAAGATAAAGCCATTGTAGGGTTTTGAACTGCAGTGCATTGATGGAACGTAATTAACCACATTGACCACCTTAACACAATTCATACCATTAACACATTTGAGTTTGAGTAATCATACGTACAGTAGTCACATGCAAAATACCAAAACTGCCACTTTTACATGTATAACATCATATTTACCATCCTTTTTACACATTCGTAAAGTTTTAAGAATGGTCGGTTCAGTTAGTGTAACAATACTGCAAAAAAATTGAAGATTCTAGTATATAAAGATGGTAAACATGACATCATTATGCATGTAAAAGGGGTAGGTTTGATATTTTTGCATGTGAGGATGGTATATATATAGATATGAAACTAACCCTTCGAGTTTCCAAATATAATTTTATTCCTCACTTCATCAACTTCATGATTGGCACATATTAAATATACACTAATAAGCAATTCGAAATTGCAATCATATTCTCATCATGGTTTGCCATATCGTACCATACTGGTCAAAGCCGGGCAACTCGTTCCATACCACGGGGAATCCAATATGTGATGCGGTAATGAGTCATTACCAAGTCATTTTGCCAAAAAAAGAACAAAAAACAAAAAAAGGCTCAATTAGATGACTCGACCCCAGTTAGGCGAATCTGTACCGTACCAAGATGGATCCAGGTCGGTCTGTCCCAACAGTACAGCGAATCTTGATTCTCATTTTAAAAGTGTAGCCTTACCTTATGAACTACCCTTATGTTTTTTCCCAGTTATCCCTGCAGACTAAATGCATTAAGTAACAATATCACATAATCACATTGGCAATAATCTTCAGGCTTCACCATTTTCCTCTGCATCAAAACATGCAGTGGCATAATCACAGCCCGAAGTGTTCATCCAGCAGTAACACTAGTGCAACATAACTACCGAACAGGTCAAATGATAAAAGTAACCCATATGTGAATGGGATCCTGTTGCATAGGCTGATAAATCTCACAGCAACTATGTAAATTAAATTTAATAAAATTCAAACTGACTATTCATGTTATCATTAGCTCATCTTGCTAATCTCCATAGCCAAGAGGGAAAAAAGAATATCTACATTCCGAATATCAAATACTAATTATCCTCAAAACAGAGATACAAAAAAATTAGCATATAGTCGACAACTCCGTGTACCATGGGACACAAGCAGTTCTCATTGGAATGGTGCACCCTACAAGAAGCCATATGATTCATGGCAGGGCATAAAAAACATAAGCGGATGTGTATTTTTTTTTCAATTTTTAGTATCTTTTTATTATAAGAAATTTTTCATAGCTTGCCCAATTTTCATGGCTGTTGTGACATTTAGTAACTGTTGACAGGTAAGTTTTGAATTTTCCTCTTATATCTTGCAACATCTGTAGTAAGTTTTGATTTTTCCTATTATATCTTGCAACCTCTGTAGTAAATAATGTGAAGCCTAGAAGGGCCCTGAATGATGGATGATTGCTTGGACAAACAGCCCTTATGGTGTGAGGACATTGCTTTGTCCTCATGAACAGCAGCATGAAGCCCATTGACTGGAAGACAGATGCTATGTCCAATGTGAGGCCATCCACCTTGTAGTTGTTATCGTTTTAAAGTGAAGCCCATTTCCCTTCCCATATCCTCCTTATAAGGTTGGTCCTGTTTGTCTTTTTGCCTTTTTGTCTTTTCTTTTTCCTCTTCACTTACATTTCATTCCTCGCACATCTTCTCACAAACACAACCATGTTTCTCAGTGACAGAATCTCCTTAGCTATCCACGTAGTCACATACAGCTTCCTTTCTTCACTTGGAAAGGGGAGAAGAAAAATATAGCTAACTAAAATGGAACCCATTAATTGCAAAACCATCCTGTGTCTGTTTTGTGTGGCCTCCACGATCACACCTATCCCTGTTGCAATTTGTCACCACTATGCTTCTTAGGACACCCATTATCCCCGAAGTTATACAACCACTCCTGATCTAGTGCATCCAATAAACGGCTGCAGCCAACTGATCAGGTCATTGGCGGCAAGTGGATGCTACCTAGATCTACCCATTACCATGGTCTGAGCCAATCAGCTGCCCTCCTGTTCTCCAATGGGCAAACACTGACTAATGCCATCCCTTCTTCCCCTTTCTCTAGTTTTCCCCATTTTCCTCTCCCTTCCTATTTCCACCCCCTTCTCCTATTGCATATACAACCATTGTGTTACGGCAAACTCATTAACCCCAGAAGATACGCAACTAATCAACATCTAATCATTCCTACATGTCTCCTCTCCACCAAATTTGAACACAGCCTCGCAATTCATTACTTCATCTGAATACCATCTTTATCATCTCCCTCTTTCCCATTATACTCGGTAGCACAAACATGGTGCAATAGCTGCACTTCTACACCCATTCAATGCATGTCCTTTGTATTGCACAAAGAACATGCCTTAACTGTTATCCTGATTCCATTGTTTATATGGAATAAACCTGTTTAAACATGTGTCTGTCATGTCACTGACCTGTATAGACCCAGGCCATCATATGCCTAGATACATGCTAGGCATAGTCTGGTGTGCTGTGTGCCCTGTCCCTATGTGAGTTGAAAGAACAAAACAAGAGAGCTCACCGGTCAGACCCTTCTGTCCTACACCACCAACAAACAACATAATTACATTTATGTGAGCAAGTCATTTTAACACTTAGTAGAAGAGTGATCTATGAACTGCGGGACACAGACATGGGTGTCAAGTGTCAACATGGACATGTGTTAGAGATGGCAAATGATAAAGAGTAGGACATTGGGGTGCAGAAATATAGTTTTTCATATTTAAGATTATATATATATGTATGTATTGAAAAACTAGGATAGATTGTTCATTAAGCTAGCAAGTTTCAACTTAAACAATAACTATATAATTGAGGAATGATATAGTGCCACACTATTTACCACCGTTTTTATCACATTCTTCTCTCATTATTCGGTTTGAAAATCAGACAGCAGGAAGAGCAGCTTAAGTTCAGTGCTCCCCAGTCCAAAAACACCAAACTTAGGTGCTTCTCCTTGGATGTTCCATCTTGTGATCAGACAGATGAGATGAGAGAAACCAAAAGAGTGGTAGAAAGTATGGCACCATAGCATTGCTCAGTGTCTCAGACTTTAACTTATAAAGAGTTTAAAAATTAATACTTGTCAAATCTTAAAATATATATATTAAAAATTGAACTACCTTTTAAAGGCTTAAACATAAATATAAAATACATAAAAGAGAGAATGATGGAAGAAGAGTAAGCTTCAGGGTGGGGAACTATGTTGAGTCAACATGGGTGTCCGTGTCAGCGCATGTACAAGGGCTGTGTCCCTCTAATCAAAGAGAATGATGTATCAGGAAGATAACTACAGAAATGGTTCAGCATTAGTTTAAAATAATGCCCAGATTGACAAATAAAGCCCGGGAGGAGGAAACAGCTTAAAGGTGGAATTATATTCACGATTAAAGTGCTCCATAGGTAAAAATTACCTTCATATCTAGAAAAGTTAATGCCCTCCGGAGCCATAAAGAGCAACGCAAAGGGACAAACTATTATGATATTGTCAAAATCCATATCTCGCATACAAAGAACAAAAAAAGTAAAACTAGAAGTATTTACAATGTTGCAGAAAAAATTATCTAATTCAACTGAATTGATAATATTTTAGAAAGACTACCCAGTTACACATAGAAGAGCAACAAATTACAGGGGAAATAGCACTAAAAATGTTGCAACATGAAAGCATGAAGACATGAGAAATATTAAATGAAGGAGCCCATTCTCGAAAGCATACCAAACATTTCAGCCGAATTTATACCGAAAGACTTCGCAGCTTGCGGAGGCGTTTCACAGCAGGAGAGACACTCTTTGAAGTCTTTCTTGCCTTTCTTACTGAGTTAGCCTTCACCTTTGTCTTTTTAGTAATTGGAGTCTCCCTAATGGGACCAGGAGGTACTCCTTTTTTGAGTGCACTACCTCTAGGAGTGGCTGATGGTGGTAATCTCAAGCTCTGAGGTGGTAAAGGACTGTGGGGTTTCCACACTAAATTGTTCTTCAAGGAGAATCTTACCCTCTTAACACTCTTATCCCCACTCTTTCCAATTGAACTCCCCTTAGGAGAAACACTAGGGCTAGTCGAAGCCTTCACACCTGCATTCTTCGCTCTTTTTCTCTTCTTTATCACAGGAGTAGTAACTACGGAGGCACTTGTTCCCATGGTTCCATTTGTCATGCCAGCTTCAGCAGCGACCTTCTCGAACTGCTTTTGAAGATTAGATACTACTGTATCATCAAAAGAGACAGAATCCCCATTCTCCTTTATACTCACAGTAAGATTCTCCCCACTGTCTGTCAAACCACCTCCGTTGACTGATGTTGACGCAATACTTCCCCCAGCAGAGTCAATCAATCCATTTTTCTTTTTCTTTGACTTCTTACTGGTACCGGCTGACGCCTTCTTGGCTTTCTTCCTCTTCTTAGAAGGCATATCGTCAGAAGACCCATCAGTGCCTCCCGCCACTACCTCAGCTTGCTCGGTGATCTCTGAGGAAACCGACACAGCAGCACCGTCGGACCCGCCGTTTTCCTGTGGAAAGGAAATGCTAACTCCCGTGTTCTCGAAACCCTTCTCCAACTTGAGGAACCCTTCGTGCAAACTGAACAAAACTTTTCTGTTGCCCTGTACAGTATCAGTGGATGACGCCAAGTCAAAGAACTTCTTGGAGAGGCCCAAACAAAGGGCGATCTTTCCGAGCTTCTCCACTTCACTACCCGAATCCACTCCACCTCCATCTTCCGCCTTCAAATGTTCCAAGTATTCCGTCCCGTTCCCAAGCAGGCGTTCGAAGATATTAACTTTAATCTTGTTGACCAGACCCTTATCAGAAGACCTCCCCAGGACAGCAAAGAAAGGCTTCAGCAGTTCGTCCATGGTTTCCGGAGCAATCGGGAGGAACTCCGTGATCTCGTCCAAGAAAATCTCTGCGATGTGGTAGTTGACACCCTGCGCCGGATATTTATCCACAACAAGGAGCGATTTCTCAGACAATACCCCAAGCATGCGCCCCGACAGCTCGCGATCCCACGCCTTCCTGCTCAGCAACAAGAAAACGTGGTGCATGAACCGCCTGATGAGGAGGTAGAACTTGTCCAGCCGGAGGTGGTCGATGCCGCTCCACTCGCGGCGGATGGTGGCGACGAAGCCCTCGAGGTATCGGGCGGAGACGGCAGGGTCGAGGCTCACCAGGAGGGACGCGAGGCGGTTCACGAGCTCGGACTGGACGGGAAGCTTGTCGGCGTGCCAGACGCAGTAGAAGAGGCCCTTCCAGATCTTGAGGAGGTCCTCCTCGGAGGCGGCGGAGGCGGGGCCCTGCTCCGATAGCCAGGCCTTTAGGAGCCGGACGGCGCGGTCCCGCGTGGCCTTGTTGCAGGAAGCCAGGCGCCTAGCCACTGCCGAGCTGGTCGCGACTGCGTCCATCGCCGGCCGGCGGGCTCCGACGGCAGGCCCGGATCTGGAAGAGGAGGAGGCGCCGGAGACGGGGACGGAGATAGAGAGAGAGAAAGAGAACAGCACCCGGGGGGAGGAAAAAAACCCTAGATTCTGGAGCAGAGGGATTTTGCGACCTTAGAGGTTAGGATACCGCAGGGCGTTTAGGGGGCGAAAGGCCACGATGGTGCAGCAGTGAGCGGTGACGTTAACGCCGGATTTTGGACCACGCTTAAAAGATATCGCTTTGGGGCGCCGGTGACGGTGACGGGACACGTTTCCTTTTTAAAACAGCACATGAAAACAACTCCGGCCGTTTAGCGCGAAGTAGACCGGTTCGAATTTGGGGCGCTTGAAACGGATATCCATCTGTTCATGGATAACTATCCGGTAAGCCTATTGGTAACAAGTGTTATTGGATAGAAGAACCGATAATAAAAATAAAGAGATGCGAGTTATTTAGCAAATATGCTAATAAATATTCATTTATTTGTATCATATTTAATTTCCTGACAGATATATATTCAAAAAATTTAAATATATTCTAATATACAGTAGATAATTACCCTATTTATCTGAATCTCTTGGGGGAGGCCTTCTTCGTTGGTGAATAGCATTGTAAGGGGATGTTTGCATATGATGATACAGACATCTATAAACTTATGTGAAAAGTTTTTCTTCTTATCTTGTATCATTGAAGATACAAGATTTGATCCCATAATCTTCTACATTGACAGCGGAAGAAGATCAAACCACTAAGTTTGCCTTGCATTAAAGTGTCGGGATAATAATCCTGCTGGATTTTGGGTTATTAAACAACATCTTGTTTAATTACTCACTGAGGTGTTGCATGTGTAGTCTTTACTAATATGCTAATATCAATTATACATTAGATCTCTGTAGTCTTTTCTCTATAACAGACACATATTCTTCCCTCTCATCTCCATGGCACTGCCTTTTTAGCGTCCTATTTGCCATCGTCCTAAAGCTTGCACTTGCACAGATTCTCGGCAAGCAATTAGGGGTAGGGGTGTTAACGGGCCGGGTCACCCCGGAATCCGCTGGGCTGGCCTGTCAAAGGCCGGGCTGGAGCCAATTCATGAGACCCGGAATCAGACCAGTTTTTTGGGGTGAAATGGGCCCTGGTTTGGACGGGTTGTCTGGGCCCGGCCCGTTGTGCTAGGGTTCTCCTCTCGTCTCCTACAGGCCTCCCTCCCGATCTCCAACGGCAACCGGCGCGGCTCCCTGTCCACTCCACTCGATTTCCCACAGCAAGCAGCGCGGCGGGGCACCTCCTCCTCCTGATCTCCGAGCTGCGCGGCGGTGCACCAGCGATCTCTCCCACCGCAAGCAGGGAGAGCGGCGGCGGCGTCCCCGCTCTCCTCTCCTCCCGATATCCCGTGGCAAGCAGCGGCGGTGCCCCTTATCCTAGCAGAGCTGAAAGAGGGCGGCTTTCTCAGGTTCGTCCCGCTTCTTCCCCGCGTTCTCTTGATGTGGGTGTTGCCTTGTTTGTGATGGATGGATGTGCGTGGGTGTTGTATCTTTAATCTTTGGTTTGCTGTTTTTGGTTACTTCATCCTGCCCTCAGCTTCCTTAGTTTCAGCAAGTTCTGTTTTTGGAGTTTCTTCGATTTCATTTGCTCTGGTATTCCTTTTTGCTCCTAACCATGCTGGATATTATACGTCATTTCACAATGCTTACTTCTGCTTCCGCTAGCTTTCAGTTATGAGAAACCCTTTTCTTTTGTAGCAAAAGAGCAATCTTTTTTTTGTACATATATTTGTACCAACAATTCCATCTCTTCTTCGTTTGATACGGTATTCCGGAAAGAGAACCGGAGATGGAAGCTAAGTTCTTCCGATTCCTGAAGATAGTTGGCGTCGGGTTTAAAGCTAGGGCAGAAGCCGAAGGCCGTCTCTTGTATCTGAAGTTGGGTTACAGCCATGAAGTTGAGCTGACAGTTCCTCCCGCCGTCCGAGTCTTCTGTTTCAAGCCCAACATTGTCTGCTGTACGGGGATAGAGAAGCAGAGGGTGCATCAGTTTGCTGCTGCTGTTCGTAGCTGTAAGCCCCCCGAAGTTTACAAGGGCAAGGGGATTATGTATATTGATGAAGTCATAAAGAAAAAGCAAGGTAAGAAATCAAAGTGATCATCACGGCTGGCCGATGTTTGTGAGAGTGAGTTGATTCATATCATATGACGGTGAACTCAAGTTAAGCTGTTTAATTAGACTCGATTAGATGATTAGACTTGTATCGTATCAAGAGGGATTCGAGTGAATATGTCTCAAATAAAATGAGAGAAATGACTTTGTGTTTTTGAAGTTGGGAAGAATCGCATTTCGCTGGTTCTGCAATTCTTGTTATCTCTGATCTAGTTCTTCGAGGTTGGTGGCCCTCTCGAACCTCACTGTTCCTCCTCTTCTCTTCGTGTTCTTCAGTTCTTCCTCTTGTTCTTTTGGAGGAGAATTCTGCATTCACAGGAATATTCCTCTGTAAGATGAGATGTTATTCTATTTCAACTAGGATGCTGATGAAGCAATGTGGAGCAGACGACTACTACGGGAGGATCAAAACAAAGGGCATGTGCCTGCCTGATAAGTAATAAAATCATGTTTACTTCTTGATTACAGCAATCGGGAATCATAACGTGAGATGATCACTTGCTGAAGGAATAACAGCATGGGTTAGTGGGACGTGTAATTTAAATCTTGATCTGTGAGAGTTAAGGCCTCCTTTGGTTGGGATTATTAGGAGATTCTAATTGTTGGAATCTCTATCATAATCTCATCTCAATCATGGCGCGTTTGGCACTCTAATAGAGTGGATTATGAAAGTAATTTTAATTATTGGAAGTCTCTTTATGGGAGATAAACATATTAATATTCAAAAAGTTAGTCTCCCATTTTAAAAGTGAATTCTTAAGATTATAGAGAGATAAGAACAAGGTGTATTCTCTCTCAAATTTAAAAGCTTATTTTGGTGAGATTTTGAAAAGAGAAAGTAGATTCTAATCATTGGAGTGGGATCCACATGTTTCATAATCTCTCACATTAAAATTCACATCTTCTCACACATATTCCCAAACGCAACTCAAATGATGGTGGATTTTTTAAACCGGAGAGAGAAAGATACAAAAAGAGGAGTGTTAAATGATCTACAAAAGCTCTTCTCATAGATTTTCGAGGTAGATTTCGAGGTCTAAAATCTCTGACACTCTGACATTTGTTCTATGTAAGGATTTTTCAAAAAAATTCACCAAAACAATCCCTACCAAAGGGGCCCTAAAACTTATTGTCTAGAGCATCATATATGTTTAGTTAGAAATTATATATCTTTGGGGATCTACATTTCTGTTAAAAGTCAGATTAATGAAGAGCTTTGGGGCATTGGATTCGATCCTCAGATAGATAAGAATTCAATTCTCTTCTCATTTAAGTATCTTTTTAAAATAAAATCATGTTTGCTAACTCATGAATTAAATTCATAGACAAAACTCTCACTTGACTTGTTGACACAAGAATTTAATCCTTAAACAAAGTTGCTAGCAAAACCCAACTAAATACATTCACAATTTAAAATATGATTTATAAACCAAATTCAATTATACATCTCACTAATCTAGTGTTAGACTTTGTTCGACAAATGATTTATGAAGATACGAAAGTATTGTTTGTTTCCATGTAATTCTTTGATTTTAGAATCATAGGTTTTCAAATAGGTGTACTTCATAATTTTAAAATCGGAACTAGTATTTTTTGGATGGTGATAAAATAAAACAAGATATTTCATTAGTTTGTTGTGATGCCAACTCATTTTTTTCTTGATATTTTATTAGTTTATTATGATGCCAACTCATTTTTTTCTTGGATTTGGTTTCCGGCAGTTATGAATTGTAAAATAATGTGGCCTCAAATTTCCAGGAAAACGGGCGATGACGTGCTGCAATCCTATCGCCTTTGAGAACAAAGTTTTGTTACCTTCAATCGTCGATCAAATGAGCCTCTGGGCTCACCGAACTTGGTTGAGCTCTCCTCTAATTATATATTTTTAGGACCGTTTTGATCAAGAATTTTATATTTTTAATTATATTTTTATCTTATATATTTACCATTTTGTCCTTTAGATAGGCCTCTGTAACAGAGAAATTAAAATATCTTCTCAAGACACGTTATCACAAGGAGTGCAAGAAAAAAAGAGGGAGGACACGTGGCTCATCTGAGTCAGATGAGCCCTAGTGCATGTTCGATTTATCCCGAGTGTCGTGTGTAGGGCTGTCAATGGGCCTGGCCGGCCCGACAGACCCACGGGCCTGGCCCGATTTCGGGCCGGGCCGCAAGGTCTTTTTCGGCCCGCGGGTTTTTAGTCGGGCCTAAAAGCCCGGCCCGACTAGACTCGCGGGCCGGGCTCGGGCTTTGAGTTCGGCCCGCGGGCCGGTCCGGCCTGATCCCTTTTTTTATTCTCACTTCAAATTTTAAAAACTATTTAATCAAACTTACGTTAATTTACTTAATTAGAAATTTTAAATATCTCTTTTCACACAAATTATGTAATTAATATCAAAACTTTAATTTATTTAGTGAGATTATAAGTTTTATAGTATTAAATCTATTTATTTTTATTATTTTATTTAAGTAGTCGGGCCGGGCCGGGCCTTAGTCGGGCTTTGAATTTTTTACATAATGTCAGACCCGGCCCGGCCCGGCCCGACATAGGTCGGGCCCGGGCCGGGCTCGGACCTTACTCTTGATAAGTCGGGCCCGGGCCGGGCCGACCTAAGCCCGGCCCGAGCCCGGCCCATTGACAGCCCTAGTCGTGTGTGTGTGCATTGGTGCACTTGCATGCATGCGGGAGTATGTGTACGTATCCGTTAATTCTCTGAATTAAAATGGAGATAAAAATATCAAGACGTAATAAAATTTAGGAATAATTATCTATTTGTATTCTTTTTACATGAAAATATCAACATGATCATTCTTACTCCTCAAACATCATGTAAACTATCTTAATTATTAAAAATTTAAAATATATCACTAAATGACTAAAATATTCCCAGGGTTAATGTGAGAAGGTTTGGAGTTGGTGTGAATGTCGGGGGTACTCTTTGTTACGGGTTTTCTTAGTTTTCAGCCCCTATAAAAAAATAAAATTAAAAATAAACCTCCCTAATACAACAATTTATTAATTAGCCTCTAAAATTTGTATGTTACCTAAATAAGCCTCTGTGGTTGATTTTATATACAATATTTAACTTAACTAGGGTTAAGGTTAACCCAAGGTGATGAAATGATTAAAATATCTCCTCCAATAACCTCCACACACACACACAGAGAGAGAGAGAGAGGAGGAGGACGGAGGCCTGAGGAGGGGAGGGCAGTGATGGGTCGAAGAAGCTCGCAGGAGTATTGTCGGCATAGGAGGAGATCGACGACGCCACCACCTCTACTACTGTGATTGTGAGAGAGAGGGAAAAGAAGTGACGGTGGTGACTTTTCCTTGCGGGGGAGGTGGACTGGGGCTGTCGCGAGTGGTTAGGGAGAGGAAGATGGGGAGGCAAGGACGGTAGGTCGAGGTCTGGGGGTAGAGAGAGAGATGCGGGGAAATAGAGAGAGGGGTAGGGAGAATGAGAGGGGGGGACAGGGCCATCAGAGGGGATGTCGGGGCGGGGGAGCAAAGAGAGAGAGAGAGGAGGGGAGGGCGTCAAAGGGGGAGAGACGCTCGTCGTTGACATATGGTTCTACGCTTCCTACATCACCTTTATCATCTCCGTTGCCCACCTTGCCACCACTACCACCCAGTCATACACCCTCAACACCACATACACGACAAGGCTGTCGATAATGCCATTTAGAGATGGATCGAGTAGGTGAGGAGCATCAACGCCATGGTCATGAAGTCCGGCAAGACCTCCCCCAGTCCATGTAACTCGCCACCCCCCAATCATCATCACACCCACCAGCACCAACTCCCTGCCCCACCGCCTATGGTGGCACGCTTGTCAAAAACGCTGTGAAGAAGAGCGACAATATGAAGTATAGTCCCACTATGATGGCCATGATCCATGTGCGGCCTCCTTCCTTACTTAATCCCCACCATGGACTTGATGCACGTGGTCACTGTTGACGACCCCAGCGTCAAACCTAGAATGGTGGTGCCGTCGTCGACAGGGAAGGCCATGGACTCACCCTAAAGCTCTTGTCCACGAAGCACCCCAGTGAGTAAATGGTGACGGTGTGACGGACAGCATGGTGGCGGCCCTACAGAGAGAGAGAGGACGACATGGTGGTTCGCCCCTGCCATGCATCCCAACAATAGCAGCCGGCCCCATCTTCCATGGCCGTTGTGTCTCCCCTTTAGTTGAGGGGGGGAGAGAGAGAAAGAGAGAGGGTAAAATGGACTCGCCCTCGAAGCTCTTATCCATGAAGCACCCTACTGAGTACAAGGTGACGGTGTGACGAACAACATGGTGGTGGCCGTACAGACACACACACATAGAGAGAGAGATAGAGAGATAGGATGACATGGTGGTGCACCCCCGCCATAGTCGGGCATCCCCGTTGGGCATCCCCGCCATGCATCCCAACAGTAGTAGCCCCCATCCTCGGCAGCCACTGTGTCTCCCCTTCAGTTGGGGGGGGGGGAGAGGGTAAAATGGAGAAAGAAAATTATCAATGAGGAGAAAGAATATTCTTCAGAATATTTGATTTTTTAAATGGTGGTTAACTGTACGGGATTTTTACCGAGGATTAGAAGATTTTGAGAGTTAATAAATAAAAAGTTGTATTGTGGGGGTTTATACCTAATTTCAATTTTTATATGGACCAAAAACTAAAGAACCCTTTTGTTATTTAGAGTTTTTTTTAATTTTTTAATTAATAACAAGAGTATATGTGATATTTGACGACTAAGAATGACAGTTTTGATTTCTTTTATGTACATATGCAATATATGAAGTTAACCATCAAATATATCAAAAACTGGAAGTAGGACTAGTGGCCTTTGACCCCAACTCTGACCTAACCTCGCTGTCAAAAAAAGTCCCCCAAAAGCATCCACGGTGGCCACATAAAAGCAAATGAAAACTCTTTACATGCGAGAAGTTGTCTTCCTCTAATGCGATCAGATAACATCTCAAAAACAGCATCTTCTTAAGAACTGCTCATCACATAGGGACATAAAGTGCATGGAGGGGGGGGGGGTTCTGGCGCACCATATTGTTACTGTGTTACTTCCCTCTCCTTGTCCAAATAGACCACTCGGGCCAGTGCTCCTCCCCCTTATCTCCCTATATTAGGGGTTGGGGACCCTCTATCAGTGGTGGGTGTAGGCGTGTGGACACCCCCCAACTCCATCTGGTCACTGTCCTTCGGTGCATATTTGATTCATTTGAGGGGGTCCTAGTGTGCACCAGTTGTTTTAGTTCAGCTGGCCATGAGAAGTTGAAGTCAAAGTTCAATACACTCGGGATATGACGTGGAAAAGGACCTCACTTCTACATTTGCAACACATAATAGGATAGGAACCAAACCTCATTAATATGAGAAAAATTAAGGGTATTAATTTGTAAATTTTTTTCACTCACTCATTCATTCTCTTCTTATCTTCACTTCTCTTCTGAAGCGAATGTTATCACTTTAAAAAGGACAAAAAATCTCCGTTCACTATAAAATTAATATTTTTGACTAGATTAAAATGTAAAAATAACTACCATTTCTTATCCCATTACCAAATCAAACAGCAGCAAATTGGCCAACCCGGCCCACATACCCTCCATCCTAATGCTCACATTCCATCAAGGCCCACCATTCTATCTACACTAACCAAAACTGAGGGGACATGACCCATTTCCCATTGTGGATGGTAAGCATATATAAGAAGCCAAGTTGCTTCAGTCCTCCTCTATGAACAGAAGGTAGGCACCACCCGGCAAGAACCTTCCCAGCAAAAGAAAAGGGGCGGTGGCCATCGCCATCCCTCAGATAAGTCGAATCCAGTCACAAGGACGACTCTTCCTCACTCTCCCAAAAAGGGGCCTTGCCCACTTCGCGAGTGGGGAATTCTTGGGAGTCCACCCGAGAAATTCAGATGGCCATCTTCTTATGTTTCCCCTTGCACCTGATCCTTTTCCTTCGGCA
Source organism: Amorphophallus konjac (assembly GCA_022559845.1). NCBI lineage: Eukaryota > Viridiplantae > Streptophyta > Magnoliopsida > Alismatales > Araceae > Amorphophallus > Amorphophallus konjac. Next base: position 198,568,671 of record CM040129.1, read on the forward strand.
AATATTGCTCATGCACCCCCCCAATTTGACATCCCTAGATCTCCTTCTCTTGGGAGAAGATCTTCTTCGCTCATCTCTCTCCATTCCTTTATACCCACCATCTTTTCAGTGCCTTCCGGACCAAATCTTGGCAATATGTCAAATTGTGTCGTGATCTTATTTCTTCGTTCACCAAACAACCAGAGTACATGAATAACTTGACATGGGACCACTGTGTAAGAAGGTAGCATCTTAATACACTGGGGCATGTGTTTGCCAACTCAACAGGTCATACATTATGGCCTCAGTAATTTTTATCTTATCAAAGTTTCACTAAATATGTAAATATTACATCAAACTGCTTAAAAGTCATAGTCTTAAATTTGAGAGAGAGAGAGGTGATAAAAAGTCATCATTTTTTATAATCTCTCAAAAAAATAATTTCATCGAATTATTCTCACTCTAAAAGATTATTAAAATTGATATACCGAGGAGTCGTAGGTAAACTATGTTAGAGAATATCTATCTCATTAGTGTTGATTCATTTGTCTCTCTTTTTAATTTATCTCATACTACTTGTATAATTTTTCTTATCTTTATATTTTGTGAAACTCAGCCTTCAGTTGAGAGTCAAAGGACACAGAGGGATGTGTTAAATGGTTTCTCGTGTCATGTCAGGACTTATATTTTTTTATTATCTTTAAAATAAAATTATGTATATTTGAGATAATATAAATCTATCATCATACGTTTCGAGATAGTGTTAATATATAAAAATTAATAGGATGTTTAATTATTTTAATAATTTTATTGAGACTTACGTCTCATCGTGTATTAAAATTTACGTCTTATAAGATTTACACGAAACGCTTCACTACTACCTAGAGATATTTTAAACTATGATCGGGTCTTCTGAGATCTATGCGGGAACATTACCCTTGTTAAAATTTTGTTCACGAAGAGCTAATATTTCTCAAGATAATCATAGTATCATGAGCACTTTCTCTACGGTGAAATCCGTTGCTCGATAGGGCTAATCTTCACTAATCTAGGTTAAGCACAAACTTAGGTCTTCTTTTATTCTTTAGATATTAAAACTTAATTAAAATGTTTTTTCTTCCTCTCATCTCTCCCTCTTTCGGAAGTAAAATCGTCACCTTGTAGTCGACTTAAACATTAATTAACCGGCCATGGAGTTTATGCATGCATGGTGCCGGCAAGGAGATAAAAGTCTGCCGTAAGACTTTAATGGCAAATGCGATGAATACTTTGAAACTATGCGTTCATAACACAAATCTTAGCAAATATGTACGGGAAAGAACACATACGAAATTATTGGGTTTCCATATCGAGCGACCAGAAGTAGAAGCTGTCCGGACGACTCGCGCCTGCAAGGTACGTGGTTCCACCGTGTCCACTCCTTTTATGTTTGGATCCGGACAAAATGAGATCTTTTCACCAAAAACCAAAATAAATATAAAGTACATGCACGGTGTGGTACGAAAAATATACGAGCTGATGTCGGACGATGGAAACCCACACATCCTCTGCTGCAGCGCTGAATCCGCTTTCATATCACATGTCACATAATGTCCACGTGGAGAACAGTAAACATACCCGGACAAAATCAATTAATATATGCTTCAATACTTAAAGGCGGGGGTACATTATGTATATATATATATATATATATATATAGAGAGAGAGAGAGAGAGAGTGAGAGAGAGAGAGAGAGAGAGAAATTAACCACTCAAAACATACGTGATCCAACATAGTTTAACTGGATCCACAATAAGTGATAGTCTCCTTATTGAATTTATTTATCAAGAAGCCTAACTCACTTAGATCGACATAACTCAGGTGACCTATGGACTCGAGAGTGAATAACGATCGCTCGGAGAAGAGTCCAAACGACGGCCAAACGTAACCGACCGACGAAAACTTGGGAGTCAAAAGAAAAGAAGGGTAAGCGACATTGAATAAAGGAGAGCCCATATTTAAAGGATAACGCCCTCTAAATATTCCCTCTTCTTCTATCCCAAAGAGAATGAACCACTATAAAAATCAAAGGAAGCCCTCCAGAAAGGTGAGTCATTCTGAACAATTTTAGTCACTCTTATTGGTAGAGAACGGTCTCGTGCTCACTCCCAGTCTCCTTCTCTTTTTCCTCCGCATAGAGTTCTATTATCTTGCTGACTTAGACATCAGAGGATTTTCCCCAAAATTATTACCATGGGCCTCCCCCTGATCTGTTTCCTATGTTACAGAATTTTAATCAGGTGTGACTATAATCAAGATCGGACGGCTCGAACTTCGATACGAGATCACGTCTCTTCGATATACATCATTGATGATATTATTTTAATCATTACGAGAAAAAAGATATTAGTTTATTCATTCCGTGTTGCTTTTATTATTGTTTTTGAAACGGATGGTCGAGGGCATAGTTAAGTTGTAAATTATGGGGTGTTTAATTAATTAAAGAGTATTATCCAGTAAAACACAAGATATTCCGAGAGTGTCTATGTGTTATCATTACTCAAAAGAGAAACCGTCGTCAAAACACTTAAAAATGCAGCGCGTCTATTTGGCGTCACGTGCACTATCCTTGTAAGAAGAAGAAAAGAAATGAGTAATAACTATTAGAAGAGAAAAAAAAAGGAAGAGGCAAAAATGGAGACTTATTAGTTATTAGTCACGGAGGTACCGTTGGATCGGGGTGGCCGACAATATGATAAGATGCGGTATGACATCAATCCATATCGATTTGGCTCATCTTTGAGATTTTTTTTTCTCGACTTTCCTTTCACGGAAGACTACTCATACTAAATATGTTGATCCGAATTTTTGTAAAACTATATATGTCACATAATAAAGATAGTGAGAAGGGTGCAGCTTGCATATGATGCTTTGAAACTTGAAAGTGATATATTTGTGTGTGTTTCTTTTTTGGGGGGGTGGGGGTGGGTCCCCCTACGTCGTCATCGCCCGTTTTCTGACTAACGGGTCGGATCTCGTCTCATCTCCCGCACATTTGCACGCCAAATCAATCGATAGAGTCAAGGTGGCGGGGAATGGCCGGTGGTCGCGCACGCGGTCTACGACAACTGACGGGATCTTTGTCCCACTTGTTCGCCGCCTCGCGCTCGTCTAGCACGGCTTTGACCGAGCCGTGCGCGGCGGCTTGTGATCTAGCCACGTGGCGACTTCCACGGCGGATGCACCAGCGTCGGTGGTGCGGCGCGACAAGACACGCGGGGACTTTTTTGACACCGACACCGACTGTTTGAACTCCGCAGGACCGGATCCCGGGCGGGATTCACCCCCTCACACCACGCGCTTAAATTCGAAGCTCTTTTTTTTATTAATAAGAAGGGGAAAAAAAGGGGGGGGGTCTTTATCAGTGCATTAACCACCACATTAATACGTTATATTACACGCTTGACACCGATAAAATGTGCCGTGGATCCCTAGTCAACAAAAGTGTCTGATCTTTGACCCCCAAAGGAAGTGTTGTCCGCGCTTGCATGTAAGCTTCGACTCTTAATTACGAAGAACTAGGATGGATTTTGTAAGATATTTGAGGAAATAGAAAAAAGAAACAAGAAGTTACCTCTGTCCTTCAAAATCTACATGTCTACTCTTTCAGCACCGACGGAACTGATGAGCCTGGTTGGGGCTTCACCTGGCATCCACTAATCTTCAAGAGGAGCGAGCACTTTAAGGGTTACTTTGACATCTGATTAAGATAAGAGAGCGAAGAAGAGAGAGAGCAGTGGACCTCGTCTCTCTCTCATAGATAATTTCGTTAATCGAGGTCGATTAACGTACTCGACCTCTCGAGCACGTTAACCGCACCCGATTAACAAAACGACCCTAAGGAAATACCACAAAAGAAGATAATAATTTTCTTCTCGAACAAAATTACCCGTCCATCGGTTATCGATTCAGTGCAAAGCTCTCGTTAACCAAGTCATATTGATCAGCTAGCATTCAGCAGTGTTGCAATGGATTTAATTAGACAGGAAGTTAAACACGTACGACTCAAAGTAGTTGCTCATTCATTGCAACATGTTTTGGCTTAACATGTGTAATGTACAACGAAGGTGGATGTCTCCATGATCAGAATTCCCACGATGGGGACCTCTCAGCGTCGTCCCAACCACCGGTGTGTTTACAAGTCTCCTTGACAAAGGCATATGCGGCCAAGCAAAATAATTGAATTTAGCACATGACATAGGACACAAATTTCAAACAAGGTCTGCCGATTGATGTGACTGGTTTCCAATAAACGTCCATGAGATGTCTCTCTTCTGTATTTTTTTGATGCATTTTCTATTTAGAAAATTACCTATACACGACTACAATATTTCAAAATTACCCCTATATATATCTCCATCTTTATTATATTTATCGTAATACTCCTAAAATCTATTAACCAAAGCTCTCATACCCCTATACTTAAAATCTGATCTGACGGCGGTAACGGACCAATCGAGTGGACTATTATAACCCTAATGTAGAGAGAGAGAAAAGACAGAGAGAAAGAGAGATGAGAGAGTAAGAGAAGCCGGTGAAGACATAAAATTGAGGGAGGGAGAGAGACGGTGTCAGAGGGGGTCTCCCACTCTGACATCGACATCCCGATGAGATGTAGAGATAGAGAGAGACGAGAGATATAGATGAGAGAGAAAGAGAGCGGCGGAGAGGGAGAGGACGCCAAATGAGATAGAGAGAGATGAGAGAGAGAGAGCGATGGAGAAGGGGAGGGTGCTGGAGGGGGTCTCCCCCTCCGACGTCGACATCTCGCCAGGGATGCAGAAAGAGAGAGGGAGTGACAGGGACGGGGGAGGACGTCAGACGAGATAGAGAGAGATGAGAGATGAGAGAGGGAGGAGAGCGATAGGGAGGGGGAGGGTGCGAAAGGGGGTCTCCCCTCTGGCGTCGGCATCCCGCCAGGGATGTAGAGAGAGATAGAGACAAGTGAGAGAGGGAGCGACGGGGATGGGGAGGGCGCCAAACGAGATAGAGAAAGATGAGAGAGAGAGAGAGGCGGGAAGGGGGAGAGTTCAAGCTTCAAAGGCTTGCATAGGTTTTCAATGCTTCAAAGGCGCTCAAACTCAGGTCTTGCATTGTAGTAACCCGATTTTTCTAAGATTAAATTAAACGAGTGTAAAGAATTTAAGAAGATAAAGAACTAGAATAATTATAATGAAAATCAAGTGAAATATAATAATGGGTCAATAAATTAAGGCTTCATGGGATAAAAGACTAAATTAATTCTTAAAATTTGGAATTTCTAAAATTAACCTTTGTTTTAATTAGGTTAAATTGGTTTTAATAAAACTCTAATAGGCTAATAACATCAACCAAACCCTAATCCATTAAGAGGAGGTCGAATCTAACCTAAACCCTAACTCTAATTCGAACTAGATAGGGTGGGGGTGGCCCTAGATATAGATAGAAATCATAATTTTCGGAGTTCTTCCCTATCTAGGTTTTCTTGACCTAATTAGGACTCTTAAGAGCCTTAAATCTTATAAATAGGACCCCATAGCCTCTCTAGTCGATCTTAGATCATGGGAGCAAGCTTCTAGGCGCGGGAGGATTGATCTAGGAGGAGAATTCGCGGGCTTTTCTTCAAGTTTTGTGGTGTCTCCCTTCTTCTTCCGATCCTCTCCTTCCTAATCCGACTCAATGGTAGGTGATCTCTCGGGCTAAACCTTAAATTAATTGTTCAAACAAGTGCATCTGCATGTCCCCTATCTTCCTGCATCATTTTCCCCAATTTTTAGGGGGCTATATTGCATGAATTTCATGAATCATGGACGGGTTATCATCGTTTTAGACTTTTTCTGTCGGAACGATTCTCTGTTTGTAGTCGCGGCCCCTCCAGGAACCGCGTCTATGAACACAATGGGCTGATAGATCACGACAGAATGTTTAAAATTTTTTTATAAATATTCCCGTTAAGATCGCAGTACCCCGACTGACCGTGTTAGTGATAGTCACGGCACTCTTGACGACCCCGTTTTGGCACAGGTTCCCAAGAACTCTAGTGTCCTATATATCTAGCATGATAAGTGAATGTTAGTAAGTCTAGATGCATGACTTTACATCTGCATGTCATCTGAATCAATTAACACAATTAGGAATCATGTTTTAACCTTTAATTTTCATAAGTCTTCATGATCCATAATCTACCTTGATTCCATGTTCTTACCTAATCTCTATTGTTCTAAAGCATGATCAAAAGAGTAGATTTCTTCGTGATAACTTGCAATTGGTTCGTTAAAACATGTTTTAACTTTAGTGCATGATAGTTATAACATGATTTTATCACATGGGATTTTATTGATTGAAGGTTATATCACCCCGGTGATAGTAACCTACCGCTTTCTATTGGTTTATGGTAGTGAGATAGGAACACTATTCTTGGTGAAGTTCGTACTCTCCGCCAAATATTCCTTCCGATCGGACTGGAACTTTCTTCATCAAGGCCTCCGTAAGTCTCCGCGAGCCTTGGATTTTCACAAAGACGCCGAGCTGGTTGTACCATGAAAATCCTGTAACCCACTGGAATCCTCGCCCTACTGTGTAGGATAGGGTTTGACCGACCTTTGGACCCATAGAACGGGGTTTTATTTGAGTTCTGTCAGCTCTGTTCTGAACGCAGCTTGGTCAAGAACGGCATTCATCTCTGTATCGCCATAGTCATTCTGATCGCATTCTATGAAAACTCCGCATCTGGATTTTCTATCTGATCGCGGCCTCACGATCAACCACGTTCTATTATGATAGCAGCACTATTCATGACCGTGTTGAACCCAGTGTCTCGTGCTTATTTTCTTCGATTTGACTATGGTTTGTAAGTCCAAGATTTGATGGTCTAAGGTACTATTAACCTTATATCCTTCCTGAATATCGTCCATACTGTTTATGTCATGATATTTCCTTTTGGAATTTCATTCATGATATTTTGGAACATAACCCCTTGACTCCATGTTGGCCATGCCTGTAAATTATGGATTTATTATGGGTTGTGGGTCCGCTGATAACCAATGCGAGGTAGGTCGGAAGTCCATTCTGTAAACCATGGAAAAATTATGGGTGTGGCATTGCACCAACCTCGGTTATTCTAAAAATTCTGATAATCTGATGTTCTATTACTCTGTTAATTGATATTTTGATATCATGTTAATCGGTTACTTTGTTCTTCTGCTTAAATGTTATTGAAATTCTGAAATGCTCTAACAAATTCTATAAGTTACGTTCATCTGGATCACAAGTTCATTGTCTTATACTGTTATCTTATCCTTGGTTCTATATTGTGATTATTCCCTTTTTTTTAAGCTCCATATCTATCTTTGACATTGAAATTGATTTTCGATCGTCTCCTCTGATTGATAGAGCATATTTTATATTGACTATAATTTTATATCGTTCATGGCATAGCATTTCAATTCATTGAACATTGGATAATTGGTTAATTACTTATATTTTATCTGACAATAGAGATGTAATTCCTACTGAGTATTTTTGCTCACCCAGTTTCTCTTAACATTTTTCAGGTAATAATGAAGAAGATGTTCAATCGAAAAGGGAAGGGCAAGAGTGTTGAGTGCTCTAAAGGATTGGAGTCTGTGTGTTTTCTTTTTATTGAGTCCAGTCCAATAATTTGAGTCGTTTCCTTCATTTTATCAATGTAAGTTTGAGTCATTAATGTGAAATAATGATATTTTGATATTAATAAAATTATTAAGTTTTTATCATTTTCTGGCCTTTTTGTGTGTCTTGTGCTTTGCTCTGATTATTCATAATTGTTCGCTGTCACGTGCCAAGTAGTTTTCGCTGCTTTCGATTTGGGACGTGACATGCGTAAGTTTTCAAAGGCTCCAAGCTCTCCTCCAAGAGATCTCCAAGGATTTCCTTCCCAAGTGAAACCCCTTCCCCCCTTGGACGGCCTCTCGTATTTATAGGAGTTGAGGTGTGAAGTGGAGAGACCTCCCTCTGGTAGACTTGCGGATTGACGCGGCGGCGACGTGGGAATGGATCGACGGCACTCCGGGACGCGAACAGGACGGGATCGGATAACTGCTATCTCACACAGCTCGGCCTCACGCCGGACGGTCTCACACCGGGCGACGCTCAATCCTCACAAAAGAGAAGAGAGAGAAGGGAAAGGCAAGAGAGAATGACTCTTACACAAAACAACACTTCATTCATTCATAACAACATATCTCTCGTAACAAGCATTGGCCTCCTATTTATAGGAAAGGCCTATTACATCCATACCTTCCTCATTTCTTTTATTTACATATCTATCATAGCTTAATAAAACAAAGGCCACCAACCCACTATTGACTTAGGGGTTTAACAAGATTTAAAATACAAATAACTTTTGACCAACCTTGCCTAATAAAACAAACATAAATACATGTAGTAAAACATGTATTTTACACACGTACAAATACTCAAAATACACACAAGTATATCTACTCAGTATGTCGGGTCTTCAATCGAGTCTTCGAGCCATAAGCTCGGTGCAGTGCGGCGTCGGCTCCGAGTAGTGGGCCCAGTAGTGGACCCGGTGTCCCCACCAACCCTCCCGGGGCGGCTGGAACTCGACTCCGTCGAGTAAGGGGGGACACTGCTGTGGTAGTGCTCCAGCAGATCTGGATCGAGGCGCTGGAGATCTTCCCGGCTGAGCCAGGAATCGTCAGAAGGTGGACGGTCCCCCCAGCGGACAAGGTAGCGCTGGTACACCCTGCTCCGTGTAGTGGTCACCTGCTCATCCAGTATCCTCTCAATGTGCTCGCACGGTACTCTCGAGACTGTGGGACGCACAGGGGTGGGCTCACTCTCAATGGGAGGAGAAGGCTTGAAAGGGTCACTAGGAATCGTTGTGGGTTCCTTGTAGGTCACTAGGTCTGCCACATTAAAGGTCGAGCTAATCCCATATTCGGGAGGTAAGTCCACAACATAAGTATTGGAGCCAATCTTCTGCAGAATTGGGAAGGGTCCATCACTACGGGCTTGCAACTTTTTAACGGCTCCCGAGGGGAGTCGTTCGGGGCGGACCCGTACCATAACCAAGTCACCTTCTTGAAATTCATGGTGACGCCTATGCGAATCAGCCAATTTTTTATAAGTCTCATTACTGAGGTTTATTTGTTTGCTAATTGACTCATGCAGACTTTTGACATGTTGTGCAAATTCCTCAGCTGACTTGGACGTTCTAGACTCGAGGGGAAGGGGAATGAGATCCACAGGTTTCCTAGGTTGGTAGCCATGCACGACCTCAAATAGACTCATACCTATGGACCTATTGACGGAGCTGTTGTATGCAAATTCGGCTCGGGGCAAAAGAAGATCCCAAGTGCCAGAATGTTCCCCTACAAGACATCTCAACAGATTGCCTAAGCTCCTATTGACGACCTCGGTTTGCCCATCAGTTTGGGGATGATAGGCAGTGGAAAATTTCAGTTTGGTGCCAACTAGGTGCCAAAGTGTCTTCCAAAAATAGCTAGTAAACCGGACATCCCGGTCAGACACGATGGTTTGGGGGAGACCATGCAGACACACGACTTCATCAAAGAACAAATGGGCTACTCTAGATGCATCAGATGTTTTGGAACATGCAATGAAGTGGGTCATCTTAGAGAACCTATCAACGACAACAAAGATGGAATCATGCTTATGAGCAGTGCGTGGTAACCCAATGATAAAATCCATGCTCACATCAACCCATGGTCGATCAGGGACGGGGAGAGGAGTGTAGATACCAGTGTTCTGTTTGACCTGTTTGGCCATCGTGCATGTCCTACACTGGGCTACAATCTTGGCCACATCTCTCTTCAGGCCAGGCCAATAGAAGTGCTCCTCCACAGAATGGATGGTCTTGTTGCGGCCAAAGTGACCAGCAAGACCTCCAACATGCATTTCCCAGACTAGAAAGTCCCGAACAGAAGTCCTCGGGACACAGAGTTGCTGCCCTCGAAACAGAAAACCATCCTGGAGTAGATAGTCAGCAAATGCTGTCGAGGATCCAGCAGACAGAGCAGAATAGGCAGGGCCAAAGTCAGGACACTCTTCGTAGAGTTCCCTCATGCGGTCAAATCCGGTGACCTCTACCCGAATAGTGGAGAGAAGGGAGACCCTTCGACTCAAGGCGTCGGCCACCTTATTGTCCTTTCCAGCCTTATGTTTTAGGACAAAGGTGAAGGACTGGAGGAATTCTACCCACCGACCATGCCTAGGGTTTAAACCCTTCTGAGAGTTAAGGAATTTCAAAGCCTCGTGGTCCGAGTATAAGATAAACTCTTGTGGTAAGAGATAGTGTCTCTAGTGTTTGAGGGCTTAGACCACGGCATAAAACTTCTTATCATATGTGGAGTATCGAAGCTTTGCATCAGAAAGCTTCTCACTGAAATAAGCCACAAGGTGGCTCTCCTGGCTAAGCACCCCACCTATTCCTACGCCAGATGCATCATAGGAAACCTCAAAGACTTTGGAAAAGTCTGGTAGACGGAGGACAGGGGCTTTGGTCATAAGCTCTTTTATGGCAGAAAAAGCCTGGGAGGCGGCTTTGGTCCACTCAAAATTCCCTTTACAGATGCAATCCGTAATGGGTGCCATGATAGTGCTAAATCCCTGGATGAAGCGTCTGTAGAAGGTGGCTAGCCCGTGAAAACTACGAACGTCATGGACATTCTGGGGCTCCGGCCAGTCTACTATAGCTCGGACCTTTGATGGGTCCACAGACACTCCTTGACTAGAAACCACAAATCCAAGGAAAGTGACCCGGACTGTCATGAATTCACATTTCTTGAGATTGGCAAACATGGTTTCTCTCCTCAAAGTCTCGCAGACTTCTCTCAAATGATGGATGTGGTCCTGAGGGTTGTGACTATAGATGAGAATGTCGTCAAAGTAGACGACAACAAAGCGACCAATGAGGGGTCGAAGGGTTTCCGTCATAAGCCGCATGAATGTGCTGGGGGCATTGGATAGCCAAAACGGCATGACGAGCCACTCATACAGACCTTCTTTGGTTTTGAATGCTATCTTTCACTCGTCCCCTAGTCGAATCCGGACCTGGTGGTAGCCACTTTTCAAGTCAATCTTGAAAAAGATAGTGGCTCCACTCATCATGTCAAGCATGTCATCAAGACGGGAAATGGGAAACCTATACTTGACAGTGATCTTATTGATGGCGCGGCTGTCAACATACATCCGCCAGGTGCCATCCTTCTTGGGTGTGAGCAAGGCAGGGACCGCACATGGGCTCTTGCTCACCCTGAGGAAACCTTTGTGGATAAGGTCCTCGACAATCCTTTGGAGCTCAGCATGCTCCTTGGGGTTCAACCTGTAGTGGGGAAGGTTGGGTACGGTGGACCCAGGGATAAGATCAATGTCGTGTTGAACATCACGCATGGGAGGGAGTGTTGAAGGCAAGTCTTCCGGGAAGATATCTTGAAAGTCCTGCAGGGTTGCCTGGACTTCAGGTGGGATGGAGACTTGGGACTCCTCAGGGGTAATGGTGACGACAACAGCCCAAACAGGGGCACCCTCGGCAACCTCTCTATTCATCTCTCGAACACCTATGAAGTTAAGGCGCCCAATCGGGTCATGGTCAACCTTAGGGGCCTTAGGGATGGATATGACAGGTGTAGGAGAAGAGAGAATGGGAAGCTTCCCTTTGGTGGGGGTTGGGGCATTCTCCCGAATTTTGGGGGATGCAGCGGGTGTGGAGGTAGGACTCTTTCCCGTGGCCACCTTTGGGGGTGTTGGGAGCAACTGAATCCTCTTCCCATTGTGTGAGAAGGAACACTCATTGGACCGACCGAATGTAGTAAGGTCTACATCGTAGATCCATGGCCGTCCTAGGATGATGCTCCCGACCTTTATAGGCACTACATCGCATAGGATTTGTCCTTGGTAGGACTGAAACTGGATGGGAATGACACATGTAGTGGTGACTGGGATAGACGTGTCGTCAACCCAAGCCACGTTGTATGGCCTCGGATGAGGATGGGTAGGTAGACCTAGACGGGATACAAAGTCTGAAGAGACTGCATTGATACAGCTCCCGTTGTCAAAGATCACCTTGCAGGGTTGAGTTTTGACCATGATGTAGGTTTGAAAGATGGAGGTTCGACGCCAGTCGTCCTCCTGTGGGTGTGCGAGGATGTAGCGAACTACACCTAGTCTTCCCTGGTTTGAACTTTCGGCAACGCCCCCCACTTGCATCTACTCGACATGCGTTCTATCATACCCTGCATCTAATTCCTCAAACTGGGCAACGAGATCAGGGTCAGGTTCATATCTCTCAAGGGTTTCTCCTTCCTGAGGTGGAAGCTCCATAGGCTGGGGGTCGGTGATGACCAAGGCTCGGGTGGGGCAATTGGTGGCAATATGCCCTAAGTTATGACACCTGAAGCAGCGGACTCCCGAGACAGGGGCTGGTTGGGAGGTGCTAGGGACGACTCCCTTTCCCTTGTCATCTCTCCTCTCAACTGGTGGAGTATATTCCAGCCTAGGCACAGCTGCGGGTGCAGGTAAGGGGTTCTGTGGGAAAGGAGCCGTAGGGGCAACGGCCCTCAGTGGGGTAGCAGTAGGGACGTAGGAGGTGGAGGGGCTAACTCTCTCAGTATAGCAGACTATGGGATTTCGGGTTTCAGGTTGGCGGTAGATGGGAACCCGAGGTGGGACCACCCTTTGAAACCTTTCAACATCTCGTGCAACCTGGTAGGCGTGCTCGAGGGTGTTAACCTCCCGTAAGAATAATTCCCGCTGAATACTCTCGTGTAGGCCAGCCCTAAACCGAGAGAGGGTGACGGAGGCATCCTCCATGACTCGACTCCGAAGGAAGAAGTCATCAAATTTGGTGATGTACTCATCCACAGACTTTCCATCTTGGGTGAGTTTCTACCATTGGTCTAAAAGACGCTGATGGTAGGAAGGTGGCAGATACTTCTCCCTCAATTTCTCCTTCATTTCTTCCCACGTGCTAATAGGCTCCTCTCGTCTCCGTGCTAGGAGATTCTCAACATTACACCAGTAGGTCTTGGCTTGACCCAGGAGTTTCATTTTGACAAACCTCACCCTAGTAGCAGGGGTCATGCGGCGATGCCAATCAAAGTATTGGTCCATCCCGGTCTCCCACTCAAGGTATGTAGCGGGGTTGAGGGACCCATCAAAACTTGGAGCGTCAATCTTGACGTTCTGTAGGATGATATTTTAATCGTCGTGGTCTCTCTCTCGAGGCACACAGGCCTCTTGCTCTCTACCTTGGGGAGCCTGATTCGGGCGGACTTGCTCTATTTCCTCCCTAGGATTGGCTACGGGATTGCCGTGGCCATTCACTCTTCCTTCCTCCCCTTTTAATCGATCCTCTAAGGCTCGGATCCTCTTATCGAGTTCCGTCCGTAGTTGGCCTATGGATTCTTCAAAGTGGGCCACGAGATTATGCTCGAGCTGGACTAGCATAGCAGTCACGCTCTCTTGATCCATGGGTAGCGTTGAGGGGCGCTCTAGACGGCCAGATGAATTCCTAGACCAACGTGGCATGCACGACCTCGGACTTAAATGATGCAGTCCTGGGACCGATAATTAGCAAGCTATAGACCCAATTTATTGGCTAATAGGAAAAGGGCCAAGTTGAAGGGATCGGTCAGGGAGAGTTGCTCGCCCGTAAGTGAAGTAGTTGTGGAACTACCTCCTGACAATTAGGGGTACCCTAATGTGACAGCCTAGGGCCATAAAGGATGGGTACATACAAGCTCTCGCTTTCCGTCCACAGTGATGCACTCAGGAGACTGGCTGCATGGATCGGGCTCTCCTCACTTCGCGCGGTAATGGAAAAGATACTAAATGAGCAAGTTTGGAACCCGTACCTAGCTGACTGAAAAGTCTAGCTCCGACCGGAGACGAAGGCGAGCGGGGACGTGCGGGCCCGCACGGCGTCGACGAAGCTTGAGCGGTTACAAAGCATTCACTCCACTCAGGGAGGATTGAATTATTACAAATCGCTTAAATTTCCCGTGTAGGGGAACAAATCAGTCCAAATTCTCGCGCAGGGAGACTCAAAGGTACGCACGTTCCGTGATCTTCAGATCTTCTGTCGGCATCCGGACGACTCAGACACGAGCCATAATAGCGGACTCGGGTGCCACAAGAAATAAGTTAAATAGATATATAATAATATATATATTCAACTCTTTTTTAATCAAACAATATATATATAGATATATATAACAATATATATATATATTCTATATACATATTTAATTTTTTTTCCAATCTCCTTTTTGACTTTTCTTTCTCTCTCTTTTTTTTTCACACGTTTTTTTTTCAAACCTCACTTACTTTTGACCTTTTAAACCCTCTTGCTGCGGGAATTGCGGCGGTAAGAGGGCTGCACGAAGCCAGCCACGAGGCCCACATTGGGTGGTGGGATGGTCAACACGCGAGGCTCACGCGGGCGCGGACGGCACGCGGCTGGCGACCGGTTGGGGGGCGCGGCGGCGGGCTCGGGTGCGGTAGGCGACCAGCCACGCAGGGGCCGGCAAGGCAGGCGGGGGCGCGCTCGAGCACTAGCGGGGGCGCGCTCGGGCGCGTCCGCTGGCGCACAGGCCGGCGGGGCAGGCGCTGGGCCAGGCTCGGGGCCGGGCACGGCCGGGCGCGGGCACGAGCGCGGGGCCGGGCGCGGGGCTGGGCGTGCAGGGCGCGGGGCCGGGGACGGGCGGGCGCACGAGGGTGCAGGCGGGCGCGCAGGGGTGGTGCGGTCGCTGGCACGGTGCTGGCGCGCGTCGGCGAGCGGTGGCGGTAGCGGCACCGCGGGCGGTGGCTCGCAGGGGAAGAGCTGGCCGTTGCGACCGCTCTTTTTTTTTTTTGAAAGGTGGCACGGGCGACGAGGCCCGGCCACGCGAACAGATAGAGAGAGAGAGAAGCGCGAGAGAGAGAGAGATACAGGGAGAGAGAGAAAGAATGGGAGAGAGAGGCGCGCGAAGGAGAGAGGGCGCGGGAGAGAGAAAAACGTGACAGAGAAGGGGAGAGAGATAGAGACACGCGGAGGGAGAGAGACAGAGAGAGAGGGAAAGAGGGAGAGATTAACATGGAGAACAGAGAGGGAGAGAAAACAGAAAGAGAGAAATGGGGGAGAGAGAGAACGCAGGGGTTTCTTCTCTTCTTTTTTTTTCAAAATTTTTTTTTCTATTTTTTTTCTCCAAAACTCTCCTCAATCAAGATCTTTCTCTTGTTTTTTTCTCTTTTTTTTTTCATTCAAGTAATTGAGAAATAGAAGGACCGACGACGGGGACGTCGGGATCGAGGGAGGTGCCGTATTGGGCTCTGATACCAATTTGACGCAGCGGCGACGTGGGAATGGATCGACGGCACTCCGGGACGCGAACAGGACGGGATCGGATAAGTGCTATCTCACACAGCTCGGCCTCACGCCGGACGGTCTCACATCGGGCGACGCTCAATTCTCACAAAAGAGAAGAGAGAGAAGGGAAAGGCAAGAGAGAATGACTCTTACACAAAACAACACTTCATTCATTCATAACAACATATCTCTCGTAACAAGCATTGGCCTCCTATTTATAGGAAAGGCCTATTACATCCATACCTTACTCATTTCTTTTATTTGCATATCTATCCTAGCCTAATAAAACAAAGGCCACCAACCCACTATTGACTTAGGGGTTTAACAAGATTTAAAATACAAATAACTTTTGACCAACCTTGCCTAATAAAACAAACATAAATACATGTAGTAAAACATGTATTTTACACACGTACAAATACTCAAAATACACACAAGTATATCTACTCAGTATGCCGGGTCTTCAATCGAGTCTCCGAGTCATAAGCTCGGTGCAGTGCGGCGTCGGCTCCGAGTAGTGGGCCCAGTAGTGGACCCGGTGTCCCCACCACGGATTGATTGCTAGAGGAGGTACCTTCGGTGCTTGGCTGGAGAAAGCAATACCTCTAGTTGTGACGACCCAAGATTCGAGTACCGGAAAGTAACCGATGCGACCCAAATCTTGACTCGCCACTCACGAGACACAGTGTTCAGAAGGGTTAGATTAACGTTACGGGAGTGTAAAAGAATCTAAAATAAATGTAAAAATTAAGATACAGGAATTAAAATTTACATTTATTATAATTTATATAATTTATAGTCTAGAGTCTAAGTCTAAAAAGTACAATCTAACAAATAAAAAGTATATAACCATGGGACATACCTCGACTCTAGCATGCTGGCAATTAAGAACTATGCTGGTGCCACGTTAGACCTCCAAAGCACGTGGAGGTACACCACACCTAAAAGAAAAAGGTGTGAGTCTCTTCTCATTGACTCAATAGGAGTCCTGTGGATCTCCACTACACGAAACAACAAAAATCTAATAAAATCACAAAGGATATCGGTGGAAAGCAAGTAGCTGGTAGGGACAACAAGAAGTAAGGGAAACATCACTACCATCACCATTGTCACTTAACTGCACGTAAGTTACCGCCATAACATGTCGACACGTCTTAAGAGAATCACTACCCCACGTCGGTAACATGACACCTCAAGTCAGGAGAACCATGACCTCACTATCGGGAAAGCCATGACACGACCATGAATGACAGGAGAACTGGTCACTAGAACCAGACCGGATGTGTCCATTGACATCTTACACCATGCCCTCTATCCCATGCTCTATCCACTTCCCCTTTTAGGAGTATGACAGTGAGACTCATGTACGTATGGTCGAATGTATTCACTGACGTCTTATACTGCATCACTTATCTCACACACAATCCACCTCCCTCATTGGAGTGTGACAGTGACACACACACACACACACACACACACACACACACACACACACACACACACACACATGTGACAGTGACACACACACACACACACACACACACACACACACACACACACACACAACTCATCAGACTAGTTGGGGTCGTGCTCATTAGCACGTGTCTGAGTCCCCATCCATCTGTGCACACACAAACGAACTGCTCAACGTCCAAAGTCCAATAGTCGATTTTCCCCCTAACCTATACCCAGTTCGTAGTAATAGGGGCTCCACGGTAATCAACCTAAATCATCTCACGGGAAAGTCCTCGACCTCTCTTAGTTGGTCGGCACCTTCTATGTAGAAGGCTACTCACCCTCGACCTCTCGGTCGGTCAGTGCGAGGCACCTAACAAGCCCTTGGGATTTAATTTATACTAATCAAAAAATAAGAATCTTGGAGACTGGGAAAGATTTTCAAATAGTTTTAATTTTTAAGAGGGTAATAGATGGAAACCCCTAACTTCAATAACATAAACTTTAAGGCATAAACAAACTACCTGGAAAAGGAAAAGGGTAGAAGAGGAGGGGGGACTGTGGGAGGGGAAGAAGACGTGACTTGGGATGCAAAAAAAATCTATAAATTTAATTATTCATATTACCCCGTCTATCATTGGTCGGGTAATACTGAGATTAATGGATATGGATGTAGGTTCATATATTTTTAAAAATATTTATTTCATATATTTTTAAAAATATCCATTTCATATTCAGATCGAGTATAAACTTAGTGTATCTAAACTCGTACCCAATTCGAACATGTTCTTAATAGCTCACTGTATATGTTGAGCCTATAATTTTGGCATGAACTTAACCCGTTGTCCGTCTTTTTAGGTCTATGAATTTGAATTTCTTGCTAAAATTGTAAAGATGATTTTATAAAATATAAACATTTTTTTAGGAAAGAAAAGAATCGATTAGACTTTCCTTTTGTCACTTCTCACCGATCTCACCTTCCATTAGATGTGAATAAGAACTCGTGTCTTTTAGACCCATACGTATATCTATGGATATATCCATATCTATGATGTATAGATCCGTTAGGGCTATCAATGAATCGGGCCTGAGCGAGGGTTAGGTCGGTCCTGTCCGTGCCCGACTCATCAATATTAAATCCCGAGTCATGTCCGGGCCCGAGCTCTGTCGAGTAGAACCTGGCCGGACCCGACACTATTAAAAAAATGTAAAGTCTGACTAAGTCACGACTCAGCCCGACAATTTAAATAAATAATAAAATTAATATTTTAATAATATAAAATTTATAATCTCACTAAAATAATTAGAGTTTTGATGTTAATTATATAAATTGTTGATTTTTTTAATTTTTTTAATTAAATAATATAATGTAATTTTTAAAATTTGAATGAATAAAAAAAAGAGAATGAGTCAGGTCAATCAACGAGTTGACCTCAAAGTTCGAGTCTGATCTATGAATCTAGTCGAGTTAAATTTTTAGACTCCACTAAGAATTCACGTAATGAAAAAGACCTTGTAACCCGACTTAAAATCTAATCAGGTTCGTGGACTTATCGAGTAGACCTAGCCCAACTGGTTGATACCCCTAATATCCGTACCTATATCCATAGATTTATAAAAAAATTACAGATAAGACCACTATTTTAAAACCTGACCCGGCTCAGTCGGTCCAACCGGTTGACCCGTGACCCAGTCCCAAAATCGAGTTGAAACCCTACCTAGACCGGCCAAGACCTAACACCCGGTTAACCCGGCTCAACCCGGGTAACCCGGCCCAACCCTATAAAATCAACGTGACCCGGCCGAGTTCGAGACCTATTTCACATTTTCTAGGTTTCTATGTCACAAAGGAGAAAGAAAAATTATAGAGTGTAAATAATAATATATATCTTCCATATTTCTAAGTTATTACCGAAGATATATTAAAAATTTATGAATATATAATATTGACGCGAAGAGTTATAACCTTACGAATCACGACTTAAATTAAACAGTTGAAGTATTAACTCTGTAATTTAATGACTTATATAAGTTAAAAATCTGACTCGGATTTTAAAATATTGGATAAGACGCGATATTGGTCCACACAAACATAACTCGATGTATTTTACATCCCCAGACGTGACAAGGGAAGGAGGCTGCCTTCCGCGAGCGACGAGAAACGTGTTGAGATGTGAGGGCGTGGAGTTGGTGCCGCCGCAGCCGCCCCCACCCCTATTTTAACACCACATCATCCCCTAGGTTTACCTCCCCCCATCGCTCCCCCCCCCCCCCCCCACGAAAACACCCCAATTCATCTCTCTCTCTCTCTCTCTCTCTCTCTCTCTCTGCGCCTACCTCCCTGCCTGCTCGGTGGCCTCTGCGTCTCCCCTCGTCTAATAAGAGACAGAGAGCAGCAGCAGTGGTTGGTTGGGAGAAGCCGGTGGGCGACGGCGGGGATCCGGCCACTCGGGAGGAAAGGGGGTCAGCACCCGGTGGTGATGGATTGGTGGGAGAAGGTGGTATTCCCCGTCAAGCGAGCTTGGGTCGCCGTCGCCTCCCGCGTCAAGACCGACAGGAAGTCCGGTGAGTAGAGCTAGCTCGAGCTATACCCAAATACACCATCTCTCTCTCTCTCTCTCTCTGTGCAGCCAAGACCAACATCCAGCAAACATGCTTGGCATGTCCTTCACAAAGAACATCAACCGAGTAGTCTCTAGCTAGCTTGCTTTTTTTAATGTTCCGTTAATGCTCCTGCATAAGATTATCTCCACATAGTCATCATCTCACTATACCATGACTCGGCTTCATCTCTCTCTCTTTCTTTCCTCTTTTTTTTCGTTTTCTAATTACGTGGGCATAACTATCTCGCTGCCAAATAAATAGATTATAAACCTTTTTTTCATGATCGTTTCTTCAACCTTTCAACGGGAGGAACCCATAGAAGAAAAAAAAAGCAACCAACCTCATAATTGAGTTTGGCTTTTTCTCTCTATTGAAAAATCGTGTTCCGAGATGTTGGGCTTTCACCATCCCTGTGATGGGTGGGTGGTCCTCGTTCCATCATCCCTCGATCATATCGCCCATTGCAACGTCGGCGTCGTCCTCCCGGCCGCGAGATGTGTGGAATCCAGGGGGGTACGCGGCGTGTGATTTCCACAACAATCCTTGTCGGCCGGGTGAGGGACAAAATGGGTAGTCCCCATGATCGCCGTGGGAGGGGATGGGATGGAATGGGACTGGTCACGATGATCTGAGGTCTAAACGACGATGGGTTTTTTCTGGATTTGGTCCCTCCTCAGAATCTGGCCAATTGGTAGAACAATTTCTCTTGCAATCTATCTATCTACTTGTTAAGACGAAACTCCGAACTACGGACACACTCTTTTTTATTCAACGAAGACCTCCTTCTGAAAAGTTCTTTCTCGAAATATATATTTAAGGTTTTTTTTCCCGAATTGATTTTCTGAAAAAATGTTTCATCAAACAATTTGAAATATTGAGAATTTTGTTTTTTTTTTGGGTGGAAAACGATTTGACACAACATTCTTGACGCAGATATCAATACAGTGAACATTAAAACATGCTAGCTAATCGCGAAAGAACAGACGAGTCATATGGGGTTTGAGACTTTTGCTGGCATTTTCCTTTTATAGTTGTGTGAGATATCATCTCAAAATATAATCTTCCAAACATACTGAGCTAACTGGGAGACATTTCCTGTCCCCTCCATCCCTAGTGGGTTTTTTTTGTCTCTTATTCAAGTATATATATATATATATTCGTTTAAAAAAATAGTCAAGGATATATATATATATATATATATAGAGAGAGAGAGAGAGAGAGAGAGAGAGAGAGAGAGATGTCACATCTCTGATCACCACAAGTGGATGGGCCATCTAAGACCCCTAAACTCCCTTAATTAATTATCCCCCAACGACCCCAAAATGAAAGGGCCGTGCACCTTTCCAACCCCCCCCTCCCCCTAAGATTTGAAGGTGCCATTTTTCTAGTCCACTTTATTAAATAGCTAAAGCATTGCTGCATCATCTTTTTTCTTACGTAACATCATATGTTTGGCCGTGACCGTGAGGGGAGCACTCCATCCACTACGGATAGGGCCGGTACTGCCGGATAGATTGCCTTTCGTTTAAAGGCTTTTTTTATCTCTCCCTTGAAATTTCCACGCGCCCGCCCGCCCGCCCGCCCACGATGAAACAGAGACGTGTGCTTCCGTTTAATACTTTGGGCTGCCTTTGCAACGGAGATGGTCTCCGTTGCTTCACGGAAAATCTCTCCTCCCGTGCAGCGTGGTGCGGGATGTCGGAAGATTTTTTTTTAATGATTTAAAATCTCGAGAAGCAGGTCTCAAGATGGTTACGAAGAGTTCACGTGCTCCTCTCAAAAATTGAGACGTGTAGTTTTTATTTGATAAAAATTAAACTCTATCGGAAATTCTCTAATGATTAGAATTTTTGTTGAATTTCTTTGCAAACGCACCCTTATTATCAATAGAATCTCATCGTCGATCCCCTCGGGATCTCACGGCCGTACAATGATGAGGCCCGGACCCATCGTGGTCCTCGTGGGTTGGCGTCCAAACAAATGAGTGATAACGACAAACAAAAGTCTGCATGGGTGATGATGTTACTCGCGAGCTGATGGGGCGGGCGTTTCCACTTCCTTCGGGCAAGGGCTGCCTATAAGCCATTGTTTGAGATGTCCATGTACTTGATGATGGCCACATTTTACCTTAGTTTTCATTCATCATTGCCCTTGTCTAGCTAGAAATGAACACTCTCTCTCTCTCTCTCTCTCTCTAACTTAATTATTAGGCCCTTCAAACCCAAATTGCAAAACTCTCTTAGACCTGTTAGAACACTCGTGAATCTAATAAAGGTCACCTCTGATGCATGCATGGTCCCCTCCTCATTGTCTTGGTGCAGGGCCGGGGATCCTGAACCTGCACGACGACGTGCAGACGTGCGAGTACCAGGATGTGCAGGTGATGTGGGAGATGCTGAGGTCGGAGATGGAGCTGTCCTCCTCCAACTCGGCCAAGCGCAAGCGGCCGCTCTCTGGCGTGTTCGTGTGGTCCGACCGGGCGGCATCGACGGGTATCGAACAGAGAAGCCGCCACCATCGTTGATGGGCAAGATAAAAAACTAAAAGCCATGCATGCACAAAGAAGATAGGAAGAGAGGAGCCTCCAAAAAAAAAAACGCATGATCCCATCTGCTCTGTTAATAAAACACCGCAGATAACAAAGCCCTTCAACTGTATAATCTGCCTTTGCAACACCTACCCCTTCCCCTCTCTCTCTCTCTCTCTCTCTCTCTTTCTCATGGAGGCGATAAAATCTTTTGTGGTGTGGGGAGGTCGGCAGGGTAACGAAGTCTGTCCATCCTTTTTTTTTTCTTTTTCCACCTCCCCTTTCCAATGAAGAAGTATGGGAGACCATACAACATGAAAAGTGCCTTTCGTGTACCTTCTTCCCTATGCCTGGACCATCTTGCTTCCAGTCGACAGAATGGAGAGTGACTACACTGACTTAAACTTTGTTTTTTTTTTGGGGGGGGGGGGGGGAGGTGGTCCAAGTAAAAGAGTTTACACTTTCTACATAAACTTTTTTTCTCTACGTACGTACCATCCTAATCTTTTCAATTTCTTTTCGGTATAATCCTTCCTATGTGAAAGTTTATTACTGACGGCCTATGATAATTAACTACTCACTATAATACAAACACGTAGGGCGTACTTTCTGACACATGTACACAGAAGTCAACATAGTAGGCTATTAGAGTCACCTTGCAAAGAGGATCTCCGAGTGAGTAGAATGGTAAATGACCTTAGCTCGTGGTAGCGATGGAAAAAGCACATCAAACAAGGGATAATATGACCCTTGAAGAAGGGGGCGTGACTTCATGGGAGAGAGGGGGACGCTAGAAGAAGTAGGTGAGGAGAGAGGAAGAGGGCAGACCAAGTCAAGGAGGGCCAAAGGTTTGGAAACCCCATGTATCCTCTCCTTTGTTTATAGTGGGCTCAAACCCAATGTAAGTCAGACCGTAAGACTTCTACTCCAAGTTGGAGGAGTTCACTGCTTGTTTTAATTGTGTTGGTTCAATTCTCAATTTAAATTGGAGAATCAAAGAGAGTAATCCCACTAATTTCCTTCCTAGATTTTGCCAATTGGGATTAATGGATCTATGGGTTTGTCTCTCCAGGAGGGAGATTACCTGTTTACCTTTCCTATTCTAAACAAGAAAGGGGCCTGGTGCTCTTTGGACTGGGCCGCCCCTTAATTAACAGGCAACCTTAATAGGCCCGTGGCCCATTTTTGAACAATTATATAAGTGATAATGTTTCTGAAGATCCCGTCGCCTGTAGAGAATATTTATTCTATAAGGGCCGCTTTGTTTCCTGGGTGGGGTGACTTATTCTACCCCCACCGCCCGAATAAGTCACTCCAAGGAATGTGTGTGAGGAAAAATTATGGGACCCACAGTTATCCCATAATTCTCTCGCATCAATTTACTATTCCCCTTATCCTAACATGAAAATAAAGAGGGCCCAAAGAAATAGGCATCCCCAAAGTACCCTCCCACGTGGCACAGAAGGTGAGCTTTGAGCTTAGCAATGTTCAGAACTGCTGTCAAGAAAAAGTGATTTTATCAAAATTATTCCTCTGACAGAGTTGTCTCCTGATACAAATTTTGTAGGCTCAAAGCCAAGATCGAGAATTTCATTTGGAAGTTTGTACTGGAAGATATTTTAAAATCTATCTTTTACCAAAAAAATGTCCATCTTTTGCTGATTTTGGAAGGAATCCGGAGAGAGGAAGGCACGAGCTTTTCTCCTTCATTTTAACCATTTCTGGGTCCTTTGAAATTACCGTATTTTACCCACCCTGATGGTCTATTATTGTCCATTTCTTACAATGACTTTATGACGTTTATGTCAGATCGGACAATGACTGATCGGCCGACGTGAACACCTCGATTTGAGACGACGATGGCCTTCACGATCCATGATGGTTAGCAGTCTGAATCCATTTATATTTAGGTGTACAGTTCAAAGGGCATATTAGTGGCACTGTTGATGCGTCCATCTGCTAGAGCAGTTTCAATGGATATGCTTTTATGGTGGTTGCACCGGGAACAAGGACCAGTACATCTAGGTTTGGAAGATTACATGATGGGAATCGGATCCCGAGGAACAAGGTCCAATGGGTCCAGATCCAATATGAATCCTCTGTGAATTGTCCGCAGGCTTGAGGGAGTCATCTTGGCAGAATTCTGTGGCAAAGTCAAATACATGGTCATGGGAAGGTTCCCTGTTACTTACTTAATAATAGTTAATAATAACTTTTTTCTTCAACTGTTGGATCACACGAACATACATCCAGTGGACACCAAAAAGAAAGAGAATGATGGGTGTTGCAGCTACACATATTCGGCGTCCTAAATTCACAGAGTAAAATGGTTCATGTCAAGGCAAGGAATGTTTCAAAAAAGAATAATAACAATAATAATAATAAAGAAAGTCTGATCAGCAATCAGATAGACCGGGGTAGCAGAACATTCCACTCAATCTGTCGGCGAGAAACCTTCCGATCCACCGCCTGCCGCAGAGAAACCAGATAACCATTGTACAATGGGAGAGCTTTGGCCATGTTCACTGGGACCTCATCCATTACAGCTGAAGAAACTGCAACTGATAGAGATGTCTTCTCTGGTTAATGAATCTGTGGCTCAGTGGAGATAATGTTGCTCGTAATGGAATCCTCAAATCTTACGCAACCAAAAAAAAAAAAAAAAGAAACATACGATGGTTGTACAGAATGAGCTCACACGAAGTACAAATTTTTATATGGAGAGGACCTGTAGAAATTCGGCTATCATACCACCATGGGGTCATAAAAAGGAGAGATGTTTTCCGTGGTGCCGTAGCCATATGCATCTCTTACACCCTGTCCTTCAAACAGAAGCTTACGTGGAAACTTCCCTGTCTTCCGGAACTAGAATCTGAAATAGTTCTCGAAGTTGGTTAAGGAAACTTCTGAGAGATGCAATCATAACTAAAAAGCTTTGATATCGTGATTCAGTCTACTCAACTTACCAGGAAACACCAAGCACGCATGCCATCACGTTCAGAAGCAACCTGGATGGTAGCCTGCACTGTGATAGGATTTGGATTACTTCAATCCGTGCCTCCTAGCTGGAGCAGTTCATCTCCCGAAGTCGTCACCTGCTATCTATTCAGGTCAGCTTGAACTGGAAAAATCCAACTGGGGCAGCAGTTCCTTGTGCACATCCGTGTGCTGCATTGATCACTGTGCACTAACACTCAGATCCCTTTCAACTCTCGTGAGATATGGTTCACAAACTCTGTTACACTCCATTTGTATTTGTTGAAGAAAGGTTGCCACTTGAGTTGTTAGCTCCTTTGTGGAATGTATTTTAGGAGATAATCCATGATTGCATCTGATGTTCATAACATTAATCATGTGACCAAAAGTTTTGTTTTTTTCTCATTGGCTCAATCTTCTGGAAGCTACAACTGTTGTGCGAATCTAGTCATGCTTAATCTCTACATCTCGGGAGATGTTAAAGAAGTGCAACTGGAAGGTTACCTTCTGAGGCTAAGACACTTCAAAATAAAACAAAAGACAAAGAAGTGCTGAATCCTTGAATGTTTTGCTATGCTTACAGATGTATCCTATACCCCACAATTTTTGAAAAGTGGTAAGACCACATATATTGAGAAACAAAAGGAGTGGACTCATGTAAACTGGAGTTGACCAGACATACCTGGACCCATACTACACGAAAGTAAATTCTATTAGGCACCAGTTAATCTTAATCATGGAAATGTTCCTTCTCTACAAGGAGAACTTAGGCATGTCAAACCCTACCGCATGTAGAGGAAAAAGATAGACGACAGTAAGTGCCTGTTTCACCTAAGAAAGAAGCAGTTACTGCCAAAATTGCCAAGACAGAGACAAGCTTGGGATTTTTCCTAGAAGACTTCAATGCAGATGATTCTACAAGTAATGTAGTGTACATGATTCCTTCCTTACCTCCCAACTCCACAATCCAAGTCAGCTACTTACTCTCTTTTTTCACATGTGAGCCTCTGATGCATCATTATTTCCCAGAGAGATGACAAATAAAAGAAATACTCTAAAACATACTTCGGACAGACAAGAGCTTCCAAGTTTGTAAGCAATACTAGCAGTTTCCTTAACATAATGAAAAGGATCCCAAAGTACAAGAGGTTTCAATATTATGAACACTAGGATTCCCAGGACATTAAAAATAAACCCTGTAATTGGTTCACAGACCAGTTTATACCACTGTTCATTAAATCTCTGTGCTGACTTTTTATTATCTAGTGCATCACAGTCACACTGAGTCCATGTAATTAACATTGTTTTCTGAAAGAATAATTTTTTTAAGTCATGTAGTTAGCATTGTATAATTGAAAAATGAGACTGGCCGTCATGTTGGCATCACATTCAACTGCTTATAATGAGAATCAGTGACAAGCTTAAGCAAAAATGTTATATTATTGTGAACAGCTTACTTTCTGTCATTAAGCCATTCCTCTAGAAGTCACACAAAGATGTAGTGAAAAGTTTTTAGAGCAAAGGTGAAGTAGACTGCTGAGAGGTACCTCACTACCTCCTGCGACTCGCAGATACTTCAAAGGAAAAAGAAAAATAATGAGGCCTTGAATTCATTGCAAAGCTTGAATGAATCTTATCCCTGCAATAACACCTGTCGCCTATGTTCCAGTAAGAATAGTGCCACTTAAATCTTGGCCCATAAGTGTTCCTTCTCCAGGGACAGGTTAGCATATTATAGTAAAATAAGCACTCTGCACGTTATGAAAGAAAAGGGGCACGTTAACATATAAGCACATTAAATCCCTAGTGCACATAGAGAATACAGATAACAGTAAATGCTAAAATCTCCAAAGAAGTAACTACACCCAAGCCTACTAAGACATCGAGGCAAAAGCCTGCATTCTCCAGGAACACCTTTGAAGCAGATAAATCTCTCCGAAGTAACTTGGTGCAACCTGGTTCCTTGTCTCCAATCTCTCCACAATAGATGATTGTAATATTTTTTTCTAAGAAAATAAAACTATCCTCTTTTTCATACCATCTTCTTAATCATGACTAAAGTTATCACTTTTCAAAAAAATCATGACCATTGTTATCCTGCGTTAGCTGGGTAGAGAGGATGGTTTTGTTTTCCTTTAGAAGAGGACTTTGATGTGCCAGTATTATGATCCAATATGCCTAACTTATTGCCTGCAAGACCGAGTCAACCATTTTAGAACCAAACAGGTTGACAAAAACAAAGCAGCAATGGACTCGGTCAAAATTTCAATCCTTTTAATGCATGTTTACACTGGGAAAATTAAGTAAAAAAAAAATCCATTGATTGGATAAAAATGCATATATTTTGACATATTGTTAATTCCGTGCGCTTGATTTATCAGACGATTAGGGTTCGTGTACTAGACTTTTTCCCACTAACTAGAGTCCGTGTTAATTTATATCGGAACAAGTCCTGACACCTTTGATTAACTGTCAAAGGACGTCTTTTGCCTTCATCCGTTGTGACATTAATGACCTTGATGATCCCCCATTACAGGTACATACTCTTGCAAAAAAAATTGAAGACTTATTTCCTTGAACATATGTAATTTAAATTACAATTGGTCTTTCAAGACATTTACATATAATCATGATTATGTAATCAGGTTTTTGGGATTACTTATGGTTGTAACCAGATCTTTTGAATTTGCTTCAGTCTGCATTTGAACCTTTAAATTTCCTTTCGTCCTGATCGGGTTATTGAATTTGCTTTTGTCCCCTGATTGGACGGTTGAATTTGAATTGCATCACGATCGGACCGATAGATCGCCAAGATGATCACTGTCGGTCCGTCAGATTTGCTTCCGATCATGCTAGCCATCTGATATGTGCCTGGTTGAGATCCGACCGTTAAATGTGCTTTGGATCAAGATTAGATCATTGGATTAATTTCTGATCTTGATCCAGCCATTCAATTTGAATGTGGTCAAGATCCGACTGTTGGATTTACAGCAGACTGACATCTGACCATTGATTTCAAATTTCATCCCGATCGGTCCGTTAGATTGCCAAGATGATCACTATTGAACGGTCAGAGTTGCTTCATGGTCATGATCGTTCTTTTGACTGTGATCGGACTCTTAAGTTAATTTGATGTCCATAAGACACATTTCAGTATGAGACGAGGTATATTTGTAATTTTTCCATCATCAGAGTATTTCTACAGTTTTCCCAAACAATCGGGGTATTCTTGCAATTTCAGAAGAACTCTGGACATTTGTACCTTTTCTGACCCTTTTTGGATATTTATGTAACTTCTAATTCTTTCCGGGTATTTTTTTAATTTCAGAACTTTTTTGGGTACTTCTATTGTTTCGGACCCTTTTTGGATATTTCTGTAGCTTCTGACCCTTTCTGGGTATTTTTACAATTTCAGAACGTTTTTGGATGCTTCTGTAGTTTCCGACCCTTTTTGGATATTTCTGTAATTTTGTACCCTTTCTGGATATTTTACAATTTTAAACCCTTTCTGGATATTTCTACAATTTCTGACCCTTTTTGGGTATTTCTATAATTTATGACCCTTTCTGGATATTTTTGTAGTTTCATACCCTTTCCGGATATTTTTACAGTTTTATGATTCTTGTGGACTTATCTGTCATTTCTTGACTTTCTAGGACATTTCTATAATTTTTCAATTGTCTTGGACATCGCTGTCATTTCTTGACTATCCAGGATGTTTATGTCATTTGTTGATCTTCCAGGGTAGCCCGGTCATTTCCTGACTTTCTAGGACATTTCCATCATTTATTGACTTTCCTGAATATTTCTGTCATTTACTGACATTCCAGGAAAATTCTGTCATTTCTTGACTATTCGGGGCACATTTGCAGTTTCCAGACTTTCTTGGGCTTCTTTGTCATTTTTTGACTTCTCAGTCTTTCTGTAATTTTTCGGACTTCCCTGGATATTTCTGTCATTTCTTGACTTCCTAGTGCATTTATGTCATTTTTTGCCATTTCTGGGTATTTCTATCATTTGTTGACTTCTCAGTGCAATATGTTGGTTCCCCCATACGTATCGATCATTTGTTGACCTTTTAGGTTTTACTTGTATTTACTTGACCCTTTGTGGGTATCTATGCAATTTATAGATCTTCTTGGACATATGTACCAATTCTTTACTTTTCAAGGTTTGTTTGCAATTTCACCCATTTCTTGGGTTTATTTGCAATTTCACCCCTTTAAGGGTTTTTCGAGTATGACAGTTTTTGACCATAAAAAAGATACATGGATTTGGGTGGCTAATCTTAAGTCAAACTCGGGAGAGCGCACGTCGCTTCCCGGAAGTGACATGGTCATGTTCCACCGAGTCGTACAAATGACGCGAACTGGAACAAGGCCATTTTCGTGATTTTTGGATAGGCTAGGAGCTTTGTGTAGTTTCTGTACTGAACAAAGACTTTCATGCAATCTATTAGTAAAAGATCATTTCTACAATTTTTCAGGCTTGATGAGATTTTTCTGCAATTTCTGGGTAGCAAAAGATATTTCTGCAATTTTCACCTTTCAAGGGTTTTTCTATAATTTCCCACCAAAAGGGGGTTATCTACAGGGTTTGCCGGCCCGGTCGACCCGGCCGACCCGGCCGACCCGATCTCAGCTTGGGTCGGGTCGGGTCGCTCCCGTCTCGGTCCGACCCGTTCTAAAAAACCACTATATATATATATATTATAAAATAATATAATAAAATAGAAAAACACATATTATATATAAAATATAATATAATATAATATTAAAATAATGGGCCGACCCGGTCCCGGCCTGGGTCGGGTCGGGTCGGGCGGGTCGGGGCGAGACGCACCGGGTCGGCAAACCCTGGTTATCTGTAACTTTTTGATACTTTAGGGTTTTTCTACAATTCCTCCCCAGTCGGGGGATATTTCCATAATTTTTGGACCTTCCAAGGTCTTTTTTGCAATGTCTTGGTAGCAGAAAGTCATTTCTACAATTTTCAGACTTGACGGGCCATGATTTTCAGAATCTACTGGGTTTTCCCCAAAAATGTTCGAACATCCATGCAATTTTCTGAAAATGCAGAGCATTTATGTAATTTTTGAATAATTTTGCAACTGTAAGGACTTTTTGTGTAACTTTCCACATGAACGTGGCCTTTTATTGAACTTTGATCATTTCTGAAGTTTATGTGAATTTTCTGCATTCCTTTTACAGAACTTTCACAATTTCACAAACATATTTTCCCCCCATGGGGCATATATACAAGCAGGGTTTGCCGACCCGTCTATTCCGTTGCATACCGAGACAAAAAAACATATTATATATATCTGTTATACAATAATATAACTCAAATATTTTATTATCACAGTTGGTTAAGGAATGCGTTGTTTAAACAAATGGCCATGGTGCGAATCTTGCCTCTGTCATTTTTTAAACATTTTTTTTAAAGTAGCCTTCAAAAAAACCGAATAAAAACAACGTGAATAGCACGATTCAAACTCGGGAGCTCACGTTTAAACGTGAACTCCTCAACCAACCGATCTACAAATGATATTTGTTATAAAAAAAATTAAACTAATATAGATAACGTACCAGTTGCATACCACAGACCGGTCATCCCGGTCTGTGACTGGTACGGGACGGGACGGGCGATTCAAGCTGTCCCGTCCCAGTTTGTCAAACCCTGTATGCAAGAACAAGATCCTATCCTTACACAAGGGATTTTTTTAGATCAAACAAGCACAATCTCGGAGGTTGGGTGAAGCCTTATCCCAACTCTTCAAACTTCTCTAAGAGTTCTTGGAGTTCTTGAGAGCACATTCTCCTTGGAGCTTGCGCCTAGGCTTTTGGGTCTCGTGTGTGTGTCTGGAGAATGTATAGGAGAGCACACCCAAGTAGGGAAAACCCCATGGTGGATTAATGGGTGGTGCATTGACCGCACCCTAAGTTCTCCCGCCGCCTTGTGGGGATGGAAGGTGGGTACGGGGTTCCACAAGTAGAGAAGGTACCATGGTCAAGTCTCTCTCCCCTGGTTTGACTAGAGAGGTAAGCTCACCTCCCCATTTAATTCCTCGCCTTCTCTTCATTTTTTATTTAGGAAGATGAGAGGAGAAGGTAGGAATGTGGGGTCCCCACCGGTGGCACTCGGGGGTGGAACCCAGGACGCAGGTCCCCCCCCCCCCCCCCGGTGCAAACTGGTGGGGGGTTCGGGTCACCCAAAGGTGTGTAAAGGTAGGGGTGGACCTTTGGTGTTGGTGGTAGAGGTGGGACCTTGGGTTCTCCCAGTGGGTATTAGTGAAGGAGGTGGACCTTTGGGTTCTCCCAGTGGGTATTAGTGATGGAGGTGGACCCTTAGGTTCCCCCGATGGGTGTTGGTGGTGGAGGTGAACCTTTGGGTTCCCCCGGTGGGTATTGGTGATGGAGGTGGACCCTTGGGTTCCCCCGATGGATATTAGTGGTGGAGGTGGACCCTTAGAATCCCTTGTGGGTGTTGGTGGTGGAGGTGGACCCTTGGATTCCCCCTATGGGTGTTGGTGGTGGAGGTGGATCCTTGGGTTCCCCCGGTGCCTGCGCGCAGGCAAGAAGGCAGAGGAGGTGAACCCCCCCGGGCCCCCCCGGTGCCTGCGCACAGGTTAGACAGCAGAGGCAGAAGAACTGCGAAAGTGGACCCCCCCGGGTCCCCCGGGTGCCTGCGCACAGTTAGGAGCAGGGGGTGGCGGCTCCCCCTCCTCTCCTCTTGCTGCAGCCGGCCTTAGGGCCTATAAGAATATCCCTTTGAGTATTTAATTTATTTTTTCTTCTGTTGTGCAGTCCCAAGCCGCACGTGGGATTCTTGTGTTTTGTGTCATTGACACCGTCTTGTTGTCCGGATCACGCCGTAGTAACCATGTTTTTTGAAGTACCGAGGACAGTCCCCAGGTAATAAAAATGACATTATTTGTTGATTGTTTGCACGGGTGTGTGACTTCATTCCGCCCATCAAGTGTTTGACATTATTTTGGTGCATAGAACACACCTCAAACATGCACACCTATCCGTTGAATGAGAACTTGGAATGCACCGGAAATACAACGGCGATGATTTAATATCATCTTGTGCCATTGTGGAATAATTTAATATTCAATTGGTTGAGAATAATAATATTAGAGAACTCCATCTACTGGTGCAATGAGCATGGCAACTGTAAAAAGACAGCCATATGCAAAGAAAGACTTTATGGATACATAAAAAATACGAGAAGATATTGTACACATGTTATATCAAAAGAAATAGCATGAATACTTCAAATGTAATCCAAGGGAGACAGAACAAACAAAGCATGAACAAATCAATGAAATATTTCAACAAAAAATTCAAGCCTAGTAAATGACCTTATGAGGCTGCAATGATAAGTATGAGTTGTAGAAGAATAATCATTTATATGGATAACTGAATTTAGTTACTTTCTAAAATAGCCTAACAGAATATGCAGTATGCTTGTGTCTTGTGAGCAAATAAATAGTCCATAATTGACAAATCTTACTAGTTGGGCAATATACACATGCCTATGTTCACTCTTACAATGAAAAACACATGTCTAACTTTTGTGGAAAAAGACCAATATGCACATCTGTTCTAGGGGAGTTTGTGTATTTTTTAAATATTGAGCAAGACAGTGATTGAGTCAATATATGAAACAAAGAATATAAAATGAAACATTCCATAAGTGCAATGCATTAATACTTATTTTTGTGAAATGAACTTGATGAAAGCATGGCATCTTCTAGCTCACCATAATGCCAGACACTTGTAGACGACTGACCCAAGTTTTAATTCCTGGAGTCATTTTTAGGAAAAGGCAAAAGCCTAATGTTTGGCATTGAGATAAGGCAGGGTCAAGATCAAATACCCCGAATTATTTTGCTTTTATCTTCTTTTTCTTAAGGGAATGGAATAGGTTATTTCTCTCTCTCTCTCTCTCTCTCAAAAACCTGTTTTACAAATTTTTTTTACAAAATTTTCAGGATAAAACAAAAATACCAAGGATAAGCTTTCCCCACTTTCTTGAGGCTTATCCCTAAAATGCCCCAAACACTCGTCTCATTGACAACTTTGACTCTATAAAAGTGCTTACCACATTCCCAAACTTCTATTAAAATAAGGCTTGGATTATTTGTTACAGAATATAAATTATTCCTATTATCATTTCTGCCATCTGATGTCATACATGAGCAAAAAGTATGATTTATTGAAGGAGCCTTCTTTAACTTCCCCTGAGATCTGGAAGCCAATTATTACTGCATATGGTGACATGACAACAAAATGTTGCAAGATGGCACAAATGATCATAATCTCTCAAGTAAAGGACGGCGTACCTGCCACATTATCAATATGCATAATTTTTCTCGGGGAAAGGTGACTATGCCTATCTATTTAGTTGCACAACTGTCACTACAATGCCAAAGTGCTGATAAATTCTTATGTAGCAGATATATCCAGTATGAGGGACCAAAAAAAGATAAGAAAAAAAGCATGTTGAATCTACAAATTGGGGAATCATCAACAAGATCTCTATGGAGTACTTGATAAGCAGTGAAACCAGAATAACTAAGGGGGGGAATGTTGGCTATACTGGTTTCCCAACTTACACTTTTCAAAAGCAGCTTAGATAAGGAGAAAGGCACCGGTTTCATACTTTTAGAAAGATGATGTTAAGTCTGGAAATTGAATTTGGGATAATCTTTATCATTGGAGAATTCCTAAATGCCATGTATGCAAAAGCATGACCAGTGTTCCTCGAGATCTCCCTGTAGGAAAAGAAAAAAACTGAAGGAAGTAAGCACCATGAGAATATCCTTTTTTTTCTTCCTCTCTTTCTTTTTCCCTGAAAGAAAGTAAGCACCATGATATGATGCACTAGAGAGGGGGAACAACAATTTTGCTCACTAGATTGATTCCAAATATCCAATTTCTCAGATTTCCATAAAATGGAAGGTTCAAATCAAATAATCAAACAACACATAGAATGTCTAAAGTTTGTCACTAATGGCGTCACCCTAGGAATTCTCAAATTTGATGGTACATACACTGCGATGCCGTGAACCTTACAGATCACGACTTTTCCTATACCAAGTTATACAAAAGTACTCCTGCAAAACTGCCCTCAAAATGCCTCCTGCATCACGTATAAATTACACAAGATCTGTGGTTGTGGTGGAAGACTACCTCTGTAAAATGTTAAGTATACACGAACAAGATAGAGCAGGAATTGCCAAACTTTGCAGAATAAGATGGCACGAAGATTGTGTTTCTTTGGACAGATTGCTGAGAAAGAAGTTGCAGAAGAACCCAATTTCATGCACTGGGAAGCCCAGGGTCAATCCAAGGATCTATGACTCTGTTGGCAAGAATTGCCACCAGAAGGCACCAAGGCCCCACACAACCATGGTCAGAGGAACCAAAACTTTGCCCAGATGTGTGTTATTCTTCAAAAGATTGAAAACTTACTTTCTCAAGCAGCAATGGCCAATCTTCCCCAAGTTGCTGCCGGTTTAGCTCCATAGCTACTCTAAAATCTAGCACAGACACTCGACGATGGCTTTTCAGCTCTTGTGTGCCTTCCAAAGGTCCAACACTGCTTTGTACATGCATATGACTTCCTGGCCGGATGCCATTCACAATCTTCCCATGAGACTGCTGCTTGAAGACTGGGTGCTTTATTGATTCATGCCCTGAGATTCCTCCCACTAGTTCAACACAAGACCCAATTAGTCGTTTCAAATAAGCATCCAAACCATTATTCAGTAGATTAGCACAATCCACAGTTACGCCTTCCAAACCCTGTGCTACTGCTATCTGCTCCATACGCTTCCTCAAAGCTTCTGTATGATACAACTCAGCCCTATCATAATTACTAGCCAAGCCACCACTAGTGGAACAAACTGGCAAGGGTGCAGCGCGGCGCGCTCCACCTATGCTGGCTGGACAGAATGGTATTCCAAGTGGGGCCCAGACAGGACCTCTGCTAGAAGGTACACCCTCTGTTTGCCTTACATCTTCTAAGTCTTCCACAACAACCATTCTGACCGGATCTTTACTATGTACAGAAATCCGATCATGAGGTGATGGCTTCTCAACTCGCTGCTGCTTTCTTGGCAATTCAGCAAGCCCTCCTTGCTGATAATCGAAGGCGGTGAAATCACCATTCTCCCTGATAATTGCTTCATCCAATGGCACCTGCAGTGGATGGGCAAAGGCATGAGTCTTACCATTTGGTGCCAGAGGGCTAGGCCGATCTTTAATTCTACAGTTTGTCGACCTGCTCTTGCGAGGAGATGCAGGCAGGATAGGCCCATTTGACTTGACTGTCAAACATGGATGGAACACATCATCTGTTGAAGGGGATTCCTTCCCAACCACTTTACTGGGCTTAAATGTATTCTTATCATGGATTGCTGGCGGTGGAACCTTGGCCTGATAGGCATTCTTAAGGATTGAGTGGATAAATTGGTTGTGTAGACGGATGTTCTCCCGGCCTAGAGTTTCAAGGCAGAGCTTGTCGAATTCAGATTTGCTCAACTTCTGGGCCAGTAACCTGTTCAGATAGCCAAAGTACCATTGTGCTCTATCTGGACCAAGCTTTCTACATATCTGGGACTTCAAGTCAGCGAGATTGATGCGGGGGCTCTGGGCCAGCGGCATTTTCTCAACGCCCCGAGGCCACGCAATTCACCAAATATCCGGAATCAGCATCTTTTCTTCGTTCTGCGCCCTCTGTTCCATTCTGGGTTATCGATCAACTCATACTTCTGCATACTTCAAGGGGAGCAATTACCCTATTCCCGGCCAGAACGATGCCGCACTGATCCCATGTTCAGTAGACTAAAACCCTAAATCGGGGACGATAAGAAGAACTCATCGAGTGAAGATCCCAAGGCCAACACACCCGCAAAACTCCTCCTTTGCAGTTCCAAACTGCGGTCCAAGCAAACCAAAAACCCTAACAGCCCAAAACCCGAGCTGAACAGAACGCGCCCGAGGTCGCGAGCTGCCTGCTCCCCCCCAGCAATTCCACGCCGTAGGGATCTGCTCCGTGCTCCACGACACACGAACCCACTTCAGCAACACGGATCGCGCGACTGCTTAAGCTGTGAAGAGCAATGGAAATTATTTGAACAGGATCAAGCAACAGAGGGCGGAGGGTCGAACAGGAACAGAACCCAATTGCAGAGAGCAGCAGCAAAGCCCTAATTGGAGAGAAAGAAAGGGAATGGAGAAGAGAAGGAGGTTGAGCTGACCTGCTGGAGCTCGCGAAGGTTGGAAGGGTGACAGAAAGGAGCGGTCTTCGGAGGGGTACACCTGCAGGAGCACTGGGAATTCGTAGCTCTATCTCGCCCCCGGTGCTGCTGCTGCAGCAGCTGCCCCCGGTCGCCTCCGGCTTCACGCAAATCGGCTTCGATCGCTGCTGCTATGGCTGCTTGCTGCACCAGCTCGCTTCTCCCTCCCCGCCTCTCTCTTGCTCGCTCGCTTCGTGCTCTAATTTTCTTTCTTCATTTCTTTACTTTTTTTAAAATTTTACAAATTCGGCTTTTCTCGCCCTTCCTAACTCTTCGCCTCTCTCATCTCACCTGGGACTTCTGCCTTATCGGTGGCACAGGCGAAACTACTGACGAGAAAATTTTCTTGGGCTTATTGGTTTCAAGTCCTTACAAGCTATAGGAATTAGAAAGATGACCTCGAGATCTCAAACTTGAGCCTAGCATAAGTCGCCCCTCCCCCTCCTTCTCTCTCTCCGAGAGGAGGATATTAGTTAGAGAATGAAAGAACAGGGGACAAAGTTAGGAAGAACATGGTTCACAACTCCCCTTAAATTCAGAGGGACCCTTCTTGTGGTGTATACATTTCCGAGTTTGGCGCCCTCCCTAACATTGAATTTTAGAGAGAAAGTTGTTTGCCTATTACAATTTTTGCTAAATAAGGTCTTCCCGACAAAACATATTCTTATTTTTAAGTCATATCTTGATTGATTAATTCTGCACATATATTTGTTGTTAAAATCCCCTCAGGGTCAAGTACTTTTACGTTGTTCCTAAAGAAGTTCCGAGTTCCACAACTAAAAGGGAGAGTTCCAACTCCACCACCTCCTCTTTCTAGGTGACTATATATAGCCAAGTTTTCCCACGTTGTCGACTGTTGCTACCCCCAACGAGGAAGAGGAAACGGAAGGTGATGACATGCTTCCGGTCACTCCCCTACTTTGCTGCTGTGCGGGCTGTCCCCAAGCCTACCTATCATTGTTATTGGTTGTGGATGCATGTTATTATTGTAGTTGCATGTTGCGACCAAAAGGAGAGTACGTATTAGAAAAAGAAAGGAACAAGAGAATGAAAACCCATGGGCAACTATCGTTGTCATCGCCACCATTGGAGTTGCCAGTGATACCCAAATCAAAAGGAGGAGAAGAAAATGCGGACTCTACAGGGTGTTAATCTCCAATTCACCACTTTGTGGCCATCCTGATGATGAAGAAGAGGAGATTGGGAGAAGGGTGGGGTTGTTGGGCAACAGGTTGCAGTGCCATTGGGCCTACTATCATTGCTACTCCAATCAGAATGAGAGAGAAGCCAGCCTTAAAACCACCCGTCAGCCACCCCCCCCCCCCAAAAAAAAAAAAAAAAACTCGTCTGAACTTCTTCTAGAACAGACTGCCAAGTCCAAAATGAATGATCATGACACGGAAATGTCCAGGTTTGGGAAGTTTCTCGACGATTCTTTACCTCAGAAACCTCCAAAAATCCATCTTGCCCAACATTATATTTCTTGCTGAGCCCAAGGCAGATAATCCTGAGGTGGCACAACTACATACTAAGTACTGAGGTGGGACAACTACATACTAAGTTGAATTGCAAAAATTATGTATCAGCGGAGGCACAGGGTCCCTCTGGTGGTTTGTGACTTGGCTGGCATGGCATTTGTGGACCTGGATATTGTGACAGCTGAACAGAATTTTGTTGCTACTGTAGTCTCTGATGATACCGGGAAATACTTGGCTCATCATCACGGTATATGCCCTCATGTGTAATGCAATAGAAAGCAGGCAGTTATGGCAAAGACTTAGAGAACTCATTTTGATCAAACCAATCTCCCTACGTTGGCAGTGGGAGATTGGAATGCAGTTACTAAAGGTAATCACAAAACAAGGAGGTAGAAAATGCAGACAGAACGAGTTTAATGATTTGACGAAGCTTCAACAATATAGTGGCTTGGTGGAACTTCAATACATTGGCCACGCCCTTCACTTGCAGTAATGGGAAGAGTTTAGATAATCTAGTGAGAGAAAGATTGGATAGGACTTTGGTCAATGCTGACTGGATATCTTTTTTCACAACAGCCATGGTGTATCACATTCCCAGAATCACAAGCGATCACTGTCCAATATTAACCATGCCAAAGAACGGCACTAAACGTTGTACTAGTAAGCTTCAGATATGAGACAACGTGAGAGCTCCACTTTGCTTTCACAAACATGGTCAAGGAAGCTTGGGGAGGAAATGCAGACCAAAGAAAAAGATATCTAAATAGCACACTTGTGATTTTAGCTCAGTGAAGAGAAAAAAAATAGAAAATCTTAAGAGGGAAATGATGAAGTTAGAACAAGGGCAGAGAAATGAGGAAAATTTGATGAAGGAAAAACAAGTTCAATTAACTTTTAAGGACTCACTGACAAGGAATGAAGTGTACTAGCATCAGCGAGCCAAAGCTAATCAACTCTCATAGGACGATAGGAATACCGGGCTATTTCATACCTACGCTGCAATTAGGAGAAACTACAACCCTATAAAATGGATTAAGGGACAGAATAGAATCATCACTGCTTGGTATCCCCACTAGATGTATTACATACTTTTTCGGTCGTCGTTGATCTATTGAGCTCTGCTCCGTTTCAGGAAAATAAAAATCAGAATGAGAGATCAGTGCTGGGGAAAAAGGATGAATGTTACATTTTACACAGTGGTTAACTTTTCAAGGGGATTGGCTGGCGGGGATAAAGAAGTAACTATGTCAAGTTTGTTACTTAATTTTAAAATGAGATGCGTAAGGATCCTCCTGCCTGCCATGATTTACCAACAAATCAGTACAACAAAAAAGCCAAGTATTCCTTTCCCCCGGGTTATCACGGCACCTTTTTTCACGAAGTATGCGGAAGAATTTCAGAGAAGTGTGAAAACTGTTTGCCCCACCCGCGAGCTACTTACGTTGACAGAATATATTAGGATATACCCTTAATCTTAAATATTCTACTCCATACTCATATTTTTCATATTATCATGTACACCCCGATATAAAAAAATCTTGTTCAGACCACTATTTTAAAATCCAGTCCGACCGGAGCGGTTGACCCATAATCCAGTCTCAAAATCAGGTTAAAACTCTATCTAGACTTGCCAAGACCTACAATCCGATTAACCTCGCTCAACCTGATTAATCCAGTCTAACTCAATAAAACTAATGTCACCCGACCTTCTATACTTATTTCATATTTTTTAAATTTTTATCATTAAATTAAATTGTAATTTAACATATAAATAAATAAATAATATGAAAAATCATCCTGAAAATTATGTCCTTTATTATCTTAGCATTTAATAATATTAACACAAATTTTAAAAGTTAAAAAAATCTTGATTCTAAATCTTTTTTTCTCTACAAATCTTAATTCTAAATCTTTTTTCCCTACATTTAAAAATAAACAAAGAAAACTTAAAAGTCTAAAACTAAACTTAATAAACTCCCGTTATAACGCCATCCCATCGGGCAACTTACATGTCACAAAAGAGAAAAAAATCATAAAATATAAAAAATAAAATTTATCTTTCATATTTTTAAATTACTACTTAAGATATATTAAAATTTTATGAATACATAATATTGATACGAGTCATTCTACTCTTTCAGATCACAGGTCAACCCATTGACCTGTGACTCACTAGCTTATTCCGGCCAAGATCTGAGTCAAATTTTAAAACATCGGTTCAAACTACTCACACTCTAACACGGTTAAAATTTACAGACAATCCCATTAAACTTGTAAAATATAAAATTTTAAAAAGAGTATACATAATAATATAAAAAATTAAAGATATATATATATATATGTATAAAAAATTAGATATAAACATATATTATATATATACCACTATGTTAATTATATGAGAAGATTAAACAAGAATAGATCAATCCTTTTCCACCTTAATCTACCTAAGATTAAACTATACAAACGGTATGCAACAACAAGGGTATATGTGATGAAATACAGTTATTATAAATGAATACATAATAATATGAATAATATAAAGATAAAAAATAAAATACATAAGATTGTAGAGATACATATTATTCCTAATATATTTATTTAAGTAGACATCCTCCTATTTCTCCCATAGGGTTGCTGTCTGCCTCAGTTGAGACTTTGTTAACGAATCGCCGTTCTGGGCTTTTCGCATCTTCCACATGTTACCATTCACGGGATGCAGATTATCCTGCCCCTAGGGCTCAGCATGTTCTAGCTTAATGGAGTACCAGAAATCACGACGGTCAAGACATCACACTTCCGAGATTGATAAGTCACATCTTTAATCATTAACTGGCGGTTAAATAGAAGTCTACATCATCTACAAGCGTAGCACATGCAAAGAGAATCTGTTGACACTTTTTAAGACGAGAAATAACTCGCGATCATATGTTCGAACTACCTTTTGACAGCATGTTGATATGAAACAAATTCAATTAAAAAGCTGTTCGTGTGTTTAGAAAATCTTTTACTTGAAAGCTGTTTTTTTTCAACTTCAATTTCCAACATAAAAATAGAGCAATGCTACATTGCCATGAAATTGAAGTGGCCTAATTTTGGTCCAAAAAGTGGATGACAGAATATCAATTCTAAACCTGATAGTCCCACCAAATGTATATTCAACATTACGCAAAGACAGCTTTAATTTCTGCAATCTAATATTCATATTAGATAGTGGAGGTTAAATGTGGTATGTCATGCTTATGTCATTGCCTGGCTTATTCTTTAAAATATTAAGAATAAATCCAACCAATTGAAATCCACAGAATGACAGATTTCTTTTATGGTCTAATGTACAGTCAAAAATAGCTGGCCTCCAACATACGAAAATCCAATGGTACTTCCAGTTGAAAAAGGGTACCAAACACACCCGGTTATGCATGACTTGACAGCATAACAAACAGAAAATAAAATAGTTCCTTCGAGTGCAGAAGATAAGGGAGGATGAAAACAAACATTTTAACCGGCTTTCCATTTTCTCGAGTTAACCGCAAGCCCCAAGGCCATTGATAGTTACCACAAAAATGACAAAGAACCCGCAAAAAGATCAAATGAAGAACATGATCCCAGGTCAAAAGATCCCATAAATGTATAGTTGTATAATGGAGAATGGCGAACGCAAAACGAGATAATGGAAGGAGACTGGAGACGGAAATAATCACGGCCGACTATACGTCCGGCCCAAACAGCCCGTCGAGGTATTGTCCGGCCAAACAAAGTGACAGCCCCTGTGAGATCCACTTACTATAAAACCTCATTCGCCTGAAACCTGCATAACTCACCAAACCTTAACTCGATCGCCCGATCGATAGGCCTCCCCTAATGCTCGAGAAAAGCCTATAGATGACTGTACCGAACCATCAAAAGGTAGAGGAATACTCCCCTATAGGTGCCCCCACCCTCGACCCCCCGACGTAGGCAAAGGATGTCCCTTATCCTTTATAGATCAACTCGTCGTCAAGACTCTTTGATGAGTTGGGGTAAAATCCTTGCTGCGGGACACTTATCCAAACAGATATTACACCGTTACCAGGGACGAGGAAGCTCAAGGGGATAAGAAGAGGGTGAGAGTCTTTGAACGGTAAGAGTCCCTTCGATAGACGTAACGTCCCCCAGGCCCTCACGCCTCCTCTACCCAGGAAAAGGAGCTAACAACTATATATAAATCTAGGGAACTCCTCCAGAAAGATAAGTCAACTCTCAGCCACTTCAGTTGGTGGAGAACTATCTCGTGCCCCTCTCCTCTCCTGCCCTCTTTCGCAACTTACTCACCACTCACTGACTTAGACATCGAAGGATTTTCCCTGACTTCACAACCCCGATCCCCCTGATTGCTTTCTTCCCTCTTTGCAAAATCCTAGACTAGAGTGGCTACGCCTTGCGAACGCCCTAGATCATACGGCTCACGGTTTGACACGAGATCTTACCTCTTCAGAGACCATCCCGAGGTATTATGACAAGTGCATACAGCAAACGACTACTAGAAAAGTTTATTACAAGGATCATACAAATCCAAAGATTAGAGTGAAAACACTAGCAAAATATAAAAAAAATGACATGTAAACAGGTCTTAACGAGATCGCTATTGCTGGTTTTACAATCCTGGCAGGGATAATTTCAAATGCTTCTTTTTTTTGGGTCACATGGCCCAGTGTTTCGGGACCCGGGGGGTACGGGAGAATTGGGGTTTGAAACTGGCGCTCATCTCAGCACCTCTGGGAGGTGCCGTACACACGCTGCCCTCACGATATGGAAGAGGGACGCTCCAAGTGGGGGATCCTGCACCTCCCATAGAGGCGCGGGATTGAACCTGCGTCCTCCCCCTGTGAGGGGGGGGGGGGGGCAGAGGGTGAGCCACTGCGGCACGCCGCAGGCTCGATAATTTCAAATGCTTCAATCTCCAGATCAATATGCCCGATTGATGTTAGAGCAAGATGATTCTTTAGGCAAACAATGGTACAAAGGGGCTCCCAAAATGGGTTCAAATCCCATTTTTCTTTCAACACCAAGGCTGAATACTGAATGCGGTGACTACTAAAGAAATGTGCAACTAGTACAAGGCTTTATTCCTTTATTCAACAGTAAGACATGGTGACCAAAGGTACCCCTCTCATGGACGTCAATAGCAAAACTGGGGCTCAATAAAATCTCACAAACCAGTACCAAGTCCCTGCAGGTTGAGCAGAGAGTAGCACCGTCCACCTACTAAAAAAAGTAGCAATTCCATACCTGCCTTGGACTGCCTCATCACTGTCATATTGCATGCTGAAAAATAATAACCTTCACATATGAATCTCCATAATGGTGAATTCCGAGTTTCATC
Organism: Amorphophallus konjac; assembly: GCA_022559845.1. Taxonomy (NCBI): domain Eukaryota; kingdom Viridiplantae; phylum Streptophyta; class Magnoliopsida; order Alismatales; family Araceae; genus Amorphophallus; species Amorphophallus konjac. Next base: position 198,611,751 of record CM040129.1, read on the forward strand.
TGAATCTCCACGATGATGGAAACAGAACTATTGTCAAACTAGAGAATGCTTGGGTTTCAGTTCCTAACCTGCAGAGGCATGCTGCTGTAAACGGAAGGAACAAAGAATAGTAGGGTTGACCTTCATCCTCTAATTCAAGAACCCTTTCGGGGTTCAGTTACCTGCCGCTGTAACCGGAAGAAACAGGAGGCGAGTGTCTTTGTCTCCATTCGTCACTAGGTTTCAGAGTTTTGGGCTTTTCAACACATGCTCCTGCCACTTACATGCTCTTATGCCAGCACACCCCACACTCTATCCCTCTCCGCCAATACACTCACACTCATGCCATGCTTCCCTACCAATTTCATTTCCTTCCACATAACTTTCACTGACCACTACATCCCCCCTTGTTATTGCCTGCCCCTCATCATGGACACGGGCCCAGCCAAGATACCCAACAATGACCCCCTATTTTTATCACGGGCAGCTCCAGCAGCATGAACCTCACCACCATCTGCCAGACAGTTCCAAATTACAGGAAGAAAAACAGAATTGAATCAATTCCTGGTATCTGCCAGATCTGATCTGAAATGGATGAGGATCTGTTTGGCCAAAATGGCCATTCCAAAGGAAAGATGGCAATTCTCAAACCCCCCCCCCCAACAAACAAAAAAAAGTGAAAGGATATTTTTGTAAAATAAAAGTAAGCTATGAATAAGTTTGTTAAAAAGAATTATAAAACGAGTAAGGATGGTAATATAAGCATTACTTATATGACAAAGGACATGTGTGCAGACTCAAGGAGGGACACTTTTATAACATACTCTCATAGTGAGCACAAACACAAGTACAAACACAACCCAAAGGATAGGCCTTCAGAAGCACAAGCACAACCCTTTGCGTTCTCTCCTCCCTGCGTTCTGTGTCTTTGCCTGGGTCCCACTAGAGGGGTATTTATAGAACCCATGGGAGGTTATATGCTGATCCGGTCCAAATATGGCCATCCAGGGCCTCTAACCGGTCCAAGTACCCCCCTTTGGAGCTTTAACCGGGCCAAATATCCCATTTGAGGGTTCTAGCGGGACCAACTCAGCCAAATAGGGGAGTATGGGGTCTAACCGGTCCAAATCACCTAATTGGGGGTTGGATCCGGTCCAAACCCCTCAATTGGGGGTGGATCCCGTCCAAACCCCCCAGTTGGGAATTGGATCCGGTCCAAACCCCCCAATTCGAGATGGATCCGGTCAAAACCCCCCAATTTTTGGGTAAATTGGGGTTGCATCTAGTCCAAACCCCCCAATTGGGGATGGATCCAATCCAAAACCCTTCAATGAGGGAAAGAAGGAAGTCAGTCCCTATAGATGACCTTTCCACTGCTCATCCAACCCATAGTTTGGTGGTTAGTCCATGTGGGAAGGGGATTTCTTTAAATTTCGTGCCTCTGCTGTGAGGAACTGCAGGGGGCAAGAGGTTGATGGTGTAAAATTTGTTGCTTCTGTTGTCGCCTTTGCTGTTTAATCTGCTGCAACCGCACCGCTTGGTGTTGATTTTTCTCGACAAATTCTTGAGTTTTACAAAACCCTTTTTATAGATGAACAGGGCTTGTACACATTTCCCGGATGCATCCTAGACTTTTACATAATTATAAAGCTCATAAGGGACTTTTCACAAAACCTAGAAGTTTAGGGGGAATGATATCATTTTCCCCAAAGAGATACAAAAATCACATGAATCATATGGAAATTGTGTTGTACATGGGCCAAGGGAGGGACTTTTTATGGCAGACTCTCACAGCACAAGCACAACACAGCACAAGCACGAACACAACCCAAAGGAAGGGCCTTCATAAGCACAAGCATCAGACCTTTGCGCTCTCTCGTCTCTGCATTCTGCCTTTGTTCCGCCCTGGGTCCCACTGGGGTGTATTTATAGAACCCAGGGGAGCTTACAGGTTGATCCGGTCCAACCTTGGCCCTCCAGGGCTTTTAACCAGTCCAAGTACCCCACTTGGGGGCTTTAACCGAGCCAAATACCCCACTTGAGAGTTCTAAGCAGACCAAATCAGCCAAATGAGAGAATTGAGGGTTGGATCCGGTCCAACCCCCCCCCCCCCCCCCCATAAGGGGTGGATCCAGTCCAAACCCCTCAATTGGGGGTTGGATCCGGTCCAAAACCACCCAATTGAGGGAGTGGGGGTGGCCAGCCTCTCTCTCTCCCCCCCCTCTCTCTCTCTATATATATATATATATATGGGGGTCGCTCAGGTGGTGCCGGCACCATCTGATGCCCCCCCCCCCCCCCCCATGAATTATTATTTAAGGGGGGGGGGCATCAGGTGGTGCCGGCACCACCTGATCGCCCCCCTATACATATATATATATATATATATATATATAGATATATATATATATATATATATATATATATATATAGAGAGAGAGAGAGAGAGAGAGAGAGAGAGAGTGGTGTCATTTTTCTCTCTCCTTTTTTTATCAATTTTTGGCTTCAACACTTATCAAGTTAACAAAACTTTATTCGAGCTGCCTCTGGAGAAGGTTGTGACCCTGATCTGATGAACCGAGGCCTGTTCCCTGAAAACACACATTGTTCAAGAAGTCCATGACTCCCAAACTGAGTTTGAGATGCATTTTACATTAGAAGGATCAAAGAGAAAATAACCACAAAAAGGAGCATATTTTCAAACTGTTGCAACCTTTTGTTCGCAGGCACTGGCTACTTAAGAGCAACTAACTCCCATAGCAAGGTTGCCGAGTAAATATCACAAGCTCGATGAGAATAATAATAAATGTGTTAATTAAACATACATAAGAACAAACAGAAATGGACATACTTAAGGAACATGAATAGCCTTCAGTGTTGTAAAAACTAAAAACTGCCTATGACAGGGGAGAATGCCAAGTAAACTAAAAGTAGAGTCCACGCCCGATGGGAGAAAAATGAAAACTCAGGAATAAGCATCCTTATTCAGTTCAAATTGCTAGATCCACTGCCCCCCCCAGCCCTCTTCCCTTGCTAGATCACCTTTAGTCCTTTTTCTCCTCTCTTTTATGGCAGTGGAGATGATTAAATTCAATAGTTTTCACATAAACTCACTTCAAATAGTTGCAAAATTAATCACGTTCCAAGGACTTCACTTAAAACACTAAAAAATCATCACTCTCGAATACAATGCGCCCACAAACACACATTACAATATGCCAGAGATGATCTTCTTATACCTCCAATGGAAAAAGAAACTAACATATGACGTCAAACTGACCTTTACAAAGAAAAGAATTGATAAATAATAACAGCATGAACTGCCAGGTGAAGTGAAAGCTAGAAGAGCACCTAGGAAGCCAAACATTCTTTTCCCTAGTCAAGAAAATCCCTAACGATGGAACCTGGACCCAGTAATTCATTAGATTTGACTAAACTTCAGGCTATAAACTAAAGCCCAGAACGTGAAAGCAAAACTATAATGCATTTTGCCCAGTAGAGTCCAGTAATCTTGAATTCAACATACCACGTCAAAATTTTGCCCAGTTCTGTAGGACTTATGTGCAAACAAGGATTGTATTTCACACCCTCACCCTGTGTAGTCCAGACATGAACTCAAAATAAAGATGCTAGAGTATTCATATATCATGCATATCTGGCTGTTGCATGGCCAAAAATCCCCAAACTTGTGTAATTACCCACAGAGGCACGGACATACATCAAATCCATCAAAACCCATGATACACACTAGTAAATCCATTGAAGCCGATGATGCACACTATAGTGAAACATACAAACCATCAGTATCTTGAAGTCTATATGAAATGTCAAGTGCCTCCATTCCTCCTTCCAAAAAGTGGAGCATGCATTAATTTGTTTATTTTCACCTTTGCCTTTAATTGATCCATAAGTTTGTATCTTTGACCCCTTTTATGCTACATGTTAAATCCACCTACCTCATTAAGACTTGGAAAGGAACTTAACCAAGTGAAAGAAATTACTAAGCTTCCAGCTAGAATATTGAGTCAATAAAAAGTAGCATAAGAGAATCTGGGGGGAAAAAGTGTATTGAGAGATGAAAAAAAAAATCCTACATGAGCTTTCAGTGCAGGAGAGAAGCATAACTGCAACAAATGATCATGGCCAGCCTACCTTATTCTTGTGGGGAAATTTGAATGGCATGGTACCCAATTCATGGTACATGAATGTTTTAGTTCAATTACATTATTAACAGTAACATGGATAGAAAACTGAGAGCACCTAGTTTTATCACACTTTGTCGCACATGTAACTTCATTGATGATTTAGTGGGTGTTTCTGAAACGTATAACTCAACAGTACCAACAGGTGCCTGTGTGACATGTCAAATGAAACAAGATTAGCTTTCACTATAGTTGGAACTCGAACAACAACGTGACAAACATCCAAGAATTGTAAGTGCAAGATCTGAAATTTTTCTGGAATTTGAGGACAACCTTTTCCATTAATATCTAACATAGTTTAATTGGTTTGAGTTTTGGCATATACATGCATAATAACATATGTATATATGCCCCAATGCTTCTAATATTGTCATGTGACTCATGTCAGAGATGCCGTCAAAGCTGTCACTAATAACTACAACTAAGTGAGATTTGCATTCTCAAAGACACTATTCAAACCTTGCCGTTCATCAAAAGTAGTTCGTTGCCATGGTCACTTTCCCAAGATGTCCCTCATCCTCCTTACATGTATTCCTGTAATCAAAAGAAGAAAACATAATAGCAATTATGCCAGGAATACTATAATTAGATGTTAAAGAAACTGAGGAAAAATATAATTCAACAAGGCTGTAACATATTAACGTAAGCAATAAGGTAACACACAGGTTTATCCAATTTATGCTTTATGTTTTTGACTTTTTTTGTGGGGGGGGGTATATTTTAGGAGGTGGTGAACAGCAAAAAAACAAGAACAGTTTGGCAAAAAGAGAGCAAGAAAAGGATGCTAATTACTGGATATAAATTGTCAATTTAAATCTACATTGATACACCATTAAGGAATTTCTATGGAAAAACATCGCAGAGACCAAAATGCAGCTTCCAACGGCAACATATCGCAGACAGCATCAAATTCTCTGAGCATCACCAAAAAAAAAAAAATCACAGAGCAAATACATGCATCTGGCAACATGAATGCATGCATCTGGCAACATGTCCGCATGACCGTTGGGATAACATCCTGTTACCTAAGTATTTCACAAAGAAGCGTAGGAAAAACAAAGGATAAGAACTGATATTACAAGAAAAGCACAAGCAATATTCTGAAACAGTATCAGCAGTTTGACAAAAGCATATACAATGTTTCAAAACAGTATCGGCCATTATTTTATGGATCCTGATAGTGTTAACTAACTAAAAGAACTTAAGATCAGTGTATGAACTAACACTTCATTCAATGCTTACATTCAAACTATTGTGGAATTGAATGCAGCAAATGAAAACGAGAACCTAACAAACCCCAGGGAGTAGCACTACCCTGGTTAAATTCTAGTCAAGTGGAAATCATATAGCAGAGCATGATATACCTGACAAAATATGCTATGAAAATCATTTAGATCAAAGCATCTCATAAATCATTTAGATCAAAGCATCTCATAAATGTTTTGGAGAGAACTAAACATCAGAAATAATGAAAATGAATCAATTTCTGATGCTTCATCTGCGGATTGTCTTCATCTCAGATAAATGATCCTTTGGCCCACATTGATAATCGAGATGGTTTGGGGGCGAATATGCCGCTCCCTCCTCCCACTCGACCAGCGCCCTGTCAAACTCAGTTAAGAATTGTACCGGCGAAACCGAGATCCCACCGACGAATACGCCATCGACGAATAGGGTATTCGGTTGTCAAATTGGGCTTTTCAATAGGTGTTCAACGCATGCAATACTACAACTCTCATGAAGAAAAATTTTCACGGATCAACAAACAAGAAAAGATCAACATGAACATGCCATGGTCATTTCAGCTAGGTTTTAGGTGTCTGCCTACAAAATTTAAGGAAAATCAACAGTAACTTGACTTGTTGAGAACCGTTAGTAGACGAACAGACAAGGGGAGAACACCTGATTGACCGGGACAGTTTGCCAGCTAACACTGAAAGTAAAAGACATTCCATACACAGATCATGCACAATTTTCATCCCGTGGAGGATTATTTCCAAACATTTCCACTACGAAGCAACCGGACAGGCTCCCTGGCGCGCTACTACCAAATTGCTTGGGATATATAAACAGACAGATAAACCTTGGGAAAAACATGATCGACAGAAAAAAGCTAACCTCTATAATCAGCTCCTCGCAACATACTAAAACCACAACAAGATTCCAGCATTTATCCGGACAAATCCAACAAAAAGAACATGCAGGCTCCTCAATAAACAAGCTAATCAGAAATATTAATTAATACTCTCGGATTAAGGAACATCAAATCAGAATCCAGCCAAAAACAAGGAGGAACAAAAGAGGAACCAACATGAAATGATACATCATTACCGTTCCCGAACAGCAGCCAACAAATGCCATCCAAGAACAAAACCATACACCGCAAAGAACAAGAGACGAACCAAACAAGGCGGTCCTCAGCTGAGCTCCCCAGGTAGGACCTCTCCCTTGGCGCGACCCGGTCCAGGCCGCCGATGCCCTCGCGCAGAGGTCCGCAGTTTCTCAAATATGCACGACAGGGCAGAGCCTTCCTCATCGATCCGGTGCCCTCGGCCGCCCCTCTCTCACGGGCGTTGGAAACGACGAGAAGGAGAAAAATCTCGAAGCAGCTCCAACGCCCGGGCCTGTGTTGCCGTTTTTATAGCGGGATTCGAGGGTCGGGTGGCGGGAGAGAGATTTAGGAGCGCTTCGACTGGCCAAATTTCATAAAAATTAAGAAGTTTTATCACCGGAAATTTAATATAACGATAACTCGGGGTCCGAGCGTAAAAGATTTGAGTTCAAATTTAACTACGTCCAACTCAGCATGTTGCATCGCTTTTTATAAAAATTAGTAAACCTCGGATCTAAACATTAAATGTGAGACAAGTGAAAAAGTTGGCACAGCATTATGAACATTTGGCTAATAAAAACTTGATCAACCATAATTTTCGAAACATACGTTCTTCCAAGGTTGGTCTAACTTTAATCAAAGAGATCTGTTTGTTCTAAGATCAACGCCATCTCTAAAATCTCACATGAGTTGGGACAAGGGCCCTTAAAAACATGTTAGCCAAGCAAGAGGAAACGAAACCCTTGCACCTTTATGTAATGCATCCCAACGATGCATACATAAGACACGTTCATATAGTTTGATCAAAATTTGACAAATCAATACGATATGTCTTGTCTTATATATGTATCGAATCGTATCATTCATTGGTCGATACAATCAATACATAATATGTAATATATATATTACTCATATAATATTAAATATTAAATATTTTATTTTATAATTATATTAACTAATAAATAACTTAGTTAAGGGCGTTTCAAATATGTGTAATGATTTGAGTTTGAAACGTGAAATATGCATATTTTTTCTTTACTTTTAGCACAATTATTTACCATTAAAGTCAAAAAATTTCTTCGATATAAACATCACACCACTTAATCAATTAAGCTAACAAATTATTTTATTTTATTTTATTTTTATTTATAATAATTATATTTTTCATCCCTGTACGGAATGATATAATTCATCATCGTAACATACCGTGATCGGTAAGACTGTAAGACCGACCCACGATCGAGTGATCGACAATGTTTTAAAAGTTGTCACTTTTTGCCAACTTTGTTGTTATATCTTTCTCTATTTCTAATTAAAACATTGGATAGCGAAGAGGGTGAATTTATATTTAATATTATTCTTAAATTTTGAGATATAAAACTCGATATTATAGTCAAACTTTATTTTAGTTATCCGATCTTATGACCAAATGATCCAGACGAGAGTAATAAATGAGGTGACTAAAATTATTGCAATATTTCTTCGTACAATTTCTCTAGCATTTGTATAGAGTAATATTTGTTACTAAGAGTCTAAGATTGCAATTGTGTTGAAAAACTTCATCCAGTGATAAAAACGAGGCACCCTTGGGCACGCATTGACGGCAAGATTTATAATATCGGTATGGTACATTACGTACCATAAGTATTGGACCATACCAACAATAAGACGGTTCAATCGGCGTGTGATATATAATCGGTACAATATTTATATTTATTTTAATAATTTATATTTGATTTTTTATTCAATAATTTGTAACGGCTAAATTGGTTAGTGGTGTTTCTTTCTCTTGGTTGATTCGAGTTCGAACAGGAGCATATATTTTTTTTAATTTTTATGTTTTCTTTAAAGAATGAGATAAAATATAATACACGCCAGTCCCTAACCAACTAACATATCATTGATCTTAACATATAAATTACTACAATAAATATTTATTATATAGTTGACATATTACGATATATTACGGTATAGTGTCGTATCATACTGTATCAATAAAATACTGATACAACTAATACGATCGGATTGTCAAACCCTGATTGACATTGTGGATCTCGTGGTGCAATTTGGTTTAATTTTTCTTCTCTTAATGTCTTTACACGTAGATTTACAGAAAAGGTGGGACGATGATGATGAATTGACCAGATGAAAGGTTAAAATTGTAATTGTTAAAAGGTAAGGTGGGCTATCATGAATTTGATAGTAAGGTTTGTCGGCTCGGTCGTAATGGCCGTCCCGATTTTTTGACGAGATGGTACAGTACGATAGCGTCCCGCTCCGTCCTGTAAAATATCAAAATAAAAAAAGACTCTTTATATATATAATATATATATATAATAATATAAAAAAAATTCTTGGCTCAATCCGTTTAAGATGTGTTAGGTTCAAATCTTGTGACCGCCCTTGAGATTTTGAGATTTTTTATATGAAAATTTTAAAAAGAAATAAAAAAATACATGTAATTGGTGAGTTTCGAATCCAAATCACTGAAGACATTTAACCATCTTACCTATAAAATATTTTATATTTAAAATAAAATATCAAATATATGAAGCGTCCCGATTGCGTCTTATAAACCGGTCGTCTCAGTCTGTGACTGAGACGGGCAATTCGAGACGTCCCGTCTTGATTTATCAAACCATGTATGATAGGGTCCACCATTACTTTATGCTCTCCGGAGAAATTCATGCTACGCATGAGGATGTGCAGAAAATTCACACATCTTTTGATTATTCGTTTATGAAACTAATGTTTGATAAATTGTACGATATGACTCGTACCATACGTATCGAATTATATCAATCAGTTGATCGATACGATTGATACGTGATACGTAATCGATACAATATATATATTATTTTAAATATTAATTATTTTTTATAATAATTTGTTAAGTCAATTGACGTGAGATCATATATTCGAAACACACTTTTGATGCGTTTTTATTCTATTTGTTAGAAGGTTATTTTTAAAAAATTATTTAACAAGGTGACAAATGTGAGATTAGAATCGAGGATGTCCGTTTAAACCTCGTATCAATTAATCAACCGAGATAGAAAATTATTTGAGTGACTTTATTCTATAACTTATATAATAATGTGTTTTTTTATCTCGATATTTAACGATATGAATCTGAACCGTATCATACCGGTATTAGTGAAAGATCGACGCGGTCAGTATAAACGTACCAACAAACTATGCAGGAAACCGAAAAGAATTGGAGAGATTCTTTTTTGTAAAAATATATTTTTTACAAGTTAATTTGTAAGATTACTCTTCTTATCTTTTTATATCATTTTTAATAATCTTCGTATATCAGCATAGTGTCAAAACTGCCCATGCTGTTAACGCCCATCCAAGATGTAAAGAAGACTCTATTTCCATACATGAAATTAATTTTTTTATGAAAATATTTTTATATAAAAAGTTATTTTGACGAACACATTGTCAAAGAAAGAGATGAAGACATAATGAAATGGATAGACGAAGAATGAAAAAAAGTTTACCAGTGATCGAAGATATTTTGAATCTTTTCTAAATTTCGTTAAAAAGTAAAAACTAACCATGGTTGAATAGGAGGTTTTCACGGAATGTTAATGGGTGACGATGAGGGGGGTATTTTTGTAAATATTGTGAAGATAGATAATTTTATAAATAAGTTTGTAAGGTGGATATGCTTGTAAAAATCCCCCCCCATGGTTTGACTTACTTCCAAGCTTTGTCACAACGTATCAAATTGTTCGTGCCTATCTTTTGATGGTACAATATTATATAGTATTGCGTTGAGAAGATTTATTTTTTAAAAAAAATAAAAAATTAAACCCCGAATGATAATAAACTGATTTCTACAAAAAATTATTTTATAAAATATCCATCTCTTGATTCTATTCATACATGATCTATCTCCTCTCACCAGAACTTAACCCTACTTCTCCATACTCCCAGAGGGAGGAAAAAGAAAGGGCTCGGTCAAAGTAGCCGCCGCATGCTGCCTTCATTCACGTCGTCTCCCTCTCTTGCCCTCCTCTTTCTTACTCGTCGTCGCCGCTGGCGGACTTGTTTGCTCGTTGGAGTACGCCACATGAGTGACAGAATCTCCCTTTCTACTCCGCCACCCTCCCCCCCCCTTTCTTCTTCCCTTCACCTCCCTCCCAACTCAGCCCACAACCAGATGACACCGACCACCCACTCACAGCCCCCGCCTTTGGCCTCCCCCTCCTTCGTCGACCTCCGTAGCCGTGCTACCACCGGCTCCACCTCCCCGCACTGTCGCTATCTACCTTGTCGTGTCGCCAGACTCTGCTGGTGCACCTCACCTTACTGCTCTCTCTCTCTGGTTGGTCTCCCGGCCCCTCGGCCGCCGTAGCTGTCATCGCCACCGCTGTCAGCCGTCAACGACCCAGCATTAGATCAACGACATGCTAGTATCCTGTTGGCACGGCCCAACATGCCAATGCGTTGCAATCCAGTAGGACCAGCAAACATCGATTAATTCTGTTTACCCCATCAAGAATGAGTTTTAGCTTGATGCATACCTAAGTGTGCTTCACACCGTGTCATGTTTTTAAATTTTTAAATATTTAAATTTTTTTAAAATAACTTTTAAGATATCTTAATTTTAGGTGCAAGTCACGTTATCACATGATTATCTAAAAAATAAAAAATAAAATGAATCAATTTTTAGAAGAATAGATTCAATACTATTTATTTGATCTGATTTTTTTATTTTTTTAAATAATACAACAATGACCTGACTTATATTTTAAGTTAAAATATTTTAAGACTTATTTAAAAAAATAAAAAAATAAAAAAGTAAAAACACTGTACACTCATAATGAGTAGCACACTTGTGAGCTGTACTCGTCGAGAATTTCCTTGGGCGTCTTTAAGCCCAACAAGAAGTCTATATCTAACCGACCAGGCTCGCCTACGTGCGTGACCACTTCGATGGGCAAACACGCATGGGCTCACCCCAGATTGGCCAGTGTGCAGTTGGATCACGCCAGTGTTCAGCTTCGTGTGTTTTACGACCTCAACTCCTGAAGTGTTTATGTACTCTTTTGTAGGGACATAAAGGCATGAATTTATGAATCCGAAAGATGAATATGATTTCTTCTCCGTACCATGGTTTGTCGGCCCGGTCGACCCGGTCTCAGTCTGGGTCGGGTCGGGTCGGTCCCGTCTCGGTCCGACTCGATCTAAAATATTACTTTATATATATATAATATATAAAATAATATAATAAAATAGAAAAACACACAATATATATAAAATATCATATAATATAATATTAAAATAATAGACCGACCCGGTGGCGATCCACGGCCCGGCCGACCCGGTCCCGACCTGGGTCGAGTCGGGTCGGGTCGTGCGAGTCGGTGCGAGATGCACCGGGTCTGCAAACCATGCTCCATACCTTCTTCTTGTTCCCGTGTTTTGTCCCAGCTGTTGTTTGTTTCCATATATTTTTTCAGTTTTAAAATCATTAGTTTTAAATAGTGTACTTTTCTAATTTCAAAAATAGAAGTATTTTGTTGGGACGATCGACCATAAAATAAAACAAGATATTTTATTAATTTGTTATGTTTTAAAGTCATTTTTTCCATATTTAATTTCCGGTGGATATAAACCACAAATCAAAATACGCGAATCTTAGTGCTAAGTGAGCCCACGTAATCTCATGTACATTATTTTACAGTCAAACAAACTACCGAAAAGGATTGTGAAATAAAATAATTATGAAATTTCACGGTGTTTTACGATGAAACTCAAAAGCCCCTAGCATTAACTTAGACATCGGAGAATTCATGGTCCGACTAAATTGTAGACTCCACTCTTTGCCGCTTGGAAAATGGATTTATTAGAGAAGATTTACCCTGTTCAAGTACCTAAAGTTTGTTATACCGCTTCCCATTCGATTTTTTTTTAATGTTAGAAGTCAAAGTAACTTTCAACTAATTAACATTTATTAAACATGCGTAGAAAAATGAAAGCTAGAAATTAGTGTCCATGCATATATGGAATTCGTATTGTCTCTGTCCGTGTCTCTATTTTAGAGCAAGGTTTGTAATATCGATCCGATATAAGATGAATCATCCGTATCAGACCGTATCAATCATAAATTGATACGATCGATCTATGATACGTAGTCGATACACTTTATATATTTAATTTTTTATTTTAAATGTAAAACACTTTATAAATAAGTTGATTAAGTGTCTTTGTTAATTTAGAGGTGTTTTGGGTTCAAAATACATCACGGTACATGTGTTTTTTTTGTTTCTTTTTAAGATTTTCAATCAAAAATTCAAAATATTTAAGTTCGAAGCACACCGATTGTATGCGTTTTTTTATTTCTTTATTCACAAGATTAGATCTTAGGACGTCTTACACAAAACACACAAATATCCCAGGACGTCTTAAACAAAACACACAAACCGTCTAACCACCTGACTTAAGAGTTTTTTTGAGGTGTTTTGGGTTCAAAGTACATCAGGTTACATGTATTTTTTTGTTTCTTTCTAAAATTTTCAATCAAAAATTTAAAATATTTAGGTTCAAAACGCACCGGTTGTATGCACTTTTTTATTTTTTTATTCGCAAGATTAGATCTTAAGACATCTTAAATAAAACACACGAACATCTCAGGACATCTTAAACAAAACACACAAACCGTCTAACCAACTGCGAAGAGTCTTTTTGGGGTGTTTTGGGTTCAAAATACATCGGGTTACATGTATATTTTTGTTTCTATCTAAGATTTTTAATCAAAAATTCAAAATATTTAGGTTCGAAACACACCGGTTGTATGCATTTTTTTCTTTCTTTATTCACAAGATTAGATCTTAGAACGTCTTAAGCAAAACACGTAAACATCCCATGACGTCTTAAACAAAACACACGGACCGTCTAACCAACTGACTTAAGAATTTTTTGTATTATTTTATATATACTATATATATAAAGATTTCTCGTTCATTTTTACATCTTACGATGTAGAACAGTATAATACCGTACCGTACTAATAAAAATCGGTACAATCTGACCGATAAACCTTACTTTAGACTTCTGTGTCTAGAGGTCCGTAGAATGCTAAACGTTTCACTTCCGGCAGTTATAATTTGAAAATCAAAATTAGATGCACCACATATTTTGAAACATATTTTGAGCATTGTCTCGATTTTATTTTAAACACATTATTTATGACTGGGGATTCAGATTGATTTAGATGATGGAGATGGACACACCATCTCGGTCAGTTGGTCAAGCCGAGGAGAACTGTTGGCAACACATCAAAACGAGGATTCCATTGAATTGTGGCCACTTAATTGGTGGATCTTCTACAACCCATGGCGACAGTGATCAACTACAGCCGAACACCTCAAAAAAGGAAGAACTGGATAAGGTACACGCATGGGTTTTAAAAACATGGATTTTTTTTTATTTTTTTTACCGGAAGAAATGATGAACTGGTATCAAATACAAAGACGCAAAATGGCGCCCAGACCTACAATATATCACTTGATTGTGCACTTCAAGACACCCTTTTGTACTTACATCATATCACTGTATCACATCACTAGAGATGCAATACGATGTACCAGGATGCTTTATGGTGGATAATGAAGTGATATCATGAATATTATGCACTATATCTCTATTTTCAAATAAATTAAATAATTAACATAAACATTTAATTAATTTAGTCAGATTATAACTTTTAAATTATTATATATTACTATATTATTGTTATTGTTTTTATTTAAATTTTTGAGTTGGGCTAAATCTTAGTCGGGTTTTATATGCATTTGTGTAAAAGTGTTGGACACAACTCTAACGGGCCCGACATAGCTCAGGATCGAGTTAAACTCGAGTTTTAATATTGATGAGTTAAGTCCGAATTGAGAAGAGCTAACCCTGACTCGGGGCTAGCCCATTAACAGCCCTATGGATAAGTGAGTTAATTTCTCACCCACGTCCAACACGAGAGTCCCACAGTAAGTGGGTTCCTCTAACCTAGTCAAACACCTAATATTACATACTTCACTTTCTGACTGGGTCAAAAAAAATAAAAAAACAATTGCTCTAACTCTCTTCCTTCGTAAAACAAAACAAAATCTCTATATGAGTAGAAAAATATCCCCTCTCCCAGGGGCCTTCACATCTCGGCAAGTATGAACATTAGTCAAGTCTAAGTAATGTCGGAACTTGACTACTAACAATGGCTTGGTCATCATATCATTAATATTATCCTTTTCAAAGGCACCCTCACAAGTTAAATGTCACAATATCCAATGAATTGTCTTAGCTTGTGATATCGAACATCAATGTGTTTGGTTCTTACATGATATATAGACTCTTTTGCAAGATACATGGCACTCTGATTATCACAATGTAAATTGATGCTTTTTTGAGCAATGTCAAGTTCATTCATCAAATCTTTTAGCCACACTGCCTTCTAAGTAGCCTCTATTGTCACAATGTACGCTGCCTCTATTGTTGACAAAGTCACGATATCTTGTAACGTTGCCTTCCAATTAATGGGAGCTCCACCTAAAGTAAAGATACAACATATAGTAAATCTCCTCCTGTCAATATCACATATATAATCAGAGTCAACAAATTCAACTAAAGCATCAATGTTAGTGCTCTTCTGAAATAATAAACCAACATATGATGAGCCTTTCAGATATCGCAAAATCTATTTTACTGCATTCCCAATATTCTTTTCCTAGATCCACCACATACATGTTAACCACACTAACTACCTAAGATAAATCAAGTCTAGTGCGAATCATGGCAAACATCATACATCCGACCGCATTGGAATACGGTATTCTGAGTAGCTCCTGATGTTCTTTCTCTGATTGAGAACATTGTTGCAATGATAATCTAAATTGCTGAGTAGGAGATATACTTATAGTTTTGGTCTCTTTCATGTTGAATTTGGACAACACTTTTTGAATATAACTCTTCTTGGTTAATCACAACTTCACACTATGTTGATCTCTTTGGATTTCCATATCTAAGATTTTCTTGGCACTACCTAGGTCTTTCATCTCAAATTTTGTATCGAGTTCCTATTTCAGCTTAGTGATCTCTTACATATGCTTACAATCAATAAGCATATCATCAATAAGCATATCATTAACGATATAATAGGCTATATTGAGTGCCTCGGCCCAAAACTACTTTGGTAGATCGATAAATAGTCTCATACATCGAGCTTTCTCATGCAACGATTTGTTCATCCTTTTAGTTGCTCCATTCTATTGCGGTGTATTAGGCATAGTTAAATGCCAGGCAATGCCTTCTTGTTTCTAAAAATCCTCAAATTACTTTGAGATGTACTCGCTACCATTGTCAATTGACAAAACTTTCACCTTTTTTTCCTATCTACTTTTAACTTTGGCTTTCTAACTTTTGAATTTCTCGAACACTTCATATTTGTGCTTCAAGAAGTAAATCCAAACTTTCATAGAGAAGTTATCAATAAACGCAACAAAATCTCGAGCCCCTCCATGAGATGTGACTAGTGCTGCCCTCTAGACATCTGAATGAATATATTCAAGACTATCTTTACTTCTTTTTCGAGAAGTAAAAAATTTTACCCTGCCTTATTTGCCAAGAATACAAGATTCATAGAAATCAACTTTTTAAGATTTTATGCCTTTGAGTAATATTCTGTTACGTAATTCTAACATCCCTCTCCCAATCATATGCCCAAGCCTCACGTGCTAGAGTAAGGTAGAATCATCACCAGAAAAGGATGTAATGACAACATCACCTATTATAATTTTTCCAAGCAACCTGTATAGAGTCCCAACCTTTTCGCCTTTCATAACTAGTAAAGCACCATTGTTTACTTTTAATATGTCATTAGCACCGATGAAGGTGCAACCATTAGCATCAAGAGCACTAAAGAAAATTAGACTTTTCCTCAAATCTGGGACATGTCTGGCCTCAGTTATCATCCTAACCACTCCATCAAATATCTTGATTTTAACTGTTCCTATCCTAATAGATGCACATTCGGTATTATTACTTATGAGAACTCTCTCTGCATCATGAGATACATAAAAATCAAACCAATTTCCATGAAGTCACATGTGGTGAGAACATCCAAAATCAAGAATTCATATATAAGAAGAGTCCATACCTAAAGAAATGGTCGACATATCTCCATCCTTCTCTGAATCAGAAGCCGTAATGGTCTCTTCTGGTTCTTTCTTTTTCTTCTTGGACTTCTCTTGAAACTTGAGGCAATCTACTTCATAGTGACCTTCTTCTTTACAGTACTGGCATCTATTGTCCTTTTCTTGTGACTTAGATCATAACCTATTCTAATTACCACTTTTCTATCTGACCTTTTTTTCTTGACACGACACTTTCACCATCAAACTTTCACTTGCACTAGGCTTATTTTTGACTTCGTTTGGCAGTAAAGTCAACTCTACCTCATCTATCTTCAAAGTTTTTTTATCATAAAAGACAGTAGTCAGCAAGTGATCATATGACTTCGATAAAAATGAAAGAAGAAGAAGAGTCTGATATTCTCTGTCCACCTTAACTTCCAAATTGCGAAGTTGCGCGATCAACTTATTGAAAGCATTCATATATTTCAAAATGCCAGTCCCATCATACATATGCAAACTATAAAGTTATTTTTTTAAATAAATTTTATTTGTGAGTGATTTAGACACGTAAAGCTTCTCCAATTTCTTCCACAGATCAACATTAATCTCCAATGTTATATATTACCTATTTTGTCAGGCATAACTGAATAATTCTTATAGCCTTCATATCAAGCTCATCTCACTCTTCATCTTTATTTCTCGACTTCTCATTATCGAGAAGAACTTTGTAAAGATTATTCTGTACTAGAAAAATCTTCACTCTCTTCTACCATAGACCGAAGTCAATTTTGTCATCGAATTTTTTCACCTCGAATTTTAAGAATGACATCTTTGACAACACTTGAAGCTTGATAGAATCACACATAATCTTGCCCTATCGTGGGCACTAGATGTTATATAAATAGAGTAATATATATCCACAATAATATGGACCGACAAACATGCGAATCAAAAAGTGAAACGTGCATCAAAGAATAAACGAGAATATTCCACAACAAAATAGACAGATCAAATCATACATAAAAGAGACATCAGATTTGATGTGGTTCGGCCTTGCCTATGGCCACGGGAAGAACAGAGAGACTGCTAGACCTCCCCCTCCCCCATCGGTGCTACCCCCTCTGTCGCCTGCCCCCTCACCCACCGACGTTGTCCCCTCCCCCTCCGTCGCAGTCGCTACCCCCTTCCCTCTTCTAGACCTCCGATCCCCCTCCCCCTCCGGCGCTACCCTTGTGCCACCCCTCCCCCTCCCCCTCACCCACCGACCCCTCCCCCTGCCCCTCCATCGTCATCGCCATTGCTGCCCCCTTCCCCCTCCCCCC
This sequence comes from Amorphophallus konjac, assembly GCA_022559845.1. Taxonomy (NCBI): domain Eukaryota; kingdom Viridiplantae; phylum Streptophyta; class Magnoliopsida; order Alismatales; family Araceae; genus Amorphophallus; species Amorphophallus konjac. The sequence goes on from CM040129.1 coordinate 198,629,722, forward strand.
TCACCCACTGGCACTGTCCCCTCCCTCTCCGTAGCCGTCGATGTCCCCTTCCCCCTTCAAGACCCCCCTCCCCCTTTGTCACAGTCCCTATCCTCTCCCCCTTCCGGACCTTCCCCTCCGACGCCGACCCCTTCCGCCGCCGGCTTTGTCCCTCCCCCTCTCCCTCACCCGCAGACCATGCCCCTCTCCCTCTCTCTCACACACACACACATACACCAAATGGAATTTTTTTTGTCATTTTACACAAAAAAACACACACTTAACTCATTTTCTTGCCAAATCACAACTATTATGTACCTGATTAATCCATTCACTTAACCCAATTGCAAACAAAGTAAATAAGAATAACTCTACGGCAACTTAATCTATTTATTTTATTCCAGACTAACTTTGATCCCCAACCAAAGCGGGGCTATAGATGTATATCTGACTCTTAAGTTTTGAGGTACCAAGTGAAGGCAAGACCTGCTGAGTCTCCACTACATATGACACCTTGAAGGGTGGGGATCTGGAAAAGCACATCCTTCGTATAATCCCACGTCCGTAACCGTACAGCATATTTCATTTAACAATCCATAACAAGTGTTTGGACTTCGAACGTGCCACACCTTCTTACTGGCTCTAACATATATATAAGATGTGCGCTCTGTTCGACTAGTGAACAGCATCAACACAAAATGCCATCGGAGAACCATTGAAGGAACCTCTGTACGTAAATTGACAAGCAGAATCTCTTTTTGCATGAGCAACGTCCATGTGCACGTCCTCGCCTCACTGGATCCCACCCACGCATGCTTCTCCTTCCTATATGTCTTCGCACTTGCCTTTGGCCTTTTGCCTTTTGCCTTTGGAAACGCCATGTGACCCCCAGTTCACATAATCCTCTCGACAAGTTTTCAACTCTCTCTCTCTCTCTCTCTCTCTCTCTTCTCTTGTGGGTAAACAAAGCATAGAGTCATGTCGAGCCAGCTCAACAGAGGGAGAAAAAAAAAGATAAGATGATAGTTTCTCAAACAAATTAAGTATGTTCTAAACCACATGGCTTATGGGAATCACACTCTCGTATGTGTGTGCCATGGCTAGCTTCTCACAAGTGGGCACCACTTCCAACCGAGACACAACGCTATACGAACTATTATAACCAGGCCAAAAACCTGTTAGAAATTTCAAACCAGGGAAACCTGGCCGGTGACCCGCCCCAACGGTCATGTACTCATGTGTGACCTTATATATAATTATATTCCATAACATCATATATATGGTTCCCGATCGACTGCGAAGTCCTCTGGTGGGTCGCCGAATCGATCGAGCCAGTTCGTTATACGCTCATGTGGACCGAGGGCACGATCTGAGTGGGTCCCCCCTCCCCACGGCTGTTAAGTCAAAGTCAAACACCCAACCTGCTACACGAAGTGCATGCATTTCGCCAATGAAACATCATAAAACTCATTACATAGCCGTGTTCGCCTAATTCCTAATTAAAGAGGACGGACTTCTAGTTTCTTTCTTTTGTCCTCTGCGGCGACGTCCGCCACACAAGTTTATTCACTTCACTAAAGAAGGCTTTTAAACTCAATTTGCTCTACATCATGAGAAGGCCACGTTGCGTAGCATGTTGACTTCTAGCTAACACGTACGATCTTGGCTTCAACTAATTAAGTCTCACCCTCGCTGAGCTCATCCGAGGCCGTGATATATTCAATACTTGTTCCACCAATATCTAACGCTCTTCTTCTCTTTTGATCTGATCGAGGAAGCAGGCATATTCTTTATTGTCTAATAATTAGCACAGCACATCGAAGAAGATTAATTACTAACGTCGAAGAAGAACCTTCCCCACATGCATGTTCCAAATCCCACGCTGCCTTCAACTGATAGCTTCGAGTTTCCCTGCTTAGTTTGCTAGGAGCAGGTGGAAAGCCAGAGACAGCGACCATGGGAAGCTTCCAAATTCTGCTCACCTTCCTGATCTCCCCCTCCAAGGTCGTGCTAGCTGTTCCCCGCGTCATCGGCGCAGCTCCGGCAGAACTACCCCAGCAACATCTGACCAAACGTCGAGACCATGCATGCATCGTGCGCGACGCCGTCACCCACTACAAGCTGATGAAAGAGAGAAGGTGTTTGTGTCTGTGTGTGTGTGTGTGAGAGAGAGAGAGACAGCGATGAAGTGAAAGTTAACGTCAGCTACTCCACTTCCTCCATTCCATTTGCGCTCCACTTCATTTAATTATTAATTTATACTATTTTCTTGAAGAATTTGATGTCACTCTTAAAAAAATGTAAATGTCAAAATAGAGCAATAAATGAGAAATTTTGATTCACGAGAGATGCGGATCCGAAGTTTTGTTCACTTTGGGGAAAAAAGTAACACAGATAAGCTAGATATTTGTTAGACTTGAGCTTAGATCTCTCTCATCACGTTTAGACCCAAATGCCACAGCATTGCGTTCTCCTCATGAAAAAGAAAAAGAAAACTGAAAAGAAGCAAGTGGAATAACTATATATAAAACCAGAATAAATAAAGTAAACGATCTCAATCCGTCGAAGAGCCATTGCACGTTGCCTCCCCACCCCCGATTCTCTACGAAGTCTTATCCGGTGGGTTTCCAAGCTATTCGTACGGGTGCACCGCGCCCGCATGGCTGAGTCAGGATCTGGGTAAGGCCAAGAGAAAGTCCAAGTCAACTAAACCTCGGCATTAATTATGCATGCACGCCATAATAATATACAATATTAATAATATTAATATTAATATTTGTGTACCTCTCCAAGGGGGAAACAAATCCAGAGTTGTCTTCAGATGGCAATGCAATCAAGAAAGGATGGCCTCTTAACCCCAAGAGGCTCCAGATGGACCAGATTTACTCTTCAAGCTGTCCCTTGTTGAGGTGTTCTCCTTGATACTCCTCGGGGGAGAAATGCATGGATACCGCTCCACTTTAGGAGTGGCACATCACTCTTCATTTTATTCGTTTCATTTCCAGATCAGTCATTTGGGGTTAAATATATTTTTTGAAATATTAAATTTAATTTCGACATTTTTCATTATGATAAACTTCTTGAAAAACATGTTCAGTGGTGTGCCACTCATAAGGTGGGGTGGCACCTTAGCTTTTCTCCTCCTTAACATGAGCAAGGAACAACAAGGCTAAGAATAGTGTCGCTTTGTTTCGGGGGGGAAAAATTGAGGTTTTTTTTAAGGAAAGTGATCACTTCTGACGTTTAAGCTAAAATTTTATGGAATAATTTGATATCTAAATATGCATAACTTAGTTTTCAATTAACAATATAAATATGCAAGTCATGCATTACAAAAAATGAATGAGATTTTTATTAAAAAAGCTATAATCTTTGCAATTTTAAAAAGCCCCATAATCTATCTTTTCTCTTCAAACCCACACAATAGGCTAAAATTCTTAAAAACACACGTATAGTTAACTAACATCTAAAAAAAGAATATTATAGAGCAGGGTTTGTCGTCCCGGTGCGGGTCGTCTCGACCCGTACGACCGTGCCCGACTCAAGCGGTGGGCGAGACGCATGGGTCGTGGGTCGTCACCAGAACGTTTTATTATTTTAATATTATATTATATATAAAGTGTCTTTTTCTATTTTATTCTATTATTATATATATTATATATATATAGTCTTTTTTTATTTTAACACGGAATGAGAAGGACCGAGAAAGAGCGAGTCGAGACCGACCCGGCCCGTCCCAGACTGTGATCGAGATGGACGGGTCAGTCGAGACGGCAAACCTTACTATAGAGAATATTCCTTCACCCACAACTATATATTTTTCTACTCAAATCTCTCTCTCTCTCTCTCTCTCTCAACACCACAACCCCCTTGGGTGGGGGTGTCATATATAGAGAGAGATCTAGGCTTTTTGATCTTTTCCTCTTTAACCCTAGTCCTAATTAGAGTTGGGCTAACATCGGTTGACTTCTCCGGCTCTTAACTAACAAAACTAGGGCTTTTTTTTTGGAACAATGTAGATTAAGGGGGCTTTGAAGCAAATACATATATATATTATAGAGGTTTTTTTGAAACTACCAAAGTGGATAGGGTCTTTTCCTAAAACATCCCAAAAATGAACTTATACTTGATCATAAGAATCTTGGTGCTATGGTCAGAAGTCGGTCTGTAGAGGGCTTGGCGGTTTGTGTGACTTGTGTCATCATGAATGACCCCTCACTCGAGAGGCTTGAACTTGGCATGTGTTTGCCCGTTTCATTACAAATTGACAATCGTAGGGATATCATATATAATCCTCATATTCGGGAACTCATCTGCCTCTGTTCTCATGGAACGTATGGGCTTTAATAAAATATTAATAATATTTTATTCGTGAAAAGATAGCTAAACCATATATAATTGACTGCGTCGTCTGCACTATAAGTTTATTCAGGAGAGGGAGCGTTAGACTTTGCTCTGCGGCGCCCACGTCGATCGTGCAGTGTTCCTTGTGATTTCCAGCTAACACGAGCCTGGCAAGTTGGCTTCACCCAAGTTTTCCTCCCAACTGAGCTCATCAGAATTACCTAGCTGTTTTCATTCAGCCAGCTGGTTGTAACGGTATATTCAATACTTGTTCGATCCTTTGATGTCTTCTTCGACTCTTCCATCCTTAATTCTGATCTGAAGAAGTTGATGTATTTCTATCTCATATGTTCTCACTTCTCAACGCATTAAACAAGATTCCTGACGTCCAACAAGAAGCTTCCCTGAATTCCTCCGTCCCGACACGCCACCCCGGCTCTCTCTCTCTCTCTCTCTCTCTCTCTATATATATATATATATATGGAAGAATCCCCGCACTCCCTTCAACTCATCGCACCGAGTTCTCCGACCTTAATTATTTGCTGGAGGCAATCAGACGCGAGACGCAGCGTCCATGGGGAACTCCCACATCCTCCTCGCCTTCCTACCGCTTCTCGTGCTGCTCCCTGCGGCCTCGGCGCAGCTCCTGCAGAACTTCTACGGCAACACCTGCCCCAACGTCGAGAACATCGTGCGCAACGCCGTCTCGCAGAAGCTGCAGCAGACGTTCGTCACCGCCCCCGGCACCCTCCGCCTCTTCTTCCACGACTGCCTCGTCCGTGTGCGTTCCGAACAGCAGCCCAACTGCACACACGCACAACATATCATTCACGCCCTTGTACTTCAGATCACACCTACTGCGCGCCCCGGGGCCGACCTCTGTTCGTATACTAGCCATGCATGGCCGGTCATCTAGAACCCTTTTTTTAAACCAGAGATTAACCTACCGTACACTTGGTAGCATGCAGTTGGATCGATACTAACTGAGACCAACTGGTCACTTCTCCGTGTTATTGCAGGAGGACCCAACTCCTCCGCTTCGTTATATAATTATCAGCTCCGATATTCTGAGCAGTGACTGTTGCCATGGTTGCAGGGATGCGACGCGTCGGTGATGATCAACAATCCAGATGGCAATGACGAGAAGCGTAACTCTGACAACTTATCCCTCGCCGGGGACGGGTTTGACACGGTGATCAAGGCCAAGGCGGCTGTCGACGCCGTGCCCGGGTGCACAAACCAGGTCTCCTGTGCTGACATCTTGGCCATGGCTGCTCGGGACGTCGTGTTCTTGGTAATATATATATATTTTTCAATAGGTACTTATTTTTTAACGGAGACGGTAGAATTTGGATCGAACCCGGACCCCCCCCCCCCCCCACAAAGGGAGCGGTAAGTCTGGGTTTCTGTTTCTGATACTATATGATCACCAGATAAACGAAAACATGTGCACAACATTGCCCGCTTCAAGAGAGGGGATAGAGGTGGTGAATATACTGATGTGCGACCATTCTTGCAGACCGGCGGGCCGTTCTTCACGGTGGAGCTGGGCAGGCGCGACGGCCGGATCTCGACCCGAGCCGGAGTCCGCCACAACCTCCCCCAACCCAACTTCTCCCTGGACCAGCTTAACACCATGTTTGCCTCCCATGGTCTCACACAGACAGACATGATCGCTCTCTCAGGTCGTCGGTCGAACACCACCGCCTTCTTCACCTTCCTTGCTCTGCTCTACGTCCGTTAGCATCCAGAAACCTTAACATGCTTAATGGCGCTGTTATGACCAGGAGCGCACACCATCGGGTTCTCCCACTGCTCCAAGTTCTTCAGCAGGATCTACAAGTACAGCAAGACGAGGGTGATCGACCCGACCATGAGCCGCGCGTACGCGTTGCAGCTGCGGCAGGCGTGCCCCATCGGCGTCGACCCGACCGTGGCCGTCAACATAGACCCGACCACGCCGCAGCTGTTCGACAACGTCTACTTCCAGAACCTGCAGAAGGGGATGGGGATGTTCGCGTCCGACCAGGTCCTCCACACCGACCGGCGGTCCCGCCCCACCGTCAACCTGTTCGCCACCAACAAGACGGCCTTCGAGGAGGCCTTCGCCGCCGCCATGATCAAGCTCGGCAGGGTCGGCGTGAAGACCGGGAGCCAGGGCGAGATCCGCCGCGACTGCGCCGTGTTCAACAGCTAGAGAATTTGTTGAATCCAGTAGCCATTTAATTATGACTGACACTTCTCTAGCGGTCGCGCATTTTTTGTAAATCTTTTCTTGTGCTGAGAGGCCGAAGAAAGGGTGTTAATAATTCGTAGTCTAACTACGTAGATAAACAAATAAACGAGAGGAGTCATTGAAGTGCACATCAAGTGGTTAGAAGATAATAAAGTTTAAGAGGTCGTATATCTCTCAGTTTTCCTTTTTCTTCCTCTTCCCTTCTTGTTGCCTCTCTTCACATGTATACTTTGAGCCTCTTTATGTCTTAAGACTCTCTTAAGCCCCTCTTTGACATAGGGATAGACAAAAAGGGGGTTATCCCTCTTGGATTAATCTATTCTAGAGTTCAATCCAATTTGATTTAATCGGTAATGGGTTATCTCTATGAGACAAAGGAGGTTAACTTTTGGATTTAATAGCCTACTTATTTGGCTTTGATATTGTAATCACACATAAGCTTTTAGACGTAATAATCTATTTAATTTAAATATCTCAGAAGAGGGAATATGGGGCCAAAATCAATTCCTACGTCTCCACACACACCTGCAATGTCAAATTTGGAGCCTCCATGGAGCGTATTGCCATTAAAAAAACTATTTATTACATTGAATATTAGTCGACTACGGAACCAAATGTCATCAAAAATTTTACAATCTTCTTATCTCATGCAGCATATCTGCAAGGATGGAACATACAAAACCTATGGAAACAAAAAAATAAACAAAATAAACCATGAAAAATAAAATCAAATGACAAATATGTTTAGCAATACAATATTACTTCGACTTGCATGAAAAACCTCCCTTGAGAACAAAAATATCCTCTCCTGAGGAGCAAGGTAAAAAAATCTATACAAATCCCCTTCGACTACCGAACCACTTAGTTTGCACATGACCTCACACCATCCCCAAAACACCTCCACTGTATTGAAGTAAATAGAATGAGGTGTTCTAATCTCAATGCCAGTGAACTTCAGAGACACCATGTGAGTATGTATTATTTGCTGCAATTAGAAAAGAAAGAAGTTCTGTGACAATAAGAAAACCGAATGTATCGCGAAAATGTTCAGTTGATCTTGAGCAGTGAAAATGCTACGAAGTCTAGTGCTTGGATCCTCGTCAGCCTGATCCAGGTGAAATCAGAACCGTTCAGTTGATCTTCAGCACTGAAAATGGCTTCTAGACCAGGCAAATCGTGGCCGAGAACTTCAAAACAAAGATTAAATTAAGAAATAAATTGATTACTAGTCTCACATCACCAAGAAATAATTTTAAACACAAAACAATTTGGCATTACAACAAAGTTACAACTTACTAACAAAATTTGGTAGGCTAAAAGTTATATCTAAACAGAAACAAAAACCACACTTTCCATGCTTTTAGTTCTTTCTGCTTTCATATCCAGAACATCATGCTGACTCTTTTGACACCAAAAATTGGAAAAATTCATAAATTATGGTCCAAGAGGGAACCATGTTTGCCTTTCATTTTACAAGCTTCCTATTTATGAACATGACAAACAGTAACAAAGAGCCCCCCAGAATAATTAGAAAATGGAAAACTATCGAGCAGAAAAGATGGAGAATTTGATATGGGTTTACAAGGCCAGTTATCTAAAAGCAGCTGCACACTTTACATAGTCACACGTACCTGTTATTTTTTAGGGTTTTTTACATATATATATATATATATCCTTATAAAGTTTCTTATTGTCAAGCATATCCCTCGTTTAGGCATATTATCATGAATACCTTCCCAACACTCCGAATGGTCGTGGTTATGCCCTCGCTATAACTCTTGTGTGTTTAACTTAAATTAAACGTGGGTTAAAGAATAAAATACCTAACCTACCCTTGATTAACAAAATAAAAATAATAATTTTTTACATATATATTCTTATAATTTTTTATTGTCAAATATATCCCTCGTTTAGGCATATTATCATGAATACTCTCCAAATAGGCGTAAATGTTGCAATTATATCACTGTAATTTATTGATGTCGATGAAAGGTGAATATTACGTAGAATATGTCATCTAATATTATTAGGGTATGTGAAATACTCAAAATATCCTTAATGAAAGAGAGAGAGAGGGTAACTATTTTTTATTTTTTATTTTGTTAACCAAGGGTAGGTTAGGTATTTTACTCTTCAACTCACATTTAACTCCGATTAAATACATGGGCGTTACAACGAGGGCATAACTACAACCATTCAAGATATTTAGAGGGTATTCATAATAATATGTCTAAATGAGAGGTATATTTGACAATAAAGAATTTTAGAAGGGTATATATGTAAAAAAATTTAACGATATTTTGAGTATTTCACATATCTTAATGGTGTTAGATGACATATTCTACGAAATATTTATCTCCCATTGCCGACAGTAAATCATAGGGGCATAACTACAACTTTTACACCTATTTAGAGGATATTGATAATATACTTATATGAGGGGTATATTTGATACTAAGTATATATATATATATATATATATATATATATATATATATATATATATATATATATATATATATATATATAACTCTTTTTTATTGCTATTGTTACATGCTAACGACAAAACTCATCAGGTGGGGGCAGTATGCTCCCCTTGTGCTATGTGTTTTCCTATTTGATCGAGGAAGCCCTAGTCCTAGGCCTTGTCAAACAGATTGTAATCTCCCTAACACCTCTAAGACAGCAAGGTCACAAGAACCAGTCTCATGATTTATTTTCCCAGAGTGATGATTGCTAATTATGAATAAGATACATTCAATAACTACATATGCTATAAGAAAAAACCTAGTACGCGCAGGATGTCTCATAAATGTCAATAATGAACATATTTTAGGAAAAATCAAATTGAGTACTATGATATCCTCGGATTCATCTCTCAACAAAACTTGGAGATAAAGGGAAAATTCCAAATGGGACAAGAAAATAAAAGTGAGAAGAAAAATCTTATCTTAACCAAATCAACATTATACGAACGGAGATAATATAAAAACTAGCTAAATGGTAAAATGTTTGCATTTCGATTTGGTTAAGTGCCCATTTCCATAAGGAAGACATATTGACATATTTTCTAGAGCAATGAGAAGCCATGCAACCTATGTGCAAGTGCCTATAGATGCAATCACTTAGGACAACACAAAATTAAAATTTCAACCAGAAAGACACATACAAATGCAACCCATCACCGTCCTGTCACCTATGTAGCAACATATTCAGCAATAATATAAACTTAGAGAAGCACTATATATTTCTTGTATTATCCCCAAGCATTGGAATGGCAAATTTTTGCAAGTAGCAGGAAAAGGCTAAATATATAAGAAACCACGGAAATAAGTCTGCAACATCAACCGGATAAATATGCAACACTAATTGAAGAGGATAAAACCCGCCAGATCCATCGCGGCCCACCAACATCGAGCCCGGTTCAGTCCGATCCGGTTGGGATCGAAGCAAGTCGCCCGATAGTTTGCGGACCAAAATTTGACAACCCAGTAAGGGCATATAAAGGATTCGCCAGTCTACGGGAGAAACGGACGTGGGCATCCCGGGTGCTGGATGACTCTCCAGCGACTGAACTTTACTCCCACCATTATAGACCTCTTCTCCGATAAGGACGAGGTCACACCTACTATGTTAGGATCCTCGCTCCGAGATCATACTTCCTGATTAAACAAAAGCGTAATGTGAAACTCCACCCACGATCAAGGAGGCGTTATTCCGCGACTTATGTCTTTCCCTGTTAGTAAACAGATCTCTATCGCCAGAGTGACCTATATAAATAGGTCTGCGGTCAGATGACAGGACGGATAAGAGGATAGAGACACAAAAGAGGGATACCTAAACACACGCAGAGAAAAAGGAGATCGACAGGAAGACGAAAGTAAAAGCTCGTTGAGGGAAGCTAGCTCCATCGTTTCATCGTGTTCCCTCGACTCATCGAGCACATCATGTGCCCAGTAAGCACTCTCCTAGCACTCATCAGGCGCGGCGAGCACCTCCAAGGACTTGGCTCCTACTCCTAATCTTATTCACTCTACTCTCATGCTCTCTCTCCCTCTCTGCCTCATGTTGTTCTTAACCTCAACGTGATCCTGACTTAAACATCGGAGGGTTGTCCATTGGGATCATGCCCAAAGCTCTTTCTGGCGCTATCTTTCTAATGCTTGCAGGTTTCCACGGGTGGCTGGATGTCCTTCCCTAATTAAACAAATCTTAAAAGTGTGGTATGAGGTATGTGGACTATTTTTCCATCTCTACACTAATCAAAATGTTAAGAACACTCAAACAAAGAGAGATGACAAATAAGGGCACGATAGGGAGGATTTGAACTATGGAATCCAATGGCAACAAAACCTTATGCTAGTTGCAGAATGAGAACTATGCACAACAAAATGAACTCAGGAAGAACTAAATCGAACAAGTACCTAAATTAGCAAAATGGACCTAGGAAAAAATCGAATAAGTACCTCAATTAACAAAATGGAGTGGAGTTCACCGTCGCCAAGCACCGGTCACAAAGGGGTAAGGAGGAGGAATGCCGAGCCACCGAGGAGGGGGAGAACGTCAAGCCGCCTAGGAGGGGAGATTGTGATTGCCAGTCACGGAGAAGGAGGGAAGTTCCTTGTCGTCGATCGCAAGGGAGGGCCGGGGAGGAATGTCGAGCCGCTCGACACCACCACCTGCTTTCAGCCTCATCAACTGGCTCTACCCTTCTACATACGCGAAGGAGAGGTTCAGGTTGCCAGCGTACTGATGCTCAACACTGTCGTTCACTACAAGAAAAAGCGCGAATAGCGACCGACGTTTCGGTCGCTATTCGGTCTCTGATCGGTCGCAACAAGGCACTGCGACCGAACTGACACCAATTTGCGACCGAATATATCGGTCGCTATATCATGGTCGCTAAATAGCGACCGATACCTATCGGTCGCAGAATAGGTCGCAGTTAGAGACCGATGCCTATCGGTCGCCGAATCTGTCTCTGATAGCGACCGCTATAAATCGGTCGCCGAATCGGTCGCTATAAGCGACCGACAAACATCGGTCGCAGGATCGGTCTCTAACTGTTCGGTCACAAATATGGTCGCTATTCGGTCGCTATACCGCATAGACGGTGGCTACCATGGTCTCTGTAGGAAGCGACCGAATGGGGTTCGGTCCCTATTCGGTCGCTAAGTTTGTAGTTTTTTTTTTTATAAATTTATATAAACTGATAAATAAATTACCTGATAAATAACAAATTCATAACATAAATATAAAATCAACTACACAAATCACAATATCGACAAATCTCAAATTCATCACATACAAACACCTGATAAATAACAATTTCATAAAACAATAGTAAATCAACTACACGGATCACAATCTCCACGAACCTCAAATTACACACAACTAAAATAAAATCACAAATTAATCATACATCCATAATCATACATCCATAATAATAAAATAACAACATACACACAACTAAAATAAAATCACAAATCCTCCACATATGTCTCATCCTGGTCGTCGTCTCGTCCAACATCATCCTGGTCGTCGTCTCGTCCAACATATCGCGACGGATGATCCTGTATATCATTTAAAAAAATTATAATCAAATCCTTAATAAAGAAATCAAGCATTAACAAGAGTATGCCAATAGTTTAAGCCAGCTCATTTTCATATATATAAATACACACACACAATATATAAGTTCAATAATCAAATTGTATTTTAAAAATGAACTTTGAGCGCCGAGCTCAAATCGGGCATCCGATTTGGATTCCGTCAGTTCTGACAAGTCACTTTCATCTCCCCGGTCGTATTGGAATGACCGGCACGGCCATCCGACCGGTATTTCAAATTTTAGACCCCCGGACCCGTCCTAACAGTTCATTTAAACTAAGTGTATTTTAAAAATGAACTTTGAGCGCCGAGCTCAAATCGGGCATCCGATTTGGATTCCGTCAGTTCTGACAAGTCACTTTCATCTCCCCGGTCGTATTGGAATGACCGGCACGGCCATCCGACCGGTATTTCAAATTTTAGACACCCGGACCCGTCCTAACAGTTCATTTAAACTAAGTGTATTTTAAAAATGAACTTTGAGCGCCGAGCTCAAACCGGGCATCCGATTTGGATTCCGTCAGTTCTGACAAGTCACTTTCATCTCCCCGGTCGTATTGGAATGACCGGCACGGCCATCCGACCGGTATTTCAAATTTTAGACCCCCGGACCCGTCCTAACAGTTCATTTAAACTAAGTGTATTTTAAAAATGAACTTTGAGCGCCGAGCTCAAATCGGGCATCCGATTTGGATTCCGTCAGTTCTGACAAGTCACTTTCATCTCCCCGGTCGTATTGGAATGACCGGCACGGCCATCCGACCGGTATTTCAAATTTTAGACACCCGGACCCGTCCTAACAGTTCATTTAAACTAAGTGTATTTTAAAAATGAACTTTGAGCGCCGAGCTCAAACCGGGCATCCGATTTGGATTCCGTCAGTTCTGACAAGTCACTTTCATCTCCCCGGTCATATTGGAATGACCGGCACGGCCATCCGACCGGTATTTCAAATTTTAGACCCCCGGACCCGTCCTAACAGTTCATTTAAACTAAGTGTATTTTAAAAATGAAGTTTGAGCGCCGAGCTCAAACCGGGCATCCGATTTGGATTCCGTCAGTTCTGACAAGTCACTTTCATCTCCCCGGTCGTATTGGAATGACCGGCACGGCCATCCGACCGGTATTTCAAATTTTAGACCCCCGGACCCGTCCTAACAGTTCATTTGAACTAAGTGTATTTTAAAAATGAAGTTTGAGCGCCGAGCTCAAACCGGGCATCCTATTTGGATTCCGTCAGTTCTGACAAGTCACTTTCATCTCCCCGGTCGTATTGGAATGACCGGCACGGCCATCCGACCGGTATTTCAAATTTTAGACCCCCGGACCCGTCCTAACAGTTCATTTAAACTAAGTGTATTTTAAAAATGAACTTTGAGCGCCGAGCTCAAATCGGGCATCCGATTTGGATTCCGTCAGTTCTGACAAGTCACTTTCATCTCCCCGGTCGTATTGGAATGACCGGCACGGCCATCCGACCGGTATTTCAAATTTTAGACACCCGGACCCGTCCTAACAGTTCATTTAAACTAAGTGTATTTTAAAAATGAACTTTGAGCGCCGAGCTCAAACCGGGCATCCGATTTGGATTCCGTCAGTTCTGACAAGTCACTTTCATCTCCCCGGTCGTATTGGAATGACCGGCACGGCCATCCGACCGGTATTTCAAATTTTAGACCCCCGGACCCGTCCTAACAGTTCATTTAAACTAAGTGTATTTTAAAAATGAACTTTGAGCGCCGAGCTCAAATCGGGCATCCGATTTGGATTCCGTCAGTTCTGACAAGTCACTTTCATCTCCCCGGTCGTATTGGAATGACCGGCACGGCCATCCGACCGGTATTTCAAATTTTAGACACCCGGACCCGTCCTAACAGTTCATTTAAACTAAGTGTATTTTAAAAATGAACTTTGAGCGCCGAGCTCAAACCGGGCATCCGATTTGGATTCCGTCAGTTCTGACAAGTCACTTTCATCTCCCCGGTCGTATTGGAATGACCGGCACGGCCATCCGACCGGTATTTCAAATTTTAGACCCCCGGACCCGTCCTAACAGTTCATTTAAACTAAGTGTATTTTAAAAATGAACTTTGAGCGCCGAGCTCAAATCGGGCATCCGATTTGGATTCCGTCAGTTCTGACAAGTCACTTTCATCTCCCCGGTCGTATTGGAATGACCGGCACGGCCATCCGACCGGTATTTCAAATTTTAGACACCCGGACCCGTCCTAACAGTTCATTTAAACTAAGTGTATTTTAAAAATGAACTTTGAGCGCCGAGCTCAAACCGGGCATCCGATTTGGATTCCGTCAGTTCTGACAAGTCACTTTCATCTCCCCGGTCGTATTGGAATGACCGGCACGGCCATCCGACCGGTATTTCAAATTTTAGACCCCCGGACCCGTCCTAACAGTTCATTTAAACTAAGTGTATTTTAAAAATGAACTTTGAGCGCCGAGCTCAAACCGGGCATCCGATTTGGATTCCGTCAGTTCTGACAAGTCACTTTCATCTCCCCGGTCGTATTGGAATGACCGGCACGGCCATCCGACCGGTATTTCAAATTTTAGACACCCGGACCCGTCCTAACAGTTCATTTAAACTAAGTGTATTTTAAAAATGAACTTTGAGCGCCGAGCTCAAACCGGGCATCCGATTTGGATTCCGTCAGTTCTGACAAGTCACTTTCATCTCCCCGGTCGTATTGGAATGACCGGCACGGCCATCCGACCGGTATTTCAAATTTTAGACCCCCGGACCCGTCCTAACAGTTCATTTAAACTAAGTGTATTTTAAAAATGAACTTTGAGCGCCGAGCTCAAACCGGGCATCCGATTTGGATTCCGTCAGTTCTGACAAGTCACTTTCATCTCCCCGGTCGTATTGGAATGACCGGCACGGCCATCCGACCGGTATTTCAAATTTTAGACCCCCGGACCCGTCCTAACAGTTCATTTAAACTAAGTGTATTTTAAAAATGAACTTTGAGCGCCGAGCTCAAACCGGGCATCCGATTTGGATTCCGTCAGTTCTGACAAGTCACTTTCATCTCCCCGGTCGTATTGGAATGACCGGCACGGCCATCCGACCGGTATTTCAAATTTTAGACCCCCGGACCCGTCCTAACAGTTCATTTAAACTAAGTGTATTTTAAAAATGAACTTTGAGCGCCGAGCTCAAATCGGGCATCCGATTTGGATTCCGTCAGTTCTGACAAGTCACTTTCATCTCCCCGGTCGTATTGGAATGACCGGCACGGCCATCCGACCGGTATTTCAAATTTTAGACCCCCGGACCCGTCCTAACAGTTCATTTAAACTAAGTGTATTTTAAAAATGAACTTTGAGCGCCGAGCTCAAACCGGGCATCCGATTTGGATTCCGTCAGTTCTGACAAGTCACTTTCATCTCCCCGGTCGTATTGGAATGACCGGCACGGCCATCCGACCGGTATTTCAAATTTTAGACCCCCGGACCCGTCCTAACAGTTCATTTAAACTAAGTGTATTTTAAAAATGAACTTTGAGCGCCGAGCTCAAATCGGGCATCCGATTTGGATTCCGTCAGTTCTGACAAGTCACTTTCATCTCCCCGGTCGTATTGGAATGACCGGCACGGCCATCCGACCGGTATTTCAAATTTTAGACCCCCGGACCCGTCCTAACAGTTCATTTAAACTAAGTGTATTTTAAAAATGAACTTTGAGCGCCGAGCTCAAACCGGGCATCCGATTTGGATTCCGTCAGTTCTGACAAGTCACTTTCATCTCCCCGGTCGTATTGGAATGACCGGCACGGCCATCCGACCGGTATTTCAAATTTTAGACCCCCGGACCCGTCCTAACAGTTCATTTAAACTAAGTGTATTTTAAAAATGAACTTTGAGCGCCGAGCTCAAATCGGGCATCCGATTTGGATTCCGTCAGTTCTGACAAGTCACTTTCATCTCCCCGGTCGTATTGGAATGACCGGCACGGCCATCCGACCGGTATTTCAAATTTTAGACCCCCGGACCCGTCCTAACAGTTCATTTAAACTAAGTGTATTTTAAAAATGAACTTTGAGCGCCGAGCTCAAACCGGGCATCCGATTTGGATTCCGTCAGTTCTGACAAGTCACTTTCATCTCCCCGGTCGTATTGGAATGACCGGCACGGCCATCCGACCGGTATTTCAAATTTTAGACCCCCGGACCCGTCCTAACAGTTCATTTAAACTAAGTGTATTTTAAAAATGAACTTTGAGCGCCGAGCTCAAATCGGGCATCCGATTTGGATTCCGTCAGTTCTGACAAGTCACTTTCATCTCCCCGGTCGTATTGGAATGACCGGCACGGCCATCCGACCGGTATTTCAAATTTTAGACACCCGGACCCGTCCTAACAGTTCATTTAAACTAAGTGTATTTTAAAAATGAACTTTGAGCGCCGAGCTCAAACCGGGCATCCGATTTGGATTCCGTCAGTTCTGACAAGTCACTTTCATCTCCCCGGTCGTATTGGAATGACCGGCACGGCCATCCGACCGGTATTTCAAATTTTAGACCCCCGGACCCGTCCTAACAGTTCATTTAAACTAAGTGTATTTTAAAAATGAACTTTGAGCGCCGAGCTCAAATCGGGCATCCGATTTGGATTCCGTCAGTTCTGACAAGTCACTTTCATCTCCCCGGTCGTATTGGAATGACCGGCACGGCCATCCGACCGGTATTTCAAATTTTAGACCCCCGGACCCGTCCTAACAGTTCATTTAAACTAAGTGTATTTTAAAAATGAACTTTGAGCGCCGAGCTCAAACCGGGCATCCGATTTGGATTCCGTCAGTTCTGACAAGTCACTTTCATCTCCCCGGTCGTATTGGAATGACCGGCACGGCCATCCGACCGGTATTTCAAATTTTAGACCCCCGGACCCGTCCTAACAGTTCATTTGAACTAAGTGTATTTTAAAAATGAAGTTTGAGCGCCGAGCTCAAACCGGGCATCCGATTTGGATTCCGTCAGTTCTGACAAGTCACTTTCATCTCCCCGGTCGTATTGGAATGACCGGCACGGCCATCCGACCGGTATTTCAAATTTTAGACACCCGGACCCGTCCTAACAGTTCATTTAAACTAAGTGTATTTTAAAAATGAACTTTGAGCGCCGAGCTCAAACCGGGCATCCGATTTGGATTCCGTCAGTTCTGACAAGTCACTTTCATCTCCCCGGTCGTATTGGAATGACCGGCACGGCCATCCGACCGGTATTTCAAATTTTAGACCCCCGGACCCGTCCTAACAGTTCATTTAAACTAAGTGTATTTTAAAAATGAACTTTGAGCGCCGAGCTCAAACCGGGCATCCGATTTGGATTCCGTCAGTTCTGACAAGTCACTTTCATCTCCCCGGTCGTATTGGAATGACCGGCACGGCCATCCGACCGGTATTTCAAATTTTAGACCCCCGGACCCGTCCTAACAGTTCATTTAAACTAAGTGTATTTTAAAAATGAACTTTGAGCGCCGAGCTCAAACCGGGCATCCGATTTGGATTCCGTCAGTTCTGACAAGTCACTTTCATCTCCCCGGTCGTATTGGAATGACCGGCACGGCCATCCGACCGGTATTTCAAATTTTAGACCCCCGGACCCGTCCTAACAGTTCATTTAAACTAAGTGTATTTTAAAAATGAACTTTGAGCGCCGAGCTCAAATCGGGCATCCGATTTGGATTCCGTCAGTTCTGACAAGTCACTTTCATCTCCCCGGTCGTATTGGAATGACCGGCACGGCCATCCGACCGGTATTTCAAATTTTAGACACCCGGACCCGTCCTAACAGTTCATTTAAACTAAGTGTATTTTAAAAATGAACTTTGAGCGCCGAGCTCAAACCGGGCATCCGATTTGGATTCCGTCAGTTCTGACAAGTCACTTTCATCTCCCCGGTCGTATTGGAATGACCGGCACGGCCATCCGACCGGTATTTCAAATTTTAGACCCCCGGACCCGTCCTAACAGTTCATTTAAACTAAGTGTATTTTAAAAATGAACTTTGAGCGCCGAGCTCAAATCGGGCATCCGATTTGGATTCCGTCAGTTCTGACAAGTCACTTTCATCTCCCCGGTCGTATTGGAATGACCGGCACGGCCATCCGACCGGTATTTCAAATTTTAGACACCCGGACCCGTCCTAACAGTTCATTTAAACTAAGTGTATTTTAAAAATGAACTTTGAGCGCCGAGCTCAAACCGGGCATCCGATTTGGATTCCGTCAGTTCTGACAAGTCACTTTCATCTCCCCGGTCATATTGGAATGACCGGCACGGCCATCCGACCGGTATTTCAAATTTTAGACCCCCGGACCCGTCCTAACAGTTCATTTAAACTAAGTGTATTTTAAAAATGAAGTTTGAGCGCCGAGCTCAAACCGGGCATCCGATTTGGATTCCGTCAGTTCTGACAAGTCACTTTCATCTCCCCGGTCGTATTGGAATGACCGGCACGGCCATCCGACCGGTATTTCAAATTTTAGACCCCCGGACCCGTCCTAACAGTTCATTTGAACTAAGTGTATTTTAAAAATGAAGTTTGAGCGCCGAGCTCAAACCGGGCATCCTATTTGGATTCCGTCAGTTCTGACAAGTCACTTTCATCTCCCCGGTCGTATTGGAATGACCGGCATGGCCATCCGACCGGTATTTCAAATTTTAACTACTCTACGGTACATCCATGAACGATCTTCAGACATTTTCCCTATGCAAATGAAATGTAAACACACAAAACTTTAACATGTTTAACAAAATAAAAACTCCAACCCTTTCCTCACATCGTCCATCTCTGCCATTTTAAATAGGAAGGAAATATCATTTAGATTTTCACTTTTTAACCCATCTGTGAAGGTTTGATCGCACGATTAATTACTATATGTGTTGTGTTATTTGCTAAAAATTTCGGCAGCATCTCCTCACACCTCTCCGATATACCACAAAATATTTATTGATTAAGAAATTTTCTTAAACACTTACTAATAAGTGGTTAAGAAAATAATCAAAATCAATAAAGGTATATCAGAGAGGAATGAGAAGACGCATCCAGCCAAAATTTTTAACAAACAACACAAACACATATAGTAATTAACCACCTAAGTGCGATCAAACATTCACAGACTGTCCAAACGGGACAATTCAAGACTTTGAGTTAGATATACACATTCTCATCATTCAAAATGAGAACGTGCACATCAATCCCAAAGTCTTGAACGGGTAGATTGATTGACACGGGCTTAACACGCTCTCCTAAGATACGTGCAATGTTAGGTTGCACCCACGCATCTCAGCTAACATACAACACCCAACTAATTAAATATTGACAAGATACTAACACATTCTAAAAACATAGCAATAACATGTGAAATTGACAATACATGTACACAATGAAAACATGAATTTTATTGTAACATCCAACACATTCAGTTAATTTTCTTGGTCGGCTGTACCATCCCAACCTTATGAGTTTGATAGGGTACTGTTTGGAGGATGACCACCGGCTGCTGGTGTATGAGTTCATGCCACGGGGAAGCCTGGAGAACCATCTTTTTAGGAGTATGTCTGTTTCGATTATTCTCTGCACCGTTTGGTTTGCTGACTCATTTAGGCACCTGTTTTCTTAAAGAAAAAAAATTGCAATGCGCAGTGGCCTCACCTTTTACCCAATGGTTACCTACGTAGTTCTTTTGAATCAGTTTTTGAACCCCACAATGTCGATTCTGCAGGGGGTTCATACTTCCAGCCTCTCTCCTGGAACCTTAGGATGAAGGTTGCTCTTGGAGCCGCAAAGGGGCTGGCCTTTCTGCATGGTGCTGAAACAAAGGTTATATATCGGGATTTTAAGACATCAAATGTGCTTCTTGATTCAGTAAGTGGAGACCCTTGTCTTATAGTTGATGGATGATATGTTTTCTTGATTAACGTTCCCCGTCATGATGTTCTGCCTCTCAAATCCCTTCTTTGCAAACCTACAAAATTATAATGCCAAGCTTTCCGACTTTGGCTTGGCAAAAGATGGACCAACTGGTAACAAGAGCCATGTGTCAACTAGGGTCATGGGAACATACGGATATGCTGCTCCTGAGTACCTTGCAACAGGTAAACCTTTGGTTCCAAACTGCTTGTATGTCCCTCCATCTTTTTGTCTTTAGGTGTTCCATTTTCAAGTGCTGATCAGTGTGTCTCAGATTTTTGGATGGCATTTGTCTTGCTTTTTTTTTTCTCTGTGGGTAACAAGATGCCATTTTCTCTTCGTAAATGAGAAAATTGTGCCGAAATGACACGAGGAGTCGGCAAATAATTCGGATTAAAACAGAAACTGAGTTGGTAAGGGACCTTGAATAAAACATAGATTACCCATGAATTTCTCCTTGAATAAAGTGTTGACAGCTCAGGAATATTTGATCTGGAGAGTGATAGTATTGTCCATTGGCATGATTAAGATTCTCTAGTGTAATATTTGATTGTCATCTCCGAGATATTTTTGGAGTGAATTAGGGGCGGGTATATCACCCCGACTGACCCACTCCTAACCCACCTCGGGTGATTTATTTCACCCCTTTTTAAGAATTCACATACCCTAACTTTATCTCTAACCGACTCCGATTAAGAAAAAAAAACGAACTAAATAAGAATAACTCGTCTCACCCTAATTAATCTATCGTAATCGGATTTACTTCTTTATCAAAGTGGCCCTACGAAATTAGTCCATCGCTTGCGGGTCGTGACAAAGTGCCTTCAAACGTTAAGATTGCGTTTGAGAACGCAGATAGAAAAAGAGGCCATGGAATGATTATTTAAGCCTCAGTCTTTAAATAAAACTCTAGTGACACGTATTACATCTGTTGAATTTTTACACTATTTTTGGTTCTCATAAGAATGATGGGGTCATATGTAGAGTTCATCTTGTACCTTTGCTTTAAAATTCTCATAATCCAATGTTTGGATTTGTTGGTTCTCAAGTTCTTGGATTTTGGGTTTGCTACAGTTTTAAATCGAAAAATAAGAATTGGGGAAAATACATGACACAATAAATGGACTGCATATTGAAGCCTGAACATTAATAACGGACCGGACAAACTAAAAAGATAATCTTATAATATTTCACACTATTTTACAGGAGAACAAATGATATGTGGACACCATCTCAAGAGTCTTAAATAAATCAGGTTCATTGCACGAGCATAGCCCCTCCCCCGGAGCCCCTCCACCGGAGCCCCTCCCCCTCCACCGGAGCCCCTCCCCCTGCGCAGCCCCCCCTCCACCGGAGCCCCTCCCCCTGCGCAACCCCCTCCCCTCCACCGGAGCCCCTCCCCCTGCGCAACCCCCTCCCCTCCACCGGAGCCCCCTCCCCCTCACCCCTGCGGAGCCCCCTCCCCTCCACCGGAGCCCATCCCCCTGCGCAGCCCCCCCTCCACCGGAGCCCCTCCCCCTGCGCAGCCCCCTCCCCTCCACCGGAGCCCCCTCCCCCTCACCCCACCGGAGCCCCTCCCCCTGCGCAGCCCCCTCCCGTCCACCGGAGCCCCCTCCCCCTCACCCCTGCGGAGCCCCCTCCCCTCCACCGGAGCCCCTCCCCCTCCCCTGCGCAGCCCCCTCCCCCTCCCCTGCGGAGCCCCCTCCCCCTCACCCGAGCTCCACCCCCCCTCCCAGACCAACCTCCCCCGCCACCCCCTCCCACCGAAACCCCCCTCACTGGAACCCCTCCAAGAAGAAAAAAAATGAGAAATAGGGCATGGTCGATGGCCGGCGGGGAGGGAGAGGGGGGGGGAGAGAGGCGCGGGGCTGGAGGGAGAGGAGAGGGGGGGGAGATCGAGAGGGAGAGGACTTACCAGACCGAGGAGGGTGACGACGAGGACGACGGGGACCGACGAGGTCGACGGCGAGGATGGTGCGGGGCTGGCCGAGACAGCGAGCTCCGGCGTCCGTCCACCACCACGCCGCTCGCCACGCCCGTGGCCGCAAGGCAGAGGGGGGGGGGGGGAGGGCGAGGGGGCCGGAGGGGGAGGGGAGAGCTCCGGTGGAGGAAGGGTTATCAGAAGTAAATGCAGGGGGGAGATGGTCGCGGGGTAAATGCAGTCATATCAGCGACCGATTAGAGACCGAAATATATTCGGTCGCAACATCGGTCTCCAATTCGGTCGATTTTGAAAAAAAAGAGCCCGGAATAAATTCGAGCTAAATATAGCGACCGATTGGAGACCGAACTAAATTCGGTCGCCAAAACGGTCTCAGATATGCGACCGATTATTTCGGTCGCCGAATTGGTCTCTATTTGGGACCGACTAGCGACCGATTTAATCGGTCTCTAATTCGGTCGCTATAGCCACTTTTTCTTGTAGTGGTTGGCGATGACCCTAGCCAGTTTCACACTGATGTCGCTCAACATCCGCTCCTGTAGCGCCGCGATGCACCGGATGTCATACTCTATCTCCTTCATGCCCAGCTCGCAGACAGTAGCCATGTCACCACTAGTAGTGTTGCCACCATCTCACTCTGGATCCCCCTCTCCTGTCCATCGCCCTCATCTACTGGTGTTGCATTGGGGAAGGGAGAGCACACCAAAGACAGGGGGGTTAAGGTCGCTCCGCCTGCGAGAGGAAGGAAAGGGGGGCCCGTTCACGGACATCCGGCGACGCGAGCAGAGCAAGAACACGCGAACGAGGGTCGATGGGACGAACGAGTGCAAAAGCGACATTTGACCTTTTGAGTTAACTTGTTCCACCCCGAGAGGTGGGTTAATTTGTTCGAGATAAGTGACGGTTAACTCCTATTTAGCTTGGTTAACTTTTTTTGGTTGTCAAATTGAAAAGGGATAAGTTGGGAGTTATCCCTCAAACAAGTGGGGGATAACGCCCTATCAAAGTAAGGCTAAGAGATCGAATAACACAGCTTAACCCATTGTTACACTTACATAAATCAATCAGTTAGTGACATTTCCGGAATTGCCTTTGAGAAGGGGTGCGTTTGGCAGGGCTTTCAACCAGAAAGCCCCTTTGGATTATATGGGGATCAATGCCAAAGATTTAGGCTGCTCTTCTTCTAATTGGATTTGGGTTATAATAATTGCACTGTCGCACATCTTCCTCCTCAGATCCCGGTCTTTATGTATGTTTGGAAGTTCCATTCAAGAGCTTCCGTGGCAAACCTTTTTGGAAAACAATTGAATAGATGACAAGGGAAGTACAAAAGTGCTTCAGCTAGCTAGACAGGGACAAGGTCTCTCCTCCTCCATGTAACATGGAGGCAGGAGGCAGCTGTCATATGCGCGTGGGAGGAGCTAGGGCCAGCTGTCTGAAGGAATTCAACAATCTAGTTTAGTTGTGAGTGGTTACCCAAAAGAGATTGGGTCAGAGGGAGCTGGTGGAGAAACTACGGTTGAAGCTATCGTCCAATGGAAGTTGTGATCATCTAAGACTGACATGAGTTACGTTCTCAGTTGGAAATTAATCCACTAATGCCATGTGGGAATCATACATGTTCCATTTTGAAAAAAAAAACATTGGTCCCATGTAATTTAATTTGCATGACAATATGTTCGAAGTTGCTGTTATAAAAAATTTAATATATGGTAAAAGAAACTTTTCTGATATATGTAAGTTCAATTCTTGACCAAGATAACCTCATTTTCGCCCAAGAGGTTAAATTGCTCATATGAGAGGAGTCCTCTCATTGTACATACCTTGTTTCCTCCCCATATGAGAGAGAGAGAGAGAGAGAGCAAGCATTGGATGCTACTTTGGACCTTTTAGTATTATATAGATAGGATTTTGTTCCCCAAATTAGAAGTCATTTGATACTCCATCACCCCTAATAAAATCTCCCTATCCTGATGTAATAGCAGTTCGCATTTCGACCAATGCATCATCCGACCTCTTCTGTGTAACCCATGGACTCAGAGAGAGAGAGAGAGAGAGAGAGAGAGAATCTAATCTGATTTCTTTTTCATCACCAATCTGTAACAAATCACATATGAATGAGGCAATTCTTCACTCTGTCTCCACCCATTTATAAACCTAACACTCACATTCCAGTCCTTCTTCACCACATAATACTAATTAACATAGATGGTGCCCCTTATATAAAAAGGAAAAACCAAATCAAATTGAAGAGGACTCCTAATGTGATGATTTTTTTTCTTTGGATGTCAGAGAACTTAGGCTGCGTTTGTAATGGATAGTGAGAGTGGGAGTTTTTTCAAAATCCCTAGAAAGAGAGGAACATGCCTTTAGATAGTTTTTTGAGATTTTGAACTCTCCTCCTTTTTTCTTTCCATCTCTCTTTAAATCTCGAAATTTACATAAAATAAAAGTTGATTAAAATATTTAAAAATATTTTTAAGGGACTAGAGATTATAATGATTAGAATTTTTAAAACTTTTTCTAACACCCGAACGCTACCTTAGCAAAGTGGTTTTTCTGACTTTAAGGGGGGTGTGAGGCCCAATACAATCACTCATTCAGGCTGCGGCCGTTCGCCCATTAGAACCCCCGGCCGTTCGCCCATTAGAACCCCAACATCCCCCCCCCGGCAGTATGAGGCCCAATACAAGCACTCATTCTGACTGCGCCCGTTAGCCCATTAGAACCCCAACACCCCCAATAGGCCTATTGGCCATTCAAACGGAAGACACGCCATTACGGTGTAAAAACAGAAGACATGACCACTCTCGCCAGGAAGCTGAAGACGCCCACCACCGCCTCCACCCTTCCCTCCCTCTCAAGCCCGTCCCCGCCCTCCCCGGCAGCCATCGACCACGTCGCCAAGCTCATCAACGACCATCCCTTCCCCACTCGCCCCCTCCGCCCCCTCCTCGAGCGCCACCTCCTCTCCCCCGCCCTCGTCGAGGCCGTCCTCGGCCGCCTCTTCCGCGGCCACGCCAGCGGCCTCAAGGCCCTCGAGCTCTGCCGCTTCTCCCTCCGGGACCCGGCCCTCCGCCCCACCCCTCGCGCCTTCGACGCCGCCCTCCACGCCCTCGCCCGCATGCGGGACTTCGACCGCGCGTGGGACCTCCTGGGGGACGCACGGGTCGAGCACCCTTTCGCTCATCTCCCGCAGGTCCCTGGGCATCGTCCTCTCCAAGTACGCCAAGTTCCGGTCTTTCGAGGACACCATGGACGCCTTCGACCGGATGGAGAAGAAGGTCTTCGCCGGGAGGGAGTTCGGCGTCGACGAGTTCAACGTGCTCCTCAGGGCCTTCTGCGCGCAGAAGCGGGTGCTGGAGGCGCGGGCCGTGTTCCGGAAGCTCTACTCCAGGTTCCCCCCAAACGCCCGGACGATGAACACGCTGCTTCTGGGTTTCAAGGAGACGGGTAACGTGATGGCCCTGGACTTGTTCTACCACGAGACGATCCTGAGGGGGTTCACCCCGGACGCCATCACCTTCAACATCCGGATCGACGCCTACTGCAAGAAGGGCCAGATGCACGACGCAACGCAGCTGCTAGAAGAGATGGAGAAGAGAAATTGCCCACCCACGTTGGAGACGATGACCACGTTGGTCCACGGCGCGAGCATCGCCAGGAACCCGTTCCTTGCTCGCCGCCTGTTCGACGAAATCTCTATGAGAAACTTGCGCCCCGACACCGGCGCTTATAACGCCTTGATGACTTCGCTGGTGAGAGCGAGGGATCTGACCTCTGCGATGGAGTTGATGAAGGAGATGGAAGCAAAGGGTATCGAGCACGACGACAGGACTTACTATACATTGTTATGGGGGTTAAAGAAATTTGGGGGTATCGACAGCGTTTGCAACCTCTACAGGAGGATGGCCGAGAAGGATTTTGTGCCCAAGGCGCGGACGGTGGTGTCGCTGATGAAGTTCTTCTGTGAGAACAGGCTACCGGACATGGGACTGGACCTCTGGAACTACATGGTGAGCAAGGGGTGTTGCCCTCATGGGCATGCCCTGGACCTGTTGGTGACTGCACTGTGCTGCAGAGGGAAGGTGGAAGATGCATACGAGTGTTTTAAGCAGGTGGTGGAGAGGGGAAGGTGCCCAACTGAGAGGGGTTTCAGAGTGATGGAGGGGTTTTTGGTGCGGCAAGGTGAGGCACAGAGGTTGGAGGAGCTTAGGGGGATGTTGCTAGAGCTGCAAAATGTTGGGATTCCTTCAACAAGGCGGGCATCTTGCCACTCTTCTATTACTGCTCTGGCTTGACGGAGTTGACAACTCTTGCTCTGTGTCTACCAGAAGTGAGAATTTTTGTGTTATTTTGAATTTTTTTTTCAAATCTGTACATTATAATTTATAATGTATAACTCTTTGGTCCCCTGGCAGTGGGGGAGTGGAGGTCTGGGGTTCAATTCTGAGTTTATCCCCTTCCTGTTAAAAAAAAGAAAAGAGTATTTATCGGAAAAAAATGTATAACTCTTTGAGCTAATGTTGCTGGTTTTTGGAATTCAAAACTAAAAATCTTGGAACTGCAATGAGACAATAGTTGGACCTGGGTATTAAGCCAATATATGATCCAGCTTCTAGGATTCAGAGTTACAAGAATTTCACTGATTTTTTTTTGTTTAATTTAGTGAAGCTAGTACTTCGCTATTAACCCATGAACATTGGGGGACTAAAATTTGGCTGCTTTTCTCTGACTATTTTTCCAATGCCATTCCTTTTGTCATCCTACCATCTTCTTTTCTTTGAAAATTGAATGATAGTAAGTTTTGAACGTAAGATCACTGCTCTTTCCATACATAGACTGTCATTGGGCTGCTAAGGCCACGTTTAGATCTACTCCTAGGAAAGAAAAAAAAAATTGAAAATCTGACTTCTGACAGATGTCCTGACCCGCCATTGATTCCACTTGATTGGTTGCACAATTCATGGAATTGGTTTCACAAACCATGATGGCATTTTGGGTACAATGTGTGTCTTTGGGGACATAAAGTTCTATTGACATATCTGCCCCCCCCAAGAGGATGAATTACTGTAAAAAGATTGAAAAATGAGGGTAATATTGACGTTTCTCCTTCGAGAATCGTCTGGGTGGGTCAAAAAGTTGGCCACGGCGAGTTTCTCCAGCTCTTGGGTGAATCGGATTATTGTGTCGGGCTATCTCTCCTTGGAGAATTCATATGCATGAAAGCCCGTGCCCATAAAACGTTGTTTGGAATAGCTTAAATCTTGAGAGGGATTTTAATGATTAAAATCTCCTCTAAAGTGCAACCAAACGTGGCGGAAGCCTAAACGTAGTGAAATAATGACATTATAATTTTCTATCTTAGGGTGCGTTTGAGAGCGCCCTTATTCATTCTCTAAGGGCGAATTTGATAACGGGTTAGGTTAGGGGCGGGTGGCCTACCCGGGGTGGCCCACCCGACCCCTAACTCTAACCGGGGTGGATTAACTCATTCCACCTATTTCCTAAGAATGAGTTAATCCACTTTAACCCTATCTGACCCCGGTTAAGAAAAAAAATATCAAACTAGGAATAACCCACCTGACCCCGGTTAACCTATCCTACCCGAGCTTAACCGGTTGTCAAACAGGGCCTAAAAAATTGGTTGACCGTGCAAATGACAGAGAAAAACAGGATTTGTAATAATTTAAAATCCACGTAATCTTCTTCACACCGGCTTTTGAAGATTATAAGAAGAAGTTTAATTTTGTATCTGAGACTTCTTTCCTCTGATTTTTTTTAAACCCGCCAAAACCCAGTTGCAACGTTTCATTTGATAAAACTTAAAGTAGTCAAAAGATTTTCACTCGAAAAGCAGCGCCCATCGTGTTTTCAAACGGGGCCTTAATGATATTTCTCAATTCTCATCATCGAATTATAGTCCACTCCTGTAACACCTTGAGCCAATCATAGCTCAAACCCATTGCCAACCTTGCATCCGAATTAATAAATGCATGTCTGCCCTGTGGCTCACATCGAAATTATACCTAAAATTGATAATGCTGGTGAAGAAGGGCGTCTTTTTTCCCTAGTGCATGGTGGCAAGACTCTTTCCGATGATTAAATAATAATTCTTTTTTGATCACTTGATCTATTCCTTGGTAAAGTAAAACTTCATCTTAGTTTTTACTATGTAATACAAAAGAGACCGAGCTCGTTGACACAATTGATTCTCACATCAGTAAAAAAAAAAAACACAAACAAATAAGCAGTCAAGAAGAAGAAGAATCTTCCTATTTAAGAATGTGATCTTCTAAACGATGTTGTTAATTAATATGTGTCACAACTGAGGTTCCCCTCCCACTATTGAGATAAGGATAGATCATAGTTCGTTGGCTCGGTCCGAGTTGGGATGACTCGGGAGGATTTCTTCGGATCTACGAAAATCTAAAATATGATCCCGTCGGCTCGGACCGAGTCACTCCTCTCTCCCTCTCTAGCTTTCTCTGCGACTTTCTAAGTGTGCTCCGACGATGATTTGGTGTTGGTGGCAAAGATTCGACAGTGGTAGATGAGATCCGGTGATGATGACGATGATCCAGTCAAAAGAGACGTTGCCAGTCACGGTGGGAGACTGTCAGGGGTGGGGCAGAGAAGTCGAGGTGGGTTACCAGGGTGAGGGGTGTCGGGGTGGGGGAAGAAATCGATGCCGGGGGTGAGAGGGTGACAAGATGGGAAAAAAAGGTCTATCGGGTGGGATGGGCGATCCCGATCTGGTACAGCTCACCGAGTCAACAAACCTTTGGATAGATAGATTTGACTTAACCTGAAATCTCCGTTCCATGTGTTTAAAAAAAATGAGATAATTACGGCTTAAATTGTCTTTAGTTTGGACTTAATTCTAAGGATAAGAGATTATATTTAATAGGACTTAAAGTTAAGGATGCCGGTGCCTCCCATGCCCTCTTTAACATGTAGAATCGTTTGATTTGACGTTAAAAATATTGTAAACAATTATATTTTATTTGTGACACAGGCACGATGTTTTACAGTATTTTTACAACGTTTTGCATCAACAAGTTGTACGATGAGCTGTGACTTGCCACAAAACATCAGAAAATAACGTTTCTCGTAAGTGTGGAATGCCATAAATTATGTTATAATATTCTTCTTATGTTTAGAATGGCATAACTATTGGATTCTGAAATATGTTGATCCATGTAACACCTTTTTTAATAGATTTAGTTTTCAGTGTAAAACTATTAGAAACTAAAATTAAGATTTTAAAACCAGTGGATTTAGAATAAAAGTTTTATTTTTTATAAGTTTTAAAATCAGTGATCTCAAAATTAATATTTTATATTATTTTATGACTCACCGAATAACCCCAAAATTAACAATTACACTTTATCCCCATTGCCAAGAGGGAGAGCAAGAGGCTCACCCCCCGTTGTTTCGAATGTTTGGAGGCATTTGAAGATGGCCTGGATCTTAGGCCCGGCCCGAGAGCGGCTCCCTATTCTTCAAGCCCGGCCCGTAACGTCAAACTATTGAGCCTGAACTTGGCCCGGAATTCTTAGGGCTAAGGCCTGTTGGTCTACTTACTTATCCAATCCATTACAGTCCTACTTGCAGAAACAGTTAAGAGGCATACTTGTTATAAGGGGTGCAATTGAGCAAACATGTACGCTCGATAAATAACTCGTGAATATCCTGGATAAAAGATTATTTTGCCTCGTGAGACTATATAAATGGAACAAACTTGAATAACACATATATATCCTGTAATAATTCATTTGTAATTAGGTCACACCATATTTAATAATATAATTAATATACGGTTATAAGAGAGAAATAAGTTGATAAATAGTAAGTGATTTAAGATTATTTAGTATCCGAGACCTCGAGTTAGACTAGATTATTAAATAAGTCAAATTAGCTGGATAAGAGGTGGGTTCCATAATAAACTAACCAATCTTGAGCAATTAACATGTTATTTGGCTACTCTGCTCGATCGTTTTGCAGCCTTACAAGTGTTATACATCTAACTCTTCATTAAACCATGTCGGTCATACAAATTAAGTGTGTATTTTTGATCTCTTCCCTGGGTAATGTAGGCCAACGTGTCCCTAAAAGAGAGTGTACAGTCGATCTGCACATCCGAGTGTTCGGGTAAATGTTGCTCAACTGTCATTCTTCTGCATGTCCACCAAACCCTAACCCTGGCCTTTCAGGAAAACAGTTCAGATGACCCCTCTTTATAGCACCACCATTAGTAGTACTCCAAAATTTTCCAAACCAATAACCCCGTGGTCGTCTCGGGATTTTTTTTTTTTTTTGGACGATGTTGAATTTAGCATAGTGGTACTTGAGTATACACGGAATGTGATACAATTAATTGGGTTCAAATCCAATAACTCCCAACTCATGCGCATCCCTTTTCTCAAAACTAGTAGACTATGAGCTCAAATTCTTCGAGCATTAAATGTGAGTCGGATAAATTTTTTATAATACAAGCAATACATTCTACTATCATCTTGCTCCATGCTGCAGTAGAGTAGACCTGCAGGTGAATGGAGAGCAACCACGCATGCCCTATGTACATCTTGTCTAGAGCTATGTAATCTCCTTAATGTAGAATGTGGAGATGCATACCCCCCCTCCCCCCAGTGTAGAGGAAATGAAATCACTTACTCCTTCAGATGTACGCACGTACTTCAGAAGTCATTTCTGATGGTTTTACGTGAGATGGAAACACCATTCGTTGGACCTCTCCCCAAAATCCACATGCAGGCGTTTAAGCTCCGACTACATCCAAGTTAATGAAACAAGAAACTGCCATGCTGCATTGTTTCTTTACTGTACTGGCAACTCTTAATGTAGGGAATCTCGACAAAATTATTGGTGCAGGCGAGGCAGACAGTCAAAACGAAGCGAAAATAATTAGCGCCGTTTATGTTTGAATAACTAGCCATTACGATCTAATACATTATTTAATTTGAAGTTAAATTAATTATATTTTTTTAAATTACCTGTTTATATTACAATTGCCCCCGGCCCGGCCCTTTCCTGAAACATTAATTAAGTCTTTTTGCCGAATTAGAAATTACACATTCTTTTCCCCCTTGGCCGATCTAATCCCAAAATCTCAACATTGTGGCATTGCCTTGCACGAAAGAGAGTAAGAAGCTCAACCCAACTAATTGCTTCACCAACATTACACGAAGACTGCAACGTCAGAATGATCTTGCTGCTTCTCAAGGTCACATCTGGGGAATGCCTGAATGTGGTGGGCTTCCCACCCCCCAAAACAACCCACCCCCGCCTTTCACCACAGATCAGGCACATATATATATATAGCAGGGAGAAAGGGCATTTTACAGTTGCAGGTCTAGCCTCTATCTACATGTGCACCTTACATTACCACATCCTAATAAGAACATAATTACCATCAACTTGCGCAGCTCTAATTAAACCTGCTGCTTTCACCTGCATCAGCTTCTTTTCTTGACACCTAACCACAAATTTCAGAGCTGTGTCCATCACTGGGAACCCAGAAGCGATCGGAGAATATTCACCTGCAATTGAAGACAAATGACATAGCTCCCCACTTCAGACAGCAAGTCATCCACACCCATACCATTTCCCCCGGGGAGAATCCCTCTCAATGTCCCTATGCGGCCATGCAGCTTCTCATCTAGTCCTCTTGACAGCTTCCTCTTGGAGCTTGGGGTCCCACGGATTCTCCTCGGCTTCGCTGCTTTGTGCATGCTCAGCTGAGGCTTCGCATCCATAGGAGAATGGGTTGGAGCCAAAGGCCTGGAGATGAGCGGCAATCCCCAGAGCTCCTTCATGTCAAATGCACTCTTCTGTTTACAGGTGGAAGAAAGATTAGAAGTGGCCAGTTGCCTCGCCATGATGCTGTGGAATTTCTTCACCTTCATTCCTCGCTCAAGCTTCTGTCTCAAAGCGCGGCTCCACCCAAACCCACCAGCAGATGCAACCAGCGCCATGTTCACTTGAAACATCACAATCTTCTCGACTTCCTTTTCTTTGCTCCCCGGACAAGATCTAAGCTTCCCAATCTTTATTAGGGCTGGCAGCAGGTGAGCCAAGTACTTGTGGGAGAAGTTGGCAAGAAGGACCATGTTGGGTTCAAATGGGTTTACCCGCTTCCTCTTGCTTCCTTGCACCTCCATCAGAGCAGAGTGCGAGGGCAGCAGCTAAGTTTCTGTAGAAAACATACGTAAGAAGAAAGATGCCATGGGCTGTTGCAGCGTATAGACACAGCAAGCATGGAAGAGAAGCTACGACATGCATGCTACCCTAAACTCCACATTGAAACAGACATTTTATCAGGACATGACACTAGAAAGGGTTTTTTTTTTTCCCCTAAGAAGGATACACATAATAAAATAATTAGCAACTACAACAATGTCAACAAGTACGACCCTAGCATCATAGACAATAAACATGTTACTAATACTACAACGACAAACATAAAATTTTCCAACAAGCAACACCGTACAACATCAGTCAGTCTATACACATTCCTGAAGATTTTGCAATAGAAGCTTCATGAGGACATGACAATTAAAAATCGTTTTCTGGGATGGAGGCAAGCAGTAAAATATTTAGCAGATAGAGCAAGTCCTACTCCAGCGAGGGAAGCAATAGAAAATGTCGTAATACTACAATTGACAAGAATAAAAATTAGCCGAGCAGCGGCTACCACAACAGTCAGCCAATACATTCACAACAATTTTGCAGAACCATATCCTTTACAATCACGCTTAATTCTAACCTCATACTAACAGCGATAAACATGTATATACGGAAGGAAACTCAAGAGTGCCGGAAGAGTATACAACAGAGAAGAATGAACAGTGAAAAAAGCATGCAGTGAGAGGAGAAAAGAAAGCTTCTGGTACCTTACAGCTCCTGAGACCCTCTAGTGTTGGATGGAGCAGACATAGCTGGGCACCATTTTAAACACCTAGAATGCTAGGAGATGGCTGTGGTGGAGGGCAAAATAGACAAAGCCCCCACATGCCAGTGTCCAATTGAGGGCCAAAAGTCTTACCATCTGCATCCTAGACCTAGGCGTATGGAAGCCAGAAAAAGGAGAAATTATTGAAGGTGAAAGGAAAGACTTAGGGTACGCACAGAATTGCACGACAGCAATAGTAATTAGTGAATAGGAAAGACGAGGACCCCAGAGCAAAGCTGTGGAGTTTTTTTTTTTTTCTCTGGAGGTTCTGGCAGAGACGAGTTCAGATGATTTGTATGCAAAGAACAAGAGTGGGGAATGTGCCTTGAAGGAGCACATGGTTGCACATGCAGCCTTCGTTGCCTCCACCTACCAGATGGCTCCCCTTCCCCATGTGCCCCTGGGAACAAGACACTAGATCCTCTATAAATGCACTCACATGACTCCTACACAAGAAGTACCCTTCGCCTCTCCATCAAATCCCATGTGCCTCTCAAATGGCTATTCCCCCTCGTCTCACCAGAAGCAAAACTTCCATGATAACTTCATTTGCCATCCCAAATTCTCTCTCTCTCTCTCTCTCTCTCTCTCTCACACACACACACACACACACACACACACACACACACACGCACACGCACGCACGCACACCCACAATCGTGCACATTTTTGGGTTTGATTTGATCGAGTTAACGTGGTGATTTGGCCACCATGATTATGGGAGCTCTGAGGATACATTTAACCTAGACACATCACATGTCAATGAAATGGTCACTTATTTCTCAAAGCTGTACGGAGGCCCTTTGGCAAATGCACAAAAGTCCTAATCGTAAGGACATTTTGCAGTTGGCAAGATTGGCCTGGTTGGGTTCTCACCGAGGAACAGGATGACTATGGGATTTTTTTCCCCCATAGAAAACATGACGTGGCCTAGCTATAAGATGCGGTAATTCCACACTTCCCCCACTCTCAGCGCAAGAAGACAAAGAAAGACAAGAGTGGTGTCAGCATCTGTGCAGTTGTGTAACCTGAGAATGAAGTGATTGGTGAAAGATTGTGAACTACCTGGTGATGCAGGCTAGACTCACATGGGAACCGGAGTTATAGCGCTTTCACACAAGTTCCCTGGAGCAAAGTGGACGTCTACAGCACCCGTGCTCCTAATGTCATTGAGGGCTTTAATTCCTTCCCTCCCTCCACTCTTAAACATAGGAGATTAATACAACTATTCCTCACACACTTTCATTGCGAACTTAAAATTCATCGTTCTGAATGACAATGGGATACTACGGGTACGTATCCAATAGCTATAACAAAGCAGACCTCCATAAATTTCTTGGTATCTCTAGCTTGTGCAACTAATAGATTTTGCTATTGTTTATGATTAATTTGGAATTAATACGTAAACGACTGTATCTTTAAAACCAACACTCAAAAACAAGTATTGAATGATAGAGCTGTATCAGAATGCATTAAAAATAGCCTTACTGTTGTAGTAAATGCTAACACTTATACAGATGGACCACCACGCATAGCTAGCTACCAATGTACAACACTCCTTGTAAAATATCTGCTGCAGTCAGCTCATAACAGCCCTGACATGTTGGCCACTACAGATAGGAGAAAAGCTCAACATCACGGTGTATCAAAAAGATGAGAAAAACTTAGATGAAGCACCCACTTGGAAATATCAGAATTTGAAAACCCAAAGTTGCCAACAATTGGTCGAGCAGCGGAGTTACGGCCTCAAACATTAAAAGGCCGTAAACTCGATCGTCACAGGGTCCAAGAATCAGATATGTTTGAAACGACATGAAGATTTAGTGAGAAAGGTATCACAGGCGAAAGTTCACATATGAGTGACTTGTGCCCAAAGCTGAATTTGGGAATATATGGATAATGCAAAGATGTACACAGTGACAAGGTTCTAACTCTACAAGGAAAATCTAGGCAAGTAACAGCTGAGAAAGGAAAAGGCCTGCTCTTGTGCCTTACTCCTTCTACAATGGCCTAACAAATAAGGAAGAATGTGCTTCTCTCATTCACCACACAAATAGAACTAGATGTGCATGTGCCATTTGAATTGTTGGGAGCCGTACTCCCAAGTAAGGTCGAGCACATACCATATAAAAAGGGAAGCCTTGTGTAGAATCTATCGATGCCATGAGTTATCAGAAGATTAGATAGTTTTGGATCGATATGTTAACATCAGTGATGGGTCATAGTGGGTTAATACTAGTTTGTCCTTTTGGTGGTGTATAACATACGAGAAGTTCGTATCTTTTTAGATCTCGAGGAGAAGAATCTCAAATCGCAACTTCATGGCTTGTCTGCATATCGGCCACCCATAAAGGCCAGGGAAGATGATTCCAATGGTCTGCTACTAGCCGGAGGACCAATAAATCCCATAGAAACGATGATTGAGACAGAAGCCTATGGGCATCCCAGAATCTGATAATATATATTAATTTGCCTTTAACTTAAATCATATATCACCATGAAAGCCCAGAAGTTGTTCATTCTTTAGGTGCTTGGAATGAGTTATCAGCCTTTATTTTTCTTCCTTAACCAAACATTTTTAGGATGCTTCATGAGACCATCCTGCTCCTCCAACAAAATTAACCATCTTAGTAAGATGACACCAGAATCATGTCACAGATATGCTTTAGAAAGAGAACAGTGGTTTTTATGTAACTGACGTCGATAGTTCAAGTGCACGATCAAGTGCGATGGCAGATCCAACAGTGTCGGAGTCCGCAGACAAGGGCGATAAAGTTGTTGGCCCTACCCCGCTGTGGAAAAGATGATACATTTCTGACTACTGCCACTCTCTACAGAGAGAGAGAGAGAGAGAGAGAGAGAGAGAGAGAGAGAGAGAGAGAGAGAGAGAGAGAGAGAGAGATGCAGAGGACATTGCATTCCACTAACCAGGGCTGCCGCTGGTACAAAGCGGTGCCCGCTTGAACAAGGATATGGATGATGCAATGGGATTTTGCACTAGCCAAGCTGCTGGAGGTACAAACGGTGCCGGTCTGGACAAGGAGATTTCATTTCAGAGGCAATTAAGCAAACACCTGGCGATGAGCACGGTGGGATTCCCATCAACATGCACCTCTAGAACATATCAAGGACTGGGCACCACCGAATAGTTACTGACCGCGTTAGTTGACCTCAGCTTCACCCCTCCCCCAACGGTGTCCGAGCAGCTGACGCGGTCACAGCAGCGACGCGGCATGATCTGCTCTGGCCGACGCTGCAAGCTCTTGGCGGGCAGAGAGGGGCCGGCGCCGGGCCATGAGGAGCTGTCTGCACATGCCCTTGCATAGGATGTGACACAGCCGAGCAGCAACTGCACGTGGGACGGCTCTTCTCCTCTGTGCTGGCCCTCCCCGGGTGTCCTCTCCTTCTTCTTCTTCTTCTTCTTCTCCTTCTAATGGGGGGCCTCCAGACACCAGACAGCCAGCAGCTGGGGAGCCAAGCCCACAGGCCACAGCCACAAGGGCGCTACCGAGGAAATGCAGCCATGCACGTGTGCTGTTGTGCACGTACGCCAACGGATACCTTACAGGGTCAGATGGTGACCCTCTATCCTTTATGTGCGCCCTTTTCAAAAAGAATAATGTACATTTTTTTAAAAAATTTACGTGAACAATATTGATATATAGAAGTATATTAATGTGAAAATATTTTTTAAAAAAAAATCATAAGAACCTTCTTAAAGAGAAAGATAATATTGTGATTAGATGTGTTAAACAACCGCGATGCATGGATGGGACAAGTGGGCAGGTAATTGAGTGTTCGGGTGTAGAAACAGTGTGATTAAATGAGTTACACATGTATCCTTCCAAGTTCCATCACCAGCATAGGAGCTGTATGTGTGATCATATCCTTTACCGACATAACAGTAAGATTAAATGACCTGGTGCCGCCAAAAAATTAATCGGAAGACAAATGAAATTATCAGAGCAGAGAATCTGGTCTCTGGTGCTCGTCAGTTCGGTGGCAGACCGACTCATGTGCCCAAACCTACTAATCTTGTTAACCTGAGGTCAGATGGACTCGCTTTTCATGTCCTCCTCTTCCCCCCTCTCGCTTCAAGGTCATATTTGTATCACTATAAAATAGAGATATCAATGGATCGGG
This sequence comes from Amorphophallus konjac, assembly GCA_022559845.1. Lineage (NCBI taxonomy): Eukaryota > Viridiplantae > Streptophyta > Magnoliopsida > Alismatales > Araceae > Amorphophallus > Amorphophallus konjac. The sequence continues at coordinate 198,666,884 of CM040129.1, forward strand.
TTCGACTCGGGTAGATCAATACCATATCTTATCCGTAAAAATTTTACTAATACCATATCCGGATAGTATCATTTTATTTTCGTGGGTATGGATACGGTATATCCGTCACGGGTATGGATATATCCGCGGATATACGTATCTGTCCATAAAGCATGAGTCCACATTCACGTCTAAAGAAACGTGAGATTTATGAGAATTAGAAAAAAAGAAATCCGATCAATTCGTTCCTTTCTAAAGTAATTTTTATGTTTTATAAAAACGTCCTTATAATTTTAGCAAGAAGTCTAAACTCACAAACTCAACAAGACGGGCAACGGATTGAGTTAATGTCAAAATCATAGGCCTAACATGCACAATAAGTTATTAATAACGGGTTCGGATCGGGTACGGATTTGGGTGCACTAAATCCATACCCTATCTGAATATGAAACGGATATTTTAAACGTATCCGAACCCGAATCCACATATCCGTTTATTCGGATATTACCCGACCCATCACGGGTCAGGTAATGCGGGTAATCGAGTTTGCGGATATTTTTGACATCCCTAATGTAAAATGACATAAATACTTTGATTTTAGAATTATTCAAATAACTTAAAAAAGTGTTGTAAAATAAAATGATTATAAGATTTTGCAATTACATAAAGTTACAGTGTTTATGGTGAAACAGCAAGCCCCAAGCCCTAATTACCCTTTCACCCTCTCTAACCTCTTTGTCTAAACTTTCAGTTCTGATACCCTATTTTTATCTCTTTCTTGCGAGGTCAGTTGCCTCTTTCTTTGAGGAAGTTTCTTTCCACCGGCGTTCTTTTGGCGAGGATTTAGACATTGCGTCTCCCTTTTGATCGCCCCATTCCAGTTGGAGATATGTTCTTGTGCTTTCCATCTTAGTTTCATTAATCTTCTTATTACCACTTGGCCCTTGTATCCCCCCTGTCCTGTTCCTTTTCTTTCTGCACTTCTTAATGAAAAGTCGCTTGCCTGATGACCGGGGTGACACATCCTGTCCCTTCCGCAATGAAGGGATGAACGGACTCCCTCGCTCCCCCCTTGCAAATATTACCTTTGAGTTAAAAAAAACATGTGCAAAAAGTCAACTGTGTACCTCCTTTGGCTCTCCTTCAATCCTCTGTATACTTTTTTTAAAAATCAAAAGCCCTACCTAGTGATTAGTTGGAGAGTGCCTCCCAATCCGGGATACACTTAATTCCCCACCTAACACCTAGGGGGAGTATTATTGATAATTGAAGAAGAAAATAATTACAATAATCGGATGCTAGGCATACCTAGCTAATCTAACCTGCCCGCACCCTTGACCGAATTGGAAAATAGAGACCGTCGGCTACAGCCTGACATTGTAGAACTCGAGATGATTAGGCCTACGTCGATTGTTTCTTTTGCTCCTGCGGGCGGGCTGGAAAGAAGCATCATATTTCAGGCCCTGCTCATCAACCGAACCATCAAACTCGTCGTAGACATCATCATGAACCGGAGGGAGGAGATCATGTTGCAATGGTAGCGCGGAGGGGCCCCGGAGAGTCGGGAAAGGCTGCTGGCTGGGTATGTCACTGACAGAGCCATCGGCAGCCTGAACGGAAATAACAGGTAGTGGAAGAACGTCATCGCGAGGCACGTCGGGAGGGGGCGGCGAGGCCGACGGAGACGACGCCAAGGGCGCTGAAGCACTGCAGGGTCGAGGAAGGCCAGAAGCCCCAGGCCGAGAAAAGGTTGGAAGAGCGTTGATTTCATCCCTCATTGCACGAAGAGCAACCATACAGGCCAATCGGTCCGCTTCCTTAGGGAGGACGACAGTAGTCGGGCCCATCAGAGTAGCCGGGAAGGCCGGAGAAATACTATCAGGGGGAACTACTGGTTGGCCGAAGGCGAACTCTGTCCTCACCTTATCACTACCTTCAGAAGAAGCAGACACTACAGGGGGTGAAGAATGATCACGAGGTCCAACAGCCAGCTGTGGAGGAGGCAATTTATCGAGCACGTGGACGGCATAGCTGGAGCTTCCACAACCACGTCAGCCTGGAGCTGAGTAGAAGCATGGGGAACTTCAGCAACACGAACAGTTGGTGAGGCCGAAGAAGTACAGCAAGCCATCGGCACTTGCACAGGGGCAGAGGCAACAGAAACCACACGGGAAACACCACCAGAAGTGGTGACGAGGGAAGGAGTAACGAGCTGGGATGTGGCAACGACGATCACACGAGCAGATGGAGGGAGGCCTCCTGCACTTTGGACGGACACATGCGCAGCACCACCAGCTGCATCTGATAAGGCAGCGAGGGGAGGAGCCTCTGACTCAACGGAGGCACATGCAATCCTCTGTATACTTAACAGCGGGGACACCCTCGCAGTCTCCTTGAAGATTTCCACAATGCCTCTCCAAGACCAAAGGCCACATTACCCCTACAAGAAAAAACTACTGACAACAGTTGATTGGAGGGCAGAGCTGTGCATAAAAGCTCTTGTTTCTGAACGGTGTACATGCAAATTGCTTACTCTACACCTAGGTTCATATTAAGAAACAAAAAAAAAAAACAAGAAGGTCTTTGTTTCTTTTGTTTTCACCGGAACCCATGTGAGGGTAGGAGTCCATGGAGGGCTCTGCAGCCCATGGAAGAGACCCACACCCGCAGAGCCCAGAGTTGTTATCATATGTAACCTTCAAGTGGAACATATATTGTTTTAGTAGAGCTGATGGGAGGTGTTGGCTTTGTAGGAAAAAAGATAGAACTTAGAAGGTTGGAATTGCCTTTAACAAATCCCAAGCCACTATCTATGATCTCTTGGATGTAACAATGAAAAACCAGGTTGTTTATAACATAGCACCTCAGTTAGATCGAATTAATAGGAAAATATGAAGGGAATCTCGGTACCACAGGAATATATACCCAGGAACAGATTCTTTTATCACGATATATATATATATATGGAGGACCCAGGAACAGATTCTTTTATCACGGTATGGTTTCCTCACGACAGGAATAAGAGGAAATGCCCTGAGAGGAATGGTATCATCTAAATTTCATCTTTCGGTAGGAAAGTCTGACGGCAACTTTAGGAAGGAATCGTCGAAGATAGACGAAGCAAAACTGGCCACAATCGAAGTCTGACAAGTTTATGGCCCATTAACGCTAGCAAGAATATGTTCTTTTCCATAGGGCCCTTAGCCAGTCCCATATAATTCTTCAACTCAAACGCCAACTTTAGAAAGACGAGGGATAATGGTGATCATTAGTTTCTAACTGACATACCAATTAATTGTGAGAGAAGCACTTATGATCATCCATTCTTGCTGGATGACAATGAAACTTTAAGTGTACTCTTCTTCCGTTTCAACCAAAACATGCCGAGTGCCTCATCTCAGCAGTGGCACTCATAATAAATGCATCATTACTAGGAATACAAGAACTCGAGTATGAACTCGCATTTAAAAATTCAATGAAGCGTACAAGGTTCAATCTAAGCTTAGAAGGCAGGAAACATTAACGTCAATAGATTACATATGTATGTATACATATGAAGCATTAGATAGATGGGATCCCATAAGCATGAAGCACAGAAAATGGGGGAGAAATAGCTCGTTTGCGGTTATTCTTACATATCTGCACTGAGCAAACAGAACAGGGATTCCCACCCGCTCTCGAACAAAGTGGTAAAATGGAAAGAGGAAGGTGGAGAGGAAGAAAGCAAAGGTGATGGGGTTATGGCATAAAGCACGCCCAGAAGATGTACTAGTCTTCACAAATAAAGCGCCGCGCAGAAGACGTACTATCTTTAAAGAAATGAGAGAAAAGAAGAAGAAGAAGAAGAGAAGAAAGAGAGAGGGAGGGAGCCCTCTTAATTTTCCGGGGCCTCCCCTCTGTTCAGCCACTCGTTCGTCTGGGTCCGGCGTCCGTGTGCACGTCGTCACACTGTGTAGTGCTGCTGGATGGTGTCTATGTCAAGTCCCTTCAGCTTGACGACTGATTCCACGTGGCCCTTCAGCGTGTGGAGCTCCCGAAGCCTGCAATGCAGCCAGAAGAACCAGCCTTTTACAAAGTTCGCCGTTCCCAGATGGCGGTGATAATGGGAAGAAAAACTACTGTTTTCATCGGAACGTTTTGAATAACAAAACAGAGCAGTCTCATGCATCTGTTTGTTGTTATGGCTAATGGGTTTGGCAATGTAATGGGTTCCTTTTTGTCAAGTACTTGTAAATTCTAAGCAATCTTACAAACCTGTCGGTTGAATCCCTCTTCTAGCACGATGACGGGAGATGAGATTTTTGAATCTACGATCTCCACAAAGAAACAGAAGAGAAGAGAAGAGAAGTACCAAGAGAACTAAGACTCAATGGCAATGGAATGGGTTCCATCGACACATACCTTGCAATCTCAGCTCGTCTCTTGGCCTGCTCGGCTATTTCTGAGAGCTCTCTGTAGCTGTTCTTGTCAGCGAACAGGTTAGCGGTTTCTGGGGGTTGAAGCCCGTGGAGGGTTCTCTGCGCCATGGCCCATTGAGCCTCCCTTTCCTCTCTACCATAGTCTTTCTTAGTCGTGAAGGCAGTCTACAATTGAGTGGAACAATAAGCAACATAAGACCAACCAGCTGAACTAAGGGATGTGTTGTCTTGTGCATCAGAGACGAAGTTTCACATGAGGTACTAATAAGGCTCTCTGCCAGGGTTCTCATATGAGTCTCTCACGACAAGCTTATGAGATAAGATGAAGACGCACCTTCTTCTCAAGGAGATTATCCCAAGCCTTTCCACTGAGAATGTAGCGAACAGCGAACTTAAACAAGTCAAGAGGGAAAAAGAATACGACACTATAAAGCCAGATTACTCCGGCCCAGCCCCAGCCGATGCCCTTTATCCTTGCAAAGCCCCAGTTAGCATAGACAGCGATGACAGTAGCCACCTGCCAGGAAGGAAGGAAGGATTAGCCAGAGTTTAACAAGAAAGCTTACAGGAGTCTAGTTTCACCCTGGACCTGCACCGTCACTCCACAGGACCACAATATAGAGGATGCGAGCTTAAAATGGCAAATGCATTTGTAATTGGACAATAGAGAATTATACGCAACTTCATCTGCATTCCCAGTTTCTAACAAGAAAAAGAATAGATGGTCCCTTTGATTCGTGAAGATAACAGATGCATTTCCTTGCTGTCTCCCACTAATTTTAGAATATTGTTGTTAAATGCATGCTTGCAATAATTTGATTCAGACAAAAGTTGACACCATAAGAAGCAACTTAAACACAGTTCCAGCAGCTCAAATTTTACTTCTAAATGCTATTACATTAATCGGCCTTCCTAAACTTGCTAAGATGATGTTTAGTGAGGTGCAGTAAAGATGTGCTTATAAAGGGATGTGAAGAATTTACCAGCTGAGCAATGATGAAGGCACTGACAAGGAGAAGTCCAGGGCGTTCAATGAAGCACCAGCTGCGAGATCGAGTGACAAAAATGAGGGCCTGGCTCACAATACTCACTTGCAGGTACAGGGCAGCCATCATTTCATGTTCACTGGTCCTCAGTGACCTCACATGGAACTTGTCCTGCATCAAGGAAGCACATCAGGTGTGGGTACATCTATCAGAGCCAAGGAAGCTTACAATGAAGAATTAAGAGCTTTCACGATGCACATCCCAAGAGAAACAGATTACTGAACATGTTGGAAAATCATTCATCTGCCTACACATCCCATTAACCATCTAAATGATCATCATGGAAGCAAAAGCCTACAGAGAAGAAGTCGGTATCCTTCATCGCCCAAAAGAAGATGACTGTCATCAGTGCCAGGTAGCTGCCCAACACTACACCAGTTGCAAAGATTTCCTTCAGCTTCCAACTGTCGGGCTGCGGGGATGGTTTCACCCTGTCCTTCGAGATCGTCATGATCGTACCTGCACAATAAAAGGAGATGGGTCATGTCAAACTCATCAGACACACACAGGGATTCCAATAGTGTTTTAAAACAGGTTGCATAACATATAGGAGAGCTCACCATCGTTCAGGATGGCGATGATCAGAACCATGAAGGGCGAGAAGTCAAACCTCCATATCAACGCAATGAGCATAAACCCGAGCTACAAAATTGGAAGAAAACAAAGACCCACAATTAAATCAAGGATATCACCATGCAAAAGGAGTTTGATGCCCCGATTGCAAGAGGGAGGACAGTCGTCAGATTAATGTGATTAGAGGAGCTTGAAGTCTATGGTTACTTACCACAATACGGATGGTGATGGAGACTGCATAGATCTGTTGCATGAGAACCAGACGAAAGCAACATCAGATACAGCACTGTCGGAAAACTTGCAGAATCAAATGAAAACATTATGGACGGGTAAACTTAACCGTGTAATTCTTCATCCTCTGGAAAATGGCTCTGCTGGTGAGCACAGCGCTGATGATGACGCTCAGACCAGGCTCAGTCAAGACAATATCAGAAGCGCCCCTAGCAGCATCAGTAGCATCAGCAACGGCAATTCCAATGTCGGCTTTCTTCAGAGCTGGGGCATCATTCACACCATCTCCTGTCATTCCACAGATGTGCTTCCTCTCCTGCAACTTCCTGACGATTTCGTACTTGTGCTCTGTTTGGATCAGACAAGAGAAAGTGTCAAACTAAAGGAGGATCAAACGATACAAATTTCCCACGGAAGATAAAGTCATAGGACCCCCACCTGGGAATACTCCGGCAAACCCATCGGCCTTTTCGATCAACTCGTCCACAGGGAGGGCGGCAATGGATGCATCCTTGTCTTGGCCGAGCAGGGAAGAGGAAGGGTACATGTTGGTTCCCATACCAAGCCTTCTTCCTGTCTCCTTCGCAATGGCAAGCTGGTCCCCTGAAAAGGCAAAAGAATGTAGCTTTATGAAATTTGGCTGACAGAACTGCAAGTTTAAACACAGAGATGCTGTGATATGCAATATTTACCAGTGATCATCTTCACATTCACCCCAAGGTTAAGAGCCCTTCGGATTGTCTCTGCACTGTCGTGCCTGGGGGGATCAAAGAGAGGCAGGAGGCCAACAAATTGCCAAGGTCCACCTGGGCTCTCCTTCGTCTTCTCCGGGACTTCCTGTCAAACGAGCAAACGAAACATCAGCACAGGTGAGAGGACGATGGTGTTATGAATCAGTTACGTGCCGGCATCGCAAACCTGGCGAGCAACGGCCAAGGATCGGAGACCACGTTCGGCAAACTTTTCGATCACAGAGTGAACCTTTCTCCTGATGTCTTCCTTGCAGTTGCAGAGGGTCAGCATCTGTTTCCAATGGCAAATTAAAAACCAAGTCAGTACGAGGCCCTTCCGGACAACATTGTTTTCTAAACAATACACGTCGAGACATGGCAGAGCAAACAAATCACTGAAACCTGCTCAGGGGCACCCTTGCTAGCACGATGCCAGTTGCCATCGGAATCGATGTAGGTGAGTGCAGTACGCTTGTCCACTGGGTTGAAGGGGAAGAAGTGCACTTCCCTGATACCAGCTCTCGCCTGCGGATACCGACATGAAAGAGGGGGAATTTATTAGATGGCAAGTTAACGTTTTGATGCAATTCTGGTTATCTGAGTTCATGTCAGAGGAATATAAACCTCCTTGGGGTCTGCAAGCATCCCAACCATGGCGGCATCAATAGCATCCTGGTTTTCTGTCCTCGACGCCCTTGCTGCCAACAGGATAACGTGCTCTCTGTCCACACCCTTGGCAAAGACCTCGACGAGGTTCTTGTCCACAGTTAGCTTGTTAAGAGTGAGGGTCCCCGTCTTGTCACTGCAGAGCACATCCATGCCGGCCATCTCCTCGATGGCCGTCATCCTCTTGGTGATGGCCCCCTGCTGGGAGAGCCTGTGGGAGCCGATGGCCATCGTCACCGACAAGACGGTAGGCATGGCGATGGGGATCCCTCCGATCAAGAGCACCAGCAGGTTGTCGATCCCGTCTCTGTACTTCCGCCTCTGGATCGGGTACATGACGATGATCTCCACGATCATACCGATGGCGATGGAGCAGATACAGAAGTTACCGATGGCCGTGAGGACCTTCTGGAAGTGCCCCACCTGGTTGGTGCTGTCCACTAGGTGGGCGGCCTTCCCGAAGAAGGTGTGGACGCCGGTGGCGATGACGACGGCCTCGATCTCACCCTGCTTGCAGGTGGAGCCGGAGAAGACTTCGTCGCCGGGGTTCTTGGTCACCGGAATGGATTCCCCAGTCAATGCAGACTGGTCAATCTTCAGCGGGTCACCCTCGAGAAGACGGGCATCAGCAGGAACGATGTCACCCAGTTTGATACTGATGATGTCTCCAGGAACCAGAATCGAAGCTTCCTGTTCGCTCCATCGCCCATCTCTGAGCACCTACATACAGAAAATCAGGGGAACAAACATGAGGATAAAAGAACCAAAGAACCAACTTAGAGACAATCACAGCCATCATCAGCACAGTGCAGCACCTTGGTTTTGGGGGCGAGGTTGGCCATGAGGGCGGCCGCAGCGTTGCCGGCGTTGTTCTCCTCAATGAAACTGATGGTGGAGTTGATCACCAGCAGCACGACGATCCCGACGAAGTCCTGCCAGTCCGGGGGCTTCCCGTCCCCGTTGGCCAGCACAATCGCCATGAGCGCAGCCATCTCCATGACCCATGACAGTGGGTTCCACATAAACCCCAGGAACTTGAGGAGTTTGCTCTCCTGTTGTCCACCATCCAAGACCAAACCCCGTCAAAAAAATCGCAACTTTGTGGAAAGAACACCACCGAACGGAGAGCAGGGTTTACGGGTTTACCTTCTTCTCCTCGAGCTTGTTGGGACCAAAGATCTGGAGCCGGTGCTCCCCCTCCGCGGTCGTGAGACCTTCCCTGGTACATTTCAGCTGCTCGAACACCTCCTCTATCGGAATCCGTTCCTGGCAGAGTTCCACAAGAACAACAACACACTGCTATCAGTGGCTGTACCGTACCAGTACTTGCTCCTTACAGACGGAATCACGGAAACGTACGTTAAACGACAGAAGAAAAAAACGGACAGGACATCTAATAAAAAGTGAACTATAAATTTTCTTCTGACAGCTGCCACGAGAAGCTGTCCGGAAAACAACAGCGCCTCTCCTCTGTAATCGACCAATTGGGTCTCAAACGCGAGGTGGGGCTCAATCCATCATAGGGGATACAAAAACAAATCATGGGTAGATCAAAATTTCCAGAATAACAGTAAAAAAGTACTTCACGGCATTTCTATACGGTAAAAACCCATGATTCTGTCCTGTTAAAAAATTATATTTTTTGATCCAAACAAATTCCTAAACCGATTCTTAACAAACATGGCGGGCACAGTACAGGCTGGTACGAGTTATCCCGCGTCCCTCCACCCAGGCACGCAAACACCTCAGGGACAGCGAGGTGACGGCCTCCGCAACATGAACCAATCCAAGAAGGAACCCCCGCGGAGGGCCACATGGGAAACAAATAAGATTAATCACATCACGACAATCTACGATCCTGAACCGTCGGATATCAATACAAGGGCTGTGAAATTTTAGCGGGTCGATCCCACAGACGGTGGACCCTTCAATAATCTGGGGACCGGCACAGTCCCCAAGGGGATGTGTATAATTATCTCCTTGTTTGGTTTCCAAAGGGGACGTCGCCGAGAAGAAGAAAACTCTCGGAAACAGGGTGGGGGTGGGGGAGAGGAGAGGAATGGTGGGACGTACGGCGAGAGTACCCCGAAATCTCGAAACAGCGGAAGAGCAGAGCCAGACCGCCACCTGTGCAATACGGGGTTTCCGAAAAAGCGAAAAGTGGAGAAGGGATCGCAGGGAGGTAATTTTGTAGTAAAAGCGTTCCGCCTTTGCCTGTGTCGCTCATCGCGGCAGGGGAAGTGGAATCCCTGTTGAATCGCCATGCGGGGGGAGGTTTTTTTTTCTCCCGGTAAGTGGAGATTTCATGGAGGGAAAGAAAGGAAAGTGAGCCAAACATGGAGTAGGACGACGTCGAAGCGGGGAAAAAGGCGAAATTTTTGTTCGGTTTCTAAATAACATGTCGTTGGACATCATTTCATACTAAGGAATCCGAGCAGAACACTCAGAAATGAAGATGCCAGATCTCTATCAGCAGCAGACCATAATAAGCAAACTACACAAAAAATGCACGGTCTCTTAGCCCTCCAGATCGGTATGATCAGCTAATCATGCAGAAAAAGGAGGGAAAAAATAGCAGAAGACATGAAAAGAAGAATAAACAGAGCAGAAGCATGCGGAACGGGATCAACCTCAGAACTGTTACTCCCAACAAACAGGAATCATGCAAGGTGATCAAACCCAGAAAGAAGAAGAATCTAAACCAAGGCAGCAGAAGGCTGGGCGAGAGATCGCCGGTTTAATTACCAAGTCGACCGTCTCGTTCTTAATCTCCTCCAGGCTAATCGCCTTGTCGCCCCCCATCTCCGCAGCAGCGGCGGCGGCAGCACCACCGGCTCGTTCTTAATCTCCTCCCCCACCACCAAGGAACACCAGACCAGAGAGAGGAAGAAAAATGGCCGAAACAATCAAAAAAAAAATAAAAGGGCGAAACACGGAGAGCCGCCGGGGTGCCTCCCACTTCGCCCTCGAACTTATACTGGACTCCTGCTGGGGCCCACAAGAGGGCGCCGTCCTCAAATATGCCTCGAGTCCCCCTTTCTGACCGGTGACGTGTCGGTGACCTCCCTCCCAGAGAAATGCAACTCGCGTCGATGGTACGGTACGACCCTTAAGAAGTCAGGTGGAGCCACGTGTCGCGTCTCTATTGGATGAATTCAGCAATTCTTTAAATTTTATTTTTGTAAGGTTTCGATCCAGTGGACCGCGCCACGATGATCCTGTCCGGAACACGGACTGCATCCTGGCGAAATGCACCCAAATCACGTATCACGTCAAAAGGGTAAAAAAAAACCTCCCTTCACTGGAATCTGTACCATTGGTTAATTTAATATATTTTTTTACTTCAACCCATCATGAATTGAATGTAGAGTTCACAATTCTGACCAAAATCTAAACTTGATTATTTCAAATTAAATATTTTTTAATAAAATTTTATTTGCAAACCAGCTCAACCCAAGTTGACACATTGGATGATACGGGAGTCGCCTTGTACTCATGGCCCGGGTGCATTGCAACGCTATTTCGTACGTCGGGGGTCCACTTTGGAACGCGCCGCCGGCGTCACCACTACTGCCAAGAGATGAAGGTCTACGATGGCCGTGGATCAGGGCCGTCCAACGTGTGGGCCTCCGTGTAAATCCGGAAACAATCCGCGGAAGGAATCGATACCCGATTGCGTCGATCTTTAATGGGCGGATATAGTGCAGGCACCGAGAGGATAGTAAAAAAAATGGGAAAAGTGGCAGACCCGATATCCCGGCGAAACAGGCACGTTGATATCCGATAATCCCGTTAACTGCGCTACGGGCCCCAACGGCAGCATCATCTTAAAGGTTAATTCCTTTGTATTGGCAAACCGTTTAACCCCGTGTCAATCTCGGAATGGCATATCTACTCCACGTTTCTATAGGACTTGTACTCTACTTAAATCTCAACCTTTCATTTCTTTAGATTTTTATTATTTTATGAAAATATATTAAAAAATAAAAAAGAATTCAATTGAAGACTTGAAATGAAATATAAGATAACGTAGAATGTTACACTCCCCCGCCAATGACAGAGAGGACATCCTCTCCTCTTACAACGAGAAATTCTCGGATCCAATCTCGAGTTCTCCTCTCTTCTTACCATTTAAAAAAAATGTTAAAAAAAGAAAGTGTAGAAAGGTGAAATAGAGGATTTAATCTCAACTTGCGGCAAATATACTCGTGCTATGAATTTTGATGCCGAAAATTATCTCCTCTGAATAGTCCGTTGATCATATACACCTGTTGCATGCACGTAGGTATGTACTAACATACCCTCGACATAACCTGCCGGAATCTTTCTAAAATGTGAAAGATACCAATCTCGATGAGGGGAAAAAGAGATAAAAAGGGCAAAATCGTCAAACATTTTAGTTTTTACTTGATTAAAGGAAAAAAGAAGGAAAAAATCTTTCGGGCGTATTCTCACATTCCATGATGGAAGTTAACTTTGAGTATACACGCACATATTTATGTGCAACGAGGGCGTATTGTCAATTGATGGTGCAGGAGGGCTATATAGTTATGCAGTCAAACTTTCCGAGAAAAATGTATTTATTTTCAGAGAGAAAAACTATATCATCTCACCGATGTGATTTTTTAATTACTTATTTTAAATTCCGTTTGAGAAAACTTATGCTAATAACCCTTTTGTTGGAGCTTTTCTTGAAAATATATGAGTAACATTTAGATAAAATATATATTGAACTAATTAGGTAGTCTAATCAGTTCAAATTTTGACACTCATTATTTAGGAGAGTGCAAGACTCTGAATTGTTTAGGTCTCATTAAATGACCCGGTAAATATATATATATATATATATATATATATATATATATATATTAGGTTCATAAAATTTGTGTATTTGACTTTAACATAATTGAATAGGTACTAAGTACGAGTGAAAATATTCTACAATTGATGGGCATTCGTTATTCTAATGATCATACTTCTTTTTTTTAAAATGTGGGAGTACGGCTCGAGGTGGAATAACAAATTACGTTAGGGTGTCTTTAATATCTGATTCCGATTAGTTTACTCGATCTCGTAAGGTCGAGTAAGATAATCGTGCTCGACTAAGTGTCTTGTGTGTGAGGAGAGAGTGGAATCCATCGTTCTCTCTCTCTCATCCACTTGATCATCTTAACCCGATATCAAAGATGCTCTTAGATAATAGACATATACTTCGTAAGAGTCAGAGTGTGTTGGAAAGGACATTAGATAGGAAAAATTATGAGCAATAACATATTGCTGCATTTTTTAGCATGTTATTTGTTATTCTTTTATTCAACGATTCGAACTTGAGATGGGACTATCAAGATAGAAGTCGTCTCTAAACTTAAATTACTCGAAAACATCAAATTTGATTTTGACCTTTCTCACTGTTAGATTTTCAAATCAAATAATAAGAAAAAGTATATATTAAAGTGACAAAAATATAAGACGTACCGTAGTATTTCTCAAAGATCATTAAATTACATACCATGTTAACTCGATACAAGCACACTCAGATGATCCCATGCCTTTGTTTAACCTGTAGTCATCTCTAGGACCTTGTTTGTTTACGGGATAAATAAGGGTATCTCACTAAAAATTATCTTATTCACTTTTGATTATCAGCACAAGATATTTCAATTGAGTTATGATATATAGATTATTATTCTATTTTATCTTGAGACAAGTTGTTCTACTAAAAAAAAGTAAACTGAGGAGAGTTAATTTTTTCATATTTTTTATGAAAATATCTCGAGTTATCTTATCTTCTAATTAAAATATTTTAATATATTTTATAAAATATTCTACTTGTGATTTAATTCATCTACTTAATTGCAATGAAACAGCCTAGCTAGAGGAAGGGGCCATAACGAGGGTATGTATGCATGGGAGGCCTCTTCGTTTTCAACAACCACCGCCAAGACCGGACACCACACCATTTCTCAAAGTGTGCAATAAGAGAAAATTTGAGGGGGCGTGCCCTTGGCGCCGTTTGATTTGACCTGCCGTCTGTCCACGTCTTCTTCGAGTTCTTCTCCCCTTTGGAATTCTCTTCCTCTGTTCTTCCACTTTTCCTTCTCTTTTTTTTTGCGCTTTACAAAAGTTAGGTTCCGAAGAAATTATACAGCATATCCACCACCAACCGATGAGGACGCCAATTCCCAGTGGAACTCGCAGTGCCCACGAAAAGTCCACTCTGCGCGGTGGGCGGGTCCCTGCGACAAAACCCACCTGCACCCCCGGACCGTGCCCCCCAGATGAGCACTTCTTCTCATGCACGGTGCCTTCCCCTTCCACACTGCATCGGCTCTTCTTTTAACTGTTACCTATGCTTATCTATTATAAACACGGAGATTTGAATGGTTGAAACCCCGATAACGAGGGGAAAAAAAAGGGAGTGGAGGTCCTTCTATTTTTTTTAAGTCATAATTTTTTAAGTCATAATGATATTCGGGTTTACGACGAGTGTAGGAATCGATGCATTTATTATCTCACGACGACATTAATAACAGAATAAGAGATCAATATGATGAGTTATTCTATTTACTCGTTCTTAATCGAATTTGATAATATAGTTAAATTATCTAGAGAGGTTCTTATCGTAGGAGGGAGTCTTTCTTTAAACGCTGAAACGGGATTTGTTATATTAGATTTTTGTTTGCCAAAGTGTGTCAAACTAGTAAGAATACGTAACAATTTCTTATTGTGAAAATACTACTTGATCATTTATTGGCATCACGTATTTTTGTTGGCTTGTTTGGATTATCGAGTCATCCAACTGAAACGCGATAATGAGCCAACCGGTTATAATGATATCTTGGTAGCTTATTGTTTATTTTAAATTGATATGAGATTATTTTTTTCTACACGCCTCCTCACATATATACAAATCGATTCAATATATGACATGATGAGAATAACAAAAGGTGGGTAGCCCAATAATATATTCCTATATTTCAACGTCAAACGCATTAAGCCATTGGATGACAAGATTCAATTTTTTAAAAAAAATAATTGAAGAATATATATATATATATATATATATATATTAAATCGACATATCTAATCGATGTGGGACTTGACAATTCCTCAACCATTGTCTGCCATCAATTGCCGTAGGATCCAAACACCTTCCTCTGTAAAATATTTATATCATATATTTATGAGGCACCTCAGACTATCTGTGAGGAGGATGGAAGCAGCAGCCAGAGAAAAGAAAAGTGGCTTCTGAGATCTCCCAAGGAGCCCATGCCACCACAAGACTCACAGGTGATCTGAGGGAGGATAAGAAAAGGAGATGCCTCAAGATTTGTGTGAGGGGTCAACTTTCCCATCCCCTCAAACCCCCAACCCCACACCCCACGAAACACAGACGCACACCCACACACACACTTGTGAAGCCTTTTTATCTTCTTTTAGATCTCTCTCTGAACGTTGACATTAATTCTGGTGGGGCGTTGGAAGGAGAACCAGGGAGGAAGAAGACGGAGCAGGGCAGAGGTCAACCGGCTCTTCGTATCCTCTCGAAGGTTCAAACTTTTCGAGGCAGATTAATTAAGGGACGGGGTGATAGTGATATGTACGAAGAAAGTGGCCATTGAGGTGTTGAATGCATCGTTTAGTGCTTGACGCCGTTTTCAAAAAATTAGATTAAGAGGTAAATCGGTGAGATCAGGGGGGAAAAAATAAAATCAATGACCTTTTTAAATTATGGGTCAGAGTTTTCATTTTTTTTTTCTCCCAAGTTTTTTAACAGTCTCTGGCATGCAGGGCATGCACGTAGACTCGAATTGTGACGTACGCCCCAATGCTCATCTAGTTGTCCACTCTTGTGATTTATCATAGTTGGAGATCAATTTCCTTAATTTTAACCTCTCTTTTAAGGGATTCTTCCCAAGAGAAAGGTTGGAAGGGCATAATTTCCGTATCTTTCCTAGAGGTTTATATATCGATCTTAAATGACTTTGACTTGGTGAGAGGGTACGAACAAATTAATGCCGTGGCTAAATGGGTTGACTCTTTTAACATAGTGAATCATAGAGGACGTCATTTAAAACATAGTTTGTCGATTCGATCTGACTCGAGTTGAGTCGAGCATGTCGTACCGTATCTGAAAAAATCCGATACGTTGTAAATCACTCTCAAGATCAGTCGAGTCGGACCGAGTCACAATAAGAGTGAGAGAGAGATGGGGAGAGAGAGAGGGAGAGATAGATGGAGGAGATAATACACGTCGAGTCAGATCGAGTCGATTGCGACTCGGACGTACCGTATCAAATCAGAGAAGATCCGATCCGATACGGATCACCGAATCGACAAAACTTGATTTAAAGATCATTTACAAAAAATATCACCAGAAAAATTGACCACCAATTGTTTTGCTTATCCGCATGTGATTCCCTGTTTGGTGTATCCGGCAGTCTAAAACGCAACCATCAATCAAAGGAAGTCCTGGTTGGAAATGGGTTCCACCGATGCATAGTTTGAGAAAACGGCTTCTAAGTTTGAGCCACCTAGCTAATTAATTTGGACATAATCTGCAAACTCCGAAGCTTGCAGTGTATGAACTTGCTCAAATGACCCTTGTTAAATACATTATTCGCAAACAAGGTAGGTCATCAGTAACGTAAACATGATCAGCTTTAGTTCTGATCTTATTAATGTAACCTATGCGGCTTAAATGAGACCCCTACCCGCAAATTGATATCCCTCACACATTAGAAGCCTGATATAGCAGCTTCTGACTTAATTAGCACCTCACTTCTTATTGATAAAATCATAGAGATCAACATCGAATTAGCTTGTCATGTGCTGTAAATTTACCGACTAATGGGAGAGGTAAGTGATCAGTTCGCAAATTACATTATGCAAGTAGCCAATTTCATGTCAGTCTGCCTTGACGGGATGCCATGTGGATTGATGGGGACAGAGATATCTTAGGGTGCGTTTGGTATTTGATTAGAGATTATGGACTCTTTCCATAATTCGGTTGAGAGAGAAAAAGGCAATATTGGCCAATTTTAGAGGATTTTTCAAAACTCCATTTTCTTCCTCTCTATCTATCTCTTCCTTTCATAATTCTTTTTTTCTGAAAAATCTAAAATGGCATTGACCCATTACAAGAGTGGGCATTCCAAAGAAATTAAGAATCCTCCTCCCCCTACGAGTCTTTTCAAAGGTGGTCGTAAAGAAATCTCTCATAGTTTCTCTGTGTGCGACAGAGATAGAAATGCATAAAGGAGCACTTACAAGAGGCTCCCCAAGACCTTAATCACACTCACAAGGAACAGATGCTTCTCTGTACTTGTTCGAACTGTAGAAGAACTCCTTACAGGCTCCTTGTATTTCTTATCTTGAACTACCTCTTATGATGATGGAGCCTTCAGAAACGGTTTACTTAAGGGGTGTCTCTTAAGTAAAGAGAGTACTTGCCAACCTAAAGAAATAGCAAACCCCTTCTTTGCCGTGCATGGATGCACCTTCCACTCATCCGTGCATGAAAGAAAAATGATCTATTAAGCATCTACATACTGTCTTTAGACCGTCATTAACTTAGCAAGGACTCTGATCACTGTGAGTGACATGAATAATTTTTTTAAAAATATGGTCCAAGAGTTGCGAATCTCAGATCAGGATCTTCTTCTCGAGAACCTTGTGACTAATTGGGTACTCTTAATCACCCATGGGATGGGTTCTGTGATATCTTTACTTGCAAAAGGAGGACTCCAAGGGCGACCATACATCCACATATTTCAGCTCGGTTTGGACTTTGGATTCGTCGTCTTCTTTTTGGAGGGTAAACACGGACGGTGCATGCGGTTTCAAGTATCCTGCTTGCAATTAAAGATCAGAGGGTGACTACTGAAAGGATTCCAATCACCAAATCTGTGCCTTTCAATCTTCTTCGGTCTTGTCTCAGCATTTAGGGGGGGAAAAGAACACAAAAATGGGAGACGATTCAGACCCCGATTTTCTGTGGTATGGATGGGCTCAAACACGTACGTGTGGTACTGATTTCAGAGTCCAGGTCTACTTTACGAATTTGAAGAAGAAAAAATCAAATACATGTGCTAATTTAAACAAAGCTCGATGCAAAAAAAGGGGGGGGTGTGGAAATCTCTAACACCCTACGAAAGATCGATAGAAGTTTTGCTTACCCTCCAAAAGAGTTTTGATTGAGTTTGACCTAACCTACGCTATCGAGGATCCTGTTGCATATCAGCCGGTTAGAATGGTAGATCGTGGAAGTGTTAGTTTTGCATATTATTTTCAGTGTTACATGTTTGTGTGTGTTGTTCTCGGGTGGTTTGTGTCTTTATAGCTAGTCTGGGAGTAATTTTTTACTTAATATTATTTCTCCTTTAAAAAATATTTTACTGTGATTTTTGTCATAATTTTTAAATTTATAAAATTTAACTTTTGACATATTTGATAAATCTAAATAATATTTAAAAGTATGAAATTTTCTAATTAGGAGATGGTTGAAGAGAGAGATAAGTGGTAATCGTGTGTGTGAGAGAGAGAGAGAGGTGATTATGAGAGAGAGAAATAGAGGTGACATATGTGTGTAAGAGAGAAATAGATGATTATGGGAGAGATAACTCTTTTGAAAAAAAAGAAATAATTATTTTTATTTGAAAAAATTTAATGAAGAGTTAACTCTCTTCCTAAAAATTCGAAGAGATGCTCTAAACATGATTTAATCCACATTCTTTTCTCAAAATAAATTTTGAGAGAGAAAATATCTAAAAACACGTAACCAAACACTTCATCAATTTTCTACCTTACTTGATTTCTAAAATGTTGGAGTGTCCTTATTACTAAGGGCACTTTCTTTTTAATTGGAAGTATTAAGGGATATTATGTGGATTCACTTCGAATTCGAATCTATATTAACGGATAATATTCGAATTCGCGTCTTCTTTCTCATATACGGATAATATCTGAATTTGAATCGAAGCGTATACGCATATCGTACTATTCACTTCGTAAAATATATGTCTGTAATATCATATATCATATAATATGTATATTTTTAATAATATATTATAAACGATAAAATTTGATAAAAAAATATACTTATTTAGTATTATTTTTTGTTATTATTATTTATCATCTTAATAAAGTTGACAATAATTTAACATAGAATATGTTAAATTTATGAAATATTTTGAAATCAGAGTGAATAATATACATAATTTAAAATTTTAATATAAATTAAATATAAATAATATAATATAATAATCCATCAAATAATAAATTAAAATCTAATAATTTAAATTTTAAAATAAAATAAATATAAATAATCACATATTCACTTTGTGTCGACTATGTTGACAGGTATAATACTACTTATACTCGTGGGTCAACCAACCCTAAGGGGTTGATATCTTGAAAAGAAGGCGTCTCACCAAGAAACATACAACCCTCTTCTAAACCCCTTCCCCCCTTGATGCAGGACAGAAACCGTTCACCCCATCAAAATAAATCGAGCTCTCATGGGCATTTGATCAAATAGAAATCGTGCCACCAATAATTAAAATAACATGTTATCCCCCACCAATGAACAATACTAATCTACTAATCCCACTGTTCAGAACTAGAGATCACTGTGAATGTCATAAATATCGGTCACCAATATTTGTCCAAAACTCAAGTCAAAATATTTTTTTTTTTGGAATCAAATAATCTGATGCTTTACAATGCAATGGTGACATTCGAAACACAGAATACCTGTTATGTAAAGCTTGCAAATATAGGCAGTGACCGGTGACAAGATGAGGGCAAGCCAACTGAGTAAAAGAATTGCTTATTGGGCAAATAACTGACGTACCATACACATCATAATGGAAAGAGAAGATCTCTGGCTTCAAACTGAGAATGTCGAGTACTTCACGATCATGTCATGCAAGAGAGAAGTGAAAACCGAGCACACAAATCTTGAGGCCATAAGAGATTCAGGAGCTCATCTTCTATACACGATTCCCGGCAGATCAGATTCAACCAATAAGAGTTTGATAATTAACACCTTGACTATGGCTTCGGGAGAGGGCAATGTGGAAGAAGTGCTCAGCCGGAGGCTGCTGGACGACGCGAACGGGAAGGCAGCAGCACTTGTGGACGCAGCGGCCTCACGCGGCGGACGTGCCCGGGGCGGTGGGCGGCTGCAGGTAGGTCGACGGTGGAGTGTGGGTGCAGTCGGTTGTTGCGGACGCACGGATGAAGGAATCGTGGAAGAAGACGATGAACAGTGCGGTGGGGAAATAAGGGAAAAAGAAATAAAGGATTGGGGGTTTCGGCTTCCACCAGGAAGAAATTAGAGTAGGGTTTGGACTCCGCCAGAAGAAGAAAGGGGGGATCGTCTTCCGCCAGGAGGAAGATTACAACCGTAATCTCATCTTTTTTCTGCTAATCATCATCTCCCTAATTAGGGTTAGCACAAGATTATTTTTAGAAAAATAAAATTACAAACAGACCCAATATCGTTCCAACTTTAACACCTACGACATCTATACTATTAAAATAAACAAAACGGCATAACCGACTAAATAACTCTAAACTAAAAATAACCTATAAATTCACTGTGAAAATACAAGAAAATGGAAAAATAATCTTCATCTCGGATCTTTTCAACGGCTCCTGATAAATTTGCATCTTCAAAAATAATCTGTGCAACTCGCTCCGCATCAATCTCCCACGGTTCGAAAAAACTCGTCCTCGAGTTCTAAAGATCTGGAGGATTGCTGCAATAATGACTTGAGCAAAATAAACAGAGGTAGAAGTCATATCCAAAAATTGCATATCAAACTGCGGCTTTGCATGTTCACAAAAATCAGCCCATATAAGATCAAACTCCATTAAGCTCTTCAAACCAACTGCACCGGAAACACCAAGATTCCCAACAGAAGATAGTGACTGAGATGTAGACGCCACTTCAAATACTGACTCTGAAATCAAATTTAATCCTGACTCAATCATGAGCATTTGATCCCAGACATCTTCTAAAATAATATCAACTTGTGCAGAGCAAAATTATGAATGGATATCAATTGGTTGCTGTAAATCCACTAGATCACATGTAGAATGAAATGCAGTAGCCACAGCTGAATCTGGCTCGTGGACAAAGTACATATCAAAAACAAGATCAGAAATCAGATCCATTCCTGACTGAACAAATAACTCCTGATCCCAAGAGTCAAGAGTTGGCTCCTGATCTGAATTCACGTCAGAATGAAAATGAACATCTTCAAATATAGACTCATGAAATGTAGCAAATCCGGCATTAATAAATAGAGAGTGATCCCATGAATCAATAGTATGTGAAGTAGCATCCTGACTATCAGTAATCTCTGTTGGAGATAAAATAATATCTGGTGTGTGATCAACCAAAGGGAGCTGTTTCTCATTCAATTCTTCTTTTGACTGACATTCAGGACCTTGGTGCATATTGTTTCTTTGCGGATGAGATAGCAATAGATTATGAAAAATAAACTCACCCGGCAAGGTATCATGTCTCAAAGTGCATGTTTTTCTTTCTGAATCAATAACAGCACTTCTTTCTTCTAACCACCTTCTTCCTAAAATAATGAATGAGTCAGCCATTGACCCAATGTCACACCAAGCTCCATCATCATACGTGACTGTTTTGAATTTCTTACAGAACTCCACAAATACACGGTCACCCTCAATAACAATTTCTCCGGTCTTGGCAAGTGACTTAACAATATCAGGTGAAATCCAATTCCTATCTTCCGACTCATGTACATCAATTTCTGTTCGTTGTCCATTAGGTAAATATGCAGTAAAAATAATCGGAAGAGGAAGTATACCGATTACAAAAAGTAGGATCTCAACTTATAAAAATAAGTTGATTCCCTTAGGCTCTGATACCAAATCTGATGCAGGACAGAAACGGTTCACCCCATCAAAATAAATCGAGCTCTCATGGGCATTTGATCAAATAGAAATCGTGCCACCAATAATTAAAATAACATGTTATCCCCCACCAATAAACAATACTAATCTATTAATCCCACTGTTCAGAACTAGAGATCACTGTGAATGTCATAAATATCGGTCACCAATATTTGTCCAAAACTCAAGTCAAAATATTTTTTTTTTTTGGAATCAAATAATCTGATGCTTTACAATGCAATGGTGACATTCGAAACACAGAATACCTGCTATGTAAAACTTGCAAATATAGGCAGTGACCGGTGACAAGATGAGGGCAAACCAACTGAGTAAAAGAATTGCTTATTGGGTAAATAACTGACGTACCATACACATCATAATGGAAAGAGAAGATCTCTGGCTTCAAACTGAGAATGCCGAGTACTTCACGATCATGTCATGCAAGAGAGAAGTGAAAATCGAGCACACAAATCTTGAGGCCATAAGAGATTCAAGAGCTCATCTTCTATACACGATTCCCGACAGATCAGATTCAACCAATAAGAGTTTGATAATTAACACCTTGACTGTGGCTTCGGGAGAGGGCAATGTGGCAGAAGTGCTCAGCCGGAGGCTGCTGGACGACGCGAACGGGAAGGCAGCAGCGCTTGTGGACGCAGCGGCCTCACGCGGCGGACGTGCTCGGGGCGGTGGGCGGCTGCAGGTAGGTCGACGGTGGAGTGTGGGTGCAGTCGGTTGTTGCGGACGCACGGATGAAGGAATCGTGGAAGAAGACGATGAACAGTGCGGTGGGGAAATAAGGGAAAAAGAAATAAAGGATTGGGGGTTTCGGCTTCCGCCAGGAAGAAATTAGAGTAGGGTTTGGCCTCCGCCAGAAGAAGAAAGGGGGGATCGGCTTCCGCCAGGAGGAAGATTACAACCGTAATCTCGTCTTTTTTCTGCTAATCATCGTCTCCCTAATTAGGGTTAGCACAAGATTATTTATAGAAAAATAAAATTACAAACAGACCCAATATCGTTCCAACTTTAACACCTACGACATCTATACTATTAAAATAAACAAAACGGCATAACCGACTAAATAACTCTAAACTAAAAATAACCTATAAATTCACTGTGAAAATACAAGAAAATAGAAAAATAATCTTCAGCTCGGATCTTTTCAACGGCTCCTGATAAATTTGCATCTTCAAAAATAATCTGTGCAACTCGCTCCGCATCACCCCTTCTCTCAAAAACCCCAATTTCTACTTTATACCTTTATATTCTTGATGTTATCAAACGTATCCCCTAGGTTATATTGTTCAGCTATATCTCTAGTTGCGAGTGGGTCTGACCAAAATATTAGTTTATCAGGCAACTCTCTTTCAATCCCCTTCCCTTTCCCGCAAAAACCCCATTTGCTAAGAGTAATAGTATTTTCTAATCCTTGAACTCCCACAGTCTATTATATCTCAAAACCAGGAGTCCACGTCCTCGAGGAAATTATAGTTTGTCTACTTCAAATTTTTAACGGAATAAATTCATGTATTAAGCAAAGTTTATAATATCGATTCGATACGTTACCTATTATATGTATCTGATCGTACTCGTCATAAGTCGATACGGTCGACGCGTGATACGCAATCGATACAATACTTATATTTATTTTAATATTATATGTTCCATTTTATGTTCACTAAGTTTTAATGACTAAATTAATTAATAGCGTTGCTTTTTTCGACGTGTGATATGTAATTGGTACAATATTTATATTTATTTTAATTTTATATGTTCTATTTTATGTTCAATAATTTTTAATGAATAAATTGGTTAGTGGCAACGTTAACACATGTCACTCCCTAACCAACTAACCTATCATTGATTTTAACATATAATTTACTACAATAAATATTTATTATATAATTGACATATTATAGTACAATATGGTACAATGTCATACCGTATTAATAAAATACCAATACAATTAGTACGATCGAATTGCCAAACCCCGATCGAATTGCCAAACCCTGATATTAACTCCACGAAAGAACTTGTCTTGATTATACTCTTAGAATTTTATACATTATACTCTCATCTTCTTAATCTTGCCATGTATGCTCCTATATTAAGGAATATTATTCAATTATACGACTCATGCTCTAATTAATACCGTCAAAGTTAACATAATATGTCATTAAATACGGAAAATATAAAATTTTAAGGAGGATTATAAAATAATATAAAATATTGTAGAGATATACGTGTTATTATTTTAATTACGTGAGAAGATTGAACGAAGATAAATTAGTTTTTTTTTAATTTTGATCTACCTAAAATTGAATTAAATGTCAGTTTAAGTATAAATATGAAGTCCGGGGTTTAAATGTCAGTTTTTACGGGTGATTCTTATTTTTTAAAAAAAAGTGGGATCAATGAAAGGTTTTTGTTTCTTAATGTTTTTTGTTTTGTAGATAATAAGGATTGAGGGACGATCGGACACAGTGGACTCGTATACACGCAAATAATACGGCTGGTCGGGAGGAGATTGATCTTTTGATCAAAGTATGGCCAGCTGATCGATTATAATAGAAGGTTGCCCTATTAACAATTTTTTAAAAAATAGGACCAAAGAAGAAGCCAGAATTTTGCCGTCTATTTTGTTATGTTTTTCTTTTTTTAATTCATCCGGTCGAACAATCAGAGAATTCTTAGACGAGACACTTAAGATCTTTCTATACAGCTGACATATTTAATAAATAGATTTCCAATCAAACTATTGGACAATTATCAAGTAATATTATTAAAAAATGGTAAAAATATAATAAAATAACTAAACTCCTTGAGCCAAAAGCAACGTCACATGACATTTTAAGATGGTCGTCACCGTTTCACTTCATCTCAGATTTTATCGCACGCACACAAATAATAGATTTTACAAATTATAATTTTTTTGTTAAAATATATTTTTTAAATTTTAAAAAAATTGAATCTATTTATGTTATTTAGTCTCACATTGAAAAATATGAAATTAAATTTCCATCTATTTCCATTCGAGACTCTTGCATTTAGTTGTGTACTCCTTTGTGTAGATTACGAAAGTTAGACATTTTGAGCTGGTGGACTCTTTAGATTTTATGCCCTTTTCAACCTACGCGTGGATTGTCTTATCTTATTTGTAATTTTTGATATTTATTTTATTTTATTTTATTATTTTTTACTGATTATTTTTTAAATTCTCTTCCTATCTTCTCATATCTGATTGTTTGGGCAGACAGAGTGTCAATCAAGAATTACTTCCCGAGAAGATATATGAGGAGAGTCAATTTTATGTGAGAGATATAACTTAAGATTTTTCTCTCATTCCATGACTATCTCTCTTATGCGTCTCTCTCTAGATCATCGTCTCCTTCTTCTTCACAAGTGTCTAATGACGATCATCCCCGACAACAAGAGTAAGAGTGTATCTTTATATCGCCGTCGATCTAGATCATCGTATATTGAGAAAAATTTTATTGTGAAATCTATTTACATCAGAATAGGGATATAACAACTTTAAAAAACTTAGTTACACACTTCGACTTGAATTTATTTTTCTTGATCATTTAATTTTTACAATTTTATGTGTTTAAATCTAATATAATACCTACACCCATGCAACTTGTTGACGTCCATTCTACTTTGCAGAAATGATGAGACATAAGAAGGTGCTTCGGCACCAAACATGCTTTTAAAAGACTATCGGTCTGCCTGCGCTGTTGGCGCCTCTTCCCCAGCTTAGGAGAAGACCGTCTTTTGTCGTTATCTTTCTCCTACCCCATACTACACGTCAAGAACGTGGTCAATGGGGGCAGAAAGCTTGCATGCTCATAGGAAGATCCGGCTGTGAACCCAATGGAAACGTTTCATGTCATCCATTGATGAGATTGAAAAGCCAATTAACTGACTGGTTGACCCCTAATTATCTTTAAAACCTTTTCTTTTATTACGGTCATCTTTTGAAGGGAGAACCGGAAGTTTTCATATTTCACACAAAATACTAATGGTCATTAATGTACTTGTTGGCTGGTTGGTTAGGCAGTAATACTGTTGGCGTACATTAAGATCGCCCAACAATAGAGATCTGCAGTTGAATGCCATGGTTTATATTATCAGGGAGAGCTATATATACATTGGCGAAAGAAAGGACATAAGAAATTGAAAGAGTTAATTTCATATATACCGTTCTTACATGTAGAATATTAAATTTATCATCTTTAGTTATCAAACATCATATGTACTACTATTATCAACTAAAAGTTTTAACAATATCATCAAATTAATCACTAAAATGCCTATTTAGAGTTGATACGAACATTAGGAGCATTTTCATCGTTGGATGACATTTTTGAAAGTTTTGATTTATAACGATGGTGTATACGATATGTGATATCTAAGAATAGTAATTTCGTTATTTTGCATGCATCTATGATACATATGAAATCAACCCCTCCTTCTTAAGGAAGAAAGAAAAATGTTAGAATTTGGGGATAGTCTCTTAGGAATAGTCTTATATCGATTAATAAGTTGTGATTCATGTATTTATGACTCTGAATCTATATACCTCAACACTACGATTTTATAAATTTTAACATGGTATCAAAGGTCTTAGACCCATATATATATACATATATATATATATATATATACATATATATATATATATATATATATATACATATATATATATATATATATACATATATATATATATATCTTGTCATCTTTATCTAATTAATCTCCACGGCTCATCTTTGACTATGAGAAAGAGTGTTAAAATTTAAACATAGCCCGAGATAATTGTAACATCCGAATTCGTCAAAAACTTTAGATAGATAAATATCTTATAGTTAGTCTATATAAATTTTATGTTACCTTAATTAAAGTCTAATATCTTGAACGATATTATTTAACGAACCTTATTAAGTAAATTAAATAGTTATCTTATTTTAATAATATATAACTTTTTATAGGAATGTTAGAATATGATCAATATTAGGTCCGTTGGATAGAGAATTCAAAAATCTACAAGTTTCATGTTGAACACTTTTTCAAATTTTGACGTTTGGTAGGTCAAATATATGATAGAATGAATTAGTTCCTTAAACTCTTGTTATTGATAAATATTTAATGAGTTTTTACATAAAAATCCATCCAAATTCAAAAAAAAAATAACAACTCACATTTTTTGCCTTCCCCACGTAACCCCCCTCCAACCTTATCCCCCTCCTCATCCTTATCCCCTCCCCTCCTCCTTATCTCCTCCTTCTCCTTCTTATCTTCTCTTCCCCTCCCCCCTATATAAACCACCCCTCCCCCTCTTCCTCTCCCACAAACACACCTCCCTCCAACTCTCTCTCATCTCTTCTCCCCACTCTCTCTCCCTCTCTCTCACACACACACACACTCTCTCTCTCTCTCATCTCTACTTCTCTCTTTCTATTTTCATTTTCTCTTTTCTACTCTCTCTACTCTCTCTACTCTCTCTAATCTTTCCCTACTTTCTCTCTCTACTATTTTTACTTTCTCTCTCTACTTTCTCTCTCTACACTTTCTTTACTCTCTCTCTACTCTCTTTATTTTCTCTATATTCTCTATACTTTCTCTCTACTCTCTACTTTCTATCTCTATTCTCTCTACTATCTAGTTTCTCTCTCTATTTTCTCTCTCTACTTTCTATCTCTAGTTTCTCTCTAGTTTTTCTCTCTACTCTCTCCACTTTCTTTCTCTACCCTCTCCACTTTCTCTCTCTATTTCCTCTCTCTAGTTTCTCTCTCTACTTTCTCTCTCTGCTTTCTCTCTCTAATTTTTCTCTCTACTTCTCTCTCTACTCTCTCCACTTTCTTTCTCTACCCTCTCCACTTTCTCTCTATATTTTCTCTCTCTAGTTTCTCTCTCTAGTTTCTCTCTCATCTCTCTTCCCACTCTCATCCTCTTATTAATAAACGGAGAAGATAATACAGCATCAGAATAATATAAATAATTAAAAAAAATTAGACGGAGGATTTGAAACTTATTTTGGACAATTTCACCCTTCCTTACGTATTTGGAACGGGAAAATTATCTTTTCCTACGCAAAGACTTTTACGGGAGCTCGGGCGAGATACTAATTCGGAAGACCACTCTAAAGGTAGGCATGATAAATCGAGTGCATGTTATTCGTTATTTACATTTATTTGATTTGATTTTATTGAAATGTGATTTCAGTCATTGATTTATTTAACCTAATGATCTATGTTTAGAATCAGTTATTTATTTAATTACCATTCTGTAAAAAATATTATTTTCCTCTCTAATCTCTCTCTAATTTCTCTCTAATCTCTTTCTACTTTTTCCCTCTACTTTCTCTCTCTACTCTCTCTCTACTCTAATCTCTTCGAATGTTATATAATAGTAATTTATTTAGTTAATAAATTTGACCCACTACCCTTTGATTAAAATCTAATTCCTGATATTAAAATACGATCCAGTTATTTTGTAAGGTTCAATGACAAGTTTTAAGTATTGAGACGACTATGTAATAAGCATCATAATAAGAATAAAAATTTGATTAAGCATATGGACTGTGTCACTTTAAGGAGGTGTGGGGCGATAAACCGTAGTTAGCTTCCGCTACGGGATTAGGCCCATTTTCGAGGACAAACGGACTTCTGAAAAATCCGGAACCCAGAATAAGAAAATTATCTGGGGAATGGTGGAGTATTAACTCCCGATCCTGCGTGGTTGATCAAGGCCGACAGACTCCAGCGTTTAGATCATTTATCTTTATGTCGACGTATGGATGCCTAGGTATGTGTTTGCTACTGCTTTTAGTGACGGGATGCCTGTCCAATATATGCTGCCAAATAATATGAAGCTCAGATTTGATATATGACTTTGATATGATCTGAAAATAAGTTCATCTGTATAAACTCTGATTTAGCTAAGATATGTATTATGCCATTTATATATAAGTCAGATAAGATTTGTTATACGTATTTACTTATAAATATGAAAATTACTTTACTCTATTATATTTCCTTCGCATTCAGAGTATATGTACAATCTACTGAAATTGTGATTAGCTTTATCATTGATTTGCACAGTTTAGTATATGATAAGCATGTGATTGGTTTTAATGCCTACTGAGTCTGTGGACTCATTTCTGTTGTCTAACTATTTCAGGAAATTGATCAGTATGCGTCTTGACTCCTTCGGACAGTAGGTCGGAAGTTGATCCTGGGTTTAATTTGAATTCGGATTCCGCTGCGTAGAATAAATAGATTTAATTTTTCTTTTGAATAATGAATGTAAATATAACTTTTGAGTAGAGAAGTGTAGTACTCTGTATACGATGTAAATTATGAGTGGTCATCTTATGGAAATGGTCTGGTTATATTTTTTTTGGAATATGTGATGGTTTAGCCTTTAGCGCATTGCAAATATCTCATCCCATAACACTTCCGTACATCCGCTGTGACGTCCCCGGACACGATACGGGATCGCGGAAAGGGGCGCCACAATAATAGTGGATGATTTCAACAGAAAAAAAAAGAGAGAAACATTCTCATTGATGTGGCACAGCCCAATGATGACTAAGTATGTAATGAACCACCTAGGACCTAGACCCGCAAGCATACAAGCACTCAATGATTCTCACAATAACGTCTTACTCACACGGCACACGCGATCACCCGGCGGGGCCGAGGGATGATGGCAAGGGTCCGAGGCGGGACCCAA
Organism: Amorphophallus konjac; assembly: GCA_022559845.1. Taxonomy (NCBI): domain Eukaryota; kingdom Viridiplantae; phylum Streptophyta; class Magnoliopsida; order Alismatales; family Araceae; genus Amorphophallus; species Amorphophallus konjac. The sequence continues at coordinate 198,696,200 of CM040129.1, forward strand.
TGAGTCTAATGGACTTAGTTGGCTTAGGCTGACCCCGAAGAGTCCAGGATTCCCAACTTAGTGGGCGGCTGGCCCGCAAGGCGGGGTTTGGGTGGCACTCTCTCACGGCCCGCGGTGGGCACCAACAAATGAACATACAAGAACGGACCCTCTTCTCACCGTCCGACGAGCAATCAAAGCAATACTAAACTTGCAGAAGTAAGGCTATCAAGGTTAGTATCAGTGGCTCACCTGATCGGTGTGAAGACACCGATCCCGCTCGGAGACGAGAGCGCGCCGGGAGGCGAGGGTATACACCCGATCGCCGCGGCGATGTAGCTTGACCTGAAAATGCAAAGGTGTACAACACTACGCCTCGCGTAGGAGGGGTGATGGGGATTAGGCCTATTACATTCAAAACTACCTCCACGCAGGGAGGGGCCTTCAGCCGGCCAAGCGGGGTGGGGAATTAAGCTAAGGAACCCGACTTGTCGAATCCCGCCGGTTCTGCCAATCTGCAAATTCGCCGGACAGTGGGGCGGTGTTGATGTTGCCAAAAATTCCACAGAGGGTAGATCTTGATGAAACCTGTGCCAAAAGTTCCCCAACAGGACGGGGATGGTGTCTGAATTTTGGCAGGAGCTCTGGAACTCAGGGCTGGTCGGGCCGGCGACTGGAACAGGTCAGCAACTTCTTCCTCTGGCTGGTGCAGAACAAGTACAGCGAGTTGCAGATGGCACCACGGATGCTCCTGAACTCCAAATGAGGCGAGCCTGGCGGTGACGTGATCGTGGTCGGAGTAGCTTCGAGCAGGAATCGACGGGGCCCCAATCGGAGGTCGGGGAAGAGCGAGGTATCCGGATAATCAGGGACAGGTCAAACCTGGACCCACAGGGGGCAGACGACACACCCCGACGAAAAAAATGATAACTGGAAGCTCCGGAGGCCGAATGAAGTCCTTCTTCTTGGAGATGACAGCTAACTGGTAGTAGTTTCAGCCCTCCGAAAATGGCTCTCAGATCTTCAGGGAGGAAGCCGTGGTCGGACTGTGACTGCAGCTCTGGTTCCCTGCCTAAGAGCTTCTGCGAGGTTGCGGGAGAATGGCTGCTGTGGACTGCTCGGAGCTCGGATGCCGACGAAACCACCTCGCCTTGGAAGCTCTCTGGACGAACTTTCCAGAGATGTAGGCCTTGCCACCAGGAGTATCAGGGAGCAGCCGAAGACGATGCAACTTTAGAACCCCACTCTGCTGCCTGCGCCCTGCAACCTGAAACTCCAATCTTGCAAGACCAAAGGGAGTGGGAGGGAGAGTAGCACAGCTTGGGGTGATGGCTGATGGTTTGTGGATATGGGAAGGACGTGGCTAGGGCTTCTGGAGGGTCTGGAGTGGCAGGGATAGATGGAGAGGGGGGCTGGAGCAGCTAGAGGTGGAGATGGGGGGTGGATGTGCACTAGAGAGAGGATGAGTGAGAGAGGAGGTGGGGGGCGAATTTGGCTGTAGGGAGGAAGGGAATTTCGACCTAGGGTGATTAAGGAGGTGGGGAGATGGAAGGGCACAGCCCTAGGGAGAGGAAAATTCGAATTTGGGCTTTGGGAGGGGTTAATTCAGCCTTGGGAAGGTGGTGGGGTGCTTTGGAAAGTGGAAAGGTGCCTAGGAGAAGGGGTTTCCACCTAGGGGTTGGAGGGGGAATTGAATGAGTGCATGGGGAAGGGGAAGGGGCCTTAATGAGGGGTGAATGGGGAGGAGAGAGAATGAATTTTGAAATTGGGGTGGGGAGGAGAGAGAGAGGGGGTACAACCCACTTAGAGAGAGTGATAGTAAGAGAGAGAGAGAGAGAGGGAGATATTGAGAGGGAGATGACAAATGCTTTTCAATATTCATCAAAAGTTGTTACAATGAGAGGGAGGGGAGGCCTATTTATATGCTCCATACTTTCATATGACCATAATGACCCTGACAAGCTAACTAATGACCAAAGCAGTCCAAGGGAGGGGTGCCCCTGGGCCTAGCCCACTAGTTGGGCCCAATAGCTTATCAAACCAACATAATGACACATGACTTTGGTAGATAACCTACTAACCTAGGTACATGACTCAAATAATAGGAAAATTACATGGTTTAAGACTCAAATAAAATATAAAAATTACATGACTAGACTCACAAACACATGACGAATATAATGGCATAAGTCGACGACGATTCGAGCCTCAAAAAAGTGGAGGGGCAAGGGATGCCCCCATCATACTCCCGGGGTGGGGAGAACTCGACCCCGTCGAGTATGGGTCCGCCTGGCGATAGTACTAGCTCCAGAATGTCGAGGTCAAGTCGCAACAGGTCCTCCCGACTCGCCCAAGTATCCTCAATCGGGCGACGGTTCTTCCACCTAACCAGGTAGCGCTGATACACCCTGTGCCTAGTAATGATACTCTGTTCATTCAGTATTGTCTCTACCTGCTCTCATCGGTCTCTCAAGCTATGAAGTGGAGTCCCACCGGGAGTGTCTCTCTCAAGGGGGGGTAAAGGCTCGAGCTCCTCACTGGGTTCCACCGCGGGGCCCTTGTAGGGTACCAGGTCCGCCATATTGACAGTAGGGTGTACCCCAAAACCCTCAGGTAGGTCTAGCTCATAAGCATTACTGCCAAGTCGTCTCAGAACTCGAAAGGGTCCCGAACCCCGTGCCCTCAACTTGGAGGCAGGTCCCGAAAGGAGCCGCTCCGTCCTCACCATCACCGAGTCTCCCACTTGGAACTCGCAGTGGCACCGATGAGCATCTGCCCGCCTTTTGTAAGTCTCATTGCTCTTTCCTATATGCTTGCGAGAATGCGTATGCCATGCACTATGATGCGATGTTGGTGTGAAAAGTATGGTGTGCAAAGGTGGACCTGGGCAGCCAAATGTAGACCGATCACACTTTGATGCCATGAAGACTGTGACAGACTTAGGAGGGCCGGGACATCCATAGATGAACCTTTTATGCATGGGTGTGACAAATGTAGGGGGACCCGGACATCTATGTATGCTCCTCTCATGCTTAATACTCATGATGAATGAATGTGGGCCAATACATCCAAATACGGTCCACTTATGCTTTCTACTTGACATGTGGGTGATGTAAATGAATGTATCCGACTTATGAATCATGCCAAGTGGTGTGGTAAGCCTAGACACATGCATGTTTATCCCAAAGGTGACTTCCATGTGCATATATGTGGGATGACCTTTGAACTTCAATGTGAATGGGTCGAAGGGATCTAAGAAGGTGGGCATTATGGAGAGGAGCTCTTCCTTGTCTCCTAGGCATATGTTGTTTATGGTGATGGTTCCCTTTGTGGGGCCTGAGTCTTGGAAGAGTTGGTATTGGTCAAACATGGTTGGTTGGGGTAGAGAAAGGTGGGTTGTGGGTAAGGTGGGCGGGTCACATGGGTAACTAGGCTCCCATTGGAAGGGATCAAAGGGGTCATGGATTGGGCTTCCTAGAGGAAGGAACTCCATGCCCACAAGGTCCATACAAGGTGGGTCATCCTCTTCTAATGAAGTAATTTGATCGAAGCTCTTGGGAGGTAGATCGACCATGAGGGAAGAGCTTGGCTTTCTACCCGAGATAAGAAGCTCCAATTTGAGGAGATGGTCGGGCTCATCGGGTGTGGGGAGGAATAATAGAAGGTCACTAGTGTAGCAACCAATGGTGCACATTGAGGTGATAGACCCAACACATAGGTGTAGGAGGTCAAGGCTCCTAGGTTGTTCGGTCATGGGGGTCAACATGCTAGTCGACTCTAATTGCCATGCTAAGCCCTTGAGAAGGTCCCCTAGTGTCTCCACTTGATAAGATGATTGGATGGTAGTGCAATAGGAGTTGAAGGGCACTATGGGGAGGTGTAGCTCCAAGGAAGGGTAGGCCATGATCGGGTGAGCTGGGCTCTCTTTTAACCATCTAGCCAAGGACCCACTTATGATGAGTTCACTCCCTACTAGAAGAGAGGGCATAGAGTGAAGATCGTGATGCAAGGCTTTGTCCTCATCTTGGGCATGTGTTTCTATCAAGGTGGGAGTTGGATCCGAGGTGTTCACCACTATGGGGCTGGGTGTCAGGATTATGGGTTCTTCTTCCAAGGAGGTGGGTAGGTACTTTGTGGGTGGGGTGATGATGATTGGCGCATGGTGCATCCGGGGTGGTGAACGAGGTCGGATTTGGGTTGGGGTTGGAAGTGGAAGATGGGTGGGTGTGGAGGCTTGATTTGATTGGTTTTGGGAGGTGTGTCCCTTTTAGGGGGCGATAGAGGGGTAGTGGTGGGGGCCAAGGGGATTTGTGGGGTAAGGGTTTGATGATGGATTTTGGATTGGGGGGTGGTGGCCATCATGGGCTTCGGTGGAGGGGTGGACACGGAGCGCACATGGGCTGGTGGAGCTATGGTTGTGGTGAGGACTTGGAGGTAGGGTGTAGATGTAGTGGTGGGAGATGTGGGAAGTGGTGGGGATTGGGGTCTTGGGTTGGCCAAGGGGAAATGAAGGAGTTGAAATGCTCTTTGGGCTTTGGTGTTCGGAATGGGAGGGGAAAATATATCTAGCCCTAAGTTGTTCCTTCATGTCTCCCCGTGTTGTGAGGGGAGCTTCCCTTCTAATTATCCTTAAGCCTTCAATTTTCAACCAATGAGTGTGGACCCGTTTGGTAAGTTGTAATTTGGCAAATCGGGCTTTCTCATCCTCGGACATGGGATACCAAGTGAAGTAATGATCCAAGGAAGCCTCCCATTCTAAATTCTCATTATGATGAGTCCGATCAAAGGTGAGAGGTGAGGGAGGAGCCCTACTATCATTCACCCTTGGGGCGGGCCAATTTTCTTCTAGTTGATCAAGTCGTCTAGATAGGTTATCAAGCTTGCCATTGGCATGGGTCAAGGTTTTCATGAGGTAACTGACGTGGCCAGGGAAGTCATGGGTGTTAGTGGTAGGTATCCCTTGGGGTTTTGGATTCATGGTGGTATTTAGAAGAGGATGGATTGACTTGATAATGGACTCCACTACGAGTGGTCATGCAAAGTTGGGTGGGCTATGCAAGGGTGTGCGGATGCACCTATGAAAGACTTAGTGTGACCCAAGACTAGACTTGTAAGGACAAGCCTATGACCGCTCTGATACCACTTGATGTGGCACAGCCCAATGATGACTAAGTATGTAATGAACCACCTAGGACCTAGACCCGCAAGCATACAAGCACTCAATGATTCTCACAATAACGTCTTACTCACACGGCACACGCGATCACCCGGCGGGGCCGGGGGATGATGGCAAGGGTCCGAGGCGGGACCCAATGAGTCTAATGGACTTAGTTGGCTTAGGCTGACCCCGAAGAGTCCAGGATTCCCAACTTAGTGGGCGGCTGGCCCGCAAGGCGGGGTTTGGGTGGCACTCTCTCACGGCCCGCGGTGGACACCAACAAATGAACATACAAGAACGGACCCTCTTCTCACCGTCCGACGAGCAATCAAAGCAATACTAAACTTGCAGAAGTAAGGCTATCAAGGTTAGTATCAGTGGCTCACCTGATCGGTGTGAAGACACCGATCCCGCTCGGAGACGAGGGCGCGCCGGGAGGCGAGGGTATACACCCGATCGCCGCGGCGATGTAGCTTGACCTGAAAATGCAAAGGTGTACAACACTACGCCTCGCGCAGGAGGGGTGATCTTGGGGTGGGGATTAGGCTTATTACATTCAAAACTACCTCCACGCAGGGAGGGGCCTTCAGCCGGCCAAGCGGGGTGGGGAATTAAGCTAAGGAACCCGACTTGTCGAATCCCGCCGGTTCTGCCAATCTACAAATTCGCCGGACAGTGGGGCGGTGTTGATGTTGCCAAAAATTCCACAGAGCGTGGATCTTGATGAAACCTACGCCAAAAGTTCCCCAACAGGACGGGGATGGTGTCTGAATTTTGGCAGGAGCTCTGGAACTCAGGGCTGGTCGGGCCGGCGACTGGAACAGGTCAGCAACTTCTTCCTCTGGCTGGTGCAGAACAGGTACAGCGAGTTGCAGATGACACCACGGATGCTCCTGAACTCCAAATGAGGCGAGCCTGGCGGTGACGTGATCGTGGTCGGAGTAGCTTAGAGCAGGAATCGACGGGGCCCCAATCGGAGGTCGGGGAAGAGCGAGGTAGCCGGATAATCAGGGACAGGTCAAACCTGGACCCACAGGGGGCAGACGACACACCCCGACGAAGAAAATGGTAACTGGAAGCTCCGGAGGCCGAATGAAGTCCTTCTTCTTGGAGATGACAGCTAACTGGTAGTAGTTTCAGCCCTCCGAAAATGGCGCTCAGATCTTCAGGGAGGAAGCCGTGGTCGGACTGTGACTGCAGCTCTGGTTCCCTGCCTAAGAGCTTCTGCGAGGTTGCGGGAGAATGGCTGCTGTGGACTGCTCGGAGCTCGGATGCCGACGAAACCACCTCGCCTTGGAAGCTCTCTGGACGACCTTTCCAGAGATGTAGGCCTTGCCACCAGGAGTATCAGGGAGCAGCCGGAGACGATGCAACTTCAGAACCCCACTCTGCTGCCTGCGCCCTGCAACCTGAAACTCCAATCTTGCAAGACCAAAGGGAGTGGGAGGGAGAGTAGCACAGCTTGGGGTGATGGCTGATGGTTTGTGGATATGGGAAGGACGTGGCTAGGGCTTCTGGAGGGTCTGGAGTGGCAGGGATAGATGGAGAGGGGGGCTGGAGCAGCTAGAGGTGGAGATGGGGGGTGGATGTGCACTAGAGAGAGGATGAGTGAGAGAGGAGGTGGGGGGCGAATTTGGCTGTAGGGAGGAAGGGAATTTCGACCTAGGGTGATTAAGGAGGTGGGGAGATGGAAGGGCACAGCCCTAGGGAGAGGAAAATTCGAATTTGGGCTTTGGGAGGGGTTAATTCAGCCTTGGGAAGGTGGTGGGGTGCTTTGGAAAGTGGAAAGGTGCCTAGGAGAAGGGGTTTCCACCTAGGGGTTGGAGGGGGAATTGAATGAGTGCATGGGGAAGGGGAAGGGGCCTTAATGAGGGGTGAATGGGGAGGAGAGAGAATGAATTTCGAAATTGGGGTGGGGAGGAGAGAGAGAGGGGGTACAACCCACTTAGAGAGAGTGATAGTAAGAGAGAGAGAGAGAGAGAGGGAGATATTGAGAGGGAGATGACAAATGCTTTTCAATATTCATCAAAAGTTGTTACAATGAGAGGGAGGGGAGGCCTATTTATATGCTCCATACTTTCATATGACCATAATGACCCTGACAAGCTAACTAATGACCAAAGCAGTCCAAGGGAGGGGTGCCCCTGGGCCTAGCCCACTAGTTGGGCCCAATAGCTTATCAAACCAACATAATGACACATGACTTTGGTAGATAACCTACTAACCTAGGTACATGACTCAAATAATAGGAAAATTACATGGTTTAAGACTCAAATAAAATATAAAAATTACATGACTAGACTCACAAACACATGACGAACATAATGGCATAAGTCGACGACGATTCTAGCCTCAAAAAAATGGAGGGGCAAGGGATGCCCCCATCACTCATGCTCTTAAATCATCTCAAGAATCTGTTGAAGATCTCAAGGTTGCCAAAGTGAATATGATAAATGGATGCATACATACATATGCATTGATTCCACTTCGAAGTGCTCTCTTTCTATTCATAACATTGTACGGATCAAATAAGAGTTTTACGAAGTTTAGGAGAAAGGCATCGATGATATGTAACATAATAAAACATAGCATGTGGTAGATGTGGGAATTTAAGAAGAGACCATGTCCTCTTGTCAGCGGCGGGACATAAAGAAGAAGTTTGGTGTCCAAGAAGTCTCCTTCCTCCGCATTGAGGCGGCGTGTGTCTGAAAAGTGTTAAAAGGGGGCGCCGGATTCCGACGCCGCGCGTCGCCTCCGCCATTCACACACGGCTGGCTGTCGGCTTGTTTGGTGTCAGAGAAGTATAACGCGTTGTCTTGGGGAATGTGGGGTGGAAGCTGACCACTGTCCATTTAATAAACATCCCAACAACAGCTAGCTGCCGGCTCCATCCATAAGAGCATGGCATAAAAGCAGCTGTGCTGGAGAAGTTTCTTTTAAGTGGCCAATCCATGATGATTATTTCGATCCAAGGTACCAGTATGGCAGGCACATTCACGTGTAGTTTATAAAAGAATCTGTCCACCGCCACCCCTAATAAAATATATTCATATTAGACTAAGTTTCCTAAGTGTATATGCAGAATATAGGTTATTCTGAAAAAATTGTCTCGAAAGTGTTCAAATGACTCAAAGGTGATCTTTGATAGAAAATTTGATTGGATTTTAAATTGATCTTGGAGATGAGTACTCGAGGTAAAGTATTGTGTTTATTCATCTCTTCGTTACGAGTCTAAGAACTTAAATTTTGAAAAAGTGTATTAGAAGGTATGGAGCCTTTAAATTGACATGTTCAAGTAACGTAAGTCTAGAAAAACAGTGTTAATATGTCTGAAAGCCAATCTTTGGTGAAAATTTTAATTATGCTCCAATAGTCTCTCAAAATGAGGATTGGTGGTAATGTGGTGTGATAATTTAACTCTTAGTAACGAATTGAAGATCATATTTTTTAGATGAGCGTGCCGATAAATATGACTATTCAAAGTTGGCAAGTACACCATATTTTTGATTTCCTACAAATGGAACACTTGTAAAATTGTTCCATTCCGGTGTCGACACTCTATAAATCTGACTCAGATTTGAGCAAATTTGGGTGATCTTCCACTTGATTTTCTTGAGAGATCATGACTATCTTTGGGCTGGGAAGTTCCTAAACTCTTCTTAGAGAACCCTTCGATGCCCTAACATTATAAATACATCTTATTCAAAGGATTAAAGGGGCTAAGGAGCTGAAAATTCACGAGAAGATAGATGCACTAGTCTTGTACACTATATCGCCTGGTTCTTCAATTTTTGAAACCTCCTCTCGTGCAAAAACGTGAAAGACTTGGGAGGCTCTCCATCAGTAAATCTTGATTGGATTTGTTTTCTCGTCTTGATTTACATCTAAGTTTTGTGGTACGTGCGTGTGTGAGGAAGAGTGTTTGTGGCCCTACTCTAAGAGTACGTGCCTGTGTTGAGACACGTGTGTGTGTGAAAGGTGAGCCGACATCTTGATGTCTAGCATGTGTGTGGTTGACTAGAGTTCTTAAGGAGAGGACGTAGATCATCACCTTGTTATACCAAACCTCTATAAAAATCGCATTGTCTCCTTATGTAATTAGCTCCATCATATCTCTCCTCTCTCTCTCCTTTGTGGTCGTCAATTTTATATTTTGTGTTGAACATTAAAAATTATGTCAACACCCAAATCAATTCACTCTCCCTCTTAAGTGTGTTCCATGACTCAGGACTTTCAATTATATTTGTGTGGCCTGAAATGTGAATCTACCATTACTAGATATTGTTATTACAACTCAACATGATTAATTATCTTTGATTAAATGTCCGTTGGAAGTTGACCTCTATCTCTCTCTCGTTAGAATGTATCACTATATGTATATATATATAAGTGTAACTGTGAGGAATATTTGTGTAAATTGATAGGAAAATGAAGAGGTTAGCAAAAAAAAATAATAGTATAAAAATATATCTTTTTCTGCTACCAATTTTAATTCGTAGAAGTTATCAATAACCATGAATAAAACGACCGTACATCTGAATTAGATACATCCCCCAACTCATTGGATCCTTTCTCGTAGGTCTTATATAATTAATGTCTCGGCAAGATGTGATCTTCTAGGTGGCGACATCAGGATCTCCAACTAATAATACAAGGCGTCACAGTCTCTGATGACTAGGTGTACGTACAGAAGATAATCAGCAGTGGAACACCCACTCCGATCTCTCTGTTGATGATAGGTCGACATTGTGGGAGCATCTCGTTCCAGTCTCAAGCTGCTAACATCCGAGTCACGTCCCCTGCCCAATGGTGCCACTGGCTCCGCCCATCTGAGCTTTCAGTGGGTCGGTCGACTAGGACAAGATGTTCGTGGCGCGCAGAATGTTCCGTAAGTGCACACACTACATCCACAGATTCCCCCCCCCCCCCCGCCCCCCATGATTTTGAGGGTGATGTGGACTTGTAGATAGAGAAATGTTCTGACATGAAATTGGTGACTCATAACTTAAGGGCTCACTCTCGACCCACCATTTTGTGGATACAAATTTTGATTTGAACCTAAATTTTCATACGATATCAAAGTCTAGGGTCTTACTGTTGGCCACCCGCCGGCCTGTAAGGCGGTTGACGTGCCTGCCTCTTTGTCGTCCCCCGCAACCTCTACTGATATATCCCCCGGTGCGTGCACCGCGAGCGTCGCTAGCATCTCTGCCCCACCATCTGACGTGCTGCCTTTGGCGCCTCTCGAGTCTCACCACGTCGTCCTGGCCGTGCGCGCGGACTCTCTTGAAGGCGCTCCTCCTCCTCCTACTGATGCTGGCCCATCGCGGTCACTCCATGTTGATGCCTCCTTCGAGCCTGTCCTTGAAAGTCAGGTTGAGGTGCAGGGCACCGACCGCGCGGAGCCCACCACCGTTGTTGTTCTCAGTCAAGCTGACCTCGAAGAGTTTGACGGCTCGGTTGATGAGTTGGACGTGGAGTTCGGTGACCTTGGTTTCCAGCCCGTCCGCCGGAGCAACCGTAGGAATCGTCGGAGGCTCAACCGCTATTGGAGTCCTCGTTCTTAGTTGGTTGTATCGCTCCGTTGGTCTTCATGGCCTCCTTTTGATTTTATTGGGCCCTCGGCCCGTCGTTTGTTCTCGGCCCATTATCTAGGTGCCGTCCCTCTCCCCCTATCTCTGTACTTCTCTCTCCTTTTATTGCTTTCCTTAATGAAAAAAAATTGAATCCAAAAAAAGTCTAGAGTCTTATTGGGCTTAGAGACACATGCATGTATATATTTTCTTTGTTTGCTCTTCTCCTTCACATGAAAACGAGGCCTTCAAACTTTGGAGCACAACACTCCAAAACGCTTGTGAAACATCTGGTTCATGTAAATTCTGCTTTTTGATCAAAAAGAGAGAAGATACAAGTCAAAAGTGGTGTGTTTGAGAGCTCCTTTTGTTTGTGGAGGCAGGTTGACTTCCACGTGGTGATGCTTTGCATGGGGACTGCATCCAAAGATAAAGGGGAAAGCGCATGAAGGAAAATTTGAGACAATACTTTCAAATCTGTCGCAATCCATGAGGCTACATGAAAATCATGTATAATGTACACTCAGACTTTTGAAATGTAGTCTTGAAAGAGACACCTTTCTTACCTATGTCGTCGTCGTTATCGTCGTCATAATATTATCTTCTTATTTGAGATCGACTATACGAATCTTGTTTCACCTTAAAATTCTATCAAATATTATATTCGTATTTTAACATTAAAGAATCTATTTTTTATTCTAATAACACACCACACCATCTTATTTTAAGTCTACCACAAACTCGTCTACTAGTATCGATAAATACTATAATTTGTTGAGTGCAAATTCACAGCCAAAAAATAAGCTAATGAAAATGTTTAATGGCTGTCAAAATTTTCAAATGTTAGTTAAGCCCCCCTCGTCTGGCAACGATCAAAGTAGATGGAACAGTGAGTCATCTAGTTTTGGATGTCAAAAAACTGCTTATCGGAATATCCGCAAAATATAACCCAACATTTTTTATTCAATATTTATTTTTCCTTGATTCATCCCACCTCGTTGACTGATCATCTACCACCTCATGTCAGTAAGAGTCATGAGTTGTAACACTCCTCCTATTGTTGTCCGTACATCCCCTCCCTTCCAACTCCCATCCCACTTTCAAAAAAAAAGAATGAATGAATGAAAGAAAGAAAGAAAGAGGTCCAAAAGGAAGTCATAGTCAAAAGTTTCACTAACTATCATAGAACTTAATTTCGATGGTGGCTATAAGTTTGACACACTGCATTAGCCATTGTATAGAAAAGGGATCGGTGTAGATCTCCATCGCACGTTTAAATCTTTGACCAAGAAATAGCTGCACTGTATAGACCTCCACGTACCCAAGCAGTCATGTATCGTGCCATTGGCCATAAGCGAGCAGTCACGTCCTCTTCGTTGGGTCCATCGATCAAACACTGTTATTTGCAGAGTCTCCTCGCCGGTTATCTTTGCCAAACTGATCATCGTTCAACTCCACCGGCCTCCTTGGAAGAAAATCGCAGCCGCCAACAGTGGGCAAAGGTGACGATGTGGTGCACATCATGCACGCACGGGGCCACCCACCTCGACCTCTCAAAGTCACTGAGGCTAGGAGTACACGCTTTCTTGGAGTTGTTAAAGTTGAACATTTGGGCCATCGATCATCATATCCTTTTCATCCAGGATAAGGAAAGAGAAATGCCAATGTTTGATATTGACTGCAATTGGTTAATTATCCTCTTGTATTATTCCTCTCATAAAATGTCCAGTATGCGCACTGTTATGCCATCCCACTCACTAACATGCATAATGTTTCGCGAAGACCATTCCTCTGAGATCACTGGCTACCTTCTTCTCAAGTGTACATCATCCATTCAAGTTTGCATAAAAAGCTGAACTAAAAATGAGAAGAAAAAAGGGCATCCACTCTACACGATGGAAGATCGATTTGATGATGACATGTTTTTGGGAAGTACTCTAATTTATTTTCTTATAGGTATTTTTTAACGGGGAAGAGATGATCGAATTTGAATTCAGAATCTCCCCCAAATAAGGTCTTCCGACTGCTAAATTTGTAGTTTTAATTTGAAATATATAGCTCTCTGTCTAAGGTGTCACCTGTTTCACTTTAAAATGATGTCAGTCTTCGGTTCTAGAATCCTTGATCTTAAAATCAGTATTTTTTAAAAAAATCAACGAACATTTTATTTAAATGATTATAAAATAAAATAGTCTATGGACATAAACTTAAATTATTTTTATATCCTCGTGTCTTATTTTTTACAATTTGCCATGCCCGACACATGAGTCACCGTGTCTCTGTCCCATTATCTCATAGGCCGTCTCTCCCATTCCTTCTCCGGTGGACACTTACCCTCAATCTGCACCCGTGTTGTGTTGCATATTGGTCCGTCACAACTGTATCTTGTCTCCACTCTCCACACAGTGTGAGCTAGCCCAGCAGGGTTCTAACACTGGCAACTACTTGCCGATGGGGGGGATGCATGGCCCTAAATGAAACAAGCACCCCTGTCTTGTTCCTGCCCATGGAAAAATAGAAAAGAAAAAGTCGATGTGTCTACAGTATATATTGCACTGATCACGGTTGTGTGGACTTCTACTGTGAACTCCACCCAGGCCACAACCCAAACTGGGTGGTGCAAGTTGTTGTAGGACAAATAATGGCATGATCCTTCAGCCCTTCCTGTGGGAGGGGTTCACCTTTTTGACCTGGCAAAAAGGGGAGGGGAGGGGAAGGTGAAACAGGGATGGCACAGGCTGGTCCTATGGAAGGTAGGAGAGATTCTATGCCAATTATTGGCACTGAAGGGCCTACCCATCACTGCAAAAGGATGCAGGAGTGCCTCCCTCAGCCTCTGGTCCATCCTTTTCCTGCCTCCTCTCCTCCCTGTTTACCGGCCAGTGCTTTTAGCACAGATGCCTGTCCTTCGATCATCACCACCACCCGGCCCCATCTGCAGAAGATTCCCTAGAGCTATGAACATGGTGCTCTGTTTTGTTTCCACTGCCTGTCAAGAACCCAGCTTGGGGCCGGGGAGGGAGGAACCAGAGGCGGTAGGCTCCTTCCAGCTTGTTTGAGACCTCCCAAGCAAGGATTCCCATGGCAAGTGTCCTCTTGAGAACGATGGGGAAAAGGAAATTCCAGGCAACTCAACATAGAGTTTTTTCAGTACAGGTTTCTCATTTGAATGAAGTCGTCGGTTTGGCTGACTTCTTTTCACGGTCTGTCAAACTAAGCCCGACCTCCCATTGACAGCACCACAACGAGTTAATGCCATGACACTAATAATTCATATTACTTACGGATACGAGAAATTCTTTGCTTAAGCAACAGCACAGCTCGCTCAGCTCACAGTACTCTTGGACACCCAAAACGAAGAAGTCTTCAAACGTTAAAAAATGTTTTGAGTTGTACGTAGGGGGTACCCAATTCTTCAATAGAAGCCATCCGTTGAAGGGTGATTGCGTGAAGGCACTGAAAAACTTGGACGTGGACTTGTGACTCGGACTTTGCCGATTAGCCCGGCAGTTGCTGCGGCTTTTCTGCAGACTCACCGCAGCACAGATTCTTGGGTTCGTAGTTTGAAAGTTGGAGGCTTCACAGATGCTGAAAAATGAAGGATACCTGCAGTATAAGAAGACATCACAACTAGGGAATTACACGAGGGTTATGACACTTTTTGATTAGTTAATGCAAGAGATCATATTGCTTCCTGAATGGTTTTTACAGTAAACTTCGGAAAGAGAAATGACAGAAAGAGGCTAACATATACATGTTCAGAAAAGAGACATCTAATCGGAAAGTTGAAGCAGCCATTGAAAGGATACACCGTGAAAGAAAACAAAGGAAGGAGAAAGAAAGCGTCGGCGTTGCTGTGGAAATATTAGAGGGTGTGATGTCCGCCCCAGGTGCGTGAGCTATTTGATCTCACGAGAGTGTAAGCTCTATCAAATTTGAGATTTTTACATGAAAATTATTATCAAATTAAAATTTATAAAAAAAATTATTTCTGAGAATATATTAGTAGACATATCATTGCGTTAATTCAAACAGTCTATAAATATCATTTACCCGTGATTTTTTAAGTTTTTGACAAAAAAAATAATATTCTTCTAAATAAATATGATATTTTTACATAACTTAAATTTATACAGTGATATGTATGTAAATATATTTCTAAAAATAACTTTTTATAAATACTCGTTTAACAATAATTTGCATCCAAAAAACCCATCAAATTTCTTGGCGGAAAGTTGAGAGGTAAGGTTGGTGGTGTCTCCAAATTTGGAGGAGTACTCAAATGTTGAGACCCAATCGTAGCTGCCCGTAATTACCGCAAACAGAAGTAGAAGTCCAAACTTTTAATGATTAAGGGATTTTTACATGAAAATTATTGTTAGAGATGAATTTACGAAAAATTTATTTATAAAAATATATTAATAAGTATATCATTGTGTTAATTCAAGTAATGTATAAATGTCATTTAAACATGATTTTTTTATAAGTTTTTGATAAAAAGAAGTGATATACTTATAAATAAAAATGATATTTTTACACAATTTAGATTTACAAGGTGACATGTCTGTTAATGCATTTCTAAAAATAATTTTTTTTAATTTCCATTTAACAATGATTTTTAGGTAAAAACCCCTAAAAATTTGAGAAGGGGATCCATCCTTATTCATTCATATGTATACTCTGACATTGGTTCCTATGACACTATTATATGTCCCCGAGAAACCCTTCACCGCTCAGTTTTAGGTTGATAAAGAGGATTTATGTTGATGGCTTTCTTTAGCACTGCTAACCTTCTTGGAGGAGTATTTCACATAATTTGTAACGAAGAAGATAAATTGGACATAAAACTTTTCCCATATGAATGGGTTAGGTTTGGACTTGAATGTGATCTTATGTCAGTGCAAGTACCCTTCCATGTCATCTACATTGGACTCGAGGATTCTCGAATGAGTCGATTGATAAGGACTTTGCCTTATGATAAGGAGGTCTCGAGGTCGACTGTCGCGAGGAGAGGAGAGTTTATCTGACTAACATTTAATTCTCCAGAAATGTGAGTCTGAATTATGCTAATCTAGTGCTAAGTTCTCTATCATCAAAATCATCAGCTTAGGACTCGTATAGAAGCTACTCAGCATAAATTTAGCTGCCCTTGTATCATCAATGGCCTAGCATGAGAAGGTAAAGGATGGAAGGAAAGAGAAATAGAGAACCCTCCAACACGAGGGGGAAAGAAGAAAAAGAAAAGGCCAGCGGTGGGGAAGATGCGATCATATCATGTGAAGCAAGACCCTGAGAAGAGCAGGACAAAAAGGAAAAGAGATCTTACCCTGCCTGTGACCGAACGATTGGCAGCTGAAGATGGCTAGGTCCATATCTCATGTAGGCTCCATGGACAGAGCTTTATCTGCTCAACACCCATTCCCCATCATTCCCCAACACCACCTAGTTGTAACAACATCCCCCACTCAAATAGGCCAATCAAGGCCATGATCTTGTGAGGTTGGCCTCCCAGTGCCCACTGGTGTGAGGAAGAAAATAAACGATGGTGCTGGGGTCAGCTATTTGATCTCACGAGAGTGTATAAGCTCTATCAAATTTGAGATTTTTACATGAAAATTATTATCAAATAAAATTTATTTCCGAGAATAGCATGTCATTGCGTTAATTCAAATAGTCTATAAATATCATTTAAAAGTGATTTTTTTAATTTTTGATAAAAAATTGATATTCTTCTAAATAAATATGATATTTTTACACAATTTAAATTTATACAGTGATATGTCTGTAAATATATTTTTAAAAATAAATTTTTATAAATACTCGATTAACAATAATTTGCATCTAAAAAACCCATCAAATTTCTTGGCGGAAAGTTGAGAGGTGAGGTTGGTGGTGTCTCGAAATTTGGAGAAGTACCCAAATGTCGAGACCAAGTAGTAGAAGCCCGTAATTACCACTAACATAAGCAGAAGCCCAAACTATCAATGATCATATATAAGGATATGAAAATCATCGCTAGAGATGAATTTATGAAAAAATTATTTATGAAAATGTATTAGTAATTATATCATTGTGTTAATTCAAACAATACATAAATGTCATTTAAATATGATTTTTCTGTAAATTTTTGACAAAAAGAAGTGATATGTTTACAAATAAAAATGACATTTTACACAATTCAGATTTACACAGTGACACGTCTGTTAATATATTTTTAAAAATAATTTTTTAAAAATTTCGATTTAACAATAATTTTTATACAAAAACCCCTAAAAATTTGAGAAGGGGATCCATTATGTATCCGTATTCATTCACATGTATACTCTCACATTGGTTCCTATGACACTATTATATTGCCCCGATAAACCCTTCACCGCTCAGTTTTAGGTTGATAAAGAGGATCTATGTTGATGGCTTTCTTTAGCACTGCTAACCTTATTGGATGAGTATTTCACATAATTTATAATGAAGAAGATAAAATGGACATAAAACCTTTCCCATATGACTACTAGGTTTGGACTTGATTAATTTGATCATGTGTCAGTGTAAGTACCTTTCCAAACACACTTCCAGACGTCATCTATGTTGGACTCGAGAATCTCGAGTGAATCGATTGGTAAAGACTTTGTCTCATGATAAGGAGGTCTCGAGGTCGACTCTCACGAGGAGAGGAGAGTTTATTTGACTAATATTTAATTCTCGAGAGATGTGAGTCTAAATTATGCTAATCTAGTGTTAAGTTCTACGTCGTCAAAATCATCTGCTTAAGACTCGTATAGAAGCTACTCAGCATAAATTTAGCTGCCCTTGTATCATCAATGGCCTCGCATGAGAAGATAAAGGAGGGAAGGAAAGAGAAATAGAGAACCCTCCAACACGAGGGGGAAAGAAGAAAAAGAAAAGGCCAGCGGTGGGGAAGATGCTATCATATCATGTGAAGCAAGACCCTGAGAAGAGCAGGACAAAAAGGAAAAGAGATCTTACCCTGCCTGTGACCGAACGATTGGCAGCTGAAGATGGCTAGGTCCATATCTCATGTAGGCTCCATGGACAGAGCTTTATCTGCTCAACACCCATTCCCCATCATTCCCCAACACCACCTAGTTGTAACAACATCCCCCACTCAAATAGGCCAATCAAGGCCATGATCTTGTGAGGTTGGCCTCTCAGTGCCCACTGGTGTGAGGAAGAAAATAAACGATGGTGCTGGGGTCAGCTATCTCCATGTCTCTCGTTATCTCCCCTTCTTTTTGCCCTTTTCCACTAGTGGGGAATCTATATCATCAACACTCCAAATCCCTTCTTCCCCACTCCTCAACGATGTTGATGATGTATTGGATATGCTGAAAAGATAGCGTATCGAGTGGATCAGACTTTCGCAGACACCAATTAGAAAGGGATACATACAACCCTCTAATTTACAAAGTCATGAAGCGAACAAGACAAACTTTTGTTGCAATCAAGAGAGCACGGCCGTATTGAGATTGGTCTAATCCTCCCTCGACGAAAAGATAAGACGTCTAAGCAAGAAAGGTCACGGATATCTCTGCATGTGGAGACTGATTTGCATTGGGCTACTACTCCCCAGCACCCCATTTCCTCTCCGAAAAAGGGTCGATGCAAATCTTTGGGGGTGCAGCGTCTTTAAATTTTTTTATTTTTTAAATTTTATTTGGAGTGATCTATAAATTATTTTAATTTAGAGTGCAAGTCAAGTCACCATCTAATTATGTAAAAAATTAAAAATAAAATAAAATAATTTAAAAAAAATAGTCCAACACTATTCATTCAAACTAAATTTTTTATTTCTTTATGAATAGTTTAATAGTAATGTGACTTACATCCAAATTAAGATATCTCGGGAGTCACTCTAAAAAAAATTAAAAAAATAAAGATATTGCACAGTGTGCAGCACAGGGGGGTGTGCAATCAGCCTGTCTCTCTCTCCTGTACATTTTGGGGGACCATCAACGCCACACAATGACCAAAGGCCCAAAATGAGGGAAGCCCAAGATGCCCACCCCCCCTAAATGATTGCGATGTGGGCCTCCGAATGTATCCGTCCGATCGATGATCCCCGCAAAATCAGGTGCGTTATAACCGATCGTGGGCCTCCCAGATTGGGGGAGTCAACCTCCCTTCATTCCCGAAATGAGTGCTAAGGTAGTGTTCCGCGGACCAGCATGTCCAGCTGTGGGCCTTCCTGAAATGGGCCCCTGCGTAACAAAGCCCCACTTTTGATTGCACATGCACAGGCCCACTTTGAGATTTGAGCAAGTCCTAGCATCCATTCATGGCGTTTTGAATAGGAGTTGCACTCGACAAATCATTTGAAATCGTTCTAAGGGTTGTTGTTCGACGTCGACTTATTTGTTTAAGTTAAATGAGTTGAACCTGAATATATTTTTAAACTCGATTCTTAAATGTCTTGAATCCATTATTTCAATTTTTGAACCCACCTACGATCATGAACAATTTCATAATTATTTTTTAATTATCTATAATTATAAACAATTTTTAACCTTAGAGTTCATTATACTAGAGAGATATTTTGAGTTCTCTTGAACCCTTGTTGGTTCGAGTGGATGGAGCTACTTGGAAGCAGCCCCATGGCTGGCTGACCACTTTGGTTTCAAGGGCTGGCCGTGACAAGGCTTGGCCTTCGACTTTCTTTGCGCACCCAAGCTTTTGTCCTACTTGGGGAGTTTTTGAAGGGGAACTGGGCCTTCTTGCATAACAATCTGGCTGGGTCTCTTTTGTGGGCCTAGCTTGAGTGGTCTGAGGTCTTAAGTGGGTTCAATCAATATATAATGATTTCAACTTGGTTGATGACAGCTTCCCTTCCAGGACCTGTCTTATCTTCGTGGTCTGCAATGTAGAAAGTGGGGTAAGTTGGGTCAGTGCTTCTCGCTGCGCTAGCAAGCCCATGGGCCATGGCCATTCTCTTCCCTACTCATCATCCCAAGCTGTCCTTGGTCACCACGGCACCACCACCCATTCGGGTTGGCCACTTGTTGCCCATTAGCAGGCACTAGCATCCCCCTTGCCCCCACTCCTCACTCCACTGATGAACGGTGGGAATAGCATCAGTAAAAACATATGATGTCTTGGATTCCATTCTTCTTAAAAATTATTCCACAATCTTTCGTCTACTGTTGCATAACTATGCTTGAAGACCAAATACCAGGCTTTTGGCATCAGTTGATGCATTTGCTTTTGTAGATGAGTAATATTTTGTGCACCAATTTTGAAGTATAAAGTTACGTCAAAATATAATAGTTGATCTCGTTGATCTAAAAAAAGTTGAAAAGATCCTCTCTGCGTAGAAAAAGATGGCCGCGTCAGATCCATACGGTGTATTTTTTAAACATTAAATACGGAACGCGCTCAACGGAAAAATGTAGGAATAAAATATTTTATGAAAGAGTGAAATATTTTATTCCATAAATAAAATATTTGATATAGAATTGAAATATTTTGTTAAGTTTCATTCTTATAACAAAATATTTTATTTTTATAGTGTTTCAATCGTATAACAAATGTTACGTTCACGTAACAAAATATTTCATTAGTTTTATTATGAAGTCAAATAAAATATTTTAGTCTTATAACAAAATATTTTATTAATATATAAAATATTGTACTCTTCCCTAAAATATTTTATTCATACATTTTTTCGTTGAGTGCACTCCATATTTAATATTTGAAAAAATGCGCCGTACATATTTGACGCGGACGTCCTTTTCTACGTATAAAGGATCCTTTCAACTTTTTTTAGACCAATAAAATCAACCGTTATATTTTGACATAACTTTATACACCGGATTCGATACACAGAACATCACTCTTCGTAGATCTTCCTCATCCCAGAAATCTCAAGGTCCAAAAATGTTAGTTGGACAGAAGCATGAATAATCTCACCGATAGAGACAAGGAATAGCATGTTAAAGTAGCCTCTTTACTGATTTTGAGCACCGAAGATGGCTAATTTGATATTTTATTTTGCAAGAATAAAATAACTGGGTCCATATTTCTCTGCACCAGTCCTAGAGCATAAGATTGAGACTTCCATGCACTTGAAAACTCCAAGGTTTCATTGGAAGATCTATCCATCTTTTACTGATGTTGTTCCCTTCCCTAGAAGTGAAGAAAAGACAGAATTGGTTCTACAAGCGTCATGCTTTGCTTTCTTTTTAGCATTTTCCCCTCCCTTGATATCCAGATTTGAAATCCTCACCTTACAACTTACAAGTGGAATGAACAAGCAGTAATCAACCACGAAAGAGCTGGAAAAGTTAAATGCAAAATTATAATAATAATTAGCCCACCATGAAAGATTCATACGTGAGCAAATGTCGGAAGAACGGAGGATTCTAGGTGGTTTGGTCGAATCTAACTTGTATCATGGTTTGTCGACTCGGCCCGACGCGACTCGACTCGGATGTACCGTATCGTATCTGGTAAAATCAGATGTCCAACGGATCATCTTCAAGATCGATCGAGTCGGGCCGAGTCACAGTGTGAGAGAGAGAGAGGAGAGGGTGAGCAGGGGAGAGGGAGAGAGAGAGAGAAAGAGGGTCAAGTCGGATCGAATCGGATGTGACTCAACCGTATCGTACCGGATCAAAAAGATCTCGATCCAGTACGACCTAGCGAGTTGACGAACCCCGACTTGTATCCATCGGGGACAGAACAAGGGGACAGTAATCAGTACGATGGGAAGCTGCTAAAATGATCATAGGGAGACCAGCTTCCAATGTTCTTGTCTGCTCTTATTTTACTCGTTAGGCTCCATTCAGTATTATATGAAACCCCTGCGTAGTGTCAGCGGAATGGTTAAGATGTTGTTTGGTATGATATAATTATCAGGTTTTATAATCTATGGTTTTAAAACATATTATGTATTTTTTTATTTTAAAATTGAGGATACTTTGTTTGAGTGACCGTAAAAAATATATAATATTTTTTGATTTTTTATAATTTCAACTTATTTTTCTGCAATTTTGGTTTCTATTGGATATGGACAATAAATCAAAATAATAATACAATCTTATTGAATTCACACTATTTTACGGTAATCCCCGGGCACTTGATGAACCTTTTAGAAAATTAGGAATATGTCTTTCATGATTTTTGAAAATTATTTTGCAAACATGAATTTATCATAAGAAAAAAACATCTGAAAGTGAGGAACTGAAAAAAAAAATTGAAATTGTGAGGTTAATTCCTAAAACAATAGGTTCAATTCAAGAGCGATATATAAACATCTTTGAGCTTGGCTCAAGAGTGGGATTTGGGCAGGCCAGCACATGACCTGGCCCAAACCCAAACTAAAATGAGCCGAGCCGAATTTGGGTTTGTGTAAGTCAAATTTGGGTGCAGTTGGGCTGAGATTCGGCCACTTGATTTTTAATTTGGGTTGATCTTATCCAACGCGCACCGCATGCTGCGTTGATGTGGAGGGACATGGGTTAATGGGAAGGGTTTCGTGGCTGATGTGGGAGAGATTACGGTAGGTATCACTCTAAGTTGAGAGGGATCATAAGAGATGGAATATGGGTCATGTGGACGAGTCCAACCTCTTTTTTGTTGGTAGATTCTCTTTTAACGGGGAGAGGATAATCAGATTCGAATCCAAAATCTCTCCCAAATGAAAGAGAGTGACGAACAACTGTACTAGGTGTTGGAATATGAGTTTTAATTTTAAAGGGTTTGAGTCTCTATTTATGATGTTTAGTCCCACGTTGAAAAATGGAAAAGGTTTTCATTTACTTTTAGTTGAGACCCGTGTCTTTGTTGTGTATTCATTTGAGGATACTATGGAGGTTGGCCCATTTGGACTAGTGGCCTCTTTGGCCCGTATCCTCTATTTGGGTTAGTGTCGTGCGTGCGTGTGATTCTCAAATATTATTTTATTTCATCTTTCTTTTATTTTTTGACCGTTCGATCAAGTGTCTCTTGGATTCTCTCCGCGTCTCTTCGGATTCTCCTCCTTGGGCGGTTGTGTGTGACTCGGTCAAGGGTCGCTTCCCAAGATGGTATTTGAAGTGAGTCATTTTTTGTGAGAAGCACGGTTTTCGATTCTCTCTAACCCGAAAGCTATCTCTCTCGAACTCCTCTCTCTGATCGTCTTCTTCCTCTTGCAAGAGCCGTCTGTCACTGTGGTGTTCCCCCCCCCGACAACGCGAGTTGGAGTGCACCTTCGCGTCGCCACCAGTTTTGGGTCGTCGTATCTTGGGGAAAGTTCCGTCGCGAAGCCTATCTGCACCGGAGTAGGGGCGGAACGACTCTAAAGAAAGCGACTACGCGCTTCGACCCGAGTTTGCTATTCTTGATTGATCGATTCCCATTAATTTCTGTACTTAGATCTAGTAGAAAAGCTCTACCCGTGAACTATATTTTCTATCACTAGTCAATTTTAAGAGTGATATTTGCTTGATACCCTAGTGTATAGTTGTGCCTAACAATAATGCAAACCCACTTACTATATGTACACCGGATAAGATACCAAGACTATGGGACTATATGTCTGCTATGTAAATTCACGTGAAAGCATCTAACAAGATAAATTGACTTGATTTTATTACGTAGAAATACAATATATTTTTTGAATAAAAAATATATATCAACAACAAAATATAACTATGAGCTACAAAATATGCCTTTTTGGAATATAAAAAAATTAAGTTGTATTTTCATGCGTCTATCCTAACAAAGTGGCAATGGTTGTACATGCGCCGATGCAGCACGTCTTCATGCGACTATGCTATTTGCGTAAGTCATTCCCCTCTCAATGTCCCATTTTGATAATGTCAAGTTGGACATAGCAAAAAGTGGCCTAGTGCACCCAACCAGTTCAGAGTAGTCACTAAATCTTTCGTGTTCTCACACATCTAGACACATTCAGCCAAGGAGTTACTCAATTTTTTCGTACCACTTGTACTTCACTTTCATCTAATCCATGCATTTGTATTCTTTTCCATTCCTAAAAAATTCAATTTTCACAATCAAAATAAAGAAAAAGATTAATACTATGACAAATATACAGTTTAGATGAAAACATAAATTTAAGCCACGGTAGAACATCTAATGTTGAGGTTTGACTATTAGTAGTAGACACAACAAAACTTAACTAGAGCCACCGATGTGACCCAACTTGACCGTTCTTAAGTAAGCTAGTGTCATAATTTTTAAGAATTGGATCAATTTTGAGTTGAGTCATCTTTACCCGGATTTCCCATCGACAAGGTTAAGGCCATAAGTTTGATCTCAAGCTACCCTAACTCGATCTAACTCGGTATTGTTATACTTTTTGATCTTAATTTACCTTGATCTCGGCGTGACTCAGATTATATTAAGGTCAAGTAAAAGTCTTTAAATTCTACTTATAACCTGACCTTAATCTAGCCCCCAACAACCACTAACTAGTAACTAGCAATAGAATGGGATAAATAAATGTTGTTATTGGGCCTCTATTTTTTATTGGATAGTCTGATGGTGAGTCGTGTCTTTCGGATCGCTTACCTGGTAAGTTAGAGCCGAGACGAAGGGTTCGGACTCCAACTACGGAACCAGAGCGAGGATTTCAATTCCATGAGCACCGCCGCCCCGCAAAGTCCCTCGCGGCCGCCTCCCTCGCGATCGAGTTCTCGAGTGAGAGATCGACCACCACCTCCTCGTTGGTCGAGCACAGATCAAATCTCCCATCATGATGATGCCAATGCTCCTCCTCCTTAATGTAGAGCGAGTTACACGATTTATAATGGATGATTTTAATTTATTTGGAGTTGTTGAAGAAGTCCATGTTCAAGATCAATTTCCTATTTTCATGTATTTTGGTAATCAATTTGTGAGACTTTTTAGTCAAAAAAAATTATGATTTGTTAGGTTGGTTGGGATTTTATATTTTGTTATGTATTTTATTTATTTTAAAAGTAGGTATATTTTGATGATAAAGTAAAAAATAAGAAGAGTCTAATTGTAATTTTTTTATCTATAAATAAAGATGTGCTAATCTTAATTAAGATAAGCAATGGTTAGAAAAAAATTGAGTGATTACTTCCATGTAATCCCCTTCTGATGTGATGTCAGAAGGGGATTACTTCTCTTGGCATGAACCCCAAATCCGGCTCTCTTATTTTCCCAGAATTATTCTTCACGGCCTTTACATCGCCATTACTGTTCACTCATTTTTTTCCCTTTTATTTTTGTTCCTCTCTCTGTGCTCTTCTTCCCCATTGCAATGTCTCCCTCCCCTACTTAAACCCTATCCTCTGTCCCCCTCTCCCCTTCTCCTCTCTCCTACAGTTCCATTCCCACCTAGTCTCGACACCACCTCCCTCTTCCGATGACACTCCCTCCTCGACCGCGAGCGACTCCTCCACCGGACACACAACGCCACCCCACCGTCGGCTGCCCTTGCCATCATCTGTGTCCCTGGCTGGCCCTGCTCCACCTTCCACGGCCGCCTTGCGCCGCCAGCCCGTCCGCTACCATTGAATCCCTCCGCTGTGGCGCTGTTCTCACGTGCTCCACTGACAGGGTCGGGACCTCCCACTGCAACCACCTCGGACCGCTTGCCCTGCTACTGGTCTCCTCCCTGGCCACCGCTCCTCTGCAGCCACCGGCCTTGCAAGCAAGCGTCGCCGCTACCGGATTCTATTGCTGCTCGCAAGCCCTCCTTGCCGGTCCCACGTCGCCGGTGGTCGTCGTCCAGACTGTTGGGCCCACCGCCGCAGCTACACCAGCTGTGCTCGCCCTGGCCAGGATCGCCCTTCCCCTGGTAAAGACGGTAGAACCCTCGTGGACCCACTGCGAGGCCGTGACGGGCAGGACTTGGGTCCTGCTTGTTGCTGCTCTCTTCCGTTCCTCACCCGAACGGGAGCCGCCGACCACAATCGTCTTGTGACCAGAGTCGATTTTGACATCATCTCCACTGCAGGAGCCTACCATGATGCTCCATGTCAGCCCGCTCCAACAATCTTCGATCACTATAGCTATTATTTCACAATGGGTCCAATAACGGCCTCATTATAATATTGATCTAGTAGCCCTCACACGCTCGATCCGTCACTATTACTCACTAGTTCTATCCTATATCAAATTGGTATCAGAGCTTAGAGTTTAGAGAATCATCTTATTTCCATAAGTTGAGGTTCTAAACTTCTGCAGTCGATATGCTTCCTCTTCCAATCATATTTACTACGTACTTACCTAATGGAGGATGTATCGAACTTGCTTTTATTGATATGGAATCAAAAAATTAGATTTCACCGAATATTGTTGAGTCTCTATCAAAGGTAGGAGAAATTATTTGTAAAGACGATCAGATATTCGTGGAGTTTCGAAAGAGTTTTAAAATAGTCACTTATTCTGATATAGCTTGGTGCAATGTTGGTACAATGGCCGACACATGTATTATATTAATAAGTGAGTGGCTAAGGGAAAGAAATGATATCGTAGATCCGGAAATGACAACTTGCACCTTGAGACCTGACCACTTGTAGGATGAGTTTATCTTTTATAATGTATTGATATCTCGTTCGGAAAAAAAGAATGTGCATCAACGTCATTTAGTTGACCACTCTCGGGAGGTTCTTTATTCACCAACAGAATCTACATATCATCAATGTTCAGTTTTGAAGATTACTAATTTGTGGGATCATGAACTTTTTATAACAACTGAGTTATATCTTATATCTTAGTCGGTGTTTAAAATGAGTTCAAAAATCATGACTATTCATTGTAGCATAGATATTTGGGATCACTCTTTTTG
This sequence comes from Amorphophallus konjac, assembly GCA_022559845.1. Lineage (NCBI taxonomy): Eukaryota > Viridiplantae > Streptophyta > Magnoliopsida > Alismatales > Araceae > Amorphophallus > Amorphophallus konjac. The sequence continues at coordinate 198,722,685 of CM040129.1, forward strand.
TTGAAGGATGTTTTGCTACACTATAAGTCTATTTTGAAAATATTCTTTTTCATTCTAATATTAATATATTTCAGGAGCCGATTCTTGACTCGTGAGATCACAAGCTATTTATTAAGTTAGAATTAAATTTGATTTCTGATAATGTGTCTGAGGTATCTTCTGCACACGGGTCATATTCAATTTTGGTTCCTAGAGTTTGTTATGCCTTTGATCTACCTGATTTGCATCTACAATTTAATGTCCGTTCAAGATTGTCCTATGCAATCATTGATATGGATTTATAAGAAGTTGATCTCATCTGATCAGATTTCGGTGACTTTGTAAAGTCACGAATTAACATCGAGTTTCTAACTATGGATGCTATTATTCATGGTTATAGTGCTTCCATCGTCATCATAGTGATATTTCAGCATTTCAAAACTTCGGGCACAATTTTTTTTGAATCATGGGAGAATGACGCGGAGCGAGTTTGTGATGGATGGATTCTAAATTATTTGAAGTTGTCGAAGAAGTTTATGTTTAAGATCAATTTTCTATTTTTATATATTTTCGTAGTCAATTTGTGAGATTTTTTAGTTAATAAACTGTGATTTGTTACGAGGGTTGAGATTTTATATTTTGTTATGTATTTTATTTATTTTAAGAGTAGTAACATTTTATTGATAAAGTAAAAATTTGTTTATATTTTTTATTTATAAATAAAAATATGTTAACCCTAATTAAGATAAACAATACATACCTGTAATCCCCTCCCGGTGCGACGTCAAATACAGCACTCGCGCGACGTCTAACGGCTCTAACCCCCTCACTGCACCTTATAATCCCCCTCTTATTTTCCCAGAATTATTCTTCACGGCCTCCACATCCCCATTACTCTTCATTGATTTTTTTTCCCCTTTTATTTTTCTTCCTCTCTCTGTCGTCTTCTTCCTCATCGCAATCTCTCCCTCCCCTGCTTAAACCCTAGCCGCCGCCCCCCTCTCCCCTTCTCCTCTCTCCTACACTTCCGTTCCCACCCAGCCTCAGCACCACCTCCCCCTTCCGGCGACACTCCCTCCTCGACCGCGAGCGGCGCCTCCACCGGACACACCACGCGACTCCACCGTCGGCTGCCCGTGCCCGCGTCCGCGGCCCTGGCCGGCCCTGCTCCACCTTCCACGGCCGCCCTGCGCCGCCAGCCCGTCCGCTACCGTTGAAGCCCCCCGCAACGGCGCCGTTCTCACGCGCTCCACCGGCAGGGTCGGGACCTCCCACTGCAACCACCCCGGACCGCCTGCCCTGCTGCTGGTCTCCTCGCTGGCCGCCGCTCCTCTGCAGCCACCGGCCCTGCACGCGATCATCGCCGCTGCCGGATTGTGCTGCTGCTCGTGGCCTGCCCTCCATTCCGGTCCCACGCCGCCAGTCGCCGCCGTCCAGACTGCTGGGCCCGCCGCCGCAGCCGCACCGGCCGGGGTCGCCTTTCCCCTGGCGGAGACGGCAGAACCCTCGTGGACCCGCTGCGAGGCCGTGACGGGCAGGACTTGGGTCCTGCTTGTTGCTGCCCTCTTCCGTTCCTCACCCGAACTGGAGCCGCCGGCCTCAACGTCTTGTGACCAGAGTCGATTCCGGCGTCGTCTCCGCTGCAGGAGCCTACCCTGCTGCTCCTCGTCGGCCCGCTCCAACAGTCTTCAATAACTGTACCTACTGTTCACAATGGGCCCAATAACGGCCTCATTCTAATACTGATCTAGTAGCCCTCCCACGCTCGATCAGTCACTGCTGCTCCCTGGGTCTGTCCTACATCACGACTCCTCTCCTCTCCCCTCCCCTGTGAGGGTTCTGCTTCTACCGGTGTGTGATCTCGCTCGCCGTCGTCGAGAGCTCCCGCGGAGCTCCTGATCAGGGGCCTCCGTCGCCCACCTCTTTTTGGGCATTCGACGCTCGTGGGCTGCGAATAGCGCGTCGGTGGTGTTACTTGCTTGATGGAGCAGCTGGCGGGGGAGATCTCGCATGCCGACGATGGAGACGAGTGATGAGTAGTATCAGGGTGAGTCTGGTTCTCCTCTTTAACCTCACATTCGATCGTCCAAGGAAGTAGGGAGGCATAGAAATACATTTCTTTCTAGATATTTTTTCGTTCCCATCCGTTCTTTAAGGGCTCCCATGGCCACTTCAAATGGGAATGTCTGCGATCTCTCTTCTTGTGGCTGGGTTTGTCGTCGTTTTCTTTTTCTCTTTCGTTCCTCGGTCCCTCTTCAGAATTCTATGCTTTCACATTTTGTTTTGTGATGTCTCCGTGGATGAACGGCTGGAAGATCTAAGGTTGTAGTCTTGTAGTTTTGGCTTCCCTTCGTACTGAGCCATGTGTGAGCACAGTGACACATCTAATGATAAAGGAAAGGGAATGTGGTGAATATTTTCTGTAATTTTTGTTCGACGAATTGTCTCTCATGAATTTGGACCATAATCTTACTAGCAGCTTGTTTCATGCGGCAAGAGGCATGTGCTCTTGCTTGTGCTCATTTTGCTCCCTTCTATCAGGCTTTATGTATAGATTTCGATCTAGAATCCATTCTCGTGTTCTTGCACAGGAATGATCGTGAGGGAAGATGAGTGGAAGGCCATGTAGGGTGTGGTGGCCGGAGCAGCTCTCATCCTGTGAGCCAAGCTCCCACCTTTTGTTGTTTGGTTGGTGCATGCACTCGGCTTTTGGTTCCCTGGACTTTGTTGTGGCTACTGGGGCTTCTGCTTGGGAACTCCTGCAACCAGATCTTGAGGTTAGCTGTTGCCCTTTTATGGTATTTTCACTATGCATGATAGTTCTTTACGTGAAGTCATTTTGTTATTCGGATTCCATATAAGTGACACGAGTCCATATCCTTCAATAAAAGCATAATCAAGGGAGCTTACATAAGTTTGGCTCAGACATAAATGCTTCTACTGGAAACAAAAATCAGATTCTTGAAATCTCTAATAAAGTAATTTCTATATAAGTGACATGAGTCCATATTCTTCAATAAAAGCATCATCAAGGGAGCTTACATAAGTTTGGCTCAGACATAAATGCTTCTACTGGAAACAAAAATCAGATTCTTGAAATCTCTAATAAAGTAATAATTGAACAATCCCACATTATTGCATAACCACATTAATGTAATTAATCAAATTTGTGGAATTCAACCAGTTTTACTAAATTTTGTCATGCTTTGTTAGATTAGCCTCCTCAATTTGCATGTAGACAGTGAATCACTCTTGTAATCTAATGATCTTCATGTTATAAAGGGCTTGTTTCTTTTGCGTCATATTGGATGCTCTGAATTATCTCTTTGGAGGCATATAATAAAATGGAATTTGTGAAATCCAATCATTACAGTTTTGTATGATTCATGAAACATCAGAATAGTGAATTCTCTTTTTTGAAAGTGGATGGCACCAGATCATTTATAAAAGATGAAGAATGTACAAGGAAGAAGGGAGTACTCTCAAAACTTCCCTATACAAAAGAAGAGGCAGAGGCCTCCCTACCCATGAAGCAAAGGAAAATAATAGAATTAAGACTATCCACCCTACTAAAAGTGTCTCCCCAACTTTTCACAAAATAAAAAAAATCAAATCTAGACATTTTGTAGGATCTTGAGCTTCTCTTCTGAAAATTCTGCCATTCCGCTCCCTCCAAATGATCTAAAAGGTTGCGTGGAAGATCAGCCACCGCAACTGACAATCAATCTTAGCGTCCGATTGTGCTTGTCAATTTTGATGAATTCTGCCACAGGACCTTCCACAGGTTTGGCGCCCTTGAGCTTAATGAAGATGTGCTGCCAAACTTCAATAGCAAATTCACATACTAAAAACAGGTGATCTAGAGACTCCTCCACCTTTCCGCACATGGTGCATATGGTATCCACCCTGGCCATGAAACTGGCCATTCTATCCCATGTAGGTAGATGGCAAAGGGAAATCCTGTAGATGAGAATCGAAACCTTAAGGGGGGTTGGCTGGACCCCAGACTTGATGGAACGTATGTTATCAAAGGCGCTTGAGGCGCTCGCCTAGGCGATGATGCGAGGCGAGGAGCCAACAGTTTGCCTCGTCTCAGCCAATCTCGCCTCAGTGATTAGGTAGGGCCATGGACGCCTGTGGGCCGAGCCCACTTGCACCACCCAACCCATTCCTTTTACCCAACCCATTCTTATAACACGTGCATGTATAAATTAAGTATTCTTATAGGTTTTATACGTAGTGTTGACATATTTAATGAAATGTGTACATATCTGACCTATTTATAGTTTTAATGAAATGTCGCCTTCTTAGACTATCCCCTAGGCGTTTGAGACTTGAGGTGGCCCCTTGGTCACCTCGATCACCTCTTGCCTCTGACTACATAGGATGAAATAGAGGATGTTTGGTACCCCCATCACCAGTAAAGGAGTATGTCAATCGATTCTATCTCCAAACCCACTGATCTGGGGACGTGGGATCCAAACAAAAGTCTTGGACTAAGGACAAGGGCTGGTAGAATCAGTAAAGATTAGGCACAAATACGATATACATGCTTTGGAAATATCAAGTGACCCGAGTAGCATGGGACACGTGGAATCCCGTGTGAATCAGCAAGGACCACCTTGCAACGCTAAATACTCCTGGGTGACCTATAGCGAAGTAGTACCATGAGGGAAAGGTGAAAAGAACCCCCATCGGGTCACTTCCGAAATCTCATCATTCTGTAGCCTCCTCCTAAAGGTCGGACACCACCCATTCCTCGAATCATATGCCTACCTCACCAACATTTGTTTGTCAGAAGCAATGTGAAAGAGCTTGGCAAACCTGCTCGCCAGTGAACTTTCATCACATCATCTGTCTTAGCAAAAATAGAGGCACCTGTCCATTCCCGGTCTAAATGTGCATAGAGGCCTGGATAACATTCCGAATCTTAATGTGCACAGAGGCCTGGCCTGGATAACATCTACAACTTGCAATATACCTTTCCAGACTGGTGACAATAAGTAAGCCTATGAGGGAAGCAGTCCTAAGTTCATCCTCTTAGATAATATTTATCTTTTAGGAGATGAAGCCAACAATCCCAATCTTCCACAAGCATTTAGCAAGAAGAGTTAGGTTAAAGAGCCTAATATCTTTGAAATCTATGTTGCCACTACTCTTGGTTTGATAGACTCGGCCCCAATTGACATCATGCTAACCTCTCACTCTTTCTGCACCACCTTGTCAGAAAAATCTGCATTGAATATTTTGAAGTTTTGCAGCCATCTAGCAAGGAATCTGCAACATGAAGAGGAAGTAAACTGGGAGACTTTTCCAACACTGTTACACAACACTGTCCTCCTATAAGATAGTAGTCTTCCTTTCCATCCAGCCAATCTTGACACGAATTTTTGAACAACCAACTGCCAATCTCTACACCGAATGGCTTCGTCAGCCAGAGGGAGGCCCAAGTATGTGATCGTGAACTGACCAATCTGGCACCCGAGGATGAGGGCTGCCCTCTGCACGGTGTGATCTTCCATGTGAATCCCCAAAAGTTGGCTCTTGTGAAAGTTGACCTTGAATCCACTGACCTCCTCCAACAACTCGAGCAAAAATATGGCCGTCAAAAGTTGTTCTTCGCCTTTGGAGAAAAATAGGATTTTGTTATCTGTATACTGATGGTGTGAAATGTGACTTCCTAAATTCCTAGCTTGGAAACCTGTAATGAGTCTTGACTCCTCTACTCTCAGCCAAATTTTGCTTAAGATGTGGGAAACTAGTAAAAAAAAGGAAAGGAGATAGGGGTCTCCCTGTCGCAAGCCCTTCTATTGTGAAATGAGGTTGTGGGCTCCCCATTAATAAGCACCCTAAAGGAGGCCGAAGTGATACAAGTCTTGTTCCAACCAGAAAATAGTATAAATCGTGCAGAAATACTAACAAAATTATAAAAGGGACTAAATGGGCCTCAAATGGGCTGGACACCAATCCAATGACTATAACATCTGAGATGCAAATCAATCCTCAAATGAACCTTCGTTGACTCAAATCGAAGCCTTAGTCGCTGCTGGCGTCCTCCAACGGCGGTAGACGTTGGCCGGGTCGAACCGGGTCCGTGTCGGGTGTCCTTACCAAGTTCATGGTTTCTATTTTCAGCTAAAACATCCATGTTTATTGCAGTTCTGTGTGAAACTCAAACATTACATGACAGTTCCAAACCAACATTCTGACAAGACAAAGAGGTCACCCACGGGGTTAATTTTCTAAGCTGAAATATTGATTATATGTTCCTAATGTTTGATCACTGGCTAATAAAATGACAATAAAATAGAAGATATGAGGAGTCTAGTTGCAAGAGGACTTGACAAATTGAGGAGGCACTTTCCAAAGTTTTACATTTGGAAAATAATGTGAATGAAACCTCCGGTCAGTGAGCGTTGAGCTGGTGATCAAAATTGTTATAGCACTTTTTGAAATGTAAAATCCAACAGTAATGTTGTGTAAAAGCAGATATCTTTGTGCACAGATAATCTTAGTTCCGAGGATTAGAAAGGGCGTGCGTTTTAATTCTTTCTGCATTTTCTTATCATAAGGTGGTGTATCTTAACAAGATGGTCACATGAACTGCCATCAGCTTCAGAGTGCCTGAATCATATTCCTTGGTACAATTGTGCATTAGTTAATTTAGTTGAAAAGATGACTTCACCAAATTCCCTCAACTGTACTGAGCTTGGCATTTCACTGTCTGGTACAGGAAGTCCTTAATCATGTGAATAAAAGAATGCCTATATCTCTACAGAATCACTCACCATTGTGTGTTCTGGGGAATTGTGCATTGTGTACAATAGGTTGCGGTAATGGTAATTCTACTTCAGTGGAAGGTCAAACCAATTATTTTCCTTCTAAAAACATGCAAGGCAACCGGCAATATGCTGGGATGGAAGAACATGCCACCAGTATGTTTCCTGGTCGTCCTCATCCACACAGTGATTTTGATGAAGAATTATCTGGAGAAGCTGAAGTTTCACATGTCACAACATGGAACTGTGGTTGTCACAAGTTAAATGGATTCCTGGATATGTATAGGCAATCGTCAATCAGAAATAGCACTTGGATCCAACTAAACTTTGATTACAGGGGGTTCTCATGTGAAAAGAGAAAATGGATTCCAAAGCTGCATCACATACATCTAAATGGCCAGCTGTTGCCTGTCAGTCATGCCCACGTATGTAAGTCTAATCATTTTTCACCACTTGCCTTTGGCTAACCTCCTGTTTTTTGGGAGGGGTGTTGAAGTCTCCCCTTTAACTCTTTCTTCTGACTGCAAACAGTTGATCATATACAAGCAGCCAGCTTTTGGTGTGCATCATTTCTCCTCAAGCAATTGGAGTTCTTTAAATCAGGCAGCAGGCCCCTTCAAGAAGCCTAACTGGCTTGCTGAACTTTACCAGAAGCAGTCGACTTTTGATTTTGTATGTCTGAGTCCAGTGTTTGCCTCAATTTCTTATATATAAGCTGTAACTGACATCTTGCTCGGTGTGCTAATTCATGTTTTTATGGACCAAATTCAGGATACAGTCATCTTGGCCCTTAATTGTGCAAATGCTGCTAAAAGTTCTCTTGAGACGTGTCTGAGTTCTAAGAACTCCCATAGCCATTCCTCTAGAATGTTCATGTAACTTCTTTATTCTTGGCATTCCACTTCAATATTAGTAGTGTCTTTTCATGTGCACATTGATATTTTCACTGAATTTCTGATGTCAGGTTGACCATGATAATGTGGCATATGGTGGCAATGTTGGTGGCTTCAATCAGCACTCTTTTATACATCATTCTTCAGTTCTGTCATTTACTTTTGAGTTATGCATCCAAATCAGAATTTGGTATGATTTTAGAAAAGATATTTAATCAAACTTGGAAGAATGTGCATGTCCGCAGTTGCCAGCTTCTGTATTGGCCTATCTTACTTCAAGAAAGTGGTTCCAGGTATGTAAATGTAGTCGAAGTCAGCTGATATGTTGGTGCTCCCTTGTTTCATGCTTCATCTATGCATTTCCTGCATACAGCTCTACATCAAATGTCGAGTTCGCACATAGAGCTGCTCTAAGGAAACACGCAATGTGGTCAAGTGTTGCCATCGATTTTCTTTTGGGAAATGTGGTTGGTTTCGCCTTATTGCTTCATGCGGATGATGTATACATTTGGGTTTCTCAAGTTGCTTGCAACATTACCGATAACTTGTTGCGTTCAGGTTGTGTATGGCTTATGGGTGTTCCGGCAGGCTTTAAGCTGAACACAGAGCTGGCAGAGCTCCTTGGCTTAGTGTCACTTAATGCTATTCAAATATGGTCCACCCTATGGTTCTACATGGGATGTCTATTCAGATATTCTCTTGTTGGTCTCGCTTTCTCTGGAATGCTCTTTGGGATGAGCATACCAGCTGCTCTATGTATAGACATGTTGAAACTTGCTACATTGCACATGATGGTACTCCACAGGTTGATTTCCTTTCTGTACTCACAGCAGATCTGGGCGTTGACATCCCTATGGCGCCTTTTCAGGTATATATTTGACTACTATTGTGCTTGATTATTTGAAAACAAAGTTTTCTAAATTTTTTTGCTATTGATGTTTGGAGTTGGCAAATAAACTGCTATTTTTATAATCAATAGTAACTTTTCATTTTTTTTTCCATTTCATCTTTTGAAAAGCTATGTTCAATTGTATCTTTTTTGAGCTTGCTTGCAAGAACCAAAATATTTGGTTTATGCTTTTCTGGAAATAATGTATCTAGTTGAATAATGGTGGTACTGTCTACTTTCAGGGGGGAAAAAGGGACATGCATCCGGTTGAATAGTAGTGCACAATAGTTTTTTTCCCTGTGCAGGCTCTGAGCATGGTAATTCAGTAGCTGTTAAGGCTAAAATCTGTATTACAAGGATTTATCGTTATGCTGCATGTCTTGTTTATTCCTTCTTTAATGCAATGTTCTTACATATTTTCATGAAACATTAAAACTTAAGTCATATTAGCTATTTTTTCTGTTAGGGCAGAGTGAATATTGTATCACTGAATGTAGGTAAATAATATCTACCTCACAGGTATCTCAAGTTCTGATCTCTAACAACATTTGAGGAACGAAAGACATATGTTTCTAAAAAACTGCCCCTCACATATAACATCCAAGGAGCTTACTGGGTGTTGGTACTGCAAACCGTTACCTTGTTTTAGAATCTCAGTAACAATGTCGGTTTTAACTGCAGCATTTCTATTTTCTTCCCCCCACAACACAAAGCAATCAGTGATTTGACTTATTTTTGTTTGCAAAGTGGTATTGGTTCCCCAACACTACATTGATTGTGCCCTTGGTCTTTTTGTTTCATTCACAGAGGTCGAAAATGGAATCCCCTTCGGCTGAGGCTAGATAGTTATGACTACTCTGTGGAGCAACATGTTGTTGGTTCACTACTCTTCACACCAATTTTGTTACTACTACCTACAACTTCTGTTTTCTACATTTTCTTCACCATCATGAATTCCACAGTCAGTTTCATCTGCATTACAATTGAGATCGCTATCTCTGTCCACAATGCTACTCCGTACGCTGAACTTTTACTGTGGATGGTGAGGAAGAGAATATTTCCCTCGGGATTGTGGTTCAAAATTGCTTGTCATGTTGATTGTCAATCTGGTGAAAATTCTGAATCATCTAGTTCAGGCAAAATGCACAGAGATGATCAAGGGAAAACTGTGGTCGCACTGCTTCGGAGCAACTGTGCAAGCATTGGTAAGGCTTGAAAGCTTGATTCTTTTCATTTACATGCAAAAAGAAATATCTGCAGGTCATGAAAGCATGTACAGTAGCTGCCCTGTTTTGTCTGGTTTTGTCCTCTGCATACAGGAGACAACCATGGTTGATGGTCAGTAGATGTGTTACTTGCAAGTCAACATGCAGATGGTTAAGATGTCAACTGAACAACATCTCAATAAATGGCAACTATTTTCGGCATAGCATAACATATATATTCTTAGGAGTACCCCTCCATGTATGTAATGGAGCTAAAAAGTGATCAACCTAGGGGTAGTTTTCCTTATATAATGTCTCTTAGTCCATGTTCTTTCACTTCACAGGCCATGTCCTTTGAGTTTTGTTTTACAGTAGAAAAGTGAACTTTGTGCAGGACAAATTTTGAGACCCCACTATAACAATTTGTTCCCTCCATGCTCTGGTGTGTCATCAGTTCATGGCGTTCTCAGTGGCCAGAGGTAACTGTTTTGTTGTGCATACAGGCTAGCAGTTTTTTAAGGGAAAAAAACTTCTGATGCACTTGTCTTAAATTTCACTGAATCTTCTTGCAGAGTCCCATTTACCCTGGGAATGGGTCTTCCGGCAACTATGCCTTGGATGAATATAGGAGCCGGAGAATACTGGAGGCTGTGCCGTGGCTCGGTGCTTACCTGTAGATCCAAGACCTGAAAATTCGTAGACTCTGTGGTTTCTGATTTTTGGACGGGAGGGTGTTCTTCTGGGCCCTTCTAACCCACATTCTTTGGTACCCATAGGTTTGGAAGAAATTAACGTAACTTGCTTGACAGAGATCATTGTCAGCAAAATCATTCGTCTTTCTCATCATCTCCCGTAATGTGGATAATTGGCATCTTATTTGTGAAAAATTATTCCGGAACATTATCCTGGAGAGCCCTGTAGCTGTTGCATCATCATGGATGGCGTCGAGGTACATTGATTGAGTAACCGGTTCCCTTTATAAGCAGCACCGTGTTCTGTATAGAAGAAATTCTACTACTATTCAGCAGAAAGAATATGGCCCTATTTGTCAGATGCAAGATGGGATAGTGTTAGGCCTCACTACCGCCATTGCATTGCAAAAAATAGGGTGCAACTTTTTCTGGCCCTATTTGTCACACTATTTGTTCGCACAAAGTGCCGATAGGTTAAAAGAGTGGCATCTAACATCCTTCATTCCTGTCATGCAACTCTGGGGGTCCGCTGAGGGTTTGTTTATGTAGTCAGGGGATATATCCTCTGAACATTTCCTTTTTGGACTTATCCTGCATTCCGCAATTGTGGCTGGCAGCACCAGGGTGGAGCTTGGACTTGTGCATCGAGTGGTGCTATTCTTTAAAACCTTTCACCTTTAAGATACTATTTTACGACATTCTCTCACATACTGAAATGGGGAATAATAGTTTATTTTATTAGTGGGGACAGGCGACTGCTTACCCATCCAAGGTCATTGGTGTGAATGTGAAAGGAGTATGTTTATCCTTTAAGCTACTCTTCTGAGACAATTATCCATGTCATTAATGAGACTGACTATTGTTTAGTTATTCAAGGTCATTAATGTAAATGTGGAAGGACCAAGATGGATTTTGGCATATAAATCCTTATAAATGTTTTTTGTTTGCAAATAAATTCTTCATTTAGACCTATTGCTACAGATATCTTGATATATCTTGAATGGGTGCTGTTATACGTCAGCTGTAACATCCGGAGTGAAATGTGGGTTAAGAAGTAGAATGACTAAATTACCTTAAAGTTATTTCTTGAACGGCTGCGGTTATACTCTCGTTGTAACCTCGTTTGTTTAACTGGAATGAAATGTGAGTTAATAAATAGAATGGCTAACTGAGTCTCAAGTTAGTACTCTCTTTCTTTCCCCCTCTCCCTCTCTTTGCCCCAACCTTAGTCCCTCTCTCTGTTTTTTTGGCAATCAGGACATTTTGGATATTTCACACACCTGAATATTTTTCGTCGCATATTTTGAGAATATTTGTTTGATGTTGACAACTTAGAAATAACAGGGGTATAATCGTAACCATTCGAAATATATCAGAGGTCTATGTGATAATAGGTCTAAATGAAGAGATTTATTCACAAAAATTGACATTTATTGGTATATATATATATGTACAAAAATCTCTTTTTTGAGAGGTAACCGGCATCTCGCACATCCCACTATTTCAATGAATTGATTGGTGAATCCTGCCTTTAGTAAGTCTGAACGCTAATAATTGATTCCGAACAACTCCAACAAATGGGCACTAGAGTAACAGGTGCTCCGGTTGATTACATAACCTCAGTGAAGGTTTTTTTTAATTGATTCAATATATACTTTTTCTGTATTTGCCGATTCTTGAAGGGGAGAGTTCCAAGGACACTGCGGTTTGCTTCAGCTTTCACGTTCTCCCTTTTCCCTTATTTTCTTTTTAAGGTGTTTTATGGCGTTTACAGGCCTTGGAAGTCAAAATAATAATGAGGAGTTTGTGCAATTGAACAGTTTCTTATAATTGTCAAGTACTCACCTAAGATATAGATTTACAAAGTCATAATAGAAGTAGAATGCTCTTTCTTACCCACAAGCACCCATATGATTGATTTTATTCATTCACTCTGTCCCTGTTTGATGACCGAATGGGTTAAGACTCGGTCGGCGCATCTCTGAGTTGGTTTATTCGACCTCGTGGAGTCGAATGGGAAAATCTAAATTTTCTCTTACAAAAAGTGGTTAAGATGAGTTGTTCTCAATTTTATCAAAGTGGAACGAACATATAACCGACAAAATCGGGCGAGATCGGTGAATATGCCGCCCGATTATCAAACATTTGTTTATGATCTTCCTTTCTAATGGCAGTTCCGCCGTGACCTCCAATTCTTAGGGTCACTTTGATAAAATGGTAGGACGGATTAGGGTGAGTTATCCGGGGTGAGATGACTTAATCTTGGTTTGACTCTTTTTGTCTTAATCGGAGGTGATTAGGGATAAACTTAGATTTTTTCACTCCAATCAAAAGGGTGAAATAAGTCACTTGAGATAAGTTAACGATGGGTCACCCGGGATGACTTATCCGCCTCTAACCCACGCCTTTGTCAAAGTGGCTGCCAGTGGTCTGGGACCTAGCAACACTCGACTAGAAAAAAAAAAACCACATGGCAAATGCCAAAAGAACGTCGTCTTCTTGTTTCCTAAAAATGCGTTAACATCAGTCACTGATATTCTGATCAAAAGTTGTCATTTTGATTCTGCAGTTATTCAAATTGTCACTGATAGGGAAGAGGTGTAGAGTTGCTTCTATCTTCAACAAGGGAAAGAACGAACCTCGCGCAACGTCGCAAATTAAGCCTGCAGGGCTTCTTCTTTTATTTTTTTATGCGTTTGGCAACGTCTTACAGCAGCGTGAGATTTTGGGCAAAAATTTTCCCACCAACATTAATCTATTTCAAATGTAAAGGCGTAACATAAATTTTGGTAAACATATATTTTGAGGAGGAGAGAGAACATAGACACAAAAATGTCCAATTCTCCTAATCCTCGGAATGAAGTAGAGATCAACCTCTAAGAGTCCATTTGAAAATACACTAGGGTAAGGATTTCGAGACACAATCTATCAGATTTAATTTTTAACAAATGAATGTTATATATCTCGATTTTCGTGCAAAAGAGATTTTAAAAAGGAGAGAGAACTCGAACACAAATGAGTCCAACTCTTCAAATCTTCTGAAACACTTTGACATCAGCTTCTCTAGATTTTGCATGATTAGAAATCTTCTGGCATACTTTGCGTAATACGGCATATGGATTATTTTTTTAAGTATTTTGATCGATGGTTAACCATCATGATTAATCCTCTCCCACTGATACGCTGATATGGAGGGTAGATTATGATAAAATAAAAAAATTTGTAGAACGTTGCCAAACGCAGTATATATATATATAGAACAGGATAGAGATTATCACCCAACTTAAATAAAAGTCAGCTTACTTATGAAAAGGCGGGAATCAACTCGAGCCATATCCGACTTTCAGATCAGATGGCTGAGTTGACGCATGGCATGTCACACGTCTTTGAAAGTGACACCGTAGCAAAAGGCGGGTAGCCCCTTCATTTCTCTTCTCTCCTAGGATCACTGGTCGTTAGCGGCTATCACCGTTCACCACACAGTCCGAGGCATGGGCCGCATCAAATCTACAATTCTACGTGGACACTTTTTCTGAGCTGAGCGGCAGTGGTTGGCAGTAAATTCCTGATTAAGAGGGTCAAAAGAGGGCAAAAGGTAGGAACAACACGGTAAAAAAATAATAATAATTGCGGCTTGGGAGGAGGTCGTCTCGAGGACGAGGAAGTCCTCGAGCAAGCAAGCTGTCCACGCTAGCAGAGAAGCTCTATGATTTTTGGCACCGACGATCTTGACTCTTGTGCCTGGGGGGGCGCCCATTTGCTTTATGAACCCACCCACGTCTTCTTGCTTGGGTACGGATCGTTATTTGTTGGGGGGGGGGGGTGGGGGTGTACCCGGGTAGAATTGTTTAGTTGAACGTCACTCTCACTTTTAACACCAAAAATTTTTGAATGGCTGCAGATCCATGTGATTTATGAGGAGTTAATTAACGTTGGGCGGCCCTGCTCGGTAGCACGAGCAGTTTTATTTTAAAATTGATAAAAATATATGTTTTCTGTTTGGTAATAATATCGTAAATTTTAAAATTTGTGTAGATGTGTTTGTCAAGGTATTCCTCTCCGGGTCGTCTCCGGCAGTTTCTGTGGAGCCGGAGGGGGGAAGGGGAGGGGGGAGGGCCTGCGCAGGGGGGGGGGGGAACCGGAGAGAGGGGGGGCACCGCACGGGGGGGGGGGGGGGGTGGAACCGGAGAGAGGGGGGGAGCCGGCGCCGGGGAAGGGGGGCCGCAGGGGGGCCTGCGCAGGGGGGGGGGGGACCGGAGAGGCTGCGCGTGGGGGGGGGGCCGCTGGAGCCGGTCGGGGACGGGAGGGGGCGCCGCAGGGGGAGGGGATGCGCGCGGGGGGGAGCGGAGCCGGAGGGGAGAGGGGGAGGGGCGGGGCTGCGCGGGGGGGGGGGTGCCGTAGCCGAAGGGGGGGATCTGCCGGGGAGGGGGGATCCGCCGGGGAGGGGGGGAACGGTCGGGGGAGAGGGACGAGCCACATGGGAGGGGACGCACGGGGGAGAACGATAGACTTCAGTTTCAAAAAAAAAATTGGTCAGGAGTTATTTTTTTTTTGAGAAAGATTTGTACGTGAGTTGGTTCTCTCCCTAAAAATTAGGAGAGTCCTACCAAACAGCCATAATTAAGTTTTCTCTCTCTTTTTTAAATTTGAGAGAGAAATAGGTAAAAAAATCACAACCAAACACCCTGTAAAGAGTTCTAACTTGGGAGTGTTGATCGTTAAGACCCATTTTATAACACCTATTAGAAATTTAGAATAGGGCTGAGTGACTTACCTAAGGTGGCATATCTGCCCCTTATTCTTATTTAATCTCGGTGAAACTATTTCACCTATTTCATGGAAATGAAAAATTCATCTTGATCTCTATCTGATCCCAATTAAATTAAAATGAATCAAACTAAAATAACTCATTCGACACCCAAATAAGTCATCATAGTCAGGCTTATTTAGTCATCAAAGTGGACCTAAGAGAGTGGTCAGAGAGTATGTTGTCTTTTGCTTGCATGAGACTGTTAGCAGACCCATCATGTGATGCCATCTACTTAACTATATCTATATGGTTTGGATGATCTGTTGGCACCTCTGGACGTTAAGATATTTCACCAAGTAACTGACGTAATAAAATTTACACCGTCGACGTCATTTGTGGGACGCTTGGTTCAGCCTTGCATGTTGGTCAGTGAATTATTAGGGCTTAGAAATGACTGTCCCTGGATTGGATCCAAGACTAATATGTAAAAAGTGAGAGATTATGAAAGTTGTAAACTAAAAAGTCTACAAAGTCATTAATTATTAATGTTTATTCTCAACATAAAAATTATTAGATGATGCTAGATCTATAATTAAGTTTAGACAGTTAAAGTTATACAGTTTCTATCTAACGACTCTGTTTTTTTTTCCTATCCGACGATTAATTTCGATTGAGAACTTCAGATGAGAAAGGAAAGCCTGACTTCAAAGTTCCCATATATGAAGATTCAAATTTTAAAATAATACGAGACATTCCAAAGACAAAAAAATGGATGAAGATGTAAAATTAAAGATATAATTTCGATTCTAATATCATCATGTTTGTTAACTTTTATAAAGCTTCGACCACACCTAAATAGATGATACGATGTACGTTAAAAAATAACATCTTCCATTCTTCTCGATTGCTAACACTACAAGTCTTTCGAGCAACAGATTCTCTCTAAATTTTTCTCCAAATTAACTTTTCCAGATGTCATCCCAACTCACATGTCATCTTTAAGGTGATTTTGATAGCACGATAAGAGACGAATACGATGAGTTATTCCGCCTACTCGTCCTTAACAGAGTTTGGTGACAAGGTTAAATTATCTTGGTCGATTAAAATTAAGACCCTTATTTTAAGAATAACGTATTCTATCATTTCACGTGGAACGAATTATTTCTAAGTTGAAAATAAATTATCAAATTTAAAAAGAAAAAATTTAAAGAATAATTCATCCGAACTCATCTCGAATAATTTATCTTAATCTGTTATCAAATTGACCCTTAAAGCCTGTTTGTTAATTCAACTGGGTTAAGACATTCGACCCGCTGAGGTCGAATGTCTTACTCGAGCTCGAACAAGACGGATATGTGTGAGATAGAGAGTGTGAGCCCCGTCATGTTATGTTCCCTATCTTAATCGATTGGACCGAAGTCATAAAACACTTCCCAATCGCCAAACACGTCTGAGAAGCCTTGGGATTGTCCCCCCATTCTCTCTCTCTCTCACAATAAAAACGATTGACCTGTCCTCATTTGGATACTTTGGAGGCTCTTGTGGGTTTCTTTGGAGGCATTACCACGTTGATGACCTTGTCCTCTGATGGATGGGTCCATAACAATGCAAAGTATACGTGAACCGTGTTAACCCGTGGCCCGTACATTCTCCGGGGCCACACCCTTCCTCTTCTTCCTGCAATTCCCTTCCCCCGGTCTGAACTCTGAACCGTGACTAGGACAACACGGACCCTGTCGGTCTAACCAAAGGGACCGCTGATCTGATCGAATCAGATCTTGCGCCCTGCTGCCTGCCGTACTTTTTGCCGACGCCCTGTTTTTTTTGAGTACTTCAACGTTGCTTTTCGGTAAATAAAAATGATAGATATTAGATAAGTTATGAGATGAAAAAAAATTGAACTATTATATTCTGGAGTTGCTACCCAATTTTCATTTATGTCAAATTTTCGCTAATGGGGCGAGTTTCTATTTTATAGAAATGACCTAGTTTTTGCTTCTTCTTTTTTATAACCAAGTATAATGCATCAAGACATTAACATGTTAAGATGAACAGGTGTTAATATGTTAGACTTGTTAATTAACACCTTAACTCATAACATATCAATATATCAACATTTTAATACTTTAAATATATTAATATATTAACATATTAATATCTTAACACTCTAATAGATTAGTATTTAAACATGTTAATGCTTCAAGAAATGAAACATAAATTCTCCTGGCTAGAAAATAAGGCACTGATGCTTAGCCAAAAAAATTACTGCGTAGTACAGAAAATAATATGGCACCTCATACAGGAGGCTACTATTGATTTTTATTATAAAAAATGTATTATCTTTTTTTAGACTTTTTCATATATATTTTTATAAATTTTGATTTTATCAAATATATCTTTCATCAGAACATATTATCATTAATATCTTTAAAATATAAATAATATTACGATTATGTCCTCGTCATAACTCCTGTCTGTCTATTTAACGTGTGATTTTTATATATGTACTCTTAAAAATTTTGATTTTGTCGAGTATATATCAGATCTAATAATCGTAGATGATATATTTTATAAAATATTCTCCTCCATCGACGATAATAAATCAAAGAGGTAAAATCATAATAGTTATGTTTAAATAAAAGATATTCACTATAATATGTTCAGATGAGACGAAGAGTATAATCGATAAGACGAGGAGTATAATTGATAACATTAAATTTTACGATTAAAAATCCCTCTCTTTTTTTTTTTTTACACCGATGGGAGGTCTTACATCTCCACGCTCTCTCATCGACGGCCTACCTTGTTACTTGACATCTTCCGTATTGGTTGGCATGGCATGCCATCAGGTCCGTACCCGGTAGTACATA
This sequence comes from Amorphophallus konjac, assembly GCA_022559845.1. Taxonomy (NCBI): domain Eukaryota; kingdom Viridiplantae; phylum Streptophyta; class Magnoliopsida; order Alismatales; family Araceae; genus Amorphophallus; species Amorphophallus konjac. The sequence continues at coordinate 198,740,742 of CM040129.1, forward strand.
TCTGTTTGGGTCTAGTTTGTTAACAAGAATCGAGGGACTTGACAGTGGCAGATGCTGCAACAGATTATCAAAATCATTGTTAAACAGTTTTGAATGGTGTAAAATTAACATATTTATTTATAAATATATTATTTTTATCAAAAGTTTATTAAAAAAATTGTATATAAATAACATTTATATATTATTTAAGTTAACACATTGACATGACTATTAATATATTTTTAATAATAAATTTTTACAAATTCATCTCTAATAATAATTTTTATGCAAAAATCTCCTGACAATGAGAGAAAGGACAGGCAAGGAAAGCATCCATAACTTCTCACCACCTCAGTGGCATGAATTCCCAAACGTGTGATGATGATCTTTGGGACGTATATGAGCTTATCCAAGTTTTGGATTGTTCTTCTTGAAGTCCCTGCGGTATTATTATGTTAGGGATATTTTGGAACTTAAACACCAAAAGCAAACTTCAGTGGTATTCCTTTCAAAAGGAAAAAAAAAGAGCTTTTAGTGGTAGCCAGCAAGACTGGAGTGAAATAAGCATGACCGAATTAGGTGAAAAAAAGGACTTTTTTTATCTTCAAGAGCTGAGAACGTGTAGGCATTTCACATTAGTGGAGTGTATAATGAAACAAGCAGCATTGTGTGGGTAGGTACTTTGTGTATCTAAATATATAATTAGATATGATCTAATAAGACATCTATTATTATTAAAAAAAATATGTTATAAGTGGTTAACCGACTAACTAGACTTGGTTGTTGAAGGTAGTTTGCACAGAATCACCCATAAATGTTTAGAGCAAGTTGAACCACTGCGGAGAAGTTTAACGATTTGTCTAATCTCAAAATCATCCCTTGCACTCGTATCCCATCCTATAATATATAACATCTGTGTCCAACAAATCAATCAACACCATCATCTAGAATTGGATTAATGCCTTTTGTTGGCCCCAACTTGATAGGAAAATGGTTTTTGTAACACCAATTTCTAACACACTTTTGTAACAGCAAAAACAAAAAAAAACTGTAGCTGTGTCTATTAATAAAAAAAACCCATTTTAAAAGATATAAGCATTTCATCACTGCATTATCTATTTAAAAAAGTCCAATCATTTTAGATATTAGATGTGGACGAATATGATGGTGACACATTTGTTATCATCCTATTTATCAAATTCTTTGTAGATTGGATAGCTGAAAAGAGAAGTTAAACTTAATAGAGAGTACTAAATTTGAGTTTCGAGTTGGGCTTCTCAATCTCCATCAGAAAAATGAAATTGACAGAACAAAGATGGCCGAGGCATGGCGAAGGGGGAAAACGCAACCGACGTGGTTGATGGCTGTCTTTGCATCACAGCCGTCCAATCGGCTTCCTTGTCCACACCGATGGCTAATGCCGTGTTGGGGCATTCAATTCAATGGGTCGTAGGTTATGGTTCCGTAATCTTCATCCTCTTAAATTTTTATCAAATATGTAAACATCATGCCAAAATTTTCAAATTTTTTTTGAAAGAGATTAAATAATAAATCTCTATTTTTATAATCTCTTGAAATCTTAATTTTATTAAATTATTCTCACTCTAAAAAATTCATAATCTCGTTAAATTGTCAAACGGTGGGCCCAGGCCCACTTAGTCGCAGGGTTTGCCATCGCAGCTTCCCTCCTGCCCGCTGGTTTCCACTTTCCACCGCCCCTCTGGGGAGGGAGATCCAGCCAGATCTGGGCGGTGCCGTTACCGAAGAGTTCAAATAACAACGGAACCACCCAGCTGACAGCCGCGGTGCGGTGCCCAACACGTGAGCCGGTACGGACACCCACCTCCGACCGTCCGTATCTGCCCGCTTCCTCTCACCACCCCCGGTTTACCAAAAGGCCTATAAGCCGTCTCTTAATTTACGAAATGGCCACTCCGTCGATTTCATGAAGCCAATTGAAGTGGCATTTCGGAAATTAATGCGAAGTATGAAGGCATCTGACGTCTTTAAAATCCCATAAGATTACGGGACTCAGGGCAAAGATATGAAGAGAGAGAGAGAGAGGGGTAAAGAGAAGGCCGTGCGTCTAACAAATGACATGGGATGGATGCTCAGAAGTTTGCTTTGGTGAGTTGCTCTGCGACGTGGTGTAATGAGCCACTCCGTAGAATTAGTGTCTAAACTAAAGATGGGTGGTGTTATTACAGATAGGTCACTCCCAAAGAGTTTGATTAAGATCATCCTGCAACAACCGTTGTTAATGGGAGTTAAGTCGCTCCGAGATTCACTCTAAAGTGACTTGTATCAACCATTTCATTCAATGTGACAACAAATCTAAGACTTAGATATCTCAAATTTATGGAATATCTTATAAGAGATCAATTTTCTTGACACTACTGGGAAATTTTGACGAACTATAAGTTACTCCTCTCGATTGTCAAATCAAATATATTTTTTTTATAAAAAAACACAACTCATATATTTAGAAAATAAAAATTTATCTTAAAGATATATTACTTTAAAGAGAGAGCTTAGTCAGATGCCCCCCAGTCATGCCAGTTAAAGACGCAACTGAGAACATATGTTATCATGATTTTAGAGTCAAAATCTCCCGACACAATATAATGTTTATTAAATATTCAAAATTCGTATGAGTTTTTGAGCGCTCATTAAATATAAGAGGAAAGATATTATAGACATAAAATCGGTATTCCATTGACAATCTTCAGAAGTAAGTATAAAGAGGATTTTGAGAATTTTTCATAATTATAAATCTGAAGTGAGTTATAGATTTGTCACATCATAAAATTTTTATGAGAATGAAAAATTAAAGTGCGATCTCAAACACATCCTAAGTTGATCTCACTTTACATTTTTCAAATATTAGTTGGGCGCAATGTGCCATGGCGCAGGGCATCTTCCATATAATTTAGTTTGCTTTTAGTGAAAAAAATGGCCTGGGGGCCCATGCATCCGCGCACAGTCCCCCACCAATGGGTGTCCTCTGCTCCAAGTGGGAGATGCTCCTCCTCCTCCTCTAGCTCCCGCAAAATCCTTCCCTCACACCCCACGCCGGTCCTCGCCAGTCCCATCTCCGTCTGGCTTCTGATCCCTAAACCCTAGTAGCAAGGTCGCTCCTTTCTCCGTGGGGACACATCCTCCCCCCCCCCCCCCCACCCTCGAGCCAGCTGCTCCTACGCCTCTCGCCATGGCCACCACCGCCGGCGCCAGGCCGCGTGAGGGCACCCCTCCGCCCATCATAGGCAAAGCCGGGAGGTACACCGTCTTCATCACCCCCCCGGCCACGCCCAAGACGCCCTCCCAGAGCCCCCGGCCGCAGGGCCACCCGGCCACGCCAAACACACCCTCCCAAAGCCCTCGGCTGTACGGCCTCCCGGCTAGCCCGAGCCCGATCCCCATTGCCACCCCGAAGAGCGCGGTGGCGCCTGCGCCCACCACGGTGGCTCCCCCCTCCCCGGCAACTCCGCCGGTGCAGGTACCGCCGCCGCAGTTCGATAAGCCCAGCTCCCGGAGCTCGAAGTCCACTTTTGGGTTCTTCTGGGGCGCCGTCGCCAAGGTCCAAGATGGTATTTTTCCGATCCTTTTTTATGCCTGGGCTGGGGGGAGGGGAGGGAAAGCGGGTTAAAGCTTTCCTTTTCCCTTTTTTTTTCTTTTCTGGTGTTGGGTTTTGTTTGATCTTGATTAGGGTTTCTGAGCTGTGGGTTTGGCAGCGCACTCGAGGTTGGACGAGTGCCTTGCGGACTGGTTCGGGTTGAACCAGTCGAAGTATCAGTGGGCGCTGAACGATTACTATGAGAACAAGGAAATGGTGAGTTCTCTTCTGTCGGGAAGTGCAAGACTTGCGTTTTTTCCATCTTCTCATGAACGACAGCTGCAATTATGTTGTGTTTCATTAATCTTAACTCTGTTTGTTATTTTGAGCTCTGTGTTTGTATTTCCCTCCAATAATAATGCTAATCGTGTGAGTGTTCTGCATCTGGTTTCCTTACTTAATTGACCCTCAAATTTGCCTTCTAAAGTGAGGGGGCACTTGTTCCCCCAGGAAAGTGTCGTTCTGTTCTCTGAAATCAGCATAAATGTCCAAAGTTTATATTTAGTGTTTTGAGTACTGATATGGTTTTAATGCTTTAAATGTTGCATATGAGCATGTAAGCTACATTTTCAAGTTTCCATTGCATGCTCCATTCTGGGTCTTATCTTTTGTGTGGGATCCGCATCCATTCTTTCCAGAAGTTCAGGGTGCTTGCCTGTTTCTCGAGTCACTGAAGTACTGCATTTGGTGCTTCGCCTTCATCGTCTCACCTAAATGGTTTTTTTTCCTGAATGAATTGTCATAAACTTAGTATTTGCTCCATGGGGACATGGAATTGTTGTTTTCATCATTTTCCTTGCTTTTGTTTCTTATTTGGAGTCTTCCAAATATCATATTTTACCATGGATCCAGCAAATGAACGTATCATTACTTCACAATTCAGAGGATCTTGTTCTTCAGTTCCTTAACCGATTATGCCATATTTAAGCCTTTATTTTTTTGTCAGTTTCCAATGGATATTATTTTACATTATTTCCTTGTGTTGTAAGGGTTATTACAGTTTCGGTGGCATTAGGGTTTGGAGATTGTGGTAGTATCAATGTGCGCCGCGGGTGAAAATCCAATTTATTGTGTGATAAACACATTAAGCTAAATATATTCAGAAACCTGTATTTTTTATATCTAGTGGGATGATAAAAATTAAATAAATAAAGACTGTCTCACATATCCTAACCTGCACCTACCTCCTTGAAAATAGAGGCTAGCACAACTTTGAGTGTGGTGGGTGAAAGGCAGCACGCAAAGAGGAGACAACTCTTACTTTAGGATTTATCGGTGCCTGTGAATCCATCATTCCTAAGCTAAGCTGGATCTCTTTTGTATGGTCATTTAACTTTGCTTAGCTGACATGAGCTGGGCATGGATCTAAAGTTTTGATGCCAATTTTTCTATCTTATAAACCCTGCTGAGGAGGCATCATATGTGAGTGATACCACTAATTGCTGTGACGAATATCACTTTCTTCATTGTCAAATATGTCCTCACAGTTGGTGCAGCCAAGATGTTCATTGCCTGTATTTTTAGAGCCAAACAATAAACAGAACCTTAGCATATTGAATAGAATGTTATCGCCACTTTCAAAATAAACAGAACCTTAGCACCAGAATAGTTGCTTGGGCAGGGACAAGCCTGCATTTTATGTGCATTGTTAACCCTTTGAAAACTATGCAAGTTATGTATCTCGGAAGATTGAATGTAAGTTTTGTATCTTGGAAGATTGAAGTTTCACATTCTTCTCCAAGAGTTTCACCAAACCGAAAGTATCACCATTTCTTTGAGCTGTGCACCACCTTTCTAGATGGTTGATTTTTCCATCGTTATCGGTTCCCTTGCACCTTTCAAGATATTTGGTTTTTCCATTGTCATCGGTTCCCTTCTTTTCTCCTCAGCGTGACTTGATTGCTGTTTGTAAGCTCTGTGATTTTTTCTGTTTGCTACTATCATGGACTTAGATCTCAGGTACCAAAAACTTCCTGTGCAGGATAAGGAAGCTGGTAAAACAAAAGATCTTGTTAGCAAAAGTCAGAGTGTGTAATATATTGCAGGCAAGTATGATATTATAGAACCGCTGTAGCAGTGGCGTCGGCTGTGTTTCCTGCACTCTTAGGACAAAGAACAGGTGGTGGTGCATCCACAATGCAGAATGCCCTTGATGAAGAAGGGAAATCGTGGTTCCAATCTGAACTTGGATGTCAAGCAGATCACCGAAAGTGGGATCTGAACCTGACTCTCCGGATTCTAAATACCCTGTGGCCAATCTTTTTCTTTATCTCTTTTTTACTTTGTTCTGCCCATGTTTTCTTTGTGTATGTATAAAAATGTTTTGCTGACTCTATTGGGAAAGATGCATCAGGAATTATGTTGTGTGCGCAGATCTTTCGTTAACATGTGATCTGTGTGGTTGGAAAGTTACATAAAAAATTATGCATCATGAACCATGCTCATGCAGTACATTTTTCTTATGTTTCGTGAAGTTGTGTGACGTGGTCGGAATCAAACTCACCTCATCGGAGGACTAGTAGTAAGTTTAACTACTATGTCAGAATTTGCACCTCCCTTCCAACGCCCACCCCCTACCCGCCGAATCAGCCGGGGAGAAGGTTCTTATTATCAGAATCAAGTTTGAACCCCACATAAGCAATGTTGCCCATATCTTACTAACATATGATCCTAGATGTACGAGACCCTGGCTTACTCGTATGATCTAGAGGACGAACTTAGTTAGATATCTGATCCATTTTGAACGATGGTAAAATAAATATATCATGTAATCCATGACAGATCTTGCAACATAGGTCAAAATCAGAGACCTGCCTTGAAGTGGGTACTGACGGACAGCGGTCTCTGCCTTGTGGGGGGGGGATGGATCGATTAGGTCAAAATCAGAGACCTGCCTTGAAGTGGGTACTGACGGACAGCGGTCTCTGCCTTGTGGGGGGGGGATGGATCGATTGGGTCAACCCCCTTTTATTGGAAGGAAGGGCAGTCCCTGGGGTTTGGTACGTTGTCTGCTTTCATTTCCGAGGAAGCCTTCATCCGGTGAGGCCAGGTTGCGTGCATTGCCTAGATAGGCATGTTTTAAAGTTGCCAAAGATATAACACAGGGAAAGCGAATCCATCACGCTAAATTCTGTATATATATGTTTGAAGGCCCGGCGAATCTTGTGTTTTAACTTTATGATAAAGCTTGCTGTAAAAAGCAACCTGACATGCGAAGGGATGCTCTCTTTCCTTCCACCTTCTTCACTGATATCTATGTTGGGACATCACAGTGGCCCAATTGTTCAATGACATCGATTATGGTCTAGTCGTCTTTAATTTTAAAGTATGAATATAAAAAACTATAAAAAATAAAAAAATACATAAATAATTCTGATGACTTTGTTTATCCCTTCAAATGTCCTCAAAAAAAATTTCATATTATCATGAACACTTTTTGTGAAGTAACATAGCTTACACATACCATCGAACATTATTGGAAAAGATAATCTTGGGACTTTTTTTTTTCATTCTAAGGAGAATATTCATAAGATTTCATTTTTAAGAGGAACTTTTTTGGGTAAAAAAATTTACAGTTATCCATTAAACAATTCCTAAAATAAAATATCCATTCATATCTGTTACCCACGACACGAGAAGCTCTAGCATAATACCTCGATGTACAAACGTTGAGATATCTAGACCAAATTAACGTAGGGGGCACCTTTGAACCTCGGGCAACGTGTTGAAACGGAGTTATCCTGGAGTTAACTCCAATTTAACTCGGAGTTAATCGTTTCTTTTTTTTTTGAGCAGCATAGAATACGTTATCATTTCATACCAAACCACAGTACAAAGAGGACCATGAGACCACACCATACATGGAGAGCCATACCCAGACCCATGTCGAAATCTATCTCATCATAATAAAAAAAGATAATACAAGCACGGTAGAGATCAACTGCAGCACTCCTAGTGGTAGGAAGCTCTTGGAAACGTCGAAGAAGAAGCAGTCCAACCTGAAAGCTGTCGGTTCCTTCCTCAAGGAGCACATGGCTACCAAATAGCTCGGGCGAATGATAGTGAGAGGGGGACGCTCGGGTAGCAAGCATCCATTAGGATACAAGGGGGATAAGCGTTGGATCTCCGAGCTCCCTTGAGGCCGGGAGCAGAAACGTGATACCTGCTCTACGGAGAGCCTGGCCCATACTTCGACGAGCACCTAAATAGACAGCCAACGCCTAGAGAGGATACAGCAAGCAAATAGAGGAGATTGACTGGTCGGGGTTGAACGAAGAAGTATGCAACAGAGGGCATTTGCAATGGGAGTTGGGGATAAAAGGGGGTGGCCTTCAAGGAAATCTTGCACCCAAAAGACAAGTGGAAACGATGAAACACAGGAGGAGACTGAGCGAGGAGGGAATAGATAAGATGATTCCAGGGGAGCTCTGGAGAACTCCCTTGATAGATTCCAGATGAGGTCGGAAGAACTCACATGTCAAAAGCTCAACAGAGTCCCGGAGAACTCGCCGGAGAGAACCTCCTACGGGAGGAGGAGGAGGAGGAGGGGGGCGAGTCCCCTGCGGGACCTCCCCCCACCGAATGATCCACCGAGGAGAGGCCTCTTCTCGGTGACTCTATAGCTCTGCCCGGCGGGTTCAACCCATAATTTAGGCCCTGTTTGGATCAGTTTCTATAATTTGATAGCGGGAGTAACAGAATCAGGATGATGGGTTGGTGTTAGCCTGAGATTTTGAGTTTCACCCCGGCAGCTTAGTCAAGTTAACCTTGGCATTCAATACTTCGGGACTCCCACACTTCCCCCCCCTCTCTCCTCCTCCTCCTCCTCTTCTTATTTATGAATCACATTTGTCCCCCCACCTCACCTTGATCGGTTGCTCTGGACCCAAATCCAATGACGGCGATGCCCCCCCTCCCCCCCTTGCCCGCCCCCTGGCTCAATAAGGAAAAGAGAATAGTAAGACACGACACTAATGTGAACATAGCTGAGAGTATTAACACCTAAATAATAAAACCATACACATTTCACGACATAAAATCATCCATGCATACATGTATGTTATGAACATAAAACCAATGAAAGCGTCTCCATTCATCAAATATACGTATGTACAATAGCGTCACCATTATTTGAAAGTTCCACACGGTAGCTAGAAAAATAACTCAAAACAAAGTCGGAATAAAATCCGCAACCTCGAAAAGATAACACAAAACTACTCACATCTCTAGGACAACATCTCTGACCGTCCCGCACATCTCAAGCTTCAAAACTCCTGGCCAATCTTGACCCCTGAGCAACCCTGCAAATTATTGATGTCCAACAACAAAAAGAAAAGGAAAGTATTTGTTTAAGTACGATGACTCAGTAGAACTCATAACACCCTCACGGCACTACACCTCGTCAATACCATAGCACATTTTATGAAATTTAAACGAACATACATGAAAATTAATATATCCAATTGTACAATAATACGTAAGTGCAACTATCATGATTCAAGAGGCATAATGGCATAATGATATCATAAGCTGATAAAAAATATTTAAGATTAAGTGGAATAACAATGGGGGCATCTCATATTACTGTCTAAGATTGTTGAGGTCAAGGAATAAAACTACAAAACTATACATGATATCTAAGAGTATCTTGACAGGACATAAACTTACAAAATGATATTGTAAACATAACTTGTAGTATGAACTTGAACTTGAGTGTAAACATGAATTTATGACTTAGACTTGTTACAAAAAAAAGCTCAGACAGTAAGGAGCACATGATGCTTTACGTTGTTACTCTTATCATTCTTCTAGTTTAGCATGCACGGATAAGATATAATACTTAGCATGGATCATAGAAGGAACAATCTACGTGCAGATTTTGTGGGTCAACATACTTGTACTTGAAACTTGCACATAACCTTTTTTTTGGTAGGTACTTCTTTTTAACGAGGAGGGAGTAATCAGGTTCGAATCCGAGACCTCTCCCAAATGGGGGAGGGTGACGAACCCACTTCACTAGACAGTTGGTTAAAACTTGCACATAACTTGCATACTTGCACATAAAATGTGCATACTTGTCATATTACCATAATACGTAAAGCGTGTACCCACGTTATCATCACATTAACTAGAGTAATCAGAGCATAAACACGAATCAAAGTTAAGTTGAAAGATTATCATCCCGCAAGAAGTGAGCTCTTATACTTTCATACCTCACTTGACACCGACATGTCCCTGGTGAGTCCTAATAATGTGCACAATATTGGAGGCCCTTTGACCTCACCCCAAACTTGGTGGGGATTTACTCGGTCCACCACTTGGGAGTATACCATACCTCCTAGACAGAGGAGTATAGCACTTTCTTGCCCTGTTGATACAAGGGGACCCGGTGTGGGTGCTACACCGTCCGTCCTTCCCGCTCAAGTATAGTCCCAAGGTTTAGGTTTCAAAGAAAAGAATATGACTCTAGTAGAGTTTATGATTCAAATCCATGTTTTATCGTTACATAGCTATGGACATCCTATCCAGATAGATCTAGTCTTTTGAAATCGAAATTTTACATATACATGTAAGTAATCGTCATGGCCTACATGCTTATTCATTTACTTGCAAAACAGATATATGCATAACTTGTTTATTACTATTACATACATAATTAGCATTTGCTCATTTACATGTGTAACTTATCTTCTTCATAACCCTTAATCCTTATTCATTACGACCCAGTTTGATATTAGAATAGGATATCTAATCCCATAAGAGAGAAGGGTGGACCCCACGTCCATATCTCACACACAAGGCTGCTATCCAACCTCAAGTAAGATATTTGAGCCCAAGGGTTCGAATATGGGCCCGAATACCTTACCCTACCAATTTTGCAAACTGGGCCTAGACTTACAAAACAAACTCATGCTTAGCTTGTCTTGGCCATTAACTTTCATAACTTTTTTAAATGAAAATCTCTCGTAAAACATAACTATAAAGGTCCTACGAAGATGAAGAACATGGTCTTACCGAGTGGATCACGGTTTCTACTTAAGGTCATCTAGTAGATTAGGAATAAAACATAGATCGACCTAACATATATACCCTTAATGATGGCATGCATGGTTTGTGCTTAGAAATTCTACCTCTGAAATAAATAAGCATCACTAGCCTTCAAATCACCACTATCATACCTCCAGATATATCTTCCTTAACTCTCAAAATTCACCTACTTCAAACTTCTAGTTTTCACCCTATCGTGCTCCACCTCACGAGAAGGATAACATAAAGCATGAAAGAGTTACAGGACAAATGTCAGGTCATTAGGGAGACCTTGTAAGGATAAAGATTTAGAATGTGGTTTAAGGATCAACAGAATACTTACCGGATGAAGAACAATTTTCTTCTACATGATAAACTCTTAGGAGCACTTCAGAGATTAAATCAGATCCAAGAACACTCTGGGTGAAGTCAACCTTACGAGAGTTTGAGAGGCTATGGGAATGAGAAGAGACAAGAGATATAAAGAAAAAGAAATGAGACTTACATAGACATTGCTCAACTCTGTCAGAGTGGGGAAAATAATCTAATCAAAAGCCCTCTACTCCCCTTGAACTCTCCATATATTGGTGCTAAGTCTGCCAGCAACATGCATGCCCTCCACTTATTACACGTCCGACAATCCGCATACATAAAATGATATTGTTTCTTCTTTTAATTCTGATACTTTCTTTTTGACCAACTACTCACAACTCTGTTACACCATTTAGACTCAGTCATATCTCCCATATCTCGTAAGATCTTGCACAATCTAATTCTTGCATTATTTATGTCCATCGTCTAATTTTTAAAATCTCAATTTTATTATTTAATCCTTCGTCATCTAAACACATCGTCTAATTCTTCAAGCCCCAAGTTCATTGTTTGTTTCTGCATCGTCTACGTTTCTTCTGTCTACTTCTTTCCTATTTTAGATATTATATCGTCTACTTTCTATCCTCTAACTTCCGTTACACCTCTTGTTCACCATCTAAATTTTCACATGGACAAATCTTCCTTCTAAGTTTATCGTCTACACACTTAATGCTCATCGTCCAACTTCATCATTTAATTTACTTTATCTAATGTCTTCATTCAGGTATTACATCATCTACTTTCTACACTTAGCCGACGCATCATCCAACTTCTGCACTTTCATGCTACATCATCAACTTTCTACATTTAGCCATTATATCATCTAACTTCTGCACTTAGACGTTACATCGTCTAAATTCTCTATCAACGTCATCTCTTATCTCTTATGCACTTAAACACTACATCGTCTAACTCTAACTTAGATGAAATATAGTCTAACTCTTCAACTTAGGCAGAACATCATCTAATCCCATCATCTAAGCTCACCCTTTTCGTCTAACTTCTAACACTTCTGCCCACTTTTTATCACCTAACCACACCAACTATCGGTTAACTTCCATTCTTTACGTCTAACCTTTCATTATGCATATCTTCTATTATCATGTTCTATAGTCTAGCTTCTTCTATCGCCTATTTTTTTCACTTGTTCCATCACACACACATATTCAGATATACTTGGGTTATTATTAAAAAAATTTAACATATTTTAATTTTTCTAATCTCTCTCTCTCTCTCTCTCTCAGATGACACTACAGTACACTGTTCACTATATTCAAATATACTTTGGTTATTATTAGAAAATTTTAACATATTTTAAATTTTCTAAAACATGGGATGTTACACCCGCCTCTCCCTCTCTCCTTTCTCCCATCGCCTATTTTTTCACCTGTTCCATCACACATGCACACACTCTTACTCTCTCTCTCCTTCTATCGTCTATTTTTTTACCTGTTCCATAACACATATTCAAATATACTTTGCTTATTATTAGAAAAAATCAACATATTTTAAATTTTTAAAAATCTGAGACCTCTCTCTCTCTCTCTCTCTCTCTCTCTCTCTCTCTCTCTCTCTCTCTCTCTCTCTCTCTCTCTCTCTCTCTCTCTCTCTCTCTCTCTCTCTCTCTCTCTGAGGAGAGGTGACATTATAGTGCACTGTTCACTCTCCCTCCGGAGGAGGTGACACTATAGCACATAATTCACTCGAAATGGGTTACCCTGCGTTAGGGATGTCAATGATAACTGATAATCCGATAACCGTCCGCTTCGTTAGCTTAACGAACAACAAATAGATAGTATTTTTTTTCCGATAAATTAACGGATACGAATACGGATATATCCGATTTCTTAGCGGATACGGATATGGATACACCTCATTCCGAATCCGTATCTGTCCGTTACCGTTAAACAAGTTTGTATTTGACTCAAATAATTTAGTGTCTTGAAGAAAATGATATTGAAGATGAGATATGTGTATAATTTAAGTCATTTCTATTTTCATGATCGTAAAATATTTCTAAATTACAAGATATTTTTATAATTTTTTAAATTATCAAATTAATATATTCTTTATTTTCATGAAAGGTATGTATAAAGAATGATAATACGATGGAGATTAAAGTCCAAAAGAGTTAGTTTATTTTATTATTTAAATTTTATATGTTTCATATTATCTTTGGGGATATTATAATATTATATATTTGTATACTTTTAATTACATTATATGTTGACTCATGAATAATGATGATATGAGAACTAAATTGAAATTGTTTGTTTATCATATGGATTGTTCTTTTCAATTTAAATTTTTTTCTAATTGAGTTAATTTACATCTTAAATTTTAATCACTTTTATGTCCGATAACTATCCGCTAACCGTCCGTTAACCGTACTTTTCGGATACTCGATAACGGTTTTCGAATACACCACTTTCCGAATACTTAACGAACATCAAACGGATACAGTTCTTCCTTATCGGATACGGATAGTCCACTATCCGTACCGTATCCAACCCGTTGACATCCCTACCCTGTGTTGCGTAAAAACACTGTTCATTTCTCAAAACACTATGTAATGAGCAGTAACCGATGGATATTTACAAAATGTCCTATAAAAATTAAAAAATAATGAGTCAACCCGACTCAGTTAACCACCCTCTGTCAAAATAAAAATGGACTAATACAGAGATAAGTTACCCCATTCGAGTTAAACCGATTTTAACATATTCGGCTACCAAAGCGGTGCTAGAGATGTAGAACCCAGAATGATACATTCGAATTCCAAGGCCATGGGTTCGAACATCAGCCGTAGAAAAGGATGATAACTTTGGGCGGGTGATCTATCCGAAGTGACCCACCGGACCTAACCCTAATCGAGACGGATTAACTCATTCCACCTCCACTTTAATCCTATCCGACTCGAGTTAAGAAAAAAAATATCAAATAAAGAATAACCCATCCAACTTCGATTACCTCACCCTAACCCGACTTAACCCGTTACCAAAGTGACCCTACGGGATTACATGGCCAGATAAATTCCCAATTACACGTTGTTTGGACTGGAGGGGACCTGAGGCCTCTAACTCTAGAAACAGTGACCTCAGAACCAAAAGGATCAGACGGATCTCTACGCCAAAGAACACATATACAGATATCAACTGTTCAATTCCTACAGCAGGATGAGTTAAGTCAGGTCTCGGTCGTCCCTAAGCAAAAACCACATCAACTGATCAATTCCGACAATAACACATGAAATTCTTAAGGTATCTAGATCTGTGCGTATGTATGACGAAGGGATGATGATGTCCACAGGATTAAATATAGCAGGCCACCAGATGCTTCTACCCAAGTTACAGCAACAATAAAAACCTTCTCAAGCTAGAATAAGAGAAAGTTTAAGAAGGGCATCGCTGATGACTGCTTCCATCGCTAAAAGACAACTCGGGAGGACTCCTCTATTTTGCACATGATTTTTAATCTTTAGCCTCTGTAAAGGCTCAAAAACTCGCCTCTTCTGTGGTCGGCCTCCTCAAGAAATAGCGCAAGCTGTTGGCAAGAACCTACAAGATCGTGAAATGGGAACAGATCAGCTTTAATAACAGAGGAAAATGAACACCACTTTCCTTGCTTCATTTTATTAAACACCAAATAGGAACCCGAGTAGGCAATTGGTGCATACCCCGGAGCATTATAATGGATGTAAGAATCGAGTGTTCATCCTAAACACCAGATTCAGTGAATCGAAATACATGGTCATGTTGGCATGTGAAGTTGTCATTACAAGCAAGCAAAAAAATTACGAAAAGAGGTTAATAGTGGATTAACTCACTAGTTGCAAAGGTTTAATGAGGGCTTTATCACGATAGCTGACATGAAACTTTGCTTTAGCCAATAGTCCCTGTGCAAGAAGCAACATTCAGTTGAAACTTGAAACATGGAAAAAAAGTCTTATAGATGGGTAGAATGACCATGACGTTACCTCAGTGTCGAATTCCCCTGATTGAACTGCAACATTTATGTCAGAGATGGCCTTAACAAGATCAACCAGTAACCCTGGCCGATCTGCTGTTTCCACTACAAGCAAGCTGAAAAGAACACCCTTTAAGTCAGATTCGTGGGCCAAAATTTGTGAACTTGTTGATTATATAGAAGGTCGTTTATTTACACTGCCTACAGTCAAAATAAGCTGCAGAGGGGACCAAAGACAAAACATGATGACAGAACATATTGGGGTCAAGAACAATAATATTATAGTTCCCAGACACCAGAGACAACACTTCACTGTCATAACTGATTAACGGGGATTATCCGCTTTATATTTTTGCTCCAGTTCAAAAGATTATCAATAGCAAGACAGATACAAATTCATAACTCCAACCAACACAACGGTTGCACAATTTTCCCACCAACTCATGAAGAGGAGGCGAACGTAGAGGCCAGAAAACCCAGAACAAGTCAACCTTAAAAGAAATAACCCTCAACAACTCATGAAGAGGAGGCGAACGTAGAGGCCAGAAAACCCAGAACAAGTCAACCTTAAAAGAAATAACCCTCAATCATGCAATTCAGGTCAAGAAACAGTAGAGTTTAACAAATCTTTCTAAAGTAGTAAAAAAATAGTAGATATGGATTACAAAGACGTACCTACGTTCAGGGCCATCATCATACACATTTACATGAGTGGCAATATCTACATCAACCTGGACATGAAGCATATCAAAGATTTATGTAAAGCGAAGGACTAGAAACCGGCAAATCAAAGAAAGACCAAGATGATTTATGTAAAACAAAGGACTAGAAACCAATAAACTATAAAAAGACCAAGATGCCAAACTAGACCAAAGAGACACGTGAAAGCATGCATTGCAACAGCCATCGATGCTTTCACCGGCATGGTGTCTGTCAGCCAAATAAAACAATGTACTGTAAATTCTGATGTTAAATGGAAGGGCCAGGAAACGAGATATACCAAAAGATTATGTGCAATAATGAGGTACATTGTTCAACAGGTGAAATAACAATAGTATTGTCAACACAGTGTCAACAGATAATTGGAAAGACAGGGTAATCAATATTAAACAAAAGTTCTTTTGGTATCAACATCGTTTGTCAAATGGTCACAATTCACTCATTTAGGAAGAGTAGATCGCTACGTGACACTTCAGCTGTAGTTGGAATCAACTTTCTGTATTATAGAAACTTAGAGCAAGGGATTACCAACATCAAACAAGATAAATAAGTTGTTTATTTTTTGTAATCACCTTTTTTCAACTATAAAAATGAGGCAATCTCTCAATGCCAACTGTACTTATTAATCAATAGTATTTTTTTCAAAAAATCATCAGCAGCATTGGAGCATTCTTGAAATCCTATTCTGAATATGTTTGTGAGAATAAGTTTTCCTCCGGTAATCAAGTCAGAAAAACTAGAGCTTTTAAGATAATATAAACCATGTAACAGTGCCTGTATATGAACCTTTTGATGACAAACGGTACCATGGCCAATTAAAAAATGAAATTTCCTCTCCTGAGGCCTAATACAAGGCCTCAAGGTGTTACTCTCTTTAAAAGTTTAAAAGAAAAAATAGGTGACAAACGCTAGGGAACCTCCTTGTTTTTTTTCTTCTGCGTGCGCGCGCGTGTGTGTGTGTGAGAGAGAGAGATCGCTATTTTATTATCCATATGATAGAATAATCTAATTGAAAATATCTTGGCGTGTAGAACATGCCTCCTCGGAAGGTGGTTCAACTCCAAAGGTTGCTCCCATCGCCAATTGGGTACTAGATTCCTGCCCACAGATATAATCAGTAGGACATCGGTTTCCCATGAGCTGAATGCCTCTGATGTTCCAAAAATGCACAAAAATACAAAAGCTTTGACAACTATTACCGGATGATATTGGAGCAAATTGTTAATGATTGTCAGACGTATAGCCTCTAATAACTCAGGATCATCAACTTTACGTCCAGTGGACCTGCAAAGGATTTAACAATTTAGTTCAATGTTCCTTCATACACACTTTTCTCTTGCTAGAATATCACAATCACTAGAGATATCAACAAGATTGAACATGGTCGGGACCATAGACTATGATAGAAAAATGAGAAAGAAAACCCACGCTTTGGTAATAGCAAATTTATTGTGTTTCCCTGAGGAATCCAGGTATACATTTGCCTTCACAACATTAAGCCCAAGATTTTTTAGTGCTCGCATCTGCAATCATAGAAAATTAGAAATGTTGATAGGTAGCTAGATTGATGTATCAGCAAGATCAATGGCTCCAAGAATCTAATGAATCAAAAGAAATAACATCACTAACAGTGTCGAGAAGTGCCCCAAGGCGATCACCAAATGTTATTTCCACTATTGTCGAATCTGGATCTGAATCCTGGTCTATTATAACTTTAGGGGTAGGAACCGTGTCGGTGGTGTTGGAGCTTCCATCCTGTTAAGCCAAGAAAACAAGAAATCACATGCGGTCCAAGGAAATCGCTGCGAAGCAATGCTCACTGAATACCTCCACAGCAGCTGGGGATGCAGCTCTAACAATGTGGACAGCCACAAAAGATGGTTGTCTTACAAAATCCAAAACCACATCAACGTTAAACAATTAGTCAACAAGAGATATCTGCCGATAAAGAATTTTCCAGCACAGATGGAAGATAACAAAAAAAAAACACTGGAAAAAATACTAGGAAAGACAGATTATGGAATGGATATCATGATTAGCTGTCAACTGAGATGGGTGTTACAACCCATTCAGTCAGTAATTAAGGTGGATGATTGCTATGTTAACTATTGCGTTGAAATAAAAGCATATCCCTTACGCCACTGCAGGTAACTGCTTAGCTTATACATGAATCAAATATCAAAAAAAACGGCAAGCGGAAATGACGGAAACCTGAGCGAAGAATCATGGCGATAAGAAGAATTCTATCCACATCAGTTTGTCAGCAAATAGGACCTGGACCGGCACACAAAGTGAACTAATAAAGAGAGACACCAAGGGAGATCAGATCGCTACCTGAAGCTGGATGGATTCCAACACGCGGAACGGACGTCCCCGAGGAAACCGCCGCCGTTGAAGCACATGCAGTGGTCGTCGCCGCCGCCGCCGCCGCCGCGGAGGGACCTCAGCCGGGAGCAGATCCCGAGGCTCCCGGAAGCCATGGCCACCGACATTTCCCCGGCGAGGGCCGAGGAGATCGAGGACAGACAGATCAACACCACCAGAGCCCACTCTCACAGCAGACCACCCCCTCTCTACTAGCTAAACACCCGGCGCCCCCGCACCTCGACCGCCGTTGCCGCCGCAGGCAGGGGGGTCCTCCGGAGCCGCACGTGAAGCGCAACCGCCCCGGGGGAGAACCTGTGGAGGAGCTGCGCCCGCCACCATCTGTATACCACCACCCTATCTCCCCATCTCGCTATCCACCCTACCCATCCATGGGTGGCGCGGCGTGCAACACCGTCCACCCCACACGCCGCATCATCATCTCGCCCTCACCCCTCTCCTCCCTCGTTCTATCCGCCATTGTGGTTGGGCTGGGGTGGGGTGGGGGGACCAGTCTCCGTCCCCTTTCACACTCTCCTCCACCTTTTAATGGCGGCCCCAGAAACCCCACCAAGGGGTTTTATCCAGATGGCGCGCCGTGAGGTACCTACCGTTGGGCTGTTGCGGGCGTACGATCTGCCTGTACACCGTCTTCGGCGCCTCACCCCGGTGCGCCCCACTGATCCAATGCCGCCATTCCCTTCCTGGCCAGCGTTTGATGATGTTGATGAGCAGATTTCGATGAGTTCCTTCCCCCCCCCTTTCCAACCTATTTATTATAGTGGTGCTGCCATGTTGGATCATTTCTCGAGTATTCTCTCTCTCTCTCTCTCTCTCTCTCTCTCTCTCTCTCTCGTACTTCTGGTCATTATGATGTCTCTTATGTTACTCTCTCTCCCCCTTACTCTAATTAGTAGTCATTATATGTCAAAATCCGGCAATAGACTATTGGATTTTTTGTAAAACTAATAATTTTATTTGTACAATTACCCTCTTGTTTTCATATTGTTTCTAATAATCTTCTTATGTCAATATAACGCTAAAATATCCACGTAGTTAAGTTCCGTTAAAAAATTAAAGAATATTTCATTTTCACCTAGATAATTAAATTTTTCATGAAAATACCCTTACAACGATGAATTATTTTGATCAACATATTATATAAAAAGAGAGGAGAGATAAAAAGATAGATGTACGGAGAGGACGAGAGAGAGAGATTAGGATATTTGGATCTACTTTCAAAGTTGGTCAAAATCTAATCAAAGTTAAATAAGATATTTTAATAAAATGGTAATAGTCAGTGTAGAGTTAAAAATCTGATTTTTATGTCACGTATCTCACTTCTTTATTTGTTTATTGTAGAAGTTGTCCGACACCCGTGGAAGCTTGTAAACATGAGAAGCAAAGGGCGTCAAAAGGAGCCCTGGACGTTATCCCAGGGGATAACCCTCCGATACTTAAGTCAACAACGGTTTGAGAAAGGAACATAGAGGAGCAGGGGAGAGAGAAGGACGGAGGTCGTAGTAGGAGATCGGAGAGACGTGTAGATCCTCCGGACGAGAGTTCACCGCTCCCAGTGGTCACTCGGAGAGTGCTCGCTGGGTGGTAAGGTCGTGCGGGAGGGGTTCTCTCTCATGACGTAGACTGGCGTGACCTCTCTTTCACTGTAGCAAGACTAGTAGCTCTATTTTATGTGTGTAACTTTTGGCAGAAAAATCCATCTGTCGTCTTCTCTTCTCTATCGAGGTCCCTTTTATAGGGGGTTGTCCTGATGTCGAAGACTAGTCCCTTAGCAGGGAAGGGCGTAAATAGTGGAGTAACCTTCCCCGCGATCGTGGCAGGAGTTTCTCGTTGAGGAGCGATTACCCCGGAGCTGACCGATCCCTGGGTGAGTCTTACGGCGCTTGTGGGGCGTGCTCGCCTATTAAGGGGTAGAACACATCGTCGTGGGGGGTAACGGTCGGTTGCTGGAGGGTCATCTAGTAGTTATTGCGCATGGGCCGAAGCCTTTCCGGTGCTGTCGAATCTGATGTCGAGTCGTAGTGGGCCGGGCCTTTATAGGCCGCGTTCGTTAGACGCCCTTGGACACGTTGTAGGCCCTCGGCCGAGGTGAGCTCATTGTAGATGGACCGTTATGGATCGAGCCGTAATAAAAGGGCTATTTTTCTTGGTATTACAATGTAGGGAGGTTATTAAAATTAGAGACAATGCGACTTATAATTCTACAAATAGACTTACAAGTTACAAGGAGGATAGTTTTGTAAAATTCTCTCAATTATAATACCGTTAGAAAGCAAGACCATTAGTCAACTATTATTCACGTGAGTGTTATGAGTACTAGACCAGTAACTCTGAATCGTGGCCTTTGGATTAAAAAAATAAAGAAAGAAAAAGCATCACTAAATGTACAAGCAAGAAGAAGTCGGTATTATAAGTTGGCGCAGTGGGCCACGGAACAAGCAAAAGCCCATCGGCGCGACCCTGCAAGGAAATGACGGCGGGGTTCTCCATTGGTCTGGATCCGACCGCACACCGCCGTTGCTTCTGAGTAATAAGAGCTCGGCTCGGCGGCTTCACTTTTGAATGAGGTGCCCCGGGGTTAGCGCACCGTAGATTACCTTACCGGCACTTTCCGGCTAGGCAACAACTTTGCTCCACTGCCGAGCAGGCAGGCTTGGACATCTTGCGAAATGGGGGCCCAATAACGGGTTTCTGTTGTCGTCCGACGCTAGCTGGGCCCATCAACAGAACGCATAAGATAGCCTTGAAGAAAATATTCCTCCTGTTTGTGCTTTGTCCGTACATATATACGCCCAAACTTACGTTGGGCAATGGAAAATTGAATTCGCATGTTCATTTCCGAATTCAAATAATCGTTGGGTTTATCTGCATCGTTTCCTCTGATTTTATTAGCTCCTAGACACAAGGTATGGCATGCCGCATCCCCCCCAAAAAAAAATAATGCACTGACATGCATCTGGATAATATTTCTTCTTCTTCATTTCATATGCTTCTTGATGCGTAAAATACACAAACATCAGAGATGCAAGACAACTTAATAACATCGTCCAAAGTTCGCATTTTGAATTTTTTGATAACATAGAACTCATTATTATGATATTCAGATTTACACGGAGCGTGAGATACATTTGTTCAAGCCTAGCAGATAACATCAGGCTCACATCCCTTTTTAAAGATTTTCACGAGAGTTGCCTCGTTATTCAAAATTTAAAATATCAACGTGTTATAATATAAATGGGAGAAGATCTATGCCCAGAAATTCGGGTGCTCAATGGGATTCGGACACCGAATAATATTCGAGTCTATTGGCAGAGGTAGTTCGACTTACTCATCGGTGACCCCAGCCGGAGTTTAGCTTTGTGTTGTCGCCTGCTAGAGGGGTGCTCACACTTAGCTAGAAGTGAAGGCAATCAAAGGGAAGTTCACTTAAGGTCCCGTTTGTTTGAAAGTATGGCATTTGTATTGTCAACAAAATCTGCTGACACATAACCCCCGATAGCATTACATGGAAAAAAGAGATTTATATATATATATATATATATATATATATATATATATATATATATATATATATATATATATATATATATATATGATCTTTGTCATCATCTTTGACTCGGATTGACTTGACCATACGAGGGCCTTTCCCCTAGGTCAATCGAGGGGGCCCCTAAAGACTACTATTATAGGACTAGGACTCAAATCACCCTCACCTCTATGATGGATCTCAGTCGCACTCGGCTACTATTCCCTTACCGACTAACCAAATTGGCTACATCGCTAGCACTATCTGTGGGAACGATAGTCATGAAATATCCAATACTCGCTTTGGAGCCAATAACGGCGTGGACAAAGCCGAGTCTGGTCTCAATCCCACTAATGACACCCAGCTTCCTCAAGATAACATCCCTCATCCCCCTCCCCGTTGGCAGCTAACCGAGTCAAGCAACTCTCTCAAGAGGTTACCTGGCTCACCAACATATGGTCGTGTCACTCTCCATACTATAAGACATGATGCCCATGATATCTTAACACTTGGGCATCTTGTTGCCATTGGGAATGACCTTTCCGGTGACTAGACAACCCTTGTGCTTGGGTGGCAATGAAGGAGTCGCCTATTGGGGGATCCCTCCCGGATGATGGTCGTCGGGCCGTGCTGTTGATTTCACTTGCAATGCCCCCGACCCTCCTTCGGAAGGGTTGTCTCTTTTCTCCCGACCACAAGAGGTGCTACCTCCAACCTATCCACAAGAAGGGAGAGTCGTGGCGAGACCCTTTGGCAAGAGGTCGACCTTGCGGGGGCGTCTACCACTCTATAGAATATCTTTCGGACTGGGACTCAGGGGTCGGTTGGCATCTACCAGTCGAATCTCAATTGTCAATTAGACGAGATCTAGAAGGAGGTCCGCTAGTTGGCCCGGTATCCTTGGCATCCCTCTCATGGGTGCTCTACTTGCCAAGTGCTTGTTCACCGATGACGTTGTCGCTGCTCCACTATCCGGGAAAGTCAAGCTACCACCAAGAGACTACTTCGATGGGACCTGGGACCTTGTCGAGCACGTGAGAGGTTCAATACCTTCTTGACAATCTAGAAAGGTTGACTCAGTCATGTGTGGGTTCTTCCCAATGACGCTAACTAAGGCCATCTCGTCTTGGTTCAAGAACCCCCCCCCTAACCAGGCTAATAGCTGACTTTATGTAGCTCGGCCAAGCCTTCATCGACCACTTCTATAACTCGGCCAAGCAATACAAGAACTCGGCCTATTTGATATCAATGTGACAAAAAGAGGGCAAGACCCTCAAGATGTTGAGGCACTTTAGATCTTGAACTTAGACCAGTCCATCATGGTCCCGGTCGTCGTAGTTGGGACTACCGACCAAGACCTCTAGGGAAAGAAGTACATTGCCTCTTTCTAGGAGCTTGTCAACAAGGTGTACAAGTATATCAACCAGGAGTCAGATCCTTATGGCTTATTCCCCTGAACCATCAGAGCCGACTAAATAAAAGAGTGTGTGGCAATAACTGTGAAAAATGAGGCCCCTTGTCATTCATTGGTCATCGATAATGGCAAACAATCTGACTCAACTTACTTCCATTATAAGAGTGGCGAATTCGGCATCACGCAGGGATTTACCTCGATGACGCACCCCCAAAAAAATAAATGGGCATGCTAAGGTAATCAACAGCACCATTTTGCAGGGGTTGAAGACCCGTCTCAATCGAGCAAAGGGGGGATGGGTGGACGAACTGTCCTATGTCGTGTGGGCATACAAGACGACTATCCGAGCTGTGACCAACGAGACATCATTCTATCTCACCTATGGCACGTAAGTCATCTTCCCGGTTGAAATCAACGAGCCATCTTTTAGAATCTAATTATTCAAACCTTGCGCAAACAACAAGCTCCTGCAAGACAACTTGGACTTGGTAAACGAGCTCTGAGAAGAGAGCCAGATCAGAACTGAGGCCTATAGACAAATGATGGTACAATACCCTAACTGGCATGTAAAGCCATGAAGATTTCAGGTTGTAGACCTCATCCTTAAAGATGTTGAGTCTCCCATCCTACTGAGGTGGAAAAATTGCCGCCCTTGTGGGAAGGACCCTATAGGGTAATTGAAGTCCTCCATGTTGCGTACCGATTGGAGGGCATTGAGGGCCAAGAGATCCCCTGACCATGGAATTTAAAACACCTTTGAAAGTATTACTTGTAAAAGTATGCTCCCTCTTTTATGAAAATATTTCCATTGCCTCATGATATGTCATCTCTTTATATTTTGCTTGCCATGAAATTTGCAATCATTCGAGTGTTCATTCGGACAAATTTGCAATCATCCAAGTTTTCACTCGAACAATTCGCAATCATCCGAGCATTCACTTGGACAAGTTCGCTCTCATTCAAGTAATCACTCAATCATATTCACTCAATCATCTAAGCATGCACTCAGACAAACATGCTCGACCGACCGAGTCTCCGCTTGGAAGCATTCGCTTAAATCATCCGAGTATCCACCCAGACCTACTTGTTCAAATCAGCTGAATACTCGCTCGGACTCATTCAATTGGATCACTATACTTATTTGGACATCCGTTTTCACCGAACACACAGTGAAACATTCATTCGACCCTCAGATGAACCATTCGGGTACATAGAGAATAACGAGCAAGATAAAATCAAAAAGACATTTTTCATTTAAATGTTTACAAAATGACTCGGACTCTGGGCCTACCATTTACAATTGAGAAAATTTCTTCTAGAAAACCAACTTGAACTCCGAGTTGTGTGTCTACAGTTGAAATTTTTTCAACAAAGAAAAAAACTGTCAGTTCACAGACTACTAGTTGGCAGACAATTGAGGCCTCACAGACCTTGGCAGCCGACGACTTGATTGGGGCTATTTAACTAGAACCCAATGATCATCCCAATTGGTTGTCTCCTCACCTATTTGATCTCGCTCCATGTCTGTCAAAAAGCCAGAGGCAAAAAAAAAAGAAGCTAAATGTCGGTTGCCATAGATTTGATTCATGACGACCCGACCTCAACAGAGTCCTTGGACGGAGATGAAGTTGGCCGACCAGGGCGATGACTGAAGTGGCCTTCAAGGTGAAGACGTCTCTTCAAGCACTTTTGAGAAATCGTCAAACACCTCGACCTCCGGAGCCTTCACGATGGAGGGAGCCGCCTTCTCAGACTCCTCCCACTCAGCCATGATGGCTTGGACTTTAGTGGGTAAAG
Source organism: Amorphophallus konjac (assembly GCA_022559845.1). NCBI lineage: Eukaryota > Viridiplantae > Streptophyta > Magnoliopsida > Alismatales > Araceae > Amorphophallus > Amorphophallus konjac. The sequence goes on from CM040129.1 coordinate 198,765,540, forward strand.
GGAAGGAAATCCCCCGAGGTCGAGACTTGGGTGTCAGCTACCGACCACGGCAAGGCAAGGTTGAAGATGACATTCAAGCTTGACACGACGTTTCCATTGCATTCGTATATTTGGAAGACTCTTGGAACCCTTCCACCGCCCACTGCTTTGCCCAATGCCTCGACGGCCCTCAGCTCGGCCACTAGGGACTCGGCCTACTCCTTTATTGCCATGGTAACTGCTTTCACCTCCTCGAGGGAGGCCCGATTGGTCTCCTACCCTCGAAGTTGCTCCTCCAAGGTCTACTGCTTAGACATCCATTTGTCTAGAGTGGCCCTCAGCTCTGTCAAATTGGCCTCGACAGTCACAAGCTATTTTTCACTTCGGTTGCTTGGGTCAATACGTCTTGTGCAGTCTCCCTTGCCTCCTCCAGTGACCTTTGCACTAAGGCGATGGATTGGTTGGCCCACTTGTTGGCTGCCTTCTCCACAACCATGGGTGACTTTATGACGTTAGCTTAGGATGATTGGACCAACTATGAGTTTCCTCGTCCCTTCTCCCTCTTTCCTATTTTTGCAAAGGCCGAACGATCTTGCTAATTGTCATTTCTTTTATGCAGGCATGAGAGCATTCAACCTTGTTGGGGTGGCAGAGGCCCTGAGCAAGTGTCTAGCCACGCCACATAGGCTAGACTCCCATTTGTTTATGCCCGCATCCGCTCCCACGTGGGGGCAATCAAGTCTAGCTCTATCGGGTCGGATGTCTTGAAGATCCTTGTGTAGGTGCCCTCCTCTGCTTGGCCCCCCATGGACTAGAGGGAGAAGAAGAGGAAATGGGAGGAGAGTCGATGGAAGAAGGTTTTGGAGCTCGTCCCTTTGACATCACTAGCCCGCCAGTCAACAATGCGAGCACCTCAGCCTCAAGAGTTGGAGTCGGTCATAAACTGGTTGCCCATAAACCTGCCTCATCCGATAGGAGCTCAAACACGAAAGCTAGGGGATAGAGGAACGCCACCATGGCCATCTCCTAGCCAAGAAGGAGAGAGGAGGGGGATCAGTCTTTGCTCAATTTAAACTTTAAACTTCCCCCACTTGGTTAAAAAGGGCCAAATGGCCTTATTCTTTTTAACAATAAAAAAGAATTTACTCTTTCATTGATGAATGGAAGAGGGTTTGCTTGCAAGAAGGCCCTTATCCGGTCGAGCGGAAAAACAAGCTAGCTCATGTCAGGACTCTTCTTACTACAAAGATCATCGGAAACATGTCGACCCAAAAAGTGATCCCGAGTTGATAACATTGGAAGGCGAAAGCATAAACAATTGTCAAGAATTTGATGCCAATTGTGCCGAACAAGTCTCAAAGAAGTCTCATAGAAGTGCAACAAAGAACAAATGAAAGGGTGAAAAGGAAGTTAGGAGCTGGCCTTCATGTTGTCCTTATAGATTGAAAACATCTCGGGAGACACGGAGCAAGCGACTAGGTGGGGGAGTGGGCAAAGAAATTATACCCCAACGAGGAAATCGTAGAGTCTACCAAATGACTCCACGACCTCAAGGGAAAGAGAGGGCTCAACAATGCTCACCACCAAGTCGGCCATATTGAAGACCTCCTCAACAGGTGCTGACCTGAAACAGGCTAGGTTCTCGACGGAACTAGTCGGGCGCTTCAAAGGAACGGAAGACACCGCCTCTTCATCGGATATAGTGAAGGAGGTTGAGGACGTATGGAAGTGAGTACTAAGGTTGGAATTAGAACTGACCTTGGAAGATCCAACTGTTGGTGAAACAAAGGTGGTGACAAAGCCGGACTCGAAGAAGCTAGAAAATGAAGACCCATTGCTTGAGGTCTCCGAGCAGGACTTGGAAAGCCGAAGAGAACTTCCTAACTTAGAAAGACAATGAGAGTTGTCCGACTCAGAAGACTCGAAAGACTCAGCAGACCGACACATAAGAGGGAGACCGCTACATACTCATGTGCAAAATCCCCCCGAGGACGAAGAAAAGCTAACTGGGCATGTGTTTTTCCAGACGCGTGATGGGAACTGAGCAACTTGAGGAATGGGATCCCCCGCAGGACCACTAGAAGGCAATCAGGCGCTCAAGAGCTCTAAGCGGCAACCACCTAATCTGGCCATGTGGCTTGCATCTCGATTCCCGAGTTGGGTGTTTCGACTCCCAACTTGGGTAGGAAAATTCGAATTGCCCACACCCATACCATGATGCGATAGGGCCTAAGATTTGTAAAGATTGAGTCCAGATATGATGCAACGCACCATTAATGGGGGCGGCATGTGCGTGAGGTGACCACCTTAAATAGACGACGAACCAACTGACTTCTGCCACTTGGCTACCCAATGTTGACTCTACTTTTCAACCACCCCAATTGTCTCAACTTGACCAAAGAGTGGGGGACCAGTGATGGGGCAATGGGCCGAATGTCTCGCAAACCCCAACTATGGTCGGGCCAAGAGCTGGAACAATCTGCGCTTTGATCCTGATCTGACAGCCCGAGTGACTATCTGAGGACTTTAGTCTCATATCGGAGAGACTAGACTTTGGTAGGAGGAGAGACCCTCTATAAGGTGAAGGTTACCCAACCAAATACGGACATCTTGTGAAAAGTATTTGAGACTCATCTTTGCTATCATCTTGCACTCGGACCGATCACTTGACTGTCCGAGGGCCTGTTCGTGGTGCAGTTCTCGGAGGCGTCGATCTCCATTGCGTGAACCCTAGTCACCGGACTGGCATTGCTATATTCTTTCCTCAAAGGCTCGCACTTCTCCTTCTCCATGTGTAACGTAGTAGCATCAGCATCTGCTCCATGCTCGTGCATGCATCTCTGTCTGGTGCCTACTGAATGTAACATTTCGATTCTTCGTTCGGTAGAACAAAGCCTCGACATCACATCCCTGTCTCACCCAACTATCTTGGTCTCATTTTCTTCATCAAGTGCCCACTTTTTCCGTGCAAAATGTACAATTTAAAGGCTGTTGTTGTTCTTCCTTAAACGGACTTTGTAATACCTGGATCTAACTTTCATGTACAGCACACGACGGGATTTTGGGGGACATTGGAGGTTATACATGTAGGAGGGTTGTAGGGTAGGGAGCTGTTGTGGATGTCCACATCTCAATCTGCCACCATCGTCACGTAAGAAAAATTTATGGTGAAAAAAGACTAAAAAAAGAAATCACCGAAGAATTTTCATTTGTTGGCGTCTAATATCGATGGAATATTTTTTTTGGTGAGTTTCAATAAAATTTCAGTGACCGCTGAGTGTCGACCTTCTAACAAAATGTTGCCCAATCTCTATCTTCACATGTAAGTATAAAAAAACTGACCATTATTAGCCAGTAATACCGCTTAATCTGTGTTAATTCAAGAAGACATTTTTTTATTTTTAATCGGACTTTTTGCATGAATTAATGCATATGGGAGCGTAGAATAAAGGTTCATAGACGATCTACACCCGTTATTGACTGAGATGATCTTAAAATAAATGGAAACAAAATTGCTCGAAAGTTCATTTGTATTAATATCAATCAACTTAACGGCAACGTTAGCCCCCGACATCCAGTTACCGATGAGCTTGAGCTGCTACCCAGCGGAATTTCCCCGGCGATCCATGCAAAGAGATCAATCAAGGTCTCTACTCATTGATATCCTCATCGGACGTCTGGGAGTAATTTTCCTGTGTGTATATCGAACAGGTACATAGTTATTTGTCACCTTTAAATAATATTGGAAGTCTTATTCATCACCTCGAGAATGTGTGAAAATTGAACTATTTATCACTCTTATGTAACAATTTGTCACCCTTAGATAGTTATTTTTCACCCTTAAATAACATTATAAGTCTAATTTGTCATCTTAAAAATACGTAAAAACTGACAAGAGTTGATTATTTATCACTCTTGTATAGTTATTTGTCACTCTTATATAATTATTTTTCACTATTAAATAACTATTTATCACTTTTATAACATTAAAAATCTCATTAAAAATAAGTACAAAATTGACAAAAAGTGAAAGTCACACACTTCATGTGTAACTCAAAGAGAGATAGAACGTAATAAATTTACCTTCCTGCAAGGGTAACAAGCATTTCGCTTTGACCAAAATCTCACATTTTTTCATAGAGTAAGACTTGTTTGTGGACCATTCTTGGGACACAACCAGCGACACATTTGCAGGATTTAACGACATAGCAGCACAAATGGTGAGGATAGTAGGAACAGGATCGGCATAGTTCCGAGTCCTCGTATCATCTGCTAGTGATACAAATACAAGTATTTCAGATAAGTACTTGAAATAAATAAGCAATACGTATATTAAGTATAAAATAATATTGCAATATTATCTCGTGTACAATTTATCATGATATTAAAATCTTATGGTTGATATTGATTGATTAAAATAATCAATTATATATAATCACATTATACAATATTTATCCAGTATGAATAATGTTATTGAATCACGATTTGCATTATGGTCACCGAATTCGGATTCAATTGTACTCTGGACCAAAACCTGTACGTTTTTGTACCCTTACCACAGTGCAACCCAATGGGCGGCCTTCTGCTTTCCTACTAAGCAGTACACGGCCCTTTCTGACAGTGGGCGTGCAAATTACCTGTGGACACAGGACATAGTTAAGACAATCTTTGATGCTCTGTCATGCTAATGCCATGGGGTAAGTAGGTTTTATGTTCCCCACGCCAAGCAAGATTTTCTCTCCAGAAGTAGGATCAACTAGGAAGATGGGGCACTTACACTGGGTTCATGAACTCAATAATTATACATCGCTTACCCATTAGCTGTGCAAGTGACTGAAAGAATTGGAATTTGGATGAGATACAATTGAGGCAATCAGCACTGCCCAAGAAGCGTCGATACAACCGCATTAGAAGGCATTGACAGGGATAGGCATGTATGTATACTTTCCCCTCAACTGGGGGAGCTGACCAGATGTATTCACTAGCGGCAGTCCTTCATCAAATATGAGGATGGACTTGAAAATTTTGATGAAGTCCCCACTCTACTTGATTTCTTCTTAGATCCTCTGGCAGGTGTGCTGCATCCACTGAAATCAAGAATGCGCCCTCCCGTCTGGAAGGCAAAAAGTCGTGAAAAGAATTACTGAGATGTTATTGATAGGCTAGGCATGGAACAAATATACGAAGTCCCCAAAGAGAACGAGCATGCCTTCCACTTGGCCCACTCAGGTTGTGTGATTACAATTAGAAAAAGAAATCGACAGCGTAAAAACCCAAATGGTTGACTTGGTCCTGGTGAGTTATTACATGACTTCTACAAACTCAAGCATGGTGAGACTAATCACAGCTGCATCTCGCAAAATCTGCTGGAATAGCATGGCCATCAGTTCAGCTATGGAACCTAAATACCTAATTTAGTAAATCTTTTGAAAAATAGCCATGACTTTTGATATGATTGTGAAGTTTCAATCCAGATAGGATATATAGAAGAAATTACTCTCCAAAAGAAAGAACAGAGTCAACGCCAAATATATACAATTCTCAGAAGCAGCAAGAGTGGAATGAGAGCAGAAATGGGAACGTAAGGAGAGCAAGGAACTGAAGAAAACAATGTTAGTAAATGGTGCACACTTCTGATAGCAGTATTCAACACCCAAATCTGTGGATCTTGCTTCTGTGATCTCATATATCAAAATATTTGAGCAGCTTGGTAGGCACATGTGGGCATGAGATCATCAGATTTTGTTCCTGGTATCCAGATGTACACATGGAAGCCATGTTCTTTCTTTTGTGCTGATGTAATGCACAAGCTAGTAGTCACATGTGGGCATGAGATCATCAGATTTTGTTCCTGGTATCCAGATGTACACATGGAAGCCATGTTCTTTCTTTTGTGCTGATGTAATGCACAAGCTAGTAGTCACATGTGGGCATGAGATCATCAGATTTTGTTCCCGGTATCCAGATGTACACATGGAAGCCATGTTCTTTTGTGCTGATGTAATGCGCAAACTAGTGACCGTCAAACTCAAGATAATTCTATAAATTTTCTAGCAGTCTGCGTACACAGGGTATATATCACATGAGGTTCCTCTAAATGTCTCTGATAAGCTACACTAAAATAAAGTGTTGAGTAATTCGGTTCACTTGTTTAACTCACACAAAAAGAAACTGTCTGTGTTCATGTGTGATTGGCAAAAGGGAAAATGTTACTTCTTAGCATGATGTTCTGGATGGGAGGTGAAACTAATGCTGCTGTTTTCAACTATTCTTGTCAGGCCAAAGCATGAACACCATGGAATATCCAGACTAGCACACTACCAAGAAGATTAACGTAATTCGGTCATTCCTGGTCTACATCCATAGGGCCAACACCAAGAGAAAGAGATCACAGTGGTAGAGAGCTTACAATAAACACCGGAGACATCTCTCCTCCATAGACTATCTCACCAACCTTTCTCTCTTCTCAATGTTACATCAGGCTCACCCTGACAAATACATTACTCGACTAGTTATAGAACAACCAGCAAGTACTAATGCCAGTAGGATCCGGTCACCTTCTCCCATCTTAATTCTAATAGAAGACACCCAAACCTAACAAGAAACAGTGAAGATGACTCAACAAGGTATATTAGGCCAAAAGTTATGGATGAACAATATTTCATGAGAATCTGATTTTGAGTCAGAGACACAGATGCTTTTACAAATACATTCAACTATAGCCACTTTCATAAATGACAAGCAAGAAAGAAACTGATGTTTCAAGGTATCCAAATAACTGGAGCAGAGAGCAGTTTTAGACATTCAGTGAAGATGATTATCCATGGGACTTACATTTACCTTCTGATCTGAGTAGGTCACCTTTCACAACGTTATATATTGCAGCCTAGTTTCTTCCTACATAGTTGGTGCAGTTTTTTGAACGTTCAAAAATAGATTGAAAGCTGCACTCTGAATCTTCACTTTGAGATTGAAAGTAGGATAATTATGATAAAGTCAACAATTTGTTACAAGCTTTTACAACAGCCAAATAGGGATGTTATACAGTTTTCTAGCACTAAATGTCCAAACTTTATACTTGTTTAAGTGCAATTTATGTGGATGTCTGGGAAAATAAGAGGTGAAATGTTCTAGCATCTATTACTATAGAGAGGAGTGAACAATTTTCACATCAGACAGATCTATGGAATCATGAAAAGAGTTGTAGGTAATCTGATAAGGAATCCTTGGATCTAAGAGGGAAAACAGTCATTGGGTCTCTATCTGGCACTGAATTTAACAGCAAGTGGTTGCTCCTCAGTTCTTGGTGCAGTTCATTTCACAGGAGAACAGATGTAAACAAGACAAGTGAATAGGAGAATCAAACAATTGCAATCACAACCATAACTGTGAAACGGACAACTTCACCCTTCTACATAATTAAGTCACCGGCAAAAAAGAGCTTAAGAAAACTAGCATACATCTGGATTTGTGCAGCCCATGCCGAAGCTAGCAGCTAAAAACAGTTACACAAGCTCTTGACACATGATGGCAACTTTGTTGCAGAGTGGACTTGCATATTTGGTGAACTGCACATTGTCAGGATACCCCTGAAAGCATCCTTAACATGTCAATACGCAATTGTATTTAGAAGATAACATTTATTTTCCTCTGCATTTTATAAATTTGGATGTTTCAAGTTTCAACTTCAAAAGGAGTTTGACCTGCTTAAGGAACTGGTTACAAGTAGTGAAAGTCTACACAATTGTTTCAAGTTTTGTTGTAACCACGGGTAATGGAGGTCCTTGAGCATATAACTTTCCCAAAAGTTATGTTTCATGGGGAGGTTATCTACCTAATACCATGCAGAAATTAGCAGCTACAAACAGTTATACAAGCTGTTGACAAGTGACGGTCACTTGGCTGTAGAGTGGACTCATGTATCTGGTGCACTGCACATTGTCAGGACTCAGGATACAACTGAGGGATCCGTACTATGTCAGCAAGCACTTGCACTTAGACCAATAAACATTTTTTGCCCTGCACTTTATAAATTTAAACTAGTTTAAGGAGCTTGGCCTGAACAGTGATAGATTACATAATTGTTTGAAGTTTCATTATAACAAATGGCAATGCAGGTAGCTAGAGCAGATCACAGATTTTGTTGCATGGGTGGTTAAGCACCTCTTCCATCCATGCAATAATCAAGTTGTCATCATCTTTATTCAACTCAGTTATGAACAGAGTTGGAATATTGAACCATTCCATATGGAAAATGCACGAGTTTAAATGGGCTTCAACCTTCAACATCAACTGGTTTTGAGGTGGAGGCTCTTGCATGCCACCAGAAGCAATCCCTTAGTAGCAAAAGCCTCCTCCCCCAAGCTTCTCAATGCCATATTCATGCCACATGTAACCTAAAGTCTGTGTTGGAACAGTACCATATTAGAAAAGAGACAAGGTTGCCTAATCGTAGGTCTCTCTACTAAACGATATATGGTTTTAATTTGAATGTTCAATAAAATATAACTCTGTTTCTTCTAGTTTGTTCTTAAAGTATCCATTCATTGGTAATCTCTGAGCCACATGCTAAATCCAGAATTGTACACAAATGAGACATATGTTTCTTTCTATCTATCAATCTATATCAAACAAGACCATGTAAAAGGACATTTTTTAAAAAAAGTGACCATGTAAAAGAACATTAAGAAAGAAGTTCCTAGTTTGCTTCTAAGATCAACAAAGTAACCAAATTCATCTACTCAAGATCACATCATTATAAAGGCATAAAAGATCTTATTTGTGAACTAGGATTCTAAAACTTTAAGGAACAATTCTCAAACAAAATCTACAGTCCAATCCTGCATAAAGAACAGCCCAAGATATTAAGAATTTAAATAAAAAAATAAAAAACAAAAATTCTTACCGAGATTTCTGGTGGAAAAGGAAAAAGGTTTTCTTGTTCTTTATCTACAGAGAGATTGTTCCCATTCGAAAATTCTTCATGCCCAGTAACAGGCATTTGGAGGCTTCCACCTGCCAAAACCTCATGGGCTTCAGCAAAAGCAACTGCAGTTGGCACGCTCAACAGTTTCATCAGCCCCAAGGCATCAAGGGATCTATCACCAGGGCTAGTGAAGTATCCAAAATTCTGTCCAAGAAAGAAGTTGATATGAGTAAACAAGAAAAAACAGAAATATTCAGGAAAACTGAATTCTGAGAAAAAACCAAACTAAGAGCTATGCATAGTATAAGATACAAAGCTTGAAAGAGAGACAAATATGATGTTCCTGGCTTCATTACTTGTAAGAATGTTGAGATAGAGTATGTCAACTAGCTGTAAAAAAGGAAGGATTTTGACCATGCAATGCAATCCTTCCTTTTTTACAGCTAGTTGACATACTCTATCTCAACATTCTTACAAGTAATGCTATGAAATATGTCTGGGGGATTTAAAAGGAAAGAGAAAGAGGATGGAAAAAATGATGGAGAACAAGGTAGGTATTCCGGCACCTTGTAGGTGTGAGAAAATCAATAGAAAAGACTAAGCTATTCACCTAACCTCAAATGGGGCATCTGGATCAATTCTTGAGCCCGGAAGGAGAGTGCTCATAAACCAAGGGGACTTCCATGCAGAAGGAGAGTCGATCCCTCTTTTAGGACCAGGTGTATTCGCAAATCTGATACGAAGACAGGAAGAAAAACACATTTGCAACAGAATTAGCATAGCTGTCATGCAATTCAACTTTACGGAACCATGGAACACATAAGAGGATAAATAAGGGACCGTCATGGCTCAAAGGCTTTATCCATCCTAGACCGACTTGTAGAAATCCTTAGGATTTTCAATTAAGATAAGGCAGAAGTCCAACAGAAAAAATTCAGAAAAAAAAACTAGTCATAATAAATTATCCATGTAATGGAACAGCACCAAGCATCAATACTTTGGAAAAGGTAGAAATATGATATGTATATCTATCCTTGTTTCAGTTTTTTCCCCCTTTTCTTAAAGAGGCTTTCTGTGTAATTGTGTATGATGTTTACGACCTCCAACCAAAGCAGGCAGGTGGAGATGTGGAACCAAGGCAGAAGGGAACTTGAAGTACAGGTAATGGCAGTATCATCTTCAAACAGTTGTGTGCCACTACTTTAGTAAGCATTTAAGTTGTTAGTAACCAGATAATTATGTTCGCCAAATGTACCGGGACATAATTTTCTCATCTGTTGAGCAACTCAAATAGTGGCATGTTTTGACACCATGTACTGTACAAGTCTGAAAGAGAACTGGAAGCCTTGCCACATGCCAAAGCTATTAAATTTTCCTACTATTTGACTTAACTGTCACAATTTTTAACTACAATGCAAAATTGAAAATAGAAACATAGAGCATCACAGAGAAAACAAATATATATATATAGCAAATAAAGAAAGTGCACAGTTGAACAACAGATATTCATGTGGAACAAGAAAAAAAAGCAAAGATAAATAAAAAAGAAATATTTTAAAAATATACATTGTTATTAGTAAATTTCAGAAGGGAGGTAAAATAATATAATATTCCACCAGGAACATTTTCTGATATTTTTTCCCAATACACGACTAACACACACAGGAAGCTCAAACACGCTAATAAAAAAAGCTCACATGTCTATATTTTCGTCGCGAGAAGAAAACAACTGCATGTCATTGATATTATGTTCAACAAGTACTCCTACCTGCACAAGGAGAAAAGGTTATTGAAATAACAACAATGCAAGTCAATGAACAATAAGAAGTTACAAAATATTGCGACTATTTAGGGTGAAACTAAGAAAGAAAAACATATCATTTAAAACAAACATTCTCAGAATGAACCTTGCATATTGTTTAAGAAAGAGAAAGAATCATCATGATATTTAGATCTCTACTACCTCAAGCCTTTGCTAATAGGATTTGTTAGAGCTTGGAAGTAGAAACAGCTATCAATTTGCAGCCATTGCATATTATTTTTTTGTTTCTCCCACATCTATTTATCATCTAACTGAAATGAATTTTGCATAAATCAGGTTTTATGTCAACAATTATCAGCACTAAATGCGACACTGCATAAGTAATGGAGAAAACTGCCTTTTCATCTATTGTGAGATGATTGCCAAAAAACAAATAATTTCATTTTTTACCAAGCTAGCAAGCATAAGTAATGGGATGGTTAGGTGACTTCATCCAAGAGCCCATAGTAGCTATACTGTGTATATCTTTTTTAGAAACAAGCGTGCATCTTGAACTATGAAACTTTCTAGTGATAATGGAGAAAACTGCATTTATATTTTTCCAATTGTTGCATTGTCATCAGTTTGGAAGTCCACTAAACAAAAAATGTCATGAACTCTCCAATCCTAGAAGTCTAATAAAAGAATACAGAACTTACTTTTTCTGACGTTGTATCAGTGATACCCTTTGTTGCATCATCGCTCTCCCCCCCTGGTTCTCTCTCGTTTTCATGGTTATTCCAATCAGATCCCTTGCCTGACTTACTAGTGCTTGAAACCATACATTCATCATCTCCTCTAACATCAACCAGATTTCCCTTATCTGGAGAAGTTATGGGATCCTCCTTCTGATAATACGGGGGAGAAAAGATGGTGCTCTCAATAGATGAAAAGGTAGTTTTAAAAGATCCAGCCTCATCAGACATTGCTTCCATGCAGGAACTGTCGTTTCTATTCATAAAGCACACCTCTAATTCATGATTGATGTCCCCAGATTCTTTATCACTTCTTCCCACCTTCAGAGGTGATGGTAAATCAGGCAGCCTTTTCTTCATAATTGATGGTGTGCATAAGAAGCTTTTTGCAGCATTCTTCAGGACAGCAGCAGGACTATCATCACTGGAAGGTGAATCCCACAACTTGTATGGAGTTGAGCAGTTCATAGAGGACATCATTAGTTGCCGAATACCAAGAGGGCTGTATGCTTGCTGCATATCACTGGACGATATGAGATCACAGCTGAAAAAAGGAATGTCTATGCTTGGAAATCGAGGGGGTTCATAGAACAAAGCACCCATGTTGTGATCTTCTTTCTGAGCATTTAACTTTTCATCATAGGAAGAAAAGCATCCAGTTGCCTCAGGTCCAGAGCAAACTGTTTCCACCAGTTTTGGTGTTGAATCGAGCTTTTCTTGACAATTTGTAGGAGACAAGTGAAAAATGGCACATTTACCACCTGGAGAGATCACTGAGCTGTTGTTATACATGAAACCATTAAATGGCAATGTATAACACTCTGAATTTTGAGTAGCACCATTATCAATCTTGTTGATTCCATACGTAACCATTCCTTCACTGGGACAAACAAGAGGGAGAGGAGCTGTGGATGGCAAGCTTTGGGAGCAAGGGACGGGCAAGATATCAGATGTGCTCCCTGTATAACACAGATCATTTTGTGGTTCACAGACTTGAGCATTGGATTGGCAAATTGTGGGATCTGTACAGTAATCCAAACAAGTCACAATTGGACCAGAAGTAGATGCCCCAAGATCGATTTTAGCACCCAGAGGATTACCACTCTGACAATCAACCTCAGAAATCATCATGTTATCCTGCCCACCACCAAGCTCGACAGCATTTTCTAGCCAAATGGAAGTATTGAACATTAATGAGTCTGAGACTATAACAGATACATTGCAACCACGTTTTCCATCAAGAGGCCCTATGCATTGTTTTGATGTTCTTGACAATTGTGGTGATTTCTCTGCCATTTCCAATGGAGACATGCTGGATAATTCATGTACAGCAGCTTGGCCAAGCATACGTCCAGAGATACCACCATCAGGTGAAAAATCCTCATTTGATAAATCCATAGAAGTAGCAGTTCTGTATTGTATGTCTGGAATACTCTCTGAAAGGTAACATTCTTTGCCGTCCAAAAATGAATGAGGATTTTGCACAGTGTTCTTACCAGTGTCTTCTCCTACTCCAACGCCTTCATCTGCACCCACTAAAACTGCATCGGCCACTTCACAATCTGATTGGGAGCAGCAAACCTGAACAGAGTCTTGGCTACATTCAGATGTTTCTGCAGTTTCTACACCGTCTTTGTGAACACCCTCTTCACTGTCATGTTGCCTCTTAACAAAGGATAGAGGCCTAGATTGCTTTGAGTCTTCCACATGAGGTAGCCCTTGAAACTGTGCAAGTAAACCTGATGCAATATATGAGTCCAACTTCTTTTTTACAGAGCTATTCCAATGATTCTTTATTGCATTATCTGTCCTGGTGTTCCATAGGAGAATTTTTTTCAGTAACATGTTAATGGAAGATGTGAAATCTTCTTTTTGAAAAGAAAGCATTTAATGAACAACTTTGAAGCAGTAATGCAAAACATGGAAAAAGCAGACGAGCCCTAATGCAAGATGGGAACTTCTATATCTTTAGAAGGAAAGCATGTCAATGGAAAGAGTAGGTAAGCCATAATGAACAGTGGGGCAGTAAACATCAAGAAGGTTATAAGGCTCTTTTAGTCATAAAAATATAAGTGTTTAGGTATCACGAAATGGACCAAGAGAACTTACCTGCCCGGTAAAAATTTTGATAGCTCTGCCCACTTGTTTCCATAAATCTGATGAGCATGTATCAATGCCAGCTCCTCTTCTTGAGTCCATGCTTCCTTGTTTATTGCTGGGTTTAGGTGATTATGCCACCTGAATCATTTTTAGCTTTTTGCATCAGGAACTTATATTTGAAGTCCACTCTTGGAAAACATATATTTGCAATTAAGAGGGAAAAAACTGCTAACCCTGTTGCAATCAAAAGAAAGTAGCTCTTGGTGTTCAAGAAAACAAAGAAAGAAATATGTAAAGGACCACTTGCACTTTGATAACAACATCAAAGATAGGCAAGGCTTAGTTTGGCTTAACTCTCTACTATTTCCATGTTAATTATCTTTTTTCAAAATTAAAGTCATATTACTACAAGAAAACTAAAGTAGTTCAAGATTTTTGGCAAAATTCAGAAAAGTAGAAACTAAAACATAATAACAGGAAAGAACACTGCAAGGTAAAGTAGGAATCGGATGGGACAGGTAGGGGAGCAAAAGTCATGCACAAAAGTTGAGCAAGTTGCCAAGAGTGCTGTGACCAGGTGGTAAAAGACATTGTTCATAAATGAAGCTAGAAGGCTCATATGGCTTTCTTTGGATGTAGATGGATGCATGGACCATACAGCTACAATGTCCCATGGCTGTCAATGAAGCTGGCAGAGATTGATCATGATCAAGTGCACATGCTAGCTGTGATTGCACTCCCCATTAGGAGTTCTCCCCATCTCCATTGTGGACTATTTCTCTTCCCTGTGACGGATCATTATCCACCTTTCATGTAATGAGCACAAGCCCCAAAAGAGAGGAAAAAAATAGGGTTTTTTGCAAATAAACAATTGTTAGAAGTGAATTTAAAAAAAAATCATTCCTAGAAATGTATTAGTAGGTATACCACCGCGTAAAATCAAAGTGTATAAATGCCATGTAAGGCCATCTAAGCATGGTTTTTTTGCAAGTTTTTGGCAAAAGAAGTGGTATGCCTGGAAATAAATACGCCATATTTGCACAATATGATTTACGCAATGGTATGTCTGCTAATGCATTTCTAGGAATAGTTTTTTTGCAAATTCACTTCTAACAATGGTTTATTTGCAAAAATCCCAAAAAAATAAAAAAGGAAAAGTTTAAGACAAGCTTTCGTACAGCTGAGAAAGGTGACTTATCTCAACCCCTTGAACAACAAAGCTTCATGACTTTCACATGTATAGATGGCTTTGCACATATTATCAATATTTCAAAAGATGCTACATAAATCCAGCACAGATGAAGAAACCAAATTGAGATTGTAATCACTTTACAATCAACCAATGCAAATTACAAACCACCTTACACCAGGAGGCAAGGAAATGGAGAAGGGATAAAAGTCATGCACAAAAGGTACACAGGGTTTGTGCAGCTGACCCAGGAGACAAGATAGACAGCATCAACACCTTTAGTAACCAGGGTTCATGACTTGCCAGGCTAGATGGTTGCAAGTCTTAATCTTTCAAAACATGCTTAGTAGCATGATTCATAAGATTGACAGACCCCAATCTACATCAGATGATGAAGGTTAGGATTTGGCCACTGTCAATCCAATTTCAATGCCAGAATCTCATCCCGATTTTAGTTAGAAAAAGAAATAAGAAATAATGTTTGGCTTGTATCGGATGAAATTGGTCTGAAAAGGAAAAAAAGATAAAATAAGTAAGAGAAACAGAAAAGAGAAAAATGGAAAATAAGAAAGAGAAACAGAAAACTAAAAGGTAAATATGTTTTCTGACCCACATTAATCCCAGGGAATTTAGTTCAACCGCCACTTTCATGGATTTCACTCATGCATAAATTCTTCTAATATACCTGGTTATTCCCTAACAATCTGCACCATATCTTCTGGTCTCCTTTTCTTCACTCTTTCAACGTGTAACATAGTTCACATTCTAACAAGATCCATCAGATGAGAAAAAATAGAAACCAAATGTTAATGATTTTGGAATTCTGGATTACCAGAATTGAGCATGATGAATTTGAATCCTTTTAGGAATCATTAAATCATGTCAATGATTGTTCCGATGTCTCACCAAAATTGTTTGGTTGAGATCCCTCAGACCTCTAAATTTTAGTAGGGCCCCCCCGGAATTCCTTCCAGAGCCTGCTGGACAAAACAGCATTCTAGTTCAAATATAGGCCGGCCAGCCATTCATTTGATGAGAAATAAAAAAAATATTGAAAATTTGCATGCTGAAGCTGAAAGTGCTACATTTGAAGTAATAGAAAGAAAAGCAACGACTAGTGGGAGAGAGTTAGAGTCAAAAAGATGATTCTGCCTAATAGGGACATGAAAGAAAAAGAAAGTATGTCCCTTCCAAGGATGGCAAACTCGGTTTCGGACTCGGTTTCGGCCGGGTCCGAAACCGATACAACTCGGTATCGGTTTCGGCCGAAACCGGCTGAAACCCAGATAAAAGGTTAAAAAAATTAAATTAATTCTAAAAAATCTGAAAAAAATCATAAATAATATAAATAATCACTTAAAATCACAAAAATCATTACACATGCATTTGACTGTATAAGTTAGTGCAATAACCTTGAAGTAGACAACTACAAAAATTGAGAATAATTCAGAAAATTATAAATAATCACATAAAAATCAGAAAATTCATTAGACATGCATTTGATTGTAAAGAAATTAGATTAAGTGCAATAAACATGAAGTAGACATTGAAATTCAAACATTGAACATGTTAAAGTTAAACTAATATTCTTGAGTACATACTAAGCATAAAGTAGATTCAAGCATTACAATAAACCTAATTAGGCACAGTAAATGTTACGGAAATTAAATGATCTTTACCTAAATGAAGAGGCACTAATATGGGTAATAACTAGAACCTTCTCCCTCATCGTCTGGCTTTTCATGTTCATACCCATAAGAAGGATGCATGTATGACTATATTCACTATCACCGAACAATGAGGTAGCCAAGTCCTGCATCCCTCTTTGGATCCCTCTTGGAGTGTTTAGTTGGCTTGAGCCGAATCCAATATCAGCATAAGAATCTTGAGGAAGAGAAGAGGAACTGGCCGGATGGAACTGGAATGATGGTTCATAACCCCACGACCCATAAATCGCTGCCTCCTGTTGGCCACCTCCATAACCTGATGGATGCCCATATTGAGTATGTGAATCATATCCTTGCTCACCTTGACTATATCCTCTGCATGTGTCTGTGTAGAAGGAGAAAGGACCACCAGTATCCCCACCGCCTGTAGTAGCACCTGCAGCACCTGTAGCACCTGCAGTCTCCAGTCACCTTTTGACCTTTGGGGATGCTTTTTCCTGTGCCAGTGTGCTTTCTTCTTGCACCCTTGACATGAATCATGTTCCCCTTGACGTGTGCCTCAAATAAATCTGCTTCAACAGCTCAATTGCCGGGTCCTCTCAAGCAGCAACATTTGTTCTCTCAGTTTGCCCATGCGTTGATGTACTTCTTAAGGATGTAGGTGCCTTGCCCATTCTAGGAGTAACTGGCCTGCTATCTGAGTCTGAGTGTCTAGCTGGCTGAAAATCATGATGTTCCTCAGTGTCCTCAACAACCCTAGACATGTGCGCATGAGTATCTCTGGCCCTCTTTGATTTTCTTCTTAATTCGGGATCTCTTGGCTCATCTTCATCTAGTATGCCCTCTGCCCATCTTCTATCATCATCATCAAAAACAGGCTCATCAACCTGCTCTAGTGTCTCCACCCAAGACTGCAACGGATTCTCATCATCAAATAAGGCATCCACATCAATTTCTGCGGCGGCATCTTCGGCGGCGCGTTTGTCTCGCAGCTGTTATCTCAACCTCATATTCTTTATTGAGCCTCATATTGTAGTGGCAATACACTAATTTCTCTAACCGTTCAGCCTTTAGCCGATTGCGAACCTTCGAGTGTATAAGGCTAAACGTGCTCCAATTTCTTTCACATTGGCTTGCCGATGTTGTTTGACTGAGCACCCTAACTGCAATGAAAGCCAATGCATTGCTGCCCACATCTCGGTTGTTCACCATTATCCACCAGTCAGCTATTCCACCAACCATAAACAAATGCATATAAGTTGTAGAAATATATATTAAGGTTAAGAAATCCAAAAAATAAAATATACCTGGGCTCATTCTTCCCACAGCGTATTGCAATTGGGAGTCAGCATATGTCCCAATCCTTATTCTATAATGGTTCATCTACAAACATAAAGTAATACATTAACATAGCTACTTAAATAAATTCTATACATGTTATTGATAAAATCAAATAAAGGCGAACCTCTATTTCGGCCTCAAGTCTCTTTTCTGGATTCCTCGATAAACGACCAATGACTTTTAAAGTCCCTTGAAGCACCTCGCCATCAACATGTGCATCGGCACCGTACATAAATCGAGGGTTAAGGAAATAACCTGCATTTGTGTATAATTAACTAAATAAAATTTATAAAATAACATAAAGGCAATACCCCAATTTCAGTACAATTAATCACTCACCAGCTGCATACAAGTCGTGGTGTAATGTGTTGTCCCATCTCTAGTCAATAATTTTCCACCATTTTGCATAATGTCTGGGAAGGGAATGCTGCAACTCCAATTTGGCACGGTCCATGGTCTCGTACAGATAGCCCATATCATTCTTCTCATCGCCATCCACCATTCTTAGGACCTTCACGAGGGGTGTGACTACTTTCAAGTACCGTGACACCCTGTCCCAGAATTTCTTGTCGTCCACGACGTGGCAGACATCCAAATAATCCATCTGTGCATCAACATTGCCCTTGTCGATGTATTCCCGTAGGGCATTGTGGTACATGAAAGCTTTTAGCTCATTCTTTACCTGTGCAGATAAATGAAATTTGAAGCTGCATCAACTGTTACATATCAGTAAGGATAAAGTATCAAGAATTGAGATCAATCTTATACCTGTGCAAAGACTCCAAAGAAATAAAATTGGAAGCAAATCTGGTTGGGCCTGCACGGATGATATCTCGCCCTCCACTGGCATGCGCCCTGAACATATTCAGTATCCTAGGATGGCCATAGATATATTGTGTGACTTTTGTGCCTTGTCAATTGTCTTCTTCATATGCTTTTCCTTCTCTATATCTTCAAGCATCAGATCCAGACAATGTGCTGCACATGGGAGCCAATATAAATGACTGCGCTTCTGCATCAATTTCTTCCCTGCAGCCTTGTAACTGGCTTCATTATCAGTCACCACCTGCACAAAATTCTCATCTCCAATTTGTTCTACCATGCCATCCATCAAATGAAACAAATAATTTACATTCTTTTCATAATCTGATGCATCAACTGATTTCACAAACACTGTACCTTCGATGCAATAGACCAAAAAGTTTATCATGGACTTCTTCGTGGTACCAGTCCAACCATCACACATGATGGTGCATCCTCTCTCCACCCATATATGCTTGAAGCTTTCAACCCAATCATGGAGCTCCTCAACCTCTCCCTCAAGGCCACGCCCGTATATGTCTCGACGTGAGGGGGCCTTCAAGCCAGGGCCAGCATCTGCTATGGCATCTATCATAGGTTGGAAATATTCACTTGAAGCTGCATGTGCAGGGACACATGCATGAAAAAATCATTTGCAGATACTTTTAAATGCATGCCCTGCAACTTCTGCTGATTTTTTGACCCCTCTCAATGCAGACTTGATTTTAGGTTGTGTAGCCTGGGGCCTTCTGTGGAGATAGCTGTCCATGGGACCGGTTCCCTACGTATGTGGGGCAGCACCAATGTCAGGACGCCGTGCAGCTGTACTCTCATAGGTCCCTGAACCCATGGGTCCCTTCCCTTTCCTTCGAGCGGCTTCTTCACGCTCCCTTGCTTCAGTCAGCTCCGGATCAGAATCCTCAGTGCCTTCCTCATCATCATCCCTCCTAACCCTTCTGCCAGAAATCTCCTCAGCAATTTCAGCCTCATCCTCAGCCCTTTGTTGCACCCTCTCCTTTTTCTCCAGAAGGCACTGGCGCATCTCTTCTCGCACCTCTCGGGGACAGTTGTCACATTGTCTCACCTCTCTTCTTACCCCTGCCAAATGTTACTTTCCTCTGGTAATTCCGACATACATCTCCTTACCACAGTAATTGCATTTCACCTTTCTTCTCTTAGCATCAATTAAGGACATGTGGGCCCACCCCGGATCCTCCTGCCCTTACTGCTCCTGTGTTTGCTGACGTCTAGGCATGCTGCATTAAGACAGTCAAAGAAAAATAGTATAGTTGTAAGTACATTGGAAAAATTACGGCTTAATGCTTAATCACCTTTGGAAAAAAATAATTACCCGCATGCTCCCACCCCAAAATCTTCAATGAAGCTTAATTTAACTTCAATTGAGCCTAAGCAAATCAAAATAGACAAAAGCCCCAATTTCTATGACCTAATTAGGACTTAATTAGCAATTAACCCTTAATCACCCTTGGAAAAAATTAATTACCCGCATGCTCCCAACCCAAAATCTTCAATGAAGTTTAATTTAAATTCAATTGAGCCTAAGCAAATCAAAATAGACAAAAGCCCCAATTTCTATAACCTAATTAGGCTTAATTAGCAATTAACCCTTAATCACCCTTGGGAAAAATTAATTACCCGCATGATCCCACCCCAAAATCCTCAATGAAGCTTAATTTAACTTCAATTGAGCCTAAGCAAATCAAAATAGACAAAAGCCCCAATTTCTATGACCTAATTAGGCTTAATTAGCAATTAACCCTTAATCACCCTTGGGAAAAATTAATTACCCGCATGCTCCCACCCCAAAATCCTCAATGAAGCTTAATTTAAGTTCAATTGAGCTTAAGTAAATCAAAATAGACAAAAGCCCCAATTTTTATAAACTGATTAGGGTTTAATTAGCAATTAACCCTTAAGGCCTTAATCACCTTTGGAAGA
Source organism: Amorphophallus konjac (assembly GCA_022559845.1). Lineage (NCBI taxonomy): Eukaryota > Viridiplantae > Streptophyta > Magnoliopsida > Alismatales > Araceae > Amorphophallus > Amorphophallus konjac. The sequence continues at coordinate 198,785,998 of CM040129.1, forward strand.
AACTTAATAAGCAAGGCTTGCTCACCCCAAATTTTTAACCCAACCAAAATAACACAACAAAACAATCAAACCCTAAATTAACCCAATGAAATTAACCTCAAACAAAACAATCAAACCTTTGATGTTGTGTTGGCCCCCGGTGTGCGCAGCAAGGCTCCCTCTCGGCCTCTCCCTGTCCACCTCCAGCAGGCGCAGCAGCAAGCTCGCAGCACTGCAGCAGCCTTGGCCCTTGGTCGCACGGCAGCAGCTCACAGCAGGCAGCAACTCGCAACAGTAGGTGGCAGCAGCAGCCAGCAGCAGCTCGCAGCAGCAGCCAGCAGCAGCTCGCAGCAGCAGCCAGCAGGTCGCAGCAGCAGGTGGCAGCAGCAGCAGGCGTTCGTAGCAGCTTGCAGGGTTTCGGCCGTGGGATGGGGGTTCGGGGGGGAGAAGAATGGGTTTCGGCCGAAATCGGGGGGGGGGGGGGGGGGTTCACGTGGGTTTCGGACCCAAACCGGACGGTTTCGGACCGAAACCGATATCTCCTTTAAGTTTCGGACCTGCACAGTAAACAGGTGGGTTTTCGTATCGGGTATGGCCGACACGTTTCGGTTTCGGACGAAACTGCCAACAATGGTCCCTTCGAAATTAATTGGCCAGTTGGATATTCAAGAGCTAAAAACTCGTTTTTGAGAAAATGTGGATTGTACCACCAATTTTATAAACGTAAACAGAGGTAGTACAGTGGGTAGAAAGTGATGAGGCGAGGTTCCTCACTCACAAGAAAAAAAACAAGAAAATAGTGCCAAGTGAGGACTATGCTGCTATCCTGAAGAAATAGCCCTTCACTCATCTAATGATAGACCCAGAATATATCTGAACCACTGATAGATAAGAGACAGTGCTTGAAGGAAAATATTCTCAACATAGAATGTACTTCCCTGGAAATGTTATCATTCGTCTCCCTCCAAATGCTCCAGCAAATCCAATGGGGGATAAGGCCGACCGGTAGTCTCTTTGCTTTGACAGTAGTTAAAGCCTTCAAATTCTTGAAACACACCAACATCTGTTGTACATTAGTGAAAGTGATATCATTATGGAACACCTACCTGTCCAAGCCCATACCATACCTCCTTCCGGACAGGACAGCTAATCATGAGGTGGTCAACGTCTTCTTGCTGTAAGTCCACAGAAGGAGCATACAATGTCACAGTCCGTACACCACTTATGGCGATACATTTTGGTGATGATATGCCTGGCTGATAGCAACCACATAAATGCTTGCACTTTCAAAGGAGACTTGACTTTCCATACATGTTTGAATAAAGGACTCAAGAGCTGCTGATCAAACAGAAGTTGATAGCAACTACTAACCGAAAAACCTTCAGCAGCTTTATACCAAATGAGCCTGTCCGAATTATTAGTATCCATAGTTACTGTCTGCAAGAGGCCCATCAGAGCAGTATACTCAGACTCCTCTTACCTGAGATCCTGCCTCAAATAAAATACCACTGAACACTGCCTGGTAGTTCTGGTTTATTGATGCAACCATAGCCCACCATCAGAGCCCAACTTACATACCCATTTGCAAAGCAGAGCCAAACTGAAATCCCTAACGTTCCTGATGCCAAGGCCACCCTCCTTTCTTCTGCAAATTCTGGCCCAAGCAACAACATGCCAACCCCTACTCCGATCTCCACTACCATGCCAAAAGAATCTTGCTTGGATAGAGTCAAGCTTCCTCACAACTGCGCTCAGAATCTGGAAGATGGAAAGATAGTAAATGGGGAGGCAATTTAGTACCGATTTGCACAGCTCCAACCTTCCTCCATATGAGAGAAGCCTCGCCTTCCACCCTGCCAATCTGGTCTCATACCAGTGGATGACATTGTTCCAATCTCTATAATGTATAGCCCCTAGAGAGATAGGAAGGCCCAAATACGAGATAGGAAAATCTCCTATCTGGCAGCCTAAGATGAAAGCGGCTCTCCACAGATCTCCGTCCTCCATGTTGATCCCCATAATATGGCTCTTATTAAGATTGACCTTCAACCCATTGGCAACCTCCAAAAGCTCCATCATAAATCTAGTGATATAAAGATGTTTCTCTCCGTGTGCTAAGAATAGGATGGTATCATCTACATATTGCAAGTACGTGATGTAAGGACTGACCTCTGTAACCTAGAAGCCCCTAATCAATATGTGTCTCTGCTCTCTGTCACATCCTATTCAAGATATGTAGGGACATCAGGACTCCCTATCAGAGACCCCACCCATTATGGAAATATGTTGAAGGTTGTCCATTGATTAAAATTGCAAACCTGGCTGATGTAACATAATCCCGAACCCATCCGATCCACTGATCATGAAAACCCATCTTCCCCAAGACATCAAATACATGACTCCAGTTGACTCTATGATAAGCTTTCTCAAAGTCCAATTTGAGGACCACTCCCATTTTCCTCTAGGCCTTCATTGCATGCACATTCATGAGCAACCAAGAGGCCTCTTTTATATGGTGGCCTCTGATGAATGTCCCTTGATATCCACTCACTAGTCCATCAATCACACTATCAAGTCTCATGGCCAAGAGCTTGGAGATAATTTTATAAGTGCCATTCGAGGGTCTGATTGGCGTCCCAAAATTCCTGTGCACCATGCTTCTTCGAAATGAGGACTAAAATGGTCTTGTTGATACCCTTAAATATGCTCTCCCCTCATGGAACTCCTGCACTGCACTGAGAAGATATATTTTAATGATATCCCAGCATTTCTGGAAGAAGGACATAGGAAATCCACCTAGACCTGGTGCTTTATCACCTAAAAGAGAAAAGACAGCCATATTGACCTCTTCCTCCGAGAAAGGCCGAGCAAGAGCCACACTCTCCTCAGCTGAAATGCATGGGAAAGGATCATCAGCAACATACGACCTAATCATATCCTCCTCTATGAAGAGATGAGAGAAGAACACCCTCGCCTGTCTCTTGATGTCCACATCACTGGAAAACAACTGGTCCCCAACCTTTAATCTTCTCCTCTCTAAAGCTATTCACCGGAAATAAACAGTGTTCTTGTCCCCTTCTTTGAGCCACTTCTCCGTAGATCTTTGCTTCCAGGTAGATCTCCTCCTTGACAAGGATCTCCTCAAACTCTGCCTTAAGAGTGTTCCTAAGTTGTCTGTCTGATTTCATCCAGCAGTCCAGCCACCTCCAAGCAATGCAGGCCCTCCAACTGAGCTAGAATTATGTCTTTAGCAGTTTTACCAGGTAGGACTTTAGCTACGCACCTGCCAAGTGCTCCATCTTGCTTACCAATCTAGCCATTGTCGATTACTCATGTCTACGAGCATTCCATGCTTGATTGATAGTGTTCAAGAAATCTATTTCACTGAACCAATATCTCTCCAACCTGAACATGGGCTTCCCCCTCAATCTATTAGAAGTCCTTAGCAACAAGGGCTTGTGGTTGGAGATCTGCCTAGCCAAGCAACGAGTGAACATGGGAAAAGTGGTCCTCCCAATCAAATAGACACCAAAAATCTGTCCAGACAAGAACATGCAGGGTCAACCCTCATATTAGACCATGTAAAATGGGCATTATATGGTCTAAAAAAAATCAAGGCGGCATCTGCAAATGCATGAAAGTCCTCCATCTCTCCCGGGTAGGGATGGATTATCCCTTGATCGCTCCCACACACCACGGCCTGCTCGAAGATTGATGATGACGCAGTAGCTCCTCCCAAAGAATCCTCTTTCCTTAACTGCTCTGTGGCCCATAAACACCGGTGAAGTCCCATGAAAAGCCATCACTAACATTACGAAAGTGAAGTGAGATGGTCCCATTGCCAACCTACCTATCCTCCACCACCTCCTCTACCTCAAACTAGTTCTATAGAACCATTATGCCTCCAGACCTTCCCACGACTGGAGATGCCACCCCCTTTGACAACCTTATCCCCCCATCTCCTTCATGATAAGAGTCCTCATCCCCCTCACATTTGAACTCTTGAATAGATAAAATATCAATTTTATAACTTCTCAAAAACTCCCTGACCACCCTCCTCTTCTCACCCCCACAAATCCCCCCCACGTTCCATGAGACAATCCTCATGGGGACATAGTATAAGTCATTCCCCCTCCTTTAGCACCTCACCCTCCCACTTCTCCCTCTTCAATCTCCCCCTCTACCCTCTTTGCAACTTCCCTCCCCTGACCTTCCTTATCCATCCCCACAAAAGAAACCTCTAACCTCTCCGCTAGCCACCATCTCCTTAATCTTCTCCTTCCCCAACCTACTCTTCCCTTCCTGGCCCTCCCCTCCTCCGTCAACGTCTGGTGTCTCTAGAACATCTGCATGATCTGGCAGGTAGTACTGGATGGGCTGAAACAATACCAATCCGCCTGTGTCACCTCTATCCACTTTGGGAGATCCACCGGCCACCAACGTGGAAGCACCATAGATCCTTCGCTGCCTTTCATCCTCAAGGATGTCAGCTATCTGCAGAGGAACGATTGCCGAATACTTCTCCACCTTCTACCTCTAAGTCAGCTCTACAGCTGCACCCGACGGTCCGAATGGCAATCGGTGCAAAACGGTGGCCAAATTGTCTACCCGGATGGCTGGGACCTTGGTTGTCCCCGACACAGCAGCAACTTCCAGATCAGTACTGCGAGCCATTAAACGAGCACCCCTGGCGGCAGGCCTCACCAACACCTCAACCCTTGCACCACTGCCCCTTCCGGTCCAATAGCTCCCATTGCTGATCAGACGAGGAGACCATCGTTGTTGTAACACCCCAGATCTTGTACCTATATATATATATAGGTATCTACGAATATCATCTAAGAAGGAAAGGTTGGACAACAGGGCCAATAGTGGATCGTCCAGAATAGAGGAAATAGACGGTATAGCATCCAAGTTGGTAAAGTTAGACGATAGCTTGTCCAAAGTGAATGATAAGGTGAAGGGCCTAGACGGAAGACTTAGACGATACGAGATAGGCGATGGGTCAACATACGGAAGGATAGACGAAAGACCGTCCAAGTGGGGAGTAGACAAAATAGGCGCTATTAGATGGGCGGATACATAGATGGAAGAGCTTATACGATGCACAAAATAGTTAGACAGAGAGTTGGAATTAGACGCAGACATAGGCAGAAGGACTTAGACGATACGCAAAAGGTTAGACGAAGCGTTGGGTGTAGACGCTAGTGGATGGACGAGACATAGATGGAAGGGCATAAACGAAGCGGAGGCAGGCGATGAGTTCGACGATGATAAAAACAAAAAATTTAAGCGAATGGAAATTTAAATTGAGAATTTTAGACGGCAGAAACCCAGTTGAGTGTTGTCTGACGGGAATCAAAATTATGTGGCAGGGAGTAGAGTTGAGTGACAAGGGTTAATGATGTAAGACAGGTGTTCATGCCAGGTGTTAACAATTACGACAGTTGGAGAGCAATTTTGGCCCGGTGTCAAGGATAGCTATGATAAATGGGGAGTGACTTGCAGGTGTGAGACTCATAAATAGTTAATGAGAAAGTATTGCGAGTAGAAGGGCTTTTAAACCAAATAAATTCTCTCTGACCAGCCCTTACAGCAGCCTATTTAAACCATCGTTACCCCTCTTGTTACCCTTTTGATCTACCATGCACGCCCAGAGTTGGAGCGAGAACTGCCACAACAACTGAGGGGAGAATAAAAAGATAAGGATGAGGTAAACTTTGGGTAACTTTGCCGTTCCGGGTAGGAGAACTTAACATGATATTTGTTCCTTGGCGTACAGGGGGGAGAGTTGTTTATCCCCAATGTTGGGAGGACTGCTAGAGGGAATACAAGCGGATCTGAGTAGCTTTGGGAGGACTGCTAACTGTCAATAGATCACAACACAGGTAGGCATGTGGTAAGTTGTTAACATGATATTTTGGTACTTCTGCGTTTTAGTTTTAAGCACGGTAAATCTTTGCATGAGAACTAAAAATCTACTAAGAGGAAAGGGCTATCCGGACTAGCTCCATTATAGAGTCCCAGAGTGTGAAGCCGCCCAAAGTGTGGAGCTGCTCAGAGTGTGAAGCCGCCACAGAGTTTGGAGCTACCACTGCATACAGAATTTGGCAAATAGGGGTTGAGATAAGTCAAGCTATGTCCAATATGAATGATGACTAGACTTGTCACATAAGTTGAAAGACGGCTGTAAAGACGAACAAGTTAAGATACACTGTGATGACAATGTTATGAAATATATGAAACTTTAAAATAGTGAAAATGTGAGAAACCTATTCGTATGACTTCTTCACTGTTCTAAAATCTTTCCTTCAGTATAAGTTATGTAGCGTGCCTCCAAGTTGATGCTTACGGTAGGTACATTTATCGCAAAAATTCCAAACAATTACTACATGCTCACCGTGTCGATGGTTTTAATGCCTACTGAGTTATAAGACTCATGCATGTGGTTTTAAATATTTTCAGGAGACTAGTGAGATAGTCTGACTTCGACGAAGGAGTAGTCGTGGAATAGAGATCCTGGGAGAGTGCTTTTGGAGACCGCTGCTAGGACGAGTAGGCTAGTTATTTCTCTTCTGATGACTAGCGGTTGTACTAGAGTCTCTATGTATAAGACATGAACATTATGTACCCTATATGAGGAACATATGATTCTCTATGGAGTGGTTAAAGAAATTATACTTTATGGTTGTGGTATGGGTGTATTTGTTTTGTGTGGAGCTAAAGATGGTCGGGTAATAAGCACCTTGTAGATCGGTCTACACTCACAACGATAAGTAAATTGCACGGTGGCCATCCCCAAACCCAGATAGAGGATCCAGGGAAGGAGGCGCCATAGTTGCAGAGCAACATGAGGGGGCCCTCATTTCTCAGAACTATTGGTTGTCGGACGTGCATAGCCAGCAGCAAACCTCGCCGGCGCCTTAGCCCTTGCACTCCTATCCCTGTCGGCCCAGTGATGCCCTTCACTGCCCGGAGATCGACATTGCAGAGCATCGACAGGGGGCCTCAACGAGTAAGGAAGAGCAACAATATCGGTGCCCACGAGCCCGATTCACAAAGGACGGTCGGATCCAGGTAAGTGAAGACCTAGACCCGGACTCCTACCCGGGCATCCGCCCAGCCCCCGCCATGCCCGATTGCCTGTCCAAACAGCTTACTGGCCCACCGTGGGATCCGCAGTCCAAGTTTTTGAAACTCAAACCTATTTGGGGGCGAGGTTCATAGACGTCAAGGCGCTCTTGAAAGGGCTAGGCGCTGCAGCGCCTTGTTGACATTGGAAAAGGCGAGCTGGGCGGGCGCCTAGGCGCCAAGGCGAGCCAACCGTTACCCGTCCGAACTGGATCCGACCTAGTTATGTACATTTAACTCTTTCTTTTTTATAATTTTCTTGATGTTATTATATTCTTTTGTAATTTTTATGAATTTTTTACATTTACTTTTGAATCTTTTGCATTTACTTCTGAATTTTTTGTAATTTTTTGATACAATTTAGTTTTCTATAATTGTCACATAATTTAATTACAGCAATTTCTTCATGTAATTTATTTTTTTGTATTTTTCACATTTTTTATTCTTGATTTATATATTGGAGGATATATATTTTAGATTTTTTAATTAGTGGCCGAAGTGTCGCCTAGGCGACGCCTAAGCGCTTAGGGACCCCGTGAACGCCTTGGGTCGCCTTGTCGCCTTGACAACTATGGCGAGGTTCATACTTGTCTTCTACCTCCGAACGAGTTGGACCCTTGTCGCTTTCCTCTGGCCACCGATGGACGCGTATCAAAAAGTGTTGGTCGCTGACGTCCACTCTGAAGATCGTCTGGATGGCTGGTTCACACACGAAAAATATAATTTTAAAATATCCATTTTGTTGGATAAAAATGCACATATTTTAGCTAATTAATTAGCATGCGCATAATTCATTCCACGAGTATGGTTTATCAGATGATTTAGAGTTTGTGTGTTGGACCTTATCCCACCGACCATGATCGGTGTTAATTTACATCGGAACAAGTCCAAACACCTATGATTAACTGCCAAAATCCCTTTTAAACCTTTACAATCTCCGTTGTGATGTCGGTGATTTAGTCCGAGCGAGACTTCCATACCTTAAGATAGGGGTATATTTGTAACTTTTCCCTAAGCGAGGGTTTGTCCAAACACCTATGATTAACTGCCAAAATCCCTTTTAAACCTTTACAATCTCCATTGTGATGTCGGTGATTTAGTCCGAGCGGGACTTCCATGCCTTAAGATAGGGGTATATTTGTAACTTTTCCCTAAGCGAGTGTTTATTTGCAATTTTCCCTAAACCAGGGTTTATTTGCAATTTCATGTGAATCAATGGGTTTTGTGTTGAAGATGACCAACTTTTGCACGTGATTCCTAGACTTTTGCATAATTCCCTTGGGCATTTATGCAATTTTCAAAAATTTGGGGTAGAATTGTAATTTTTGAATTTCTTGTATACATGCATGGTTTTTCCATCAACTTTGGGAGTATTTAAGCAAACTTGAACAATTCTTGAAGAATTTCTGAATTCTTGGGATTTTGCATAATCTCTTGAATATTTTTACAATTTCACAAAGTATGGGGGTAGAATTGTAATTTTTGCAAACTACAAGGCTTTTCTTGTGGTTTAACAACAAATTCCAAGAACTTTGGACATTTTTGGAATCAACATGATTTTTCCATTTTCATAAATTTAATTGAAAAATACAACTCAATTTCCTCAAAGGAGGGTATTTATCTAATGTATACCCTTTTAATTGAGGGTTTACAAATATTGATGGATTTCAAGTCCTCAAGGCTTCAAGAGAAGGCCGCCCCTTGCTGCTCCCTGTGCTCCAAGCTTCGCTCTACTCCAAGTGCTCCAAGCTCTTCTTGTTGTCGTGTTGGTTCCCCCTCTTGGCTGAAGCCTCCTATTTATAGGAGCTGGGGAAGGAAAGTGGAGGGAGCTCCTCTTTGTCTGTGGATTTATTGCATTGGTAGAAGCCTCATCCAAGTTTGTGAGTAGAGAACGCCCCTCCTGGTTTGCTCTCCCTTTTCCCCCTTCTTTCTTTTTGCCTTAGGGAGAGAAAATAAAGAGAGATCGCAGAGAAACCAGAGGGGCCTCCCTCCTGGTTTTTTTCTGTGTTTTCTTCTTCTTTTCCTTCTTCTTTGAAAAAGAGCAAGAGGGAGGAGAAAAAGACCCCGGAGGGGCTTCCTCCTAGTCTATACGATGGGAGGGAGCCTCCTCCGGGTCTGTGCGAACCGAAGAAGGTCCCTTCGGATTCGCGTGACCCGGAGGGGATTCCTACGAGTTCACCTGACCCGAAGGAAGCTCCTCCGGTTCTGCAACACCCAGAAAGGTTTCCTCTGGGTCCACCACACCCGGAGGAGGGTCCCCCCCGGGTCCTTCTTTGCGTGGAGAGAGAGAGGAAGAAAGGAGGGGCCTCCTCCCGGTTTTCTGGTCCAAAAAGGGTTATAAAAATCCATAGACCAGTCCCTTTCAAGGGATTTTTATTGTTTCCTGCTCCTCTCTCCAAGGCGGCGGCGACACGCAGAGGTTCTTTTGATTTGTGTTTGTGTCTTGAACTTGCTTTGCTTGACACCACCTTGCTGCCCTTGGATCCCGGAGTGCAGGAATAACTCTGCGGCGCGTTGGGAACGCTCCACGAAAGCCGGGAACTATTGCTTTTGTTGATTTTGTTGTGTGGGTACGTGGCTTAATGCCGCTCACCAAGTGTTTGATAGAATTACTATGTATTAAAACATATAATCCTTGTATAATAATTTCGCCCGACGGGATTCCGAGGGCGTTTAAATTAACCTACGTATAACGGCCAAGATTTTATACCGCTTTACGTCGTCATTTAATTTTTCTCTTTTCTTCCGAAATTTCTCTGAAAAATCAGAAAACAACGAAAAATTTATGGGGTTCAACAATGGCCTTCTCACCACTGACATGTACAACTGCCTCCACCACTAATAGATCTCCCACCAACCACACGCTGGCGGAGTTCGGCTCCACTGACCCAAACTTCCAAACAATCAGAGCCACTTTGGTGTTATCGTTGAGCACTAGTGTGGTTCCAACCAGCCATATCGTACACCAACATCCTTTGGGGTTTGGATAGGTGCCTTTAATTTTTCTCTTTTCTTCTGAAAATTCTCTGAAAAATCAGAAAACAGCATAAAATTTATGGGGTTCAACAATGGCCTTCTCTCCACTGACATGTACAATTGCCTCCACCACTAATAGATCTCCCTCCAACCACACACGTTGACAGAGTTCGGCTCCACTGACCCAACTTCCGAACAATCAGAGCCACTTTGGTGTTATCGTTAAGCACCAGTGTGGTTCCAACCAATCATATCGTACACCAACATCCTTTGGGGTCTAGATAGGTGCCTTTTCAAACGTTCCACCTTGCCACCTGAAGAACTCCATCGGCCAAGAGGAACCCCCGCCTTCACAGTTGCCTCCGCTACCTCCGCCGTGGCTAACGGCCAAGAAGCCTCCTTGAAGCACTGAGGAGATATAGTCCACCCTTCCACCCTGGCACTGCCTTCCTCCAACATCTACTTAACCCCTACCTCTGTCACCTTCCCCTCCCACTAGAGCCACCTATACACACCTCTCCAACCACCGAAGCATGGCCTTCACAAAGTCCGCCAGAAGGGGGCCCACCTCGACACTACCTCTTCCAATGCTTCGCACTCCACCTCCAGCCAAAAAGCCTCAAAGGACCTCCACGTATGTTCGCCGATAGCCATTCCCCTGCTCTTGTCTCACCGGCCACCTCCCCTCAACCGGGTAGGCACACACCCTCCCCGCTCATGCCCAGCTCTGCCACACCAGAAGCAGACAAGGCTTGGCCTATAGTTAGACATCGAGTATCCTAGAGGTGTCCGATTCACACCAGTGACCTCCTCCGAGGTTCACCCTAGACGTATTTCCCTCCCCCCACCCCCGCACCGATTTCCTTGATTGACAAATAGGTAATAGGATTGAAAAATAGAGGTTCAAATGAAATATACATGTTTCAAATGAAAAAATACAGATTTTAATTGACAAATACAAGTTTCGATTAAAATATCTATATATATTCCAATTCGAATGTATATTTTTCAATCGAAACCTCTATTTCTCAATTTAACCTCAATTTGTCAATCCTATCACTTATTTGTTAATCTTATTCTCTATTTGTCAATCGAATCCTCTACTGACAAATTTCGGACACAACACATGGGTTTATCCCCAGAGTGTCCCACCTACTGTTACGTCGGGCCACATGGCCCAATGAGAGGCCAGGTGCAAGCCACATAAGACTTGATGCACATATATCTCTTTGAAAGTGGTTGATAACAAGTGTTTATGTAAATATAGATAAATGAATGCACATAAATGTAAAAGTGTAGCCCCATCTGCAGGAACCACTCTGATGGTGTAACAAAAGGCTATAGCCTCACCAACATTAGCCCATGAGAGAATTCTCTCCACATCAGCCAAAACAACAATGTAAGCACTCCATACCCAAAGATCAAAAGTAGAAACCACTTAGAGATCAAAATTTCAACTCTCGATCAAACTTGTAATCTGCTGCTCCATGCCCATACAGTGGCTCTTCGACACACTGCAGTAATCACTTGTATCTTGCCATTAGCATGGATGATAATCCATCAAATCCTCCAATCCACCCGATCCCACCGATTCAAGAACTCTTCAATACTCCCATTTCTGTCGCACACCTTTTATAGTTTGAAGTTTTACACAAAGGACACGGCAGAAGAACCATAAGAGAGTCAAGAGACTCTTGCTGAATAGAAGCATGTCTACAATTTTTGAACAGCCCTAGACATCACAGATTATATAAGATTATGCAAATGGTGGAAACACAAGCTCAAAGTGACTATCAATGATGTTTAAAGATTGCGAGACCAGCTGATCAATTTGCCAGAAGAAAAAGGGAGAAAATGAAGTTGCCCTTTAGTTATTATATGTTTTTAAAATTTCAATCAGGCACTTGGCTAGTTGTTACACTATAATGATTTGCTGAATCTCAAAGATGCTTAAGCTTCAGTGCTGTATATACAGTATATACATTCCCTAGAAAAAATTATAGCCATACCTTTCTCGGCATTGCTTTCCAATACGTCCCGGCAGAGCTTGTGCAATGGTAGACCATTTTTTCGCTCCATATTTATTGACCATTTCAATGATGATGTCATCTTCCTGAAACATTGGGAGGAAAAGTTAAGATGATCAGCTAATTCAAGCATTTCACAAAGAATGTATTACCTCTTTTGACCAAGGTCCTTTTACAAGCTCCGGATTTAAAACTTTCTGCCATCTGTGCAAGCATTGGACATCAGTCCGATCCTTGAAGCATTCAGCTGTAAATATATTAAGATTAATCATTGATAAGCATTGATATAGAATACAAGACAACGTAGATATAAGAGATAATGGACCAAGATTTTTAACAGCTTTAGCATAAAATTGTTAGAGGAATGATTAACAGAGTCAGAAACTATAATAAAAAGAAACATTAAGGTCTTTGGTGATGAAATTAAGAAAATCGTGATTCCACAAACCAAAGAGAAACAAGTTGCAAACATCAAGGAAAGAGTCAAAGAAGCCTTTCAGGAGAACAAACGAAAGAACAGAGAAGGGGGGAAGTTGCATCAGCAACAGGCAGAAAAACACAATCGAAATTTAAAAGAAAAAGAACACATGACATGTCAAGGTCCTCCAGTTTTTGGCTAGCAATACATCATCTTTTTCTGGAAAAGACTCCAGCAAGATACTTCACCTAAAAAAATCTTTAGAAATGACTACAGCCAGCAGCTGTATATGCAGACAGACAAGAAAGGATACAAAGAATATATCACTTAGGGATGTGAAAAGGTCCACAACAGGCTGAACTGTGACTGATCATTTTGTTTAACCTGTGAAAAAAAAGGTGCATAATCATGTACATGTCCTTATGTATCCTCACCTTACCCTTAAAATTTACTGAAAATTGGAACCTAAATGTTCAACTCATCAAAATGATACTACGTCAGAACTTGTTAACACAACATTTTGATGTATGTTTTTCATCTTACTCTTTCTAGAAAAATTCAGTCAATGAAAGTTCTTCTCTGGGAACATGTAGCATCTAGATACATCAAAGACAGAGTAGGAGAAACAAGGCTAGTGCTGATCTCTCTCTCTCTCTCTCTGTGTGTGTGTGTGTGTGTGGGGGGGGGGGGGAGGGGACACACACTGCTTGTAGAAACCCAGCAGATCAGAAGGCCCAATAGTCACAAAAATTGGCAAAGGAAAAAGTAATTGTTCTTCATCCATTGCACCTCCAATGGATAAGTCTACATGTTTAGAGACTCCTCCCTTACCTCTTCAACCCTTATTCATACAAGGGATTCCCTTCCCAATTGGCAAATAACTAAAGTTTTTTTTCTCTGAAACAGATAGATAACTAAAGTTCAGTGATATTCTGAGAGATTATTTTTCTATTATGTTTCGAGATTTTGGGTGTGTCTCTGTTGAACACGGAATTTTAAATTTAAGGAAAATGAGAGGGGAAGCAAAAATTGGCAAAGGAAAAAGTAATTGTTCTTCATCCATTGCACCTCCAATGGATAAGGCTACATGTACTCTATGTTTAGAGACTCCTCCCTTACCTCTTCAACCCTTATTCATACAAGGGATTCCCTTCCCAATTGGCAAATAACTAAAGTTTTTTTTCTCTGAAACAGATAGATAACTAAAGTTCAGTGATATTCTGAGAGATTATTTTTCTATTATGTTTCGAGATTTTGGGTGTGTCTCTATTGAACACGGAATTTTAAATTTAAGGAAAATGAGAGGGGAGGCAAAATGTTCATTTGTTGAACATGAATGCACATTTATAAGCTATTTAAGTACCATGCCCTCTCCCAATTCCATGGGTTTAGTTTATCAGACAATTTGACTGCAGGACCTTTCCCTACTGATCTCGGTCAGTGTTGATTTACATCGGCATAAAATCCGAACACTCTTGTTTAACTGTCAAAAAAAAACTAAATTCTTTCACAATGAGAGTCTCATGGTAACGGCAAAGTCACAACAACCATAATTGTCTTCCCCACAAGAAAGATAGGGAGACAGGAGGATGGTTTAATTAGAGGCATAGGGAGCCTACAAGCCTAGGAAGACAGATGTAGGCAGGAAATTGGTATTTGAGTATGGGCATGGATTGATGAATATGCCACAGTCTAACACTTCTTGAAAGATTAAATGAGACCCAATAGTGATAGGGGTATGTTTGCAGTTCCTGGAGAGTTTAGGGACTCTTTAAGTACTAGGGTATTTTGATAATTCTAAATTTTCAGAGGTATTTTGATAATTTTGTGCTCCGGAGACATTTTGGTCATTTCTGGAGTGTCCCAGGGGCATAAGGGTGATTTTTGGACTCTAGGGGTATTTTGAAAATTTTTGAATCCCAAAGGTATTTTGATAATTTTTTGGCCCCGGGGGTATTTTTGATTATTTTCGGATAACACTCGGGTGTGGGTGCAATTTGGCATTGACTGTGAGTGTAAGAATAAATTGAGGCTGAGGAATGACACGTGCGCAAGTATTCCTCATAAACGGGATGTATTTACAATTTCATTGGAAGCCAAGGTATTTCCGCAATTCCTTGAAGCAAACAAAGGACAATTGCATATATTCAAACTTTGTACAAGTACAAGGCTTTGTCAGCAAATTGTGGATTTTATAGGACTACTCTGCAAAAATGCATAACATAATCACAATTTGAGATGTGTGCAGGATATCTCTCCTACAATTACAAGATATTAAGAAGTTTTCTTATAATTTTGAGAGGGTATTTTCATAATTTCTGATTAGTTCAAAAAATTACATACTTCTACCGCCCAAAACACACAGAAAGTTACATAACAAGGTCTCTAGGGCAATAAGTGTAGGACCTGGGGTATTTATAGTTCATACCCTTGAATGGCCTTTACAAACGAACACAAAACTCCTTAACGCGTCTTGAGTGTCTCCAAGATTTTCTCCATTTGTCTCCCTATCCGTGTGGGATCCATGGAGGGTATTTATAGAGGGTAGGGGTCACCTAGACCCGGTTAAACCTCATGGGAGCTTACCCGGGGTCAAATGGCCTGCTAGATAGGCAAATGACCCCGGATAAGCATTTTTTAGGAGTTAACAGGGGTCAAATTACCCTAGAAAGATGGGGATCGACCCCTGGTGGGCTTAAGCGGGGTCAATTGACCATCAATAGGTGGGGATTGACCACAGTTAAGCCCATGGGGTGAAGCGCCGGCCCGCCTTCATGTTTGTTGAAAAGGTGAACCGAGCGATCGCCTAGGCAGGCTGGGTGCCAAGGCGGCCCCCCGATCGCTCGACCCATGTAACCCCCGCGACCGGATTCTACCCATTTGGATTTAAAAAATGTGGATCCAACCTTTTTTAAACCCCATCGCAACCCCCCCCCCGATGGCCTGATGCCCATTCGACCCTTTCTCTTCACCTCCCCCTTCAATCGCCCTTCCCTCTCACATCCAACCCTAGGTCGCCGCCGTGGTCCCCCTCCTCCATCGTCGCCTCGTTGGTCACCTCCTCCGCCGGTGGATCACCGTCTCGTCCGACGCCATCGCCGCCATCTTGTGCCGCAGGAGAGACCGTCATCCCATCTTCCGCGGCTACTATGTCCACCACCGGCACCGGAGCGTTTATCATCTCCAGTGTGTCCCTCTCTTTGTCTCCTCCACAGCCTCTCTCTGTCTCCTCCACAGCCCCTCTCAGTCCTCTATCTATCTCCTTTCTTTCTGTCTCTCGACTCTCCCCCACAAACCCCACCTCCACAAGGTCCCCCCCTCTCTGTCTCCCCCACAATCCCTCCTCTCTCTCTCTCTCTCTCAGTGCTTCGTGAGGTCCCCCCCTCTCTGTCTCCCCCACAGTCCTTCCTCTCTCTCTCCCCCACGGCCCCTCTCAGTCCTCACTCTCTCTCTCTTTCTCTCTGTCTCCCAACTCTCCCCCCACAGATCCCCACCTCCACTAGGTCCCCCGTCTCTCTGTCTCCAACCAGTCCCCTCACAGTCACCCACAGTCTCCCCGCAGTCCCCAATCGAGCTCGCCCACAGTCTCCCTACTCTCTCTTTCTCTCTGTCCGAGCCCACAGCCCTTACACTCTCTCTTTCTCTCTCTCTCTCCCCCACGGCCCCTCTTAGTCCCCAATCCCACAGTCTCCCCACAGTCCCCAGTCCCACTCGCGCACAGTCTCCCCAATCACACAAGTTTTCATTATTAATTTTTTTATTAAATTATTATTATTTTTCATTATTAGTTATTGTCTTACATGTAGATAATGACAGAAAATAGTTTAACGGCTGAGACCGAGCTAAAGAAAAAAGCAAAGCCAAAATAGCTGAGATGGAAGTATGCATATTGGACTGATGTTACTGATAAGAATAAGGTCAAGTGTAATCTTTGTGGCTTGATTACTAACTAAGAGGGCATCAAGAGACAAAAGGAACATTTGATTGGTGATTTTGATGATGTGAAAAAATGTCCAAAGACTAATAGACAAATTGCTTAAGAGATGCTCGATTGGATGAACAAAAACAAAAAAAGAAAGCCAAATGAGAGTCTTCCGACTAAAGGAGATTCCGACTAAAGGGACATGTGGAAAAGTCCCAACAATGTTCTTCAATATTAGCCTCCTTTGCAAAGAGTTTGAGAACGAGCAAACCACTTAAAGCTCAATCCAAAGGGCCAATTGATGCCTTTGCAAGAATGATTATAGAAGAGTTTGTTGATGCTAGAAGAAGTGGGAAGAAAATTCAAACCACTTTGAAAAATAGATGGAACAAAGAAAACAAAAGGATGGTTTATGAGTATGTTGCCAAAGGTCTATGAAGGTGGCATTCCATTCAATGTAGCCCGTCTAAAATGCTTTGAACATGCAATGGAGGCTATAAGTCTGTTTAGACCGAGATATAAGCCCCTAAGCTATCACATGTTGAGGGTGTCCCTTTTGAAGCACATGGTGGAGAAGGCAAAAGTGAAGTACGAGGAATATTAAAAGTATTAGAAGACATATAGTTGTACAACAATGTGTGATGGTTGGATCGATAAAAGACAAAGAAAGTTAATCAACTTCCTAGTCAATTGTTCGCATGGGACTTTCTTTGTTGAGTCAGTTGATGCTTCTAACGAGAAGAAAAATACATGGTTGTTATATGAGTTGCTAGATAAAATGATAGAAATAATTGGAGATGAAAATGTGATGCAAATTGTAACTGATAATGCATCATATATGTAGCAGTTGGTCGCCTTTTGATGGATAAAAGAAGAATATTATTCTGGACACCTTGTGTTGCACATTGCTTAGATCTCATGTTAGAAGATATTGGTAAGTTAAATAGTTACAAAGGTGTAATTGTAAAAGTTAAGAAGTTGACAGCTTATATTTACACTCGCACTCGCCTTCTTGAACATATGAAGTAAAATTTCAGCCAATTTTGAAGATAGTTGATAAGAGATGGCAAGATCAAATGCACTGTCCTTTCTTTACATGTGACGAGATTTTTCTTAAATCCCGACTTATACTTCAAGGCTCGGGAAGTTTGAGAGTGGATTTTTTACATGTCTTGAAAGAATGGTGCTGGATTTGGACCTTCAAGATAAGATTGATCAAGCTACAATGTATTTGAAAGAAAGAGGGATGTTCGGAAGAAAGCTAGTCATAAGAGCTCGGGATAGGAGAATGTCAAGTAAGTGTATCTTTTTTATGATTTTTAAAACTTATTTGGTAATTTTTCAAATAACAATATTTTGACATGTTAAATATTTGTATATAGTTGAATGGTGGGTAACATATAGTGGGGAAACTATATAAAATAGGTCGAACCGTCCTGGTAAGGACCGGTTCCAGTACGAACCAGCCCGTTACAATACGTACAGGGATGTTTCCATCATGATCAGAAAGAAAGCTCTTTAGCTCATGCCACCTCTGGTTTTTCTTCTTAAGAGATCTTTTGATAACATCAGAAGGAGGAACCTCATTGGTACAAAATTGCTTCCAAGGCCTTTGGTATTGGCCCACATTGTTCTCGATATTCATCCTAATAGTTCTACACATTCTCATCAACTCCCCATCTGACAATTGGACAATAAACTTCTATTTCACATAAAGAGCTCTCAGCATCAGACGTAGGAGAAACAACATCATCAAACACTACCACATCCATGGAATCACTTAAATGCCGCAATAAAGCCACTCTAACTGTTACTATTCTTCAAGATTAAATTAGATTAAACTCTATGACAATTGGGCCAGAGCAGTTTGGAGCCAATCGTCAGATAGCTTTATCGTATCAAACTTGAGTTGGGAGGTCAGATAACAAGTTGAAGGAACTTCATAAGACTTGCACAAGAACTAAGAATTTTCATTGATCTGTATATCATTTTTAAATGATTCTGCACATCAATATCAAGTAGACAGGATTGAAAGTGAGCACATGAAGCAACTCATAACCTCTTCTACATCACTTCTTCTCTCACAATCTGATTCCTCTCCAACATTGTCAACTATGCCCAGCAAAATCACCACCCAAGTGGAATTTCATGTGATACATATTTAATTAGATGTATAAAAACTGCATCCCTGCACAATGCATCATATTACCCCATGTATGTGGGTTGAGTTGTCCAAATTCAAAAAGACATGTTTTCAATTTGCTCTATCAATTGGTTAATCTACAAAGGAAGGGCACATATTAAGTTGTCCAAGTCCACTGTAATCCAGAAAGCATATTTTCAACTTGCTCAATCAATTGGATAACATATGCACCAAGGGCATCCATCAAGAATACAACAATTGATCATAATCCATCCACATTTCACATTTTCAAATGCATGATTTTCTTCCAAAGAAAAAAAAATCTATGGTGAATTCATGATGGTCAAGGGCAAACCTCAGAAAAATCTAGAATTTTACATTAAGCTACTTTGACATTGGAAATTGCATATCTTGAAATATAAAAAATGAAATTGGAAGAAAGCTCAATGTGATACCATACCATAGCATGAGTGGCTTGTTAGTCAATTAACTAGTGCATAACAGCCACACTTTCAAATACCATAACAGACATGTATGGGCATTGTCCATGGCTAAATCAGCAACACATGCGCATCCATCATATACAGAAACTGAACTCGAGAATATCTCTGCTCTCCCATGCACACAGGTCAAAGTACAGAGAAATAATCATTTTAAAGCGGGCAGCATCCTTTTGCCTCGACGGTCCAATTCTATGATATTCCTGTTAATGTATCAAATTGATTGATTCTGTGATATCCTTTCTCTCATTAGATGTTGGAAATTTCGTTTGCCTCATTTATGACATTCTGCAATCTTTTATTGTCAATTTTGTTGTCCTATTCATGGGCGGTACTTCTAAGTGGCATAAAATGTAAAGGGTTCTGATTTTAGTTGAAGAATTTGCCAAACAACCAATAATGCATAACTTTTGTGCCCTTTTAATAACCATTCTCCTTGGATAATGAATCAACCAAGGAGAAGATTTGCAATAGAATGAATAACTCTTTATTAAAAATCCAAAGTTACGTAAAAGCTCATACAACCATAGCAAAAAAGAGGACAAGTTTTGTTCCTTTAGATATACCAACAAAAGAGAAACATAATAAAATGTTTCAAAGCAGCAAAGAATATATCTATTTTTAAATACCTATCTTTTTCCAATTTTTCCCTTTATAACGTTGGACTGCCCTGAACAGCATAGCATCCTGCATAATGAATCAAATGATGCGTCATATCAAGAAATAATGGTCAGAAAAGGTCAGGAAGCTAATAAGGCAGATAAATGGCTAGTCTAAAACTGGTGCAGAACCAGAAACTGAATTCCTATAGAATGCCTCATATGTCGAATTTTACTTAGTGAACTATCAAGTATTTTGACAGAATATGATGAACATAAAATTTCTTTCTCTAACCAGCACAACATTAGAACCTTCTAGGTAGACAAGATTGGTATTGAGTGTGGGATACGTGTGAGAGAAAGAAGGGGGGAGGCATGGAGAGAAAACAGGACAATTGGAATATCTGTACATGGAATGAGGGAAAATAGGCTCAGGTGGTTTGGACGTGTGCACCGTCACCCTAACTCAGCGCCAGTTAAAAGATGTGACCAAATCTTAGTGGATGCTAGTAAAAGAGCTCGGGGAAGGCCTAAAATGAGATGGTGTGATGTTATTAGAAGGGACATTGGCTTCTTGGGTTTAAATATAAATATAGCACTTGATAGAAATCTTTGGCATAACAAGATTCATATAGCCAACTCCAAATAATGGGATAAGGTTCTGATGATGATGATGAGCACAGACGTAAATTTTTCCTCCGGGATCATATGCACATAAGTGAAAAGTCCCTTCTTATGCTAGTAAGAATGCCATTTTAAAAACTAGTACCATGCTGTCATGTTAGTGCTCTCCAATATTTGATGTTTAAAGATCTTGGAGAAATTAAGAATCAAACTGAAAATACAGGAGGAAAATAACCAAGGGAAATGTGAGTCCTCGGTTCCTAATATTTACGACAACAACACTTGCTTTGCATTGAATAGACGAATGTTCCATGCACAAGCTTTTAAGAGGATTAAAAGAGGTGGGGTTTCACATAGGATAGATCACAGAAAACCTCTGTGAGTATCCTGCTGAGAAGATCCCGAATTAGAAAGTCCCAGATAGAGACATCCACGTACAGAGGTCAATTGTTCAGCTTTTCACAGTGGGTGCAAGTTGTCAAAGTACAAGAGACTCATCTATAGACCATGACTTAGGAAGGATGCAGTCCGAGAGCAAGACAGCACAGACTCTATTTAGAGCTACAAGGAAAGGTTTTCCCAAGTTCCTGTCGAAATTGCTAATATACGGTCACTAAATAGGCTCATGGCTCACTGTATTCTAGGAGGTGGACCTAAGCTCCTAAATGAACAGTGGCCTGCCCCAGCAAGAGCATGCAAGTATTCACTTACTTCTTCGGGTGTCCATCGTCCTTTCGTCGAACGCCTTGTGGGACCACTAGTCCTCCTACAAAAGCATCATATAACATGTTAACTGTTCCTCAAAAGATAATTTTCTTCTATCTTCTTTAATGCGACAAAGAAAATGCGGCCTTAGATGAAGGAAAGTATGACACAGAGCGCACACAGAAGGCAGAAGAGAGGGGGTGGGGGGACCAAGCAACGGAGATAGGAGGAAGGATAAGGAACGATGTTGTGATTGGTACGCGTATCTTGAACATTACCCATGAACGGGCCTCGGCTCCAGAAAAGCACAGCTGCTCCCTTCATGGGAAGCAGCTGTAACCTCTTCACCCGTCACGTAGCTTCTTGCCGTGTCACTGTCCATATCCCCTCGATCATTGAGTGAAATTGCATATCCTGATCACTGGTTGATACCCGAACTCCCAGATATCGTCGTCAATCCATAAATCCCCCTTGCAAAGGGAAGGAGCTTCTGAAATGTAGGAAGAACAAGGCATCCACTCAGATGTAGCCAAAGCCAAGGAGCCAAATCGCCACCTAACGAGCAGAAACTTGGAACAAAAAAAGAAAGGGAAAAGAAAGAAAAGCTCATGGGGCTCTGCCCGAACCAAAGATTAAAGAAATGGTCCACCCATCAAACCTCCGTGGACGGGATGCACAAAACCCTCGACTGGGAGAAAAAGGCAAGTTTTCTCCTCCGCAACCCGGCAGATCTGCGAGGGGACTACACCGTCCCATCGTACTCCGCAACAATACCTAAAGAATCCTCGATGAAACAACGACAGTGCGTTGAATCTATAAAGGGGGGACGAGACGAAGAAGCGGAAAACCTCGCAAAGCCGAAAGTCGTGGGCAGCGGCCGCCTCCCCGGTCCTCCGCCACGGACGGCGGCGGAACCGGCGGCGAGAACGACCGCCGGCGGACGCCGATCTTCTCGGCTGCGCCGCTGGCTGCAGCGCCGGCGCGGTGTGGGGCTGAGGGTGGGAGGGGGTTCAGAGGAGGAAGAAATAGTCGGTGGGGTGGGGGATGGGGGAAGAGTGTAAATTTAGACGGCGACATGGAGCCGTTAATGTCCTGACGTTTGTTTTTTGAATTGCGGGAGAGGGATGTCAACGGGCGTGGCGGCTGCTGCAAGCGCTGGTTCGAATTAGGGAGGTAAAAAATATCCGTAAATTTGATTATCATTATTATCTGACTCGTGATAGGTCGGATAATACTTGAATAAATAGATATAGATTCAGGTTCGGATATGTTTAAAATATCTATTCATATTCGGATAGGGTATAACTTAGTGCACTCGAACTCGTATCCAATTCAAACCCGCTCTTAATAAATTATCGTACATGTTATGTCTATAATTTTGACATAAATATAATCCGTTACCCGTCTTGTTGAGTTTGTGAGTTTAGACTTCTTGTTAAAATTATAAGGATAGTAAAAATTACTTTAGAGGGGAAAGAATTAAATTGATTTCTTTTTTTCTAATTATCATAAATCTCACATTTCTTTGGATGTGAATGTGGACTCATACTTTATAAACGGATTTGGATATCCGCGGATATATCCATACTCGTAGTCATACCCACGAAAATAATAGGATACTATCCGGGTATGATATTAGTAAAATTTTCACGGATAAGATATGATAATGATCTCCTCGAGTTGAATCTGATCCATTGACATCCCTAATTCAGACTTCCGTTTTACGCGTGTTGGAAACAATCTAGAACCTGAAAACCGTGGGAGGCCCGACAGGCCGAGCCCGAACATTCTGGATAAGGGATGTTTGGGGAATATATGAGATTTGAAAAAATAGCAGTTTTTTTTTTGCATCTATACTCTCGTTAAAAGTTAATTTATGTGAAAATCTATGTTGCATCTTATTTACATGTATATCTTTTCTACATTAACTAAATGTCGTGTATGCCTTTAGCGACACTTTTCTGTTAAAAGAGTGATGAAATCTTTAAAGAAGGGCTTTTTATAATAATACTCCTATAAAAACCTTTATTCGATATAAACCCCTACCATGTATACCCTTCATGTGTCCCATATTGTTATAGTTATACTCTCGACGTAACTCTTATTTGTTCAACTAGAGTTAGATGCACGTTAAGAACGAGAATGACTAATGTACTCTCATGTTAACATTCTCTCTCTCTCTCACCCCCCAATTTATGATGGGCCCTAACAACAACAAAAGATAGAGGGCAGCCGCCATGCCCACCTCCCTCTTGTTCTTCCACAACTTCATCTTCTTCCTCATCCTTGAGAGGGGCTTGCCAGTGGCATCGGGAGAAAGGGAGTAGAGAGAGGGAGAAAAAAGAGATGAGAAGAGAGGGGACCGTGCGGACTGGAGGTGTGCATTGAAAGAAGGGAGCAGAGAAAGGGAGAATAAGGAGATAGGGGGGTTGCGAGCAACCTATAGGTGTAATGCCCCGGGTTTTTCGGATCCTTCTTATCAGATTTCGGATCTGGTTTTTCGGAGTGTCTGACTCCGTTGTGTCCGAAATTTCGTTTCGGACATCTTTCGTGTTCGGATCGGCGCGATCCGGAGTTGTTTTGGAGGCCCGGAGGCGTTCCGCGACTTTTTCCGCGTGCGTTTTCTGATTCCCGGCGTGGGTTTCGGCTTTCCCTTCGGAACCTCGTTGCGGGCAAACCGGGCCGTTCACCAGGGCGCGAGTGGTACCATTGCGATCGGTGCGTTCCGAGGATCGCAAGGGTGTGATTTTCTATTTTTCTGGATTTTTCCGAAATTCTGGGTTTTCCCTATATATAAGCCTTTTCTCTCTCCCCCTCTCATTTCTCTTTTCTCCCCCTCTCTCTTCTCACACTCTCTCCTCTCTCCCTCTCTCTCCGGCGGCCGACGGGGCAGAGTACGGGCGAGGTGGGGACGGCGCGGGCGAGGCACGGGCGAGGATAGATGAGGATCGAGGCGGTGGAGGCGCGTGGAAGCTCGGCCGTGAGTTCGTGGAACGGCGAGGCTTCAACGGCGTTTTCTTCGTGGATCGGCGTCCACGGTACGCGTAATCTTCGGTGGAGGTAGGGTGATGGACCCTCAGCCCGTGTACTTCCTTTCCCGCGAGTTTCGTAGGCCGTAGTGAGCCGAGCGGGCTAAACAGGGCGTTTTGGGCAAAATGTGTGTTTTCGGGATGTGAGCCGGATCTCCCGTTCTCTGGTGTTTTTGGGCGATCCAGGGGCTTAGATGCATGCCTAGGGGCTTGGGGAAGGTTTCCCCTTTTGTTTCCCCTTCACCTGGGGGTGAACGGGGCGTGGCATTGCTTTTCCCGCGGTTTCTACCGTTTTCGGGCGCGGATTGAGAACGCGCTATACTCCAGTAGTGCGTTCTTGTTCGTCGCGCTGCCCCGTCCGAGCGCGTTCATCGGAGAAGATGAACAGTGAGGCGGTTCCCGTCGCGCTATGGAGTCCTAGCGCGTTTTGCGTTGTCGCGCTAGGGATACCTAGCGCGATCTGCGTTGTCGCGCTAGGGATACCTAGCGCGATGCCCCTTGTCGCGCTAGGGTTCCCCAGCGCGTTCCGGCTTGTCGCGCTAGGTGATCCTAGCGCGATCTTACCTGTTGTCTCGTGCTCCTCGTGGGCCGTGTGTGCCTCGGACACCCAGTGGAGTTCCGTGACCGTGTTTTTAGGTGTCTGGAGATTCCGTGTTACCTCGATTAGCGTGCCCGTAGGTGTGGCGGGTCCGGGTGACCCCATGTGTTCCGGGCTTTCGTGTTACGCTTGATCGAGTCACCGTGTGTCAGTGTGTGTGCGGTGGGGTCTCCCCCGCATATCGTGGGTTCCTTTGGAAGGCGATTCCCGTGTGGGCCATGTGTTTGGCCCTGGACTGTGAGTCCAGTTATCCGGCCTGGGGCAGGAGGTTTCCCGCTTGCTTCAAGATGGGAAATCGTCGTGGCGGCTTGTGTGCTGCCTTAGGAATCGTGCTTCTATGTTTTCCGTGTGGCCCGTGTGGGTGGCCTTAGTCCTTTGCGTTCCCTTCCCAAGGGAATGGTCTCGGTACTCGTGCTATCGTGATTTTAGACCTAGAGATTGGACAAAATTGATGGCATTGTGCTGTTGCGTGCAACGGTCTCGACCCCGAGTCTTGTGACTCAAGGACCGTTGGGTGTAGTGTGTCTAGAGGACTGTCCAGAGTCCAGTGACTTGGCGTCACTTGGGTTTTCTCGACTCTCGCGCACGGTGTGTGCGTGACCGTGGACTGTATGTCCTGTGTCTTCTCCGACTGTGGTCACCGTGTGACGAGGCCGGTACGTGGGGTGTCCCCCGTACGTCGTCGGATGCAGACGTTGTTTTCCGTTGAGAGTCTACTCCTTCAGTGACCCTCCACTAGTCGTAGCCTACTAGTACGCGTGTGCTAGTCGCACCAGGGAGTGGTGTACGGGCTTACCCAGAGGGCGGTTTTAGACTGGTTTCCGTCGGGACCCTCGTCGTAGCCAGAGTCCGACTGCGGGGGAAAACCAGTCATAGGGCCAGACCTAGGACGCGTGGTCTGTGTGTGCACACGTGGTTGGGGACAGTGGACGCACGTCGACGGGCGTGACCCCAGCTAGTCACTTTGTTTGTGGTTACTTGTACGGTGTTCGCGCCTCGGGTAGGACCTACCACGTCAGGTGGTTCACCTGCGGTGCGGTGTAAGACGTCAGGGGACGCTACCGGCTGTGCTTCTAGTGGGTGGTACTCCTGTCGAGTACGGAGTGACAGACTGTCAGTCTCTGTGTCTTTGACCTTCGGGTTTTTGGTCGTGTTGACCGGTGAGTTCGGTTGTTTCATCTTGGCGCGTGTGTCGGTTCTTGCGCCGTGAGATTAGTGCTAGTGGCTTTACCGAGGTTGGGTCTTGTTGTGCGGTACCCGCGATCGGATGGTCGGGGTTCCACCTTGGACAGCGTGTCCAGGTCGGCTGTGTCCGGGGGACAGGCCTCTGCGGCATGGTTGCCATGTGTTGTTACTTCGGTAGGCGGTACTAGCGTGGTTAGGTAGCCTCGACTGCGTGATCGAGGTCTGCCTTCTGGCAGTAGGAGTAGCTGTAGTGCCGAGTTTTGACCGGCCACCGGTTTGCTGTTCCTGCTGTAGTTGTAGCTCTCCTTTCCGCTACCGCCGTTGTTTCCGGTTGGGGTTCCGCGGGATCCCTGCTGAGTCTCTGTTTTGGAGACTCATTCCCTACTTTTCAGGTGTTGCGGTTCTTCCTCGTGGTTCGAGGATGCGGAGCGGAGGTTCTCAGTTGCCAGCCTGCCGGGCCGAGTGTTCACTTGGCATGTGGTACATTTTTACTGCTTTAGACTGTACTTTCTGTTGGACTGGACTCTGTTGTAGCTGTTGTTGTTCTTTCTTTCAGCTCGTTGTTGTTGGTTGTCCTGCTTTATTTCATATTTCTTTGTGCCTCCACACTCCTTTTAGCCCTTCCGAGCCCTCCCGGCTCATGGGCGGCGATGCGAGTCTCGGGTTATCGGGGCTTCCTGGTAATCGGATTCTCGGGTCGTTACAGCTGGTATCAGAGCGGTGGTTGTGGACGTACATAGGAATTCGAAATATTGCAGTGATCAGAGTCCGTAAGGTCCAGTACAGTCGGCAGCTGGCTTAGGGTTTTGTGTTCGCTTTCCGCCTTGTTTCTCGCTTGAGAGCTTGACTGCGCTGTGCGGCGCTGTGAAGGTGGTTGCTGTCCGCGGCTTTCATGCCAGCATGGGTTCTAAGGATCGAGGTCGAGAGTCTTCTCCCTCATCGGTGGTGGCCCTGGTTGTGCTGCGTTGGGCAGAGGTTGCTGGCAGGCGTGAGTTCGCGGTGCTGCGTTCGAGGAACCTGCAGCGTGGTCAGGTGGCTGGTGCGGAATGTTCTTGGTTAAGTGACCGTGAGCGTGCTCTGAGGGAGCTGTTGTCGATTTTGGCCACTCCAGCTTGAGGTTTGTCCAGCTCCTGAGGCGTTCTGATCGAGAAGTGTGCTCGGGTGAGCGGAGGATCTTCTCGGTGAGCTGCCGTTTTGTCGAGCCTGATGATCTTGTCGTGCTCTGTGGCGTCAGAAATGACGTGTCGGTCCCGGTTGTTTTACGGATTTCGAGGCAGGGTTGGGTTGTGGTGTCCCAGTAAGTCTTGCTCCTGCGCTCTTGTGTGCGATTGGGTTGTGTTCGCCTTGGAGTTGGCTTGAGATGTGATGGTTCCGCGGCGAGTTTCGGGACTCGAAGATGAGCATCGGCGGTTGTTGTTATGGCTCATGTTGCGGTTCTTGGCATGCCGTGTCGCAGTTCGAGGAATTGCAGCGGTGGTGCATCGAGAGATGCTGTGATGGTGGTCCGACCTGACACTCGTTGAGTGTGTCGGAGGCGCTGACCTGATGGAAGTGATGGCTTTCCTTGGTGCTGGATGGTGCTGTTTCCAGCGTGCGTGAAGTTTGAGGTCAGGTCGAGCGTGGAGTTCTTCCATTGGTCGAAGTGTGCTGGTTTCTCCTTGGTTGGAGAGATTACGTTCGGCTAAGGTTCGTCGTCTTGCATTGTGTTCGGATTGGTTGGCCTTTTGTGCCATGAAGTCTGTGCGAGACGTGCTCCTTGTCTTGGCAGGGTGGTTGCCTGTGAGAAGCCGTGCCCATTCCCTTGTTGTGTGAGGGTGTGCTGGCGCTTTTCCGGAAGGACGAGTGCTGGTTGGGCGGTGTTCGCTTTCTCGGCTGGGCGCGCGGATCAGAGTGCGCAGCGGAAGCTTGGTGGGCTTGTAACCCATTGGTTCAGGATCGTAGCGTTGGTTGCTACGGGCGGATTCCTGAATTTGCGTTGAGCATCGGAGGATTGGTTCCTCGGTGTGAAACGTGTTGTTGCCGTGCCGTTGCTCGAGGTTTTGTGGTTGTTGGCACTGGCAGGATGGAGTGTTGGGGAATGTGCTGGCTAGTGCGCCGCATGAGTACCCTGTTCCTGTGTTGGAAGCCGTGTCAGGCGTCGGTATTGGACCTGGATAAGGTTGTTGAGGATGTCGCCTGACGGAGGTCGAGGACGTGTTGGTCAGAGTCGGTGGCTTGGCGCCCGACTTGTGTCCCCAGTCGTGTCCTCGGATGAGATCGTGCTTTGAGGATGTGGTCTCTGACAGACGATGGGTCCCGGTTGGCGGCTGTGAGTGGCTGGTGAGCCTAACCGTGTGACCGACCACAGCAGTGTCTGTTGGTTCTACGGTCTTGTCGGATTGTGACGGTGGAATGTTCGTTGCTTGGGACCCGTGAGCACTGTTCAGGTGGTGTCCCGTGGCTCTGTGGTAAGGGCGGAATCGGGATTGGCAGGTGTCCACTTGCATTGATCGAAGGATTTGATGAGACCAGATGGAAGAGTGACGCCTTAGGGCGGAGGCCTCCTGTGAGATTGGCGTCGGAGGATGGTCCTTGATAGGACGTTGGTGTCGCAATGGTTATCCCTGGTTTGGTGACTAGCATGGGGTGGTCCCCTATAAGTCTGAGTCCCGTGAGGTGATGACTGAAGACACCAGGATCCGTCATTTGGTTTCGTCGTGCTCCCCGAGAGGGTCGAGTTGGAGCGATGTTCGAGCTCGGATGCGGTGTCCGAGAGAAGTGCAGCTCGAGATGCGGCATCAGTCTGTGTGTGAGTCGACGGATGGCTTGCCGAGGTTTGGAATGTTTCCTTTGGACCCGGTCGAGGACCAGGAAAGAAGGAAGATGCTGAGCAAGCGGAGGTTTTCCGTTGACGAGCATTTGGTGACCAGTATATGGTCTTTTCAGAGACAGAAGATGCTGGTTGTTGGGGCTCGAGCGTGGCGAGAGCCGTGTGCCAGCGAGACCTTTGGTGGTCGTTTCTGTGATGTGCCTTTCCGGATGGGATCTGGACTTTGTCGAAGTTTGTCTTATGACAAGAGTTGGCACAGTGTTATGACCGGCTTTCGGCTTGCCAGGTGTGGGGTGTTTCTTGGTGTTGAGCCGATGAGTTGGTTGCGGTCTGCTGAGATGACTGCTTGAGCTGGTGGAGGCTCTGTTTTGGTTGCTCCCTTGAGGAGGGTGTGCGACCTGTCAGCTGGTTGTAAAGCTGATGTGCGATTTGTCTGCCGACCATTGGATGAATCGGTAGCTGTTGTTCGTGTCGAGGGTTGTGATTCCTCGGTGAGCGAGATTGTGGCTGCGGTGCCATGGCTGATTCTCGCATTGTCTGAGGTGATGCCAGACTGTGTCCTTTGGTATATGCCTGCTCTGTGGTCGGTGCGCTCGGCGCGAGGAGCGAGGTGGTGTTTGTGATTGTAAGTCTGGCGGTGTCCCTCAGGATTGGTGTTTTCGTGAGAATCGAGGTTTTCTGTGCTGGGGCTCTGACAACGTGTCAGTTGGTTCAGTGTTCTTCCCCTGTGACTTCGTGCTTGGTCCTGAATTTCGAGGACGAAATTCCTTTAAGGGGGGAGGGCTGTAATGCCCCGGGTTTTTCAGATCCTTCTTATCGGGTTTCGGATCTGGTTTTTCAGAGTGTTCGACTCTGTTGTGTCTGAAATTTTGTTTCGGACATCTTTCGTGTTCGGATCGGCGCGATCCAGAGTTGTTTCGGAGGTCCGGAGGCGTTCCGCGGCTTTTTCCGCGTGTGTTTTCCGATTCCCGGCGTGGGTTTCGGCTTTCCCTTCGGAACCTCGTTGCGGGTGAACCGGGCCGTTCACCAGGGCGCGAGTGGTACCGTTGCGATCGGTGCGTTCCGAGGATCGCAAGGGTGTGATTTTCTATTTTTCTGGATTTTTCCAAAATTCTGGGTTTTCCCTATATATAAGCCTTTTCTCTCTCCCCCTCTCATTTCTCTTTTCTCCCCCTCTCTCTTCTCACGCTCTCTCCTCTCTCCCTCTCTCTCCGGCGGCCGACGGGGCGGAGTACGGGCGAGGTGGAGACGGCGCGGGCGAGGCACGGGCGAGGATAGATGAGGATCGAGGCGGTGGAGGCGCGTGGAAGCTCGGCCGTGAGTTCGTGGAACGGCGAGGCTTCAACGGCGTTTTCTTCGTGGATCGGCGTCCACGGTGCGCGTAATCTTCGGTGGAGGTAGGGTGATGGACCCTCAGCCCGTGTACTTCCTTTCCCGCGAGTTTCGTAGGCCGTGGTGAGCCGAGCGGGCTAAACGGGGCGTTTTGGGCAAAATGTGTATTTTCGGGGTGTGAGCCGGATCTCCCGTTCTCTGGTGTTTTTGGGCGATCCAGGGGCTTAGATGCATGCCTAGGGGCTTGGGGAAGGTTTCCCCTTTTGTTTCCCCTTCACCTGGGGGTGAACGGGGCGTGTCATTACTTTTCCCGCGATTTCTACCGTTTTCGGGCGCGGACTGAGAACGCGCTATACTCCAGTAGCGTGTTCTTGTTCGTCGCGCTGCCCCGTCCGAGCGCGTTCATCGGAGAAGATGAACAGTGAGGCGGTTCCCGTCGCGCTATGGAGTCCTAGCGCGTTTTGCGTTGTCGCGCTAGGGATACCTAGCGCGATCTGCGTTGTCGCGCTAGGGATACCTAGCGCGATGCCCCTTGTCGCGCTAGGGTTCCCCAGCGCGTTCCGGCTTGTCGCGCTAGGTGATCCTAGCGCGATCTTACCTGTTGTCTCGTGCTCCTCGTGGGCCGTGTGTGCCTCGGACACCCAGTGGAGTTCCGTGACCGTGTTTTGGGGTGTCTGGAGGTTCTGTGTTACCTCGATTAGCATGCCCGTAGGTGTGGCGGGTCCGGGTGACCCCATGTGTTCCGGGCTTTCGTGTTACGCTTGATCGAGTCACCGTGTGTCGGTGTGTGTGCGGTGGGGTCTCCCCCGCATATCGTGGGTTCCTTTGGAAGGCGATTCCCGTGTGGGCCATGTGTTTGGCCCTGGACTGTGAGTCCAGTTATCCGACCTGGGGCTGGAGGTTTCCCGCTTGCTTCAAGATGGGAAATCATCGTGGCGGCTTGTATGCTGCCTTGGGAATCGTGCTTCTATGTTTTCCGTGTGGCCCGTGTGGGTGGCCTTAGTCCTTTGCGTTCCCTTCCCAAGGGAATGGTCTCCGTACTCGTGCTATCGTGGTTTTAGACCTAGAGATTGGACTAAATTGACGGCCTTGTGCTGTTGCGTGCAACGGTCTCGACCCCGAGTCTTGTGACTCAAGGACCGTTGGGTGTAGTGTGTCTAGAGGACTGTCCAGAGTCCAGTGACTTGGCGTCACTTGGGTTTTCTCGACTCTCGCGCATGGTGTGTGCGTGACCGTGGACTGTATGTCCTGTGTCTTCTCCGACTGTGGTCACCGTGTGACGGGGCCGGTACGTGGGGTGTCCCCCGTACGTCGTCGGATGCAGACGTTGTTTTCCGTTGAGAGTCTACTCCTTCAGTGACCCTCCACTAGTCGTAGCATACTAGTACGCGTGTGCTAGTCGCACCAGAGAGTGGTGTACGGGCTTACCCAGAGGGCGGTTTTAGACTGGTTTCCGTCGGGACCCTCGTCGTAGCCAGAGTCCGGCTGCGGGGGAAAACAAGTCAGAGGGCCAGACCTAGGACGCGTGGTCTGTGTGTGCACACGTGGTTGGGGACAGTGGACGCACGTCGACGGGCGTGACCCCAGCTAGTCACTTGTTTGTGGTTACTTGTACGGTGTTCGCGCCTCGGGTAGGACCTACCACGTCAGGCGGTTCACCTGCGGTGCGGTGTAAGACGTCAGGGGGGACGCTACCGGCTGTGCTTCTAGTGGGTGGTACTCCTGTCGAGTACGGAGTGACAGACTGTCAGTCTCTGTGTCTTTGACCTTCGGGTTTTTGGTCGTGTTGACCGGTGAGTTCGGTTGTTTCATCTTGGCGCGTGTGTCGGTTCTTGCGCCGTGAGATTAGTGCTAGTGGCTTTACCGAGGTTGGGTCTTGTTATGCGGTACCCGCGATCGGATGGGCGGGGTTCCACCTTGGACAGCGTGTCCAGGTCGGCTGTGTCCGGGGGACAGGCCTCTGCGGCATGGTTGCCGTGTGTTGTTACTTCGGTAGGCGGTACTAGCGTGGTTAGGTAGCCTCGACTGCGTGATCGAGGTCTGCCTTTTGGCAGTAGGAGTAGCTGTAGTGCCGAGTTTTGACCGGCCACCGGTTTGCTGTTTCTGCTGTAGTTGTAGCTCTCATTTTCGCTACCGCCGTTGTTTCTGGTTGGGGTTCCGCGAGATCCCTGCTGAGTCTCTGTTTTGGAGACTCATTCCCCGCTTTTCAGGTGTTGCGGTTCTTCCTCGTGGTTCGAGGATGCGGAGCGGAGGTTCTCAGTTGCCAGCCTGCCGGGCCGAGTGTTCACTTGGCATGTGGTACGCTTTTACTGCTTTAGACTGTACTTTCTGTTGGACTGGACTCTGTTGTAGCTGTTGTTGTTCTTTCTTTCAGCTCGTTGTTGTTGGTTGTCCTGCTTTATTTCTATTTCTTTGTGCCTCCACACTCCTTTTAGCCCTTCCGAGCCCTCCTGGCTCGTGGGCGGCGATGCGAGTCTCGGGTTATCGGGCCTTCCCGGTAATCGGATTCTCGGGTCTTTACAATAGGGGTGGTGGAGAGGGGCGCGAGAGGTGTGGGGGAGGGGGGCCGGTGAGCAGTGTCTAGAGGGGTAGGAGAGAGTGGGGTATGGAGGGGTAGGGAAGAGGGGGACTTACGAGCGACGCCATAAGAAAATAAGCAGACAGAGGGAGAAGAAGGAGAGGGGGCCATCCACCGCCGTTAGAGAGAGTGCGCATCGAGGTGGGAGAAGAAAGAGATGGGAGGTGGGGGCAACTAGGGTGGGATGTGCCTCAGAGTAGAGAGAGGGAGAAGGAGAAACAGATGACCCCCCCCCCCCCACCTTGGTGATCGATCTCCCTCTCTGCTCACTGATCTTGTCGGAGAGAAAGCATCCATCTTTTCCAACTCCAACTTCATTGGTAATTAGAAAGGCTGTAACGTATGCTGCATCTTTTGCATGCTTCTCCCCTATAAATCTGACCACCACCATGACTGTTGTTGACGTCGACCTCAACCATCCTTACATCGCAAAGTCCCTCCCCAATGAGATCAACTTGCTCTCTAACCCCACCCTCTTCCACCTCAACTCCAACCAGTTCTTCTCGCCAAAGGAGCTCACCATCACCGGGTTAGATCTCTCTCTCCCTCTCTCAAGAAGATGAGGGTATTTTTTTGTATTTCATGTGCTCCAACAATTTTTGTGATATATTCCTCCAAATATTCGCCTCACGTTGACAGTTTAGAACTGTTACAATATAGTGTATATGCAAGGCATACATGGCAATATGTCAAAAGTAAGGGTTTACATTAGATTATAAAATTTTATAGGGGTATTATTATAAAAGTCCTTTTAAGAAGAAGGAGATATAGCATTCTATAGATATGCTTAGAGAAGTTTATATCAAAAGGACATGACATTAAATTCACACATGGAGAGTACACATGCAAATACAAATGTATAATAGATTTTACATAAACTTACTTTTTACAAGAGTATACATGTTTTAAAAAATAATTTTAGGAGAATATAAGGTTTTCCTAACTATCTGAAAAAAATTATATTTTGAAGAATATACAATGGGAGTGGAAGATGGCTTTCATGTGTCGCAGCATGTGAAGACCAAAATGGCATGGAAACACAATGCAATGGGTAAGGTTAAATTTTTATTTTGGATGGAAATGCTAATATTCTGATTGTTTAACTTTTATCTGCATTTTATCACAAAGTAATCCTTCCCATGTTTTTCCCCGATTTTACATTACCATATGCACTATGTAGTCTCGAGTACGTGCACGCGGGATCAATAGACAAGAGAGTGAGTTGTGTGAGAGAAATATGGGCGGGTTTGATAACATAGTAGATTAGGGGCGGGTGATCTATTTGGGATGTTCCACTTGACCCGTAATTTT
The DNA here is from genome assembly GCA_022559845.1 of Amorphophallus konjac. NCBI lineage: Eukaryota > Viridiplantae > Streptophyta > Magnoliopsida > Alismatales > Araceae > Amorphophallus > Amorphophallus konjac. The sequence goes on from CM040129.1 coordinate 198,819,864, forward strand.
AATGGAGATCGATTAACTCATTTCGTCTATTTTTTAAGAATGAGTTAATCTACTTTAATCTTATCCGACCTCGATTAAAAAAAAAATGTCAAACAAAGAATAATTCATCCGACCCGATTAACTTATCTTATCCCGATTTAACCCGTTATCAAACAAGCCAGGTTTAAGACCACGACCTACCGACTTGTTTCCAGAATTTTTCCCTTCTTCTTCTTGAATGGTTGGTGGGAGGAGAGAGACTGGGGGAAGAAGGGGAGAGGAGGAAGGAAATGAAAGGTGAGTCTTGGGTTACAGGGGCCATATGTGTCTAGACTCTAGAGTGAAGAGATTTTATGAAGATGTATTCTATTAGTGGGAGATATTTGGGGCATTATTGGCTTTATGTGATTTAAAGTTCAAAATTTGTAATTAGTAGAATTTGTCAATTCTCTTGTCATTTAGAGATTTTTTATTTAAGAATAAGGTATGAAAAAGAGACAGTATGTACATATGGATGACACTAGACGAAGGCAATATATATATATATATATATATATATATATATAATGGTTATAGACATAATCTTATTCAAATGCAAAGTTGGTGTGTGAGTTGCACACTTCGAACGACAAAAAATCGATATGATCTGATTGACAAATCTTGATTTCAAGTAGTCAAATGCCATTATATACAATAGAACAATGGCTACAGGCTTAAAAGGAGAGGGTGTGGATGTGGCATCCATGCATATCTACAATTGTAAGAGGTCTTCTTGCGCATGACTTTGACTCTCTCTCTCTCTCTCTCTCTCTCTCTCTCTCTCTCTCTCTCTCTCTCTCTATATATATATATATATATATATATATATATATATATATATATAAAGACAATTGATGTTTTTTCGTCGCCGGTTCTCATTTCTTATTCTGGGTATTTAACCATGACCGGTCTGTGTGTGGTGACCATTCTTGTGTTCATGTTGGAGAACCCCTCCATTTCTGCCGGCGTTGCTGTTTAATTAACCTCCCTCCCCCTCCCCCTCCCCCTCCCCCACATTGCAGAAACTTCGGAAGATTGGAACATATGCGGTGCAGTGTGTGAAGTGCTTCAAGCTGAGATTGATTCCATCACAAGACGAGTACGAGGCGATCATACATAATCTCATTGAGTATCCTTGGTTCTGCGATAGAAAGGATGGTATTTCATGTGACGACCCTGCGGAATTTGGAATTCGATGCCACTTCGCTGTGGATCGTCGACAAGTCGAACATTCCTAATAAGACTCATGCTGGCTGCAAGAGGATTTTGAGCGCGAGGAGGATATTCCAAGTAAATTCACGGGTAGCGCGTTCTTTTAATTAGTATATATATATACTAGTCAAAAAAACGTGCTTCGCACGTGATTATTTTGTGAAATTGTTTACGAAAGTTACATACAACATAGAAATATTTGTTGATTTGATATATTTTTAGATAAATATTAAGTATTTTAATAAATATAAAGATCGGATAGACAAGTATATTAAGTTTGGTTATGTCATAAAATTCTCAATTATCTAAACGAATGTACGGTGAAGAAAATTGGTATTTTTTCTCTACTTTCTAGATGCATTGATGTCAACAATAAATTTCTACGGGGAACCTGAACTCATAATTTGAATACAAAGTTCCTCTAAAAATTTTTGTGTTATTCTAGATTATTTTGACAGAATGTATTATAAGTAGACATAATTTGTTGAAAATAAATACTGGATGTGAGGTTGAATGCTCTGTGTGGAGACGCGTGATAGCACCCATTATTCTTCACCAGTTTCTCAAAGATATCTGAGAATCTCGATAGTTTATCTGACTGTAGATCTGTCTCCACCTTACACAAACAAACACTACATATCATGTTACAATATAACTTTTAATGCCAAGCCTACAAATATCACAAAATTTCTAATGTCCAAAATCTCTCATTTACATGCTAAGTTAAAAAAGAGTAATACCAAATTAATTAATGCTCACATCTCCTAAGAGGGACATTGATGGTCCAGAATAGAAAATAATTTTGCTCTTCTTGTCACTAACAATCTAAAGAAACAATAAGTCAAAACTGTAGACATATGACTTGATAGAGAATATTTCATCCATTGGATATTCTGGAGCCCATCGTTCTTGAATCCTCCCTCTAGATAATTTTTTCCTATAAAATACCATAATTTTGGTGAATTTAAACAATACATAAAAAAATCTTTTGAACTCAAATATTTTCATAGGAAGAAAAATTAAATTGTGAAAAACTACCATTCTTAGACTAAATTCAATTATCCATTCTTAGAATAAATTTTAAGTTGCTGATTCATATTCAGACTAATCGTTTTAATGCTTAAAACTTTATAGTTGTTGATCCTTAAGGCTTAAATTCAAGAATAATGAGGGTCTCTTTTTTAGTGTATTTTCATTTGTACATATGGTACACCGCGGAATTTTCCAACATTATAATTAGAAATTCACAAAATTAAATATTCAGTTTGTGACGTTAAAGCTAGCTTTTGTCACTACTATCTTCATCTTCTATACTAACTTCTACAAGTCATGTTTCATGAGATTCCTATATAAGATTGAGATCATTCCTTTGTTAGTATTACATACAGATTGTCACTACATTGAACCAAATGACCATGAAGCTAATCCAAAAATGCACCATCAAATTTCCAATTAAAAATAAAAGTGTTTCTTAGATTTCAGGACTTTTCTGTTCTTAATGTCTGGAAAAATTCCTAAACATGTGAATTGTACATCCAGCACCCGTCAATCACCAATTCACATGTAGTTGTTTCCTCATTCTTGAACTGTTCAATTGGCTTCGTGGGTTGTATATTTTCCCCCGTCGCTAAGACTGAGTTCTCTTGTCTTCATATCTTTGATCTATTTAATATGCTCTCCCAAATTGATATTTATAGCCTTTTCTATCTTACAGTTTTCTGTTTCAGCAACCACGAGTTACTCATTTTTCACAACCCAACTCACATCATAAATCATCCTCCCATCGTATCCTCTCTCTCTCTCTCTTCTAAGTTACTTGATTTTGTTCTAGAAGACCCGTGTTGATATGTCTATTAGCATAGCATCCTATTGTATACTACAGATGACATGTTGAGAGTAGACTTTTCTGATGCCATATTACACAAAAAGTTTCGTTGGATCAGTATTCTCATAACTTTTGGTTCAATTAATTCCTCGTAGGCTCGTAAATTATGTGACCATAAATGTGATTTTTTTTCAAAGAATCCTTCTGATAGAAAATAGTAATGCACGGGTAGAGATATTCTACTAGATCGAAGCACAGAAATCAACGGGAATTAAGATCAAGAGGATCAAACACAGGTCGAAGCGCGTATTCGCTTTCTTTAGAGTCGTTCCGCCCCTACTCCGGTGCAGATAGGCTTCGCGACGGAACTTCCCCCAAGATACGACGACCCAGAACCGGTGGCGACGCGAAGGTGCACTCCAACTCGCGTTGCCGGGGGTGAACACCACAAAGACCGATGGCTCTTGCAGGAGGAAGAAGACGAAGGGAGAGAGGAGTTCGTGAGAGATAGCTTTCGGGTTAGAGAGAACCGAAAACCGTGCCTCTCACAGAAAACGACTCTCTTCAAATACCTCCTTGGGAAGCGACCCTAGACCGAGTCACATACAACCGCCCAAAGAGAGGAATCCGAAGAGACGCGGAGAGAATCCAAGAGACGCGAGTCAAACGGTCACAAAACAAAAGAAAAGAAAAAGGAAATAATCTAATGAGAATCACACGCACGCACGACACGGCCACGGCAAGGCAAGGCAATTCGCGCGTGTGTGAAATAGAGAATACGGGCCAAGGAGCCCACTAGCCCAAACGGGCCAACCTCCATAGTCTCCTCAAAGGTATACACAATAAAGACACAAGTCCCAACTAAAAAAACAAATGGAAACTTTTTCCATTTTCCAATGTGGGACTAAGCAATATAAAGAGAGACTTAAACCTTTTAAAATTTAAACACAAATTCCAACATTCGCCCACCAAGAAAAATTTTTAAAAGGTTTAGACACGAATTTTCAAGAGCCTGAGATGACACGCATAAGTGAAGGTGTCTTCCGACTTGAACCTTCACATAGTGATGTACTTCCCCTCCTCCACAGATCTAAGTGAACTATGTCTTGAACTTAGACCCTTATGAAGAAGGTTTCACACAACACACATATCATTAGTCAATAGTGGTGTTCTCACGGGGTAGCACTTTCTGGCCATGTGCTATGTATCTTGTTTCATGAGCGCTCTAGGGACTGGCCCAAAAAATCCCATAGATTGCGGCCACACAATCACACTCACATAGGTGAATCCTCCAAGGTGCACTGAAACGTATCTACACCTCGCCATATAGGCCTTTGGACTCATTAAGAGTTGTAACCCACCCTTTACCGTTCCAGAATAAGCACTTCATCATAGGGATGGACATTGAGACACCAGTCTCCAACAAGTGCTTTCTACAATACACCCATTCATCTAGCTTTCACATTGAACCTGTGTTATGGGATCTCCAAACATCAGGTTGGATTACTAGTGATGGTGTTTAACATGGGCTTAAGCCCCATCCCCCTCGATGATTGTTCAACCAAATTTCTATTTAATCCCTTGGTTAGAGGATCAGCAAGATTCTTTACTGATTTCACATAGTCTAAAGAGACTATTCCTTTGATCAAGTACTCTCTCATAAATTTTAATTTTAATCTTATATGAGTACTCAATTTATCATTTATTTTCTCACTTTTAGCCTTAGCTATTGCAGCTTGGCTATCACAGTGAATAGAGATGGCAGGAATTGGCTTACTCAGCAATGGAAGCTCAACCATAAGGTTCTTCAGCCATTCTGCTTCTCTCCCAGTCACTTCTGCTGCCACTAACTCGGCCTCCATGGTAGACCGAGCTAATATAGTTTGTTTGGTGGATTTCCAGGCAACTGCCCCACCACCCAGCATAAACACAAAGCCAGTGGTACCCTTCCCTTGGGCTTTTCCAGTCACCCAACTGGCATCACAATATCCTTCCATCACAGGAGGATATCTACCATAATGCAGTGCATGAAATAAGGTACCTTTTAAGTATCTGCAGATTCTTTCAAGTGCATGCCAATGAATTTTGTTAGGACAATGTGTATATCTACTAAGTCTATTCACAGCAAAAGAGATGTCAGGTCTACTGCAATTTGACAAATACATTAAACTACCAATCAACTGTGAATATCTAAGTTGTTCAACACATTCACCATGATGTTTTTTAAGTATGACACTTGGATCAAAAGGAGTACTCACAGGTTTGCAGTCATATAGACCAAACCTACTCAACACCTTCTCAACATAATGAGATTGTGATATGGAATAGCCCTCAGGTGACTTTAGAAGCCTAAGCCCCAAAATCACCTCTGCCTCTCCCAGATCTTTCATGTCAAACTTTCCACTCAGAAACTGTTTAGTTTCATTTATCAACATCAAGTCATTGCCTAATATCAATATATCATCAACATAAAGACACAAAATAATGCAAGTATAATCAAACACTTTAACATACAAGCATTTATCAGATTCACATATAGAAAAACCATTAGAACAAATGACTTCGTCAAACTTAAGATGCCATTGCTTAGGGGCTTGCTTAAGTCCATATAAGGACTTCACCAACTTGCATACTTTATGCTCTTGGCCGGAAACTATAAATCCCTCTGGCTGATCCATATAGATCTCCTCATCAAGTTCACCATTCAGGAATGCAGTTTTCACATCCATCTGGTGAACTTTTAGATCATATATAGAAGCCAGTGCAACTAGCACTCGGATTGTAGTCATCCTAGCCACGGGAGAATAGGTATCAAAGAAATCTATTCCCTCTTTCTGTCGGAAGCCCTTAGCAACTAATCTAGCCTTATATTTGTCAATGGAGCCATCTGGTCTCAATTTCTTTTTGAAAATCCATTTACAACCAATTGTTTTAGCACCAGGTGGAAGATCCACCAGTTCCCAAGTGTGATTGCTTCTAATGGATTCAATTTCCCCATTAACTGCTTCATTCCAGAATGTAGAATCACTAGACAACATGGCATCTTTAAAGGTTAAAGGATCATCCGCTACTAGATATGAAATGAAGTCATCTCCAAATGATTTTTCTATTCTAGTTCTTTTACTCCTTCTAGGTTCTATGTCTATATGATCATGCGGAACATGACTAGAAGTGCTAGATGAAGGAATGAAAGATGAATTTATACATACAGTATCTTTAGCTTTAAAAGGAAATATATCCTCATAAAAGATTGCATCACCAAATTCACAAATAGTATTAACAGAAATATCAGAAATATCAGATTTAATGATGAGAAATCTATAAGCGGAACTATTTTCAGCATAACCAATAAAAGCTCCATCTACTGTCTTAGAACCAATTTTCCTCTTCTTATTTTCTGGAATTTTTATTTTGGCTAAACAGCCCCACACTCTCAATAATTTATAATTTGGTTTTCTTTTAAACCACATTTCAAAAGGTGATTTATCTTTTACCTTGTGAGGAACACAATTAAGGACATGACATGCAGAAAGCAGAGCTTCTCCCCACATATTCTCAGGTAATCCTGAGCTACATAACATGGAATTTACCATGTCCATCAATGTCCTATTTTTCCTCTCAGCCACTCCATTTGATTCAGGTGAATATGGAGCTGTCAACTCATGGATGATTCCATTTTTGACACAAAAATCAGTCATGGCATTAGACATGTATTCACCACCCCTATCAGATCTCAATCTTTTAAGTAATTTTTCAGTTTGTTTTTCAGATAAGGACTTAAAAGCCATAAATTTTTCCAGAGCCTCATCCTTAGTTCTAAGTAAATACAGAATACAAAATTTGGAAGCATCATCAATAAATGTAATAAAATACCTTTTCCCACCTCTAGTTAAGGAACCTGTCCCTTCACAAATATCAGAGTGTATTAACTCTAATATAGAGGTGTTCCGATCAACGGACTTAAAAGGCTTCCTTGGTTGTTTAGCTTGCACACATACTTGACATTTATCAGCATGCTTCACATCAAACTTGGGAATTAAATCTAAATGCATCATTCTTTTTATGGTATTAAAATTAACGTGACCAAGTCTAGCATGCCATAAATCACTACTTTCTACATGAAAACTGACTGAAGAATAAGATTCATTAAACGAAACATTGTCTGAAACATTAAGCACAAATAAACCATTACATAAATATCCTTTTCCTACAAAGTTTCCATGCCTAGTGATTACAACTTTATTGGATTTAAACACAAGTTCATAGTCTTGCTGCACTAACAAAGACCCACTAACAAGATTCCTCCTAACATCTGGCACATGCTGCACTTTGTAGAGGCTTAAGGTCTTCCCCGAAGTAAGCTTCAGGTCAACACGTCCTTCACCCTCTACTCTGGCAGCAGTGGAGTTACCCATTGTCACGCTCCTGCCTTCGAGGCCCTGATAAGAAGAGAACAAAGCTCTATCTGAGCAGACATGGACATTTGCTCCCGTATCTACTAACCAATCTGTTGGTAGACATGCCACATGAATTTCAGGATTAAAGGAAATAAACCTTTCATCAGATGTGGTGCCAACAGTCAACACATTGACCTGTTGATCAGTAGCAGCAGACTTCTTTCCTTTGTAGGGTTTGTTGTTTCTGCCTTTCCTTTCATAGCACTTATACGCTTTATGTCCAGGCCTCCCACATACATAACATGTAATCTTCTCTGATTCCTTCTTGATCTTTTTCTTCCCTTTGATGTCATTGGTTTTTTTGAAAGTTTTATTGAAGGAATGAGAAGTAGGTTTTTCAATCAAATTGGCTTTAGATTGGAATTCAGGTTCAGGTGGAGGATTTCTAGTTTTATTCCTGTCCCTATTTCTCTCTTCAACCTGAATAGCAGAGATCAACTGTTCAACTGTCATCTCATCACGTTTGTGTTGCAGAGATAGAGAAAAATCATTCCAGGAAGGCGGTAGTTTTGTTATCAAAGCACAGACCTGGAATTTCTCATCAATAGACATTCCGCACCTTTGAATGTCCAGAACAAGGGACTGGATTTCATGGGCTTGGTCAACAATGGATGCGCTATCTTTCATCTTGTAGTCAAAATAATTAGCCACCATAATTTTATCTAAACCAACATCCTCGGAACCATATTTTTTCTCTAAGGCGAGCCACAGGTCTTTGGCGGATTTAGCAGTGCAATAGATATCATAGAGTTTATCAGAAAGGCACGAGAGGATGCTACCAGTACACAAGTAATCCCTCTCCTTAAACTTGGCTACATCTACCGACCTAGCGGGTTCATTTTCATCATCCGCAGGGGGGGCAGATTCAATGACGGAGAACAGAGCCAAAGAAGTCAACCAATAGCGCATTTTTTGTTGCCAACGTTTAAAGAATGGGCCAGAAAATTTATCGGGACGAGCAACAATCTCTGGTGCCATTGAAATGATCTAATAGAAAGGAACGACTCTAAACTGATAGAAAATAGTAATGCACGGGTAGAGATATTCTACTAGATCGAAGCACAGAAATCAACGGGAATTAAGATCAAGAGGATCAAACACATGTCGAAGCGCGTATTCGCTTTCTTTAGAGTCGTTCCGCCCCTACTCCGGTGCAGATAGGCTTCGCGACGGAACTTCCCCCAAGATACGACGACCCAGAACCGGTGGCGACGCGAAGGTGCACTCCAACTCGCGTTGCCGGGGGCGAACACCACAAAGACCGATGGCTCTTGCAGGAGGAAGAAGACGAAGGGAGAGAGGAGTTCGTGAGAGATAGCTTTCGGGTTAGAGAGAACCGAAAACCGTGCCTCTCACAGAAAATGACTCTCTTCAAATACCTCCTTGGGAAGCGACCCTAGACCGAGTCACATACAACCGCCCAAAGAGAGGAATCCGAAGAGACGCGGAGAGAATCCAAGAGACGCGAGTCAAACGGTCACAAAACAAAAGAAAAGAAAAAGGAAATAATCTAATGAAAATCACACGCACGCACGACACGGCCACGGTAAGGCAAGGCAATTCGCGCGTGTGTGAAATAGAGAATACGGGCCAAGGAGCCCACTAGCCCAAACGGGCCAACCTCCATAGTCTCCTCAAAGGTATACACAATAAAGACACAAGTCCCAACTAAAAAACAAATGGAAACTTTTTCCATTTTCCAATGTGGGACTAAGCAATATAAAGAGAGACTTAAACCTTTTAAAATTTAAACACAAATTCCAACACCTTCAAGAAAAACTTACAAGGTTAATCCCCAAGTTAAAGGGCACCCAAGCAGTCCTATGTTTAGATGATTGTTTTAAACAAAATCATTGATCCAGAAATCTGACACTAAAAGCGGTGAAAATTAAAAACTTAATTAGGACAAACTAACACTAATTACTAACAAATTAAGGGATACGTACGTAGTAAGAGCGAACCGAATAAGGGATGTCTTCTCAAACATAATTAGTTGATGGGAGGGGGATAATTAGGTCCACGGGTGAGGCCACCCCGCTCCTCCATATTACTTTGCTTTCATTCGCAGTTACAAAGAGGACTGCCGCGTGCGGCTCAGTAAGTCTCACAAACAGCATCAACTTCCACAATAAACTCAGTGGAAAATTAACCCGACGGCTCCCAACTTAACATAAATTGGCGGAACGGCACCTCTGAACTGGCGGAAAAAAATCGGCCATTTCTTTTAGAGTACATAGTATAGATAGATATATATATGCTCGTCAAAAATCATTTAAGTACGTACCAAGCTCTGTGACAGTGGTAGCTAGCTAGTTGTTTTGGTTGGAAGGGACAAGGCCAGGAGTGCAGAAGTTTGAATGATGTATATGCAACGACGTCTCTGATCGAAATCGGATATATATATATATATATATATATATACTGCAACTCACCCACCACACTATGCACGTACGGTCAAGAATGCATATATGCACACTCGGAAGAGACGGCAGCTTCCACAACAAACCCAGGGAAAATTAACCCGGCGGCTCTCAACCTAACATAAACTGGCCAGTTATTTATAACCCACGAGATCATTGTTTTCCTAGGTATTCCAATCTTCCATGGAGAAGTCAACCTTCTCATGTGTATTGTCAAGTGACATTAATCAAGATAAATTTAAACATAGGAGGAGTTTAAATATAGTATGATTATTCTCATCATATAATCATTAATGTAATAAAAATTTGCATACCTAATGAAGGTAATATAGTATGTATATACACACACACTGCAACTCACCCACCACACCATGCACGTACGTTCACGAATGCATATATGCACACTCGGAAGAGACAGCAGCTTCCACAACAAACCCAGGGAAAATTAAAAATAAATTATGCTTGTCGTATGTCTTGCACGCCTCGGTGAACAGCTTCTCGAACAGATTGAGCAGCCTCTGCGCCATCACGTGCACCTCGTGGCCCTCCGGGTTGTAGAGGAGGGCGTTGTTGAATGTAAGCCTGATGTCCGCGGCAAACTGCATGGGCGACGAGTAGGCGTTCTTCTCCAGCTGCGATTTGACGGTCCATGGGGCGCTTGACGATCTGGTGGTAGTCATGGAGCCCCATACCGATCGCGTCCACGGGGGCGTTGAACACCCAGCCGTGCTTGTGCTTCATCAGCTTCATCAAGATCTGGCCGCACTTCCTCGTCAAGTCCACCAAGATCTTCTCGGACTCCGCCACGGTGGCCTGCCGCTTCAGCTCGCGGGGGGAGGTCAAAGGCAGGGACCGCTTCGAGTGCTTCCTGTGCTCGTCGTCCGACAGAAGAGGCGACCCCGGGGCATCCCTTCCCGAGACGGACTCCATCCAACAAACCCAGGGAAAATTAACCCGGCGGCTCTCAACCTAACATAAACCGACGGAACGATACCTCTGAACCGGCGGAAAAAAATCGGTCATTTCGTTTAGAGTATATAGTATAGATATATATACTAATTACTTTTTGTTTTCTTAATTAGATGAAACTAAAAATCCCTTATTTTAGAGTGATGCCTAAGTTTCTTATTTTACTTGAGATTCGCTACAAGAAAAAATATGCATTAAGGATATAAACAGTGAGCTGGGACTTAAGTCACTATTCATATTTTTTTATTTTTTCTATTATTTTCTAAGATGTTTTTTATTGAATCGAGTCTCACTCTAAAATAGAGGACTTTTAACCATATTTAAAATTTTTAAAAATAAATAAATAATATTAATTTAAAATTAATGAGATGACGAAGACACATGTGATGTAGACACCACCCGATCATCTCCCACACACATATATATTGCCATGGGGTCGGGACCGTGTGAACATTTCCCATCTGTCCACGAGATTGAGGGCCCAGATGCCGACCTCATGACAAATTATCGTGGACAATATTTCACGGGGATTTATTATGCCGTGTTGGGGTGCGGAATTCATGATGTTTTGCGATTTAGTTTTCTCATGTTTTCTATTATTAATAGCTTCACAGATGATTCTAACAATATGAATATGCTGAAAATAACATGGTGATTTGCAGGAAGATAGCGTGACTAAACATGATGAATTAAGATATTTGAAGAATTTGTTCGTTCATCAGAGTTCAAACTCAATCTCTGCTGTCTCACCTAGGTCTTACTTCGAGATATCAGAGCCTCCAGAGTTGATGGACTTGCGAAGTTCTCCATGATCTTATTCATGATCTCTTCATGATTCATGATGTAAACAGATATCATATTTGACATGAAAATATGGTTCATGATCTCTTCATGATTTTTCTTCATGATTTCGTCGTGAAAATGATTCATGATGCAAAAAGATATCATAGACATGATGCAAAGATAGAATTGGATATTCTAAATTAATTCATAAATAGTCCCTAATGACGAAAATACAGGGCTTACATGGCTTCGATGATTAGGAGGAGAACTCCTCCTTTGATGACTTGGGATGTCTAGGTGACGGATGTAGAGAATACTTTCTTCTTTCACGGGGATTTGTTCTGCCGTGTTGGGGTGCGGAATTCAGGATGTTTTGAGAATTGGCTTTCTCAGGTTTTCTATTATTAATAGCTCCATTGATGATTCTAACAATATGCAAAAAATAACATGGTAATTTACAGGAAGATAGCATAAATAAACATGATGAATTAAGAGATTTGAAGAGATTTGAAGAATTCGTTCGTTCATCAGAGCTCAATCTCTGCTGTCCCACCTGGGTCTTACTTCGAGATATCAGAGCCTCCAGAGTTGATGGACTTGCGAAGTTCTTCATGATCTCTTCATGATTCATGATGTAAACAGATATCATATTTGACATGAAAATATCGTTCATGATTTTTCTTCATGATTTCGTTATGAACATGATTCATGATGCAAAAAGATATCGTAGACATGATGCAAAGATAGAATTGGAAATTCTAAATTAATTCATAAATAATCCCGAAGGACGGAAATACAGGACTTACATGGCTTCGATGATTAGGAGGAGAACTCCTCCTTTGATGACTTAGGATGTTTAGATGATGGATGTAGAGAATGCTTTCTTCTTTTTCAATGATTCTACAAATGAGGCCTAGCTATCTTATATAGCCATGGAGAGCTCTACTGAAATGCAAATGAGATGTACACTCACATGAAATATGGGTATAATAATGTACGGTTGATGTGATGTGATGGAAAGTGACTCTGGTGAATTATGGATCTCCGGGGCTCAATAATTCATGAGAAGTCTCTTTCATTATGACTCGATAATGGTGACATAAAGCTAAGTACTTTGACTTTTACATAAAGAAAAGATGCTTGATATTGACATAAAGTTGGACAAGGACATAAAGCTAGATGCCCTTGATAATGCATAGATAAGTCCAAGAGACTTTGCTTGAGGTGTCTTCTTCTTTTGCTTGGTGATCGACAAGTGTCTTTGCTTGATGTGATGTCTTGATGTTGATCGTCTTTGATGTGTTGCCTCTTTGATCTTGGCTTGATTGCTTCGTGGCATTTGATCCTTGCTTTGCATGCATTATTGCTCGTAGATATTAGATAGATAGAATAATTTGCTGTCAACTTTTAATGTTTTCGTCGTGCTTTGTGCTTTTTTGATACTAAGGTGGAAGAAGTCGATGCTTCAGCTGATCTGTTGCTTGTATCTGGATGATCAGCTCGCTTCATCTTGGATGCTTTGAATGGTGCGAGTATTAAGACTGTACCGACTGGTGTAGGTGGCATAACTTGTATAGCTTCTTCCAGTAAAGCTGAGAGATTTGTGACGTTGGTTTGAAATTCTTCAGTTGTAACTAGTTCTTCTTCATAGATCACTGCAGTGGCATCTGCTAGTAGATTTTTTGGGTGTATAAGTGTACAGACATTGAATTGTGTGTAGTCTTTGTTCAAATTTTGAATATGTATAAATACTTTTGCTGTCTGCTCTAGTGGCAATATGGGTCCGTGGAAAATATAGCAGTTGTTGAATAATAGTGGATCATTTTGCCTTCGAAAATAGGTAGCTGGATGTTCCATTACAATAAATGTGTTGTATCGTGCTCTTTGAGCTACGGGTCGTAATATTTGTATTTCTTTAGCACGAGGAGGTGCCCAGTGTGACAATTGATAATGTAATTCTTTATCATTGTGTAAAGGTGTAGGACTAGTTGAAGCTTGTAACATGATATGAAATTTTGATAATGGGGCCATTGGACTGGTTTCTGAGATTTCTTTGAACACTGGTATGAAATGGGCGTCAGAATAAGGGACAATATGAGAAATTGCAAAATAACAACGGTGATGTGGGTGAACACTCATCACTATTCCTTCCCAATTGCATATTTCTTCAAGAGGAAATGTAGTTGAATGTCATTGGTTGTATCGGATTTCTTGCTTGAACTGAGGAACTATTGGTAGATAAGTTGGAATCACAAGTTCAAGAGTATTGGTTGTGTCTTCAAAGATGAGAAATGTCTTCAAAGAAGGGTTCATGTAATATATGCCTTGGTTTCGTGTTTGGTAGGTGTAATGTCCCGGATTTTTTGGATCTGGATCCATGGGTTTCGAATCGTCTTTCCGCGGATTTCGGACTGTGTCCGATCGAGCTTCGGACTATTTTTACCGGATTGTCGAACCCACTAGTGGTGTGCCCGTGAGTTTCCTTGGGTCCGTGGTGTTGTGAGGAGCATGCCGGTAATTTTCTGTAATTTTTGGAGCGCCTTCGTGGGTCCCGGGTTGCGTTTTGGGTTTTACGCGTGTTTTCCGTCGGTCGAACCTTCGGAACCCCGTACAGGGTGAACCGTTGCGTTATTCAACGCCGGAACATTACCATGGCGACCAGCGTATTTCGAGGATCGCGGGGGTATATTTTTCTATTTTTTGGTATTTTTCAGAATTTCTAGATTTTCTATATAACCCCCCTCTCTTTTCTCTCTCCCCCCTCATTTCTCTATTCTCTCCATCTCTCTTCTCACGCTCTCTCCTCTCTCCCTCTCTCTTCGGCGGCCGACGGGGTGGAGCGCGGGCGAGGTGGGGACGGCACGGGCGAGGCACGGGTGAGGATGGGTGAGGATCGAGGCGGTGGAGGTGCGGTGAAGCTCGGCCGCGGGTTCATGGAACGGCGAGGCTTTAACGGCGTTTTCTTCGTGGATCAGCGTCCACGGCGCACGAAATCTTCGGTGGAGGTAGAGAGATGGACCCCCAGCTCGTGCATTTCCTTTCCCGTGAATGTTGTAGGCCGTGGTGAGCCGAGTGGGCGTATTTGAGGATTTTTGGGAAAAATCCATGTTTTGGGGGTTGTAAGTCGATCCGCCGATCCGTCGTGTTTTTGGCCGATCCGAGGCCATAAATGCATACTAGCTGCTATTTGGGGGCTTCCCCCTTGTTTTTCCCCTCCCCCGTGGAGGTATAGGGGCGTGGGATGATTTTTGAGTCGTTTCCCGCCGTTCTCGGTTTTTCGAAATGGTCGCGGTCTACCAGTAACATCATTTTTGGGTCGCGGTCATAAGGGGACCGTTTTCATCTGGTAGCGGTCTAGGCAGGACCGCGTTTATGCTGAGGGCATCGGTAGGGGTCGCGGTCTCCCGACAGACCGCGATAGTAAGTCACGGTCTTAAGGCGACCGCGTTCTCCGTGGGCCAGCGTGCCCGAGGTCGCAGCGTTTGTAGTCGCGGTTCCAGGGAGATCGCTTCTGTGTTAACGCGGTCATGAGGTGACCGTGTTTATGTTCCTCGAGCCTTGGGTAGTCGCGGTCTAGTGACGACCGCGTTTGTTCAGTCACGGTCCGTTGGGGACCGCTACTGTGTCCTCGCGGTCATGGGACGACCGCGTCCTTGCCTGAAGGTCCAGATAGGACATCGTCCTTGGATTCCAAGGCTAAAATGTTTCGACGTGTGGAATTGGTCTCCAGTCGACCCGGTTGTGACCCAGTGGTTGACCTTCGGCCTCGTGAGTGTCCCGGACACCCCGTGGGTTCAGTGTCCATGTTTCTGGAGTGTCTGGAGATACAGTGTTACCTCGATTAACGTGCACGTAGGTGTGGTGGGTGCGGGTGACCCCACATGTTCCGGGTTTCGTGTTACGCTTGATCGAGTCACCGTATATCGGTGTGTGTGCTGTGGGATCTCCCCCGCATGTCGTAAGTTTTACTGTAAGATGATTCCCGAGTGGGCCATATGTTTGGCCTTGGACTGTGAGTCTAGTTGCCCAGCCTGGGGCTGGATGGTTTCTCAATTCCCTTCCCGAGGGAATGGTCTCGGCGGCTCGTGAGCTGCCTCGATGTTCGTGCTATCGTGATTTTAGACTTAGGGATTAGACTAGATTGATGGCATCGTGCTGTCGCGTACGACAGTCTTGACCCCGAGTCTTGTGACTCAAGGATCGTTGGAGTTAGTGAGTCTAGAGGACTATCCAGAGTCCAGTGGCTTGGCGCCACTTAGTTCTTCTCGACTTTCAGGCAGGGTGCGTGTGTGGTTCTCGGAGCATCTCTTTGGAGAGTGGTGACATTAGTGACTCCCCACTACTCGTAGCCTTCCGACACGCGAGTGGTCCCACCAGGGAGTGGTGGCGAGGCTATCTCGAGAGACGATTTTTAGGCTGGTTACCGTCGGGCCCCAAGTTTGACGCCAGAGTCCGGCTGAGGGAAAAATCAGTCAGAGGGCCAGACCTAGGTGTAGACACGCCATTCCTGACGTCTCCTGAGTAAATCTCATATTACACTCTGATACCCCAAGACGGCCTTCACATTTTTAATTACTCTGGTGATTTCCTATTTTTATGAATTTTTTTACATTTTTTTGAATTATTCTGTGAAAAATCATGGAAGTGTCCAGGCGCCTGGACACCTCCATCAATGACCCAAAAATAATAAAAAAATCAAAATCATGGAAGCGTCCAGGCGCATGGACGCCTCCATCAATGACCAAAAAAATAAAAAAAATCAAAAATCATGGAGGCGTCCAGTTGCCTGGACGCCTCCATCAATGCAAAAATAATAAAAATAATATTAATAATCATAAAAAAACAAAACAAAAATCAAATAAAAATATATATATTTATGGAGGCGTCCAGGCCCCTAGACGCCTCCATAAAAACAAATTAAAAATATATAATGCCAGCTTTGGCATAAAAAGACAAAACATAAATAAAAAAATATATATATTAATGGAGGCGTCCAGGCCCCTGGACGCCTCCATAAAAACAAATAAAAAAAAATCAACATGCCAAGCCTGGTATAAAAGACAAAAGAAAAATAATAAAATAATATATTTATGGAGGCGTCCAGGCCTTGGACGCCTCCATCAACTCTCTCACGGGCGCCGCCCACCGAACGACGGTTTGTCGTGTGTGAAAAAAGCCAAATTATAGAGACGTCCGGTCAGCTGGACGCGCCCATTTCTGAATCACGAGGCGCCGCTCACAAAACCACGCGTTGTGCCAAACCGCGTGCGGCCGTCGTCGATTTTCGGTGGACCTGCTTGAGGCGTCCGGGACCCTGGACGCCTCCACAAAAGTATTCCAAAAAAATCAATAAAAATAGAATAAAATATTATTTCGGGCCTGATGGAGGTGTCCAGGGTCCTGGACGCCTCCACCTTCCGGAGCTCTATAAATAGAGGCCCACCCCCTCAGTTCTAGGGGAGCTAAGAAGTGATCCGATAGGCTGCCGGAGCCCAGAGGCTACGGAGTCATTTTCTAACCTGTGGGTTCTTTTGTAGGTGGAGGTTCTGCCGGCTTCTCGGGTGCTCACGCTCGCGAGAGGAAGGTCGTCTTCATCCACCGCGCTTCCACGTCGTCCCCACGCTGTCGGAGCTCCGCCGGATTTCACCCTCGGCTCATCCAATAAGCCTTTTCTTCCCCTTTTTTCTTTGTAGTTCTTTTCCATTCATCATCCCGCATCCTCTATCCCCCTTCATAAGGGCGCCTCTTCTTTTATACTTCTTGCATCCATCATCTCATTTTCCTCCTACTCGAGTCCGAGAGGGGTTTAAAAGATAACACCAACCAGGTGTGTGTCTTGCTATCATTTCGTTATTTTTATCGCAAGGATTTGAATACTACACCTCTATCTTTCTGATCCACTTGTCATTTGTTTGTCGTTGTTTTGCAAGGGTAGCCGAGGAAAGCCCTCTCCGTCGGCCGGCCGGAGGGAGAGGAAGAAGCAACCCGCCATCTCCCGCTCTTGAGGTAGGCGCGATCACTTTCTTATTTTGGGGTCTTTCGGCCCCTGGCGATCACATCTTATTTTCGAGGCCGCGGCGAGTCACTTCCCCAATGGCCGTTTAAATTTCCGTTCTTATACTCTCTTTATACTCTGTTACATTCTGCTCATATTCTCGAGGCCGCGGCGAGTCACTTCCCCAATGGCCGTTTAAATTCCCGTTCTTATATATTATATTCTTATCTATTCGTGTTCTCGAGGCCGCGGCGAGTCACTTCCCCAATGGCCGTTTAAATTCACGTTCTTATACGTTGTATTCTTATCTGTTTGTGTTCTCGAGGCCGCGGCGAGTCACTTCCCCAATGGCCGTTTAAATTCTCGCTCTTTGTATTCTCTCTATATTCTGTCATCTTATTATCTGCTCATATTCTCGAGGCCGCGGCGAGTCACTTCCCCAATGGCCGTTTCAATTCTTGTTATTTAATTTTTGCACCATTCCCGTCCCCCCGAGACCGCGGTGAGTCACTTCCTGCTATGGCCGTTTAAACCTCATATTTTGCTATATCACACTTGTCCCGCTTGCCCCGCCGGAGCAATCTCCCGTGGTGGCCCCTTCTCTCTCTTCTCTTATTTCTGTGTTGCAGCAAACAAACACCAAAACAAAATAAAAGAGGAGCCCGCGCGCTCCGCGTCCTCTCTCCGCTTCCCGGAACCGCGTGACGTCGCTCACAGATTGGCGATCACGGTGGGACGTCTACTGCTTCCTCCCGGCTACCCTTGCAAGTTCGGCACCACCCGTGCCTCTCCACCTTGGCGCCCACGCGCGCCCCCGTTGTGCTCACGGCAGCACCGTCAGTTCTGATTGGTTCTTTGTTTATTACATGTTTGTTATTTCTGTTGTTTTCCCACTCCATATATCTGTCAGTATTCCATTGCATACATCCATTCCTCTTTTCTATCCTTTTTTTCATTTTTTTTGAGGATCACCCTTTCCCGGTGAAGGAATGACTCTCCGTTTGGGAATTCCTCTCAACGGACTAGAATCTCCTACACTGGGACCTCCGTAAGTCCCCGACATCGAAGAATCTCCTCTTCGTTCACTGGGCTGGTTGTACCATTGAAGTTCCCCGAAGTTAGTCATTTCATTCGTGGTGAGACGAGAGACCCTAGCTGACACGGCGGTGAAACAAAAATAAACTAGGGTCCCTATCTTGTGTGAACTTCGGATCTCGCTAAAAACACACAAAAAAATCATCAAAATCAAAACAAAAAAAAGGGCGTAAAGGCATCCACTTGTTTGATAATCTCTGCTACCTACTTGCTAGTGTATGTTTTTACGTTCTGGGAGAACTGTGAGCATGTCTCACGAGTCTTCTGAGGAGAACCACCCTAGCCGTGGTTTGACAGCCGACCCGCGAGTCCATGCTATGGACTCGGGTCCTTCTCATGACCCCTCGCATGAGGTGCAGGTTATTGCCGGGGACACGTCCCCGCCACAGGATATCACTTCCTTACTGGGCGTCCTCGCCAACACGGAGCTTACCTCTGAACAGCTCCGGGCCTTCCAGGCCATTCTAAAGGGGAAATCTGTTTCCCCCACGCCCCAGGAGTCAACTCCGGCTATCGCACCTCTCCACGAGTCCGTGCAGGCCATTCCATCTCCTTCATTGGCGCAAGCCATCCAGTCTCCCTCACTTCAAGGACAAGCGAGCCAACAACCTCCCTCATTCCAATTCCCGTCACAATCTCAAACTCCCGGTGTTCCTCACACACCGTTTCAGCCAGGGCCAACTGTCGGTGGTCCGACAGTTCCCTCTCATTCCGGGTTTCCCCCTCAAGTCTCCGGGAGACAGTTTCTCCCCCAATGGCAAGTGCCACCTTCACCCCCAGAGGAGCTCGCCCAATCGCTCCTCAATAGGTTCAATCACATGGACGAGCAGTTTCAAAATCTGAGAAGAATGGTGGACGTGAAAGCCACCCCGGAGGTTGCTTTGCCAATCCTCCCCGTCATTCATCTCCCTCCCTCCGAAATGCCCACGTACCGCAGATACAATGGTACCGGCAACCCCTTCATTCACCTCAAGGACTTCATGTATGAGTCCTCCTATTGGCAAAACGATCAGAGGTCCCTGGCATACCTCTTTCGGAGATCATTGGATGGTCCCGCGCTTGAGTGGTTCTATTCTCTGGAGCCCCGCGAGGCCGAGAATTTTGAAATAGTGCAGAGAAGGTTCTTGCAGAAATATAGGGATAGGGTCGGTCCCTCACTCTCCATTACCGACCTAGTGGCCGAAAAGATGAAACCCGACGAGGATTTTGTCCGATATGCTGATAGATGGAGGTCTCTGGCGGAAAGAATAAGGGATACCCTCTCCGAGCCCGAACAAGTGAAAATGATTGTGTCTAATGCAACCCCGCAGTTCAGACACGTCCTCGCCATGAATAAACTTACTACAATGGAGGAACTCTATGAAAGGGCCCGATACATCCAAACCCAGCTAAAAGACTCCCCCATCATGAACATGTTTGAGTCGCCGAAGCCCAAAGTGGTCAGAAAGACAGGCGCTGGTGTCCCGGGCGGAGCCACAGAAGGGGTCGTGACAAATGAGCAAGTCAGTGCGGTCAACAATGCCAACTATGCAGTCAACCCAAGGCCTCAACAAATGCCCCGACTACCCCTTCAATCAGGTCCTTTCCCTCTCCGTCCTCCACCCCAAAATAATCCACCCCAGGATAATATGCCTCCATTACGCCAACCCCAGCAACAACAACCACAACCTCAGCAACAACAACTACCGCTTCAGTACAACCAAGTTCCACCCCCGGGGAACTATGGTCCCCAACAGCAACAAAGGAGGCCGCTCGGTCCTAAGAGAGCCTACTATCCACCATTGCCAGAAACCTTAGCAGATATTTTTAATGCCCTCATGGCATCAAACCAACTCGCCCTACCCAGAGAAAGGCCCGCCTGGCCCCCCAATGTTGATACCTCCAAATACTGCGTCTACCACAGGCAGCCGGGACACACAGTGGATTACTGCTTCCATTTCAAAGATTACATCCATGATATGAATGATGAACATCAAATAGATTGGGATGAGATGAGACGGTACGTTGCGGCTCTCAAGGCTAGGAGACCTCCTCAGAGGCCACAGCAGCAGTTACAACAGCAGCAGCAGCAGCAACCACAACAACAACAGCAACCTCAGCAGGCCCCACAACAACAGCCCGACATGGGCATAATCCAGAATCCACTACCGGAGCACCAACAGCCCAATCATCAGGTTAACCCCATCTCCTCCTTCCCGGAAGTCGGGAGAGAGCAGGTGTGGCACCAGGAAAGTACCTCCATTCTTTATATCTCCAACCCTATCGTCATGCAACCCCCTCACCTTGCCCGGGTAGCACCTCTCTCTCATCAACCCGCATCGGTATCGCCTTCACCATTTCCACTACCATTACGCCCTCTCATCCGCACCCCGACCTCCTATCAACCGACACTTTCTACTACGCCTTCACACCCTCTCACCTTCTCCCACTCCCCCACTTTACCATCCACCTCTACCACATTTACCCCTACGCCTTCTAAACCCCTTATCATCCGTCCACCATACGTAACCCCGTCTTTCTCCACCACATCACCACTAATGCCTTCAAAACTACTCATCACCCACCATCCGCCTCAAAACCTTTACCCGTTTCAAACCTTACCTCCACCTCCACCTTCCAAACCCCTTATCCTTCATAATCCGCGCGATATCCCCTCTACCTCCGCCATGCCTCCACCTAACAAACCCCTCATCAGAATCCCTGCTCCCGTCATCACCCCTGCTTCATCAACCATTCCTCCACTACTACCCCTCAAACCCCTGTTAAAACCCACTGCTACCCCCACAGAGGTACAAAAGCCGCAGGCAATGGTGCTCCGGAGTGGAAGGATTTTCCATAGGGTTTTCCCCCACAACAGTCAGAATCCCGAGCAATCTCAGCCAGAGAAAGATGATGCAGAACAACCAGAAAGAGCTATCCCTGGAACACAGTATGATCTACTGAAACACTTGGACAAGACGCCTGCCCGGATCTCCATCCTAGAGCTACTTCAAAGATCCACATCCCACCAGGCGGCCTTGATGGAATATCTTCAAAAGGTCATGGTTAATGAAGACCTCCCCGTGGAGAAGATTTCGACCGTCCTAACCCCAACAGACACACAACCAGCCATCATGTTTCACATCTACGAGCTCGCTCCCAAGGAATCTCGGAAATATGCATTGTGCATTTCAATAAAAATTAATGAGGTATCCATAAACCCGTGTCTTGTGGACACGGGTGCATCCATAAATGTGATCTCCATGAGCACTCTTCAGTTGTGTGGGGTCAACGAGGAACAAATAAGACCTTCCTCGATCACGGTCACGGCTTATGACAATAGCAAAAGGCCGCCGCAGGGGATGATTATTCTGAAGGCAGAACTAGGCCCCATGGCAATCCCCACGGAATTCCATGTCCTCGACATGGACCCCACATTTAAGGCTATACTGGGTCGCCCTTACATCGAAGCCATGGACGCTGTGCCATCCACCAACCATCAGTGCCTGAAGTTTCCTTACAATGGGAGAATTATTAAAGTGGTCAGTACACCTGTCCTTCACACAGTGGATGCTATCAACACCTCTCTGCCTTCTGTTTGGCCGTCTCATCGGCCCATATTGTCACTGCTGGACGTACGTGATCCATCTCATGTTCCACTAGCACCAAAGGAGCCGGTCAGGGCAACCGCAACATCCTGTCTCCCTTTTCACTCTAAAGGTTGGGAGATTATGAGGAACATCGGCTATCAACAGGGAAAAGGTCTGGGCGCACAGTTACAGGGTATGCTCAAGCCGCCAAAAGAAATTAGGCCGAACCGTAGGTTTGGCCTAGGCTTCAAAGGACCGTTCAAGGCAGATTGGAAGCCCCTCACGTGGACTCTATCAAACCACTTCAACAGAGGGCCCGTTGTTCAGATGGGAGATCACCCACGAGAAGCATATGGAGGATCACATGCTGTATATTTGGCTGAAAAATGTCTGAGGATCACCAAAAGAGGCAAGATCAAAGATCCGGAATGCGAGTGGGACAAATGGTTCGACATACGGGACATTTCCGTTGCACTGGAAAGGATGTTCTCGTCTCCACCGCTTGAAGGACCACCACTGATCTCCGAAATACCAGAGAATATTACCACTCTTGCCAAGGTTCCAAACTATCCTCGTCCTCGCCAGAAGGACTCTGTCATCGACGGATCTTCATCCGTCCTCAACATTGCCGTCGACGGCTCATTAGCCGCCATCCTCTCCATCCACTCGTCTCAGCCTTTGCTGATATCTTCTTCCTGGGCCAGACAATTGTCTGATGATCTTCCCAGGTCCCCTTCTTTGCTTACATACCTACGCGGGCTTTTCAACCCGCGCCAGGTCTTCAACCATGATTTGCTCTACGAGCCCCACAATCCTCTAGCCATAACCACTTTCCTCTCTCCTCCAATCTCTTTTCACTGCTTTGTCATTAAAAATGAAAACGAAAAAAAAATGTCAATTTTCAAACTCTCCAACAACACATCTTCGTTGAGGAAACCTCCTACATCTCCCACGGGTGCGTACCGCCTTGCGGACCACCCGTCCAAGGTCCGATGAGCGACCTTTTCTACCCCTCCTCTGAGGGGTCTTCTCCTGTACATTCTACACCATCCTCCTCATCTTCCTCTTCGTCTGTAAATATTGTCAGTCAATCTAGGAATGATAGGCCAAGGGTAGTACCTAGGAAGAAATCCAAGGGTAGGCAGATCCCTCGTCGATTCCTTCTGGATTTGGCCGCCAGGTGTCGGGCCCTTCTTGCCATCCCCCAGTTGTTAGAAAATCCCATCCAGCTACCCGAAATAGAATGCGAGGGCGACTGTGCATCTGATGAAGGGTATGGAGTCTACGAGATCACGAATGAAGAATGCCCCACTGAAGATGAGGGTGAAGAATATGAGGATGCGGCGGGCGCATACGCTAGCGGAATGAGGAGATTCGACGAGCCGTCAACCGCCGTAGAAGAATCCACCAAAGAAGTCAACTTGGGGACTGAGGAAGACCCTAGGATCATCCTCATAAGTGACAA
Source organism: Amorphophallus konjac (assembly GCA_022559845.1). NCBI lineage: Eukaryota > Viridiplantae > Streptophyta > Magnoliopsida > Alismatales > Araceae > Amorphophallus > Amorphophallus konjac. The sequence continues at coordinate 198,843,672 of CM040129.1, forward strand.
CCTACCACCCTCTGAAGAAAAGGCATTAATTGAGGTCCTCAAGGAATATAAGGACACGTTTGCATGGAGCTACGAGGATATGCCGGGTTTGGATTCAACCTTGGTCGAACACCGTTTAACCCTAAAACCAGGGTCCATCTCGGTAAAACAAAGGTTAAGGCGTTTCCACCCTCAGATGGCTTTGAAAATGAAAGAAGAGATCGATAAGCTCCACAAAGCCAGGTTCATTAGAGTCGTTCTTTATCCTCAATGGGTGGCGAACATTGTCCCGGTCATGAAGAAAGATGGGAAAGTCAGGATTTGCATCGACTTCCGGGACCTTAACCGCGCGTGTCCAAAGGATGATTTTCCCTTACCTCACATTGATGTGTTGATTGATAACACGGCAGGTTTTGAAACCCTCTCTTTCATGGATGGATTTTCAGGTTACAATCAAATTCGTTTGGCAGAAGAGGATCAGGAAAAGACGTCATTCACTACCCCTTGGGGAATATATTGTTACGTGGTCATGCCGTTTGGGTTAAAGAATGCTGCAGCTACTTACCAAAGAGCGATGATGGCCATATTTCATGACATGATGCACATATATTCGGAAGTGTATGTGGATGACTTATCGGTGAAATCAAGGACCAGGATGGAACATCCAGAAGTTTTGGCTAAGGTCTTGCAAAGGTCAAGAGAATTCCAATTGAAAATGAACCCGAAAAAGTGTGTGTTTGGTGTGTCGTCAGGTAAATTGCTGGGGTTCATTGTGAGTAAAAGAGGGATCGAGATAGATCCCGACAAAGCCAAGGCTATCTGGGATATGCCGCCTCCCAAGAATTTGAGGGAAGTCCGAGGTTTAATCGGCAGGCTGCAGTTTATTCGTCGGTTTGTGTCTCAACATTCACAAAGGTGTAGACCTCTCTACGAGTTGACCAAGCCAGGAGTAGAATTCCACTGGAATTCTAAATGTCAGAAAGCTTTTGAAGGGTTGAAGGAATATCTGGCTAGTCCACCCGTTCTCATTCCACCTAAACCAGAAAAACCTCTGATCCTTTACATCTCAGTCTTGGATGACTCCGTGGGAGCCGTCCTCGCACAAGCTGATGAAGAAGGCAAGGAACGGGCAACCTATTACTTGTCCAAACTTCTCAATCCCTGTGAGCAGAAGTACACCGGCATGGAGAAAACCTGTGCTGCCCTCGTTTGGGTAGTGCAGAAATTGAAGCACTACTTCTTGGCTCACGAAGTCCACTTGATTGCTCGAATGAATCCTATCAAATTCCTTCTGGAGAAAGCCGTCCTTACGGATAGGCTAGCACGCTGGCAAAGTTTTCTCTCTCAGTTCGACATCACCTACATCCAGCAAAAGGCGATTAAAGGTTATGCCATAGCCGAGCATCTCGCTCACCATCCTCTTCCCAAGTTCGATCCCGTCCAATCAGAGTTTCCAGATGAGGAACTAATGTCCATCAACCAATCAGATGAGCCAATGTGGACACTATATTTTGATGGAGCTCTGAATTCTCAAGGGAGAGGAATCGGCATCGCCCTCCTGTCGCCGGAAGGCCTCACATTCCCATTGGCATACCAGCTCAAATTTCCAGTCACCAACAATATAGCCGAATATGAAGCTCTTCTAGCTGGCCTAGGACTCGCTCATTCTTTTCGTATCACTGAGTTGCGAGTCGTAGGTGATAGTCAACTCATCCTTCGCCAGGTACTCACTAAGTATCGCACTCGCGATCCCAAACTCAAGCCATACCAAGAACTCACTGCTGCCTTTGCCAAACTGTTCACAAAACTGATCTTTGTTCATATCCCTCGTCATCAGAATATTCTCGCCGATGCCCTCGCCTCATTGGCATCATCCATAAGGTTCCCTCTAGGAAGATGGTTTAAGTCTATTTCCATCTACAAACTTCACGCCCCTGCAGTCGATGATGCTTCCTACGTAAACATCAAAGACAGGATAGCAAGGAAGATCCTGCAGGAAGATATCCTTGAGAAGAGGGAGCTCATGTTGGCAGAGGCCGAAGAAGAACTGGCTGATGAAGAGAAACCATGGTTCTATAAAATTGTCAAATATTGCCAAAATCAGTCTTATCCTGAAGGGGCCACCACAGAGGACAAGAAAGCCATAAGAAGGGTGGCTCAGAAATACACATTGATTGGAGGCCTACTCTATAGGAGGAGCCTTACTGGTATTCTGTTAAGATGTCTTGGTGACGATGAGGTTTGGAAATGTGTAGAAGAGACGCACTCGGGTGTGTGCGGTGGCCACGTGAATAGTCAGATGCACGCCAAGAAGATCATTCGTCAAGGCTTTTATTGGCCCACTATGGAAGAGGATTGTGCTGTCTATGTCCGTAGGTGTGTCAAGTGTCAACTTCACGCCGATAAAATCCATTCACCATCTTCCTCACTTCATCCAATATCCTCCCCATGGCCTTTCTCCATGTGGGCATTCGACATCATTGGTCCCCTAGGTGATCCCAATTCCCTCACCAAGCAGAAATCCTTCATCCTTACTGCGACGGAATACTTCACCAAATGGGCCGAAGCCGAAGCTTACGCGGAAATCAAGGCGTCAACAGTCTGCAAGTTCATCATGAAGAACATTCTCGCCAGATTCGGCATCCCAAGCACGATCGTCACCGACAATGGGCCACAATTCATTTCTCAGGACCTACAGGACCTCTGCAAAAGGTACGCAATTGCATTGCATCATTCATCGCCTTATTACCCACAAGGTAACGGCCAAGCGGAGGCCACCAATAAAACATTGCTCAAAATCATCAAAAAAACCTGCGAGTCTAGTAAGTTTTCAGACTGGCCAGAAAAGCTTATCGAAGCCCTATGGGCCTATCGCACCTCAATCCGTACCCCCACCGGGCAGACTCCATTTGCCCTCACTTATGGTATGGAAGCGGTAGTCCCGTACGAGACTCTGATCCCTTCTCTCAGGGTACAATTGGATGAAAAATTTCCCCTCGACGATCGTCGTAATTCACTCCTCGCCCAGTTGGAACTCTTGGATGAGAAGCGGCTGGCCGCCGCCGAACACGCGCGTGTGTATCAAAATAGACTCGCTCGCTTTTACCAAAAGAAAGTCGTTGAGAGAAAATTCAAAGTCGGTGAGATGGTCGTAAAAAGAATTTTTGTCAAACCTGGAGGGCCGCGTTCTAAGCTCCAACCCAATTGGGAAGGACCATTTGTAATTCAAGCCGTGTACCCTGGCAACGCCTACAAGCTAATCAACGCCGAAGGGACCGAGTTATCCCACCCTTGGAATGGGCTTTATCTTAAGAAATACTACCCTTAGCACAAAACAAAAAAAAATGAATGATGAAAAAAAAACAAGGAAATATTGAAAACCACTAAAAATATGGAAAATTCAAAATGCCGATGCCTGGCAGGCACCATGTAGTTAAGTCCCTGCATCTAACCTTCATGTTAGGATAGGGCCCATTAAGGCTTGGTAGGCACCGGGTCTTGGTTTGCCAGAACCGTGGAGACCCCTGTCCGGCCACGTCGGCCTATGCTCGCTCGAAGGAAGCTAACATGTGTTCACTTATGTATTTTATTCAAAAAAAGTTGGTAGCATCACCTACGGTAGGGCCACACCTAGAAGATCTCCGGAAGCTGTAATCTTTATTCTTTTCTCTTCGACCAAATGAGACAGTCGGCGCCCTTAAAACGCTGAGCATGAGAAACTGAAACTCAAACCCCAAAGGCAAGAGTAGGACCCATTTCCTCGAGCATCGATCAGAGCACGAGAAGAGGGCAGTGTCCCCGCAGGCATACGAAGAGGGAGCCCACCAATGTCAAACGACTATATCTCCCTCACAGAAAGAAATACAAAATCAAAATCAAGAGAAAAGCCTGGTCGTGACCGTGCCTGGTACGATAAACGGAACCCCTCAAAGCAAAAGTCTGAATCCACAAAGGGGGGCCGTGGAATGTAAATGCTCGAGATTTGGTCTGAAGTTGTCCGAAAGGAAAGAGTTAATGGGCCCTTATTCGCTCGCCGGGTTAACGGCTTTGCCGGTCCTCTCACGAGGTTTATCCCCTACGCTCTTCCTTCTCCCTCTAAAGATGAAGGTTCGATGGAGTTTCTGAAAGGTGAAAACTGCCCAGGGTCTGCGACCTTATTTTAATATACACATTTTGGTTGCCTACTTTGAAAAGCAAAAGCTATCGCTGCGAAGGAGTCTCTGTGTTTCTGGCTGGTCAAGACCCCTGTTTACCACCTTGATGTTTTCTTGTTTAACCTCGGGCTTAGGCCAATGCAAGCGCGTCACCTATGGGTGCGACGGCGTCTGATTCCGGGTCAGCGTCGCGCGGTTGGTCGTTAGGGTTCCAGGGTGTTCCATCTTATACCATCTAGAGTTGTGAGGAAACAGACCCGGGTCGGGCAAATCATCTACCTCAAACACCTTTTGGGTGAATCCCTGTGGTCGGAAGCAACTGGGAGTCTAAGCATGGCATGGCGGTATTGTCATCAGGGTAAGTCTTAGCCGGCGGGATCGTCATTCGAGGGGTCTAGAGGCCCAAATCAACCTAGATGTGCACTTAAGATACCTGGGAGGTTAGTAAGAAACCCCTGTCTCACGTAGGTAAGGTGCCATTTGGGTGCTTGCCGGGCGTTAGCAATAAAAAAAATTGAAATGATAAAAGCACAAAAAAAATGGAAAAGAGAAATGTACATATTTGCAAACAAAAAAAAATCTTTTTATGATAAAACAAAAAAAAAATGTCAAATATTTTGCATTTGCGTGCAGCATCTCTCTTTTAAATACCGCTTGCATTCGTGTGCTTGCCTGTCGCATTTATCATCACCGTATCTTTCCCTTGCCTTCGTTAAATAAAGGCTTGGCCCCTTGACCAGTTATCAAGGACAGTCACAGTGACCATTTACTTATTGAGCAAGGGGCCAAGTCAGAACAGAAATTCTGATTTGTTTGTTTCAGTGATATGTGCAGGGATTCAGGTAACTGAAGCAAAGGTGAAAAACAAACAAACCAAACCTTGTGTTTTATTCCAAAAAAAAACCAAAAAAATTTACATCAAGTTCCGCCCTCTCTCTCGGCATTACTCGTCCCACTACTCTCCGGGTAAAACACTCTCAAAGGTGCTACCCAACTACGAAAAGCGGTACTCCTGCCGCTCTGTACTCCTCTTCCTATTCCCACATCCCGGCGTTGATCCGCGGAAGCAGCAGAGAAGCTACCAACACGAAAGCCACGCTCTCGTGCTTTTCGGTAGCGCTCCTCACCATCTCTCAGCCACTGTTCAGCAAGACCAAGGCCGATTCGGAGTTCGAATAGTTGGGCCTCCATGGCCCTTCGCTCCTCCCTTTCAGCCAAACTGTTGGCTCTTTCTCTCTCTGCGTTTCTTTCCCTCTCTGCCCGTTCTCTCTCACGGTCTTCCCTCTCTAACTGGAGAGTGATCCTCAGTTCCATAGCATCCCTGGATGAGTCGTCATCAGGATGACGCCGCAGTTCCCTCTCCAGTTCTGCTATCCTAGCCTCCTTATGCGCAGCTTGGGCAAGCGCTTCTTCCGTCTCCTTTTCCTGCCGAGTGTACCATCTCAGATACGCGATAAGGCGTAAACAAAGAGAACTCAACGCTGAAACTTTTACCTGTATACGGAGCATTCCTTCTGCCTCCGCAGCACGCTGCGTGGCGTGAGCAAGTTGCTCATGAAGCGAGTCAAGTTCTGAGGTGGGAATCCACAAGCTGGAAGAGGCACCACCTACTGCCATCGCTGGGGAGGCTGCGCCAATCTAGGCATGCTGCGACCATGTGAATTAGCAGCCGACATCTAGAATCTGGGATTTTAACTAGGAACGTACTGTACACCTACCAAGGCGCTCGTAGCTCCGTGGGCATCGCCCAACTGTTGTTCCATCTCTGTCAAGCGAGTTCGTAAATTCGCTATCATGGCATCCCAGACATCCTGCAGCCATACGAGTCAGCATTTCCACCAGAAAACCAAAAAAAGAGAAAAAAGGAGAAAGAAGAGAGGAGAAAAAGGGGAAACCTACCTCCACAAGTCCCCGGGGTTGGAACCGTTCTGCGTACTTTATCCTATATAGACGCAAGTAGTCCTCGCTGTCCCGTGCCTGCGATTCTACAATCGTGCCACCCCGTTGCCAGTCCTCATACTGTTCGGGGAATCGCACGCGCCAGTCAATGCAAGTCGCCGGTCCCCGCGTCTTTCTCCCGACACGAGGTGGCGCAGCTGAATCCACCCATTCTTGAGCCAGTCCTCAAGTCCTCATAACTAATCGTAGCCGAAGCGGCTCAATTTCATTCAGGCAGTGCATCCATAGTTCCCGTCCGAACCGGGCACGACTTGCTAGAACCCACGGCTGGTTGGCATCGACCATGTCTGAGTAGGGTCTCCAGTTTACCATCGCTGTAGGGAACTCCTGTAGCTCCCGCCTTAACACCATCAGTTGGTAGGTTAGGGGTGCCGCACTCATGACGGGTTCCCACCGCCTGGCTAGCGGCACCATCACGGGTCGCCAATGTCGAGCTCTCCCCATAGGGAGGTAATAATAGCTCCATAACTGCTCGGCGCAGGTCATCAGCACCTTGCGAAAACCACACAAAAAAATACAAAACAAGCAAAACCAAAAAAAATACCTGGATGAATGGTGTGAAACCACTCACAGTCATCTCACGATCCGTTTCTTGGAATAGGCCTGCAAACAAGTGTGCCAGCATGGCGGCTCCCCAGGCATAATACCCTACTCTTTCAAGGTCTGACAGCAGCTCCAAGAAGTAACATTGGATACCATCCCCTTTCGAGCTCAGTACCAATCTCCCCAAAAGGAAGAGGAGAAATCTCCTCAAATCTATGTTACATCTTTCCCAGTTGCCGAAATCTGTGCAGTACACGGCACGGCATCCTATTTCCATCCTTTCCATGAACTCTTCTGAGGATTCGTTGTCCCGCCGACGAGTGTCGGTGAGCCCTAATGCATCCATGAGGGACGCCCTAGCTACCGACCTGTTCTTCCGACCATCTAGGTCCAAACCCAGTAACTTCTGGGCACCTTCTCTGTAGTCCGCGTAAGTGACTCCGGTCACTGCCTCGCCTTCTACCTTCAGGCTTGTGATCCGGACCACATCCTCCAAGCTGGGCACCATGTGCCCCCAGGGCATCAGGAATGCCCGGCTCACTGGGTCCCATCTCTCACACAAGGCTTGGATCAGGACTAGGTCAAGTTGGATCGGCTCGATCCGAAGGAAGGTACCAAATCCCATCACGTCTAGCCTCGCCTTCTGAAAATCTGGGAGGCCCCTGTACGCTGCTACTACCAACTCCCATAAGATTTGTGATTTCATCACAACCTACACATACAAGGAATGGGGGTGAGGTTTGGTCAGAAGAAAGGAAGAAAAAATGAGAAAAGGGCAAGAAAACTTGGCTTACGAGTTGTGATTGGGCACTTTCGCTGAAGTGCCCTTCAAAGTCTGAAAGCCTCCTGGAACTACTACCACTGGACATGCTTCTCTTCTAGGAATGGGAAGATTCGCCCTCCATCCAACTCTCAGAATTTTGAACTCCTCCTCTCCCGTAAGAACTTGTGCTCCTCGAGTTATTCCTCGATATACCTGGGAAGATAAAAGGGACAAGAATTTATAGAAATGGAAGGAGTGCGGGCCAAGATTGCCTCCATCACCTGTCGATGATAGCCCTCGCAATAAGACACCGGCCAAGCGGCCCCATGTGTCGCTTCACCGCTCGCACAGGGTGATTGACTGGACGAAGAATAGGACGAATAGCCCCTATGTTGTCTAGGGATACCCTATCATGTTTTGGAGGACGCCCGCAAAATTTGGCACAACATCCGGGAAAAGGAACTAGGGCCGTCAGTATTGACTTCGACGGCAGATTCCCGTGGAAAATGGTCACAACAAGACGTGATTCTCCGCTCAAGGCGGAGTCTCGACAGATCCGTCACATGGGAACAGTGCAAAGGAGAAGAAGTGTAGGGAAGAAGGAACGCACAAGAGGACAAACAAGCATCAGAAAATCAAATCACTCCATTCATAATTCTACATAAGCTGTCAAAAACATCATAAACATAAAGAGGTGACGGGTCCACTAGCCCGCCAATCCTCACCATCACTCATCTCTCCGGGCACTCTCCTCCTCTCCCCCGAGGTGAGGGTCCCTCAGAAGCCTCCAGGATCCCCGTGCAGTAGCACCTGCCTCGCCTCTGGGCGCCTGCTCCGCAGCAGTGACTCGCTGCTCCTCCCCTGGCGTGGCGAAGAAGCCACTGGCGGCAAAGCGACCGGACTGGCGGAGTCGCTCCCCGAACTCTCGCGCTCTCTCGTAGCGCGTCTCCATCCCTCCTAGCCTCTGCACGACGGCCTGAAGGCCCAGCTGGAGCTCCCTCACTTGGGCCTCCAAGGCCCTCCTCTCGGTCAGATCCCGCTGTCGCTCGGACCTTCTCTCGGCTTTCTCTCTCTCTACCTCTCTCCTCATCATCTGCAGAAGAACCCTTAACTCCAGGATGTCTGGAGAAGGTCTCTCCTCACCACGATGCCGCAGCTCCGCTACAGTCGCCACCCAGGCGTCACGCTCCTCTTCCGCCCGGGTCGCACGGGCCACCGCACCGGCAAGTTGCTCCCGGAGGGAAGCAATCTCGAGAAAAGGGGCCGAGGAGCTAGAAGATCCGCCAGCCGCTCCCACCGTCGCTGTCTGCTGGGCACGCTGGAACAAAATAAACAACGGCCGTCAGTGAAACTCCAAAATCTGAAGTTAAAAGTGCGGCACATAACTTACCAGGAGCGACAACTCATGTTGAGCGACGGCCAACTGCCGCCTAGTCTCTGACAGTTGGGTGCGCGAGCCGCCGATGCCACGCATGTCCCCAGCTTGGGGAAGCCCCGCGTAGCTCTCTCTCTGCCGCCGCAGGAAGTCGGCACTGTCCTGCACTAGTATACCCCCTTGCTGTCCAGGGAGACGTACGGGCCACTCCTCGAGCCTCGCCTTGCCGCGACTCTCCCTCCTGACGCGGCTCGGCTCGTCCGCACTCGCCCACTCATCGGCCAGACCCAGGGTCCTTGCCATGTCCTGCACCAAGAAAGGGGTCCCACATCAGTTAAAAAGAACACGTCCCCTGTCTAGGACGCGTCCATCATTCAAGTGCGACACTCACCGAACCCTTTTCCCCCTCGCGCGGCCCGCTTCAAAACCCAAAATGAATTAAAAGAGGAAGAGATCGGAGGACCTACCGGACCGTGTTCACCTCCTCCCACGCCATCGGGCCCCCCGGGTCCCTCGGGGGCCCGGAGCGGCCCTTCCTCCTCCATGGACGCCGTTCCGTGCTCGGGCGCGTTCCTCCTTGGGCGAGGGGTTCCTCGTCCCTCTCCACCTTCGCCGTGGTCCAGACCACCGAACTCCATCGATCGAGGGGAAGAAGACGAAGACGGGCCAGCGAGTTTCGACAGAAGGCAGGCTCGTTTGCGGGTAAGGCACGGGAGAAGAAAGGTCGCCCGGCGCTTTAAATTTGAATTCGAGGGTTAAGACGCGTCCTCACGCCTGGACGCGCCTAAAAGAAAGAGAAAAGGGGATCCCTCCGTGCGAGGCGTAGTTCCCTGCTGTTTAGGGTAAGGTGTCGTGAAGCGTGCCTCGAAACAATTTGGTGCAAGAGAAGAAGTGTAGGAAGGGAAGATCGCTACAGGACAGAACGTGTCACATCAGTGGTCATTGTCAAGATTTTGTCTGGATCTCCTTTATACTGTGGTGCGATTCTGCTGTGATTCTGCTACTTTCTGATGTTGCTAACCTTTGCTAATCTGTGCAGGTTTTACTAACGGACGTCTTTGTCCTGTCTCCTGTCCCACCTTTCATTGGTTGGTCCCACCATGTCATGCATCGTAGTATATGATACGTACGCTACTAGAACATGCCGAGGACCGTGCGGCCCGAACGAATCCGGGATCTGAGTTCCCCTTCAACAAAAACGGTGATGATCCCGGAAGAATTTGGGTTGTACGGATAGGCCGTCAATTTGTGATAGAATGGGGACGACGGTTCCATTCAGTGAGTTGGTGCGCGGATAAACGGGCCCCAGCCCAGTATCAGCTCACCAGGTCGGTATCCTGACCCGTTCTTCACAAGTTGACAATATTATCCTTGGCTATTTTCTATTTTAGTTTGTTTTAAAATTTTTCTTTGAACCCAGCATGCATTCATATAGGATTTTGATTTATTGCGGAAAATCATTCAAGTGATTCGATTGCGAAGGCCGTTGTGCTTCAATTCCTACAAATATGAGATATTCCACTCCGAATAAGATACTGAGTTTCCTTGAAACGGCCCTACGTTGCTCTTCCAAAAGAGACCCTTGTTTGGACAGACCCTCAGATATTCCTTTGCTTTTGACCTTGTTTGACCCACATTGGCCGCAGCACTTCCACATTGGCTGGTAACCGCTCCCCAAAGGTGAAACCTCCGGTTTATGACCCAGGTACTTCCACACCGAGAAGTTGGTCTCCTTTTCGTGCCTGAGCGCACATCTCACCCTCCCTTATTTGATCTCCGTCCAAGCAATCGTCAATATTTGAAAGACCTTCTTCAAGGTCGCCTCATTGAAACTTCAGGAAAGATTCCAAACAGTAACGTCAAAAGCGTGTCTCATCACACCTTGGCATCAACTTATCAGTCCACTCCCACTTCATTTCACTCCACTTCGATACCATTCCACTACGTGTCGCTCCCTTGCAAAGCAGATGCCAAGGCGGGGCAGCTGTAGACACGCCATTCCTGACGTCTCCTGAGTAAATCTCATATTACACTATGATACCCCAAGGCGGCCTTCACATTTTTAATTACTCTGGTGATTTCCTATTTTTATGAATTTTTTTACATTTTTTTGAATTATTCCGTAAAAAATCATGGAAGTGTCCAGGCGCCTGGACACCTCCATCAATGACCCAAAAATAATAAAAAAATCAAAATCATGGAAGCGTCCAGGCGCCTGGACGCCTCCATCAATGACCAAAAAAATAAAAAAAATCAAAAATCATGGAGGCGTCCAGTTGCCTGGACGTCTCCATCAATGCAAAAATAATAAAAATAATATTAATAATCATAAAAAACAAAACAAAAATCAAATAAAAATATATATATTTATGGAGGCGTCCAGGCCTCTAGACGCCTCCATAAAAACAAATTAAAAATATATAATGCCAGCTTTGGCATAAAAAGACAAAACATAAATAAAAAAATATATATATTAATGGAGCCATAAAAACAAATAAAAAAAAATCAACATGCCAAGCCTGGTATAAAAGACAAAAGAAAAATAATAAAATAATATATTTATGGAGGCGTCCAGGCCTGTGGACGCCTCCATCAACTCTCTCACGGGCGCCGCCCACCGAACGACGGTTTGTCGTGTGTGAAAAAAGCCAAATTATAGAGACGTCCGGTCAGCTGGACGCGCCCATTTCTGAATCACGAGACGCCGCTCACAAAACCACGCGTTGTGCCAAACCGCGTGCGGCCGTCGTCGATTTTCGGTGGACCTGCTTGAGGCGTCCGAGACCCTGGACGCCTCCACAAAAGTATTCCAAAAAAATCAATAAAAATATAATAAAATATTATTTCGGCCCTGATGGAGGTGTCCAGGGTCCTGGACGCCTCCACCTTCCGGAGCTCTATAAATAGAGGCCCACCCCCTCAGTTCTAGGGGAGCTAAGAAGTGATCCGATAGGCTGCCGGAGCCCAGAGGCTACGGAGTCATTTTCTAACCTGTGGGTTCTTTTGTAGGTGGAGGTTCTGCCGGCTTCTCGGGTGCTCACGCTCGCGAGAGGAAGGTCGTCTTCATCCACCGCGCTTCCACGTCGTCCCCACGCTGCCGGAGCTCCGCCGGATTTCACCCTCGGCTCATCCAATAAGCCTTTTATTCCCCTTTTTTCTTTGTAGTTCTTTTCCATTCATCATCCCGCATCCTCTATCCCCCTTCATAAGGGCGCCTCTTCTTTTATACTTCTTGCATCCATCATCTCATTTTCCTCCTACTCGAGTCCGAGAGGGGTTTAAAAGATAACACCAACCAGGTGTGTGTCTTGCTATCATTTCGTTATTTTTATCGCAAGGATTTGAATACTACACATCTATCTTTCTAATCCACTTGTCATTTGTTTGTCGTTGTTTTGCAAGGGTAGCTGAGGAAAGCCCTCTCCGTCGGCCGGCCGGAGGGAGAGGAAGAAGCAACCCGCCATCTCCCGCTCTTGAGGTAGGCGCGATCACTTTCTTATTTTGGGGTCTTTCGGCCCCTGGCGATCACATCTTATTTTCGAGGCCGCGGCGAGTCACTTCCCCAATGGCCGTTTAAATTTCCGTTCTTATACTCTCTTTATACTCTGTTACATTCTGCTCATATTCTCGAGGCCGCGGTGAGTCACTTCCCCAATGGCCGTTTAAATTCCCGTTCTTATATATTATATTCTTATCTATTCGTGTTCTCGAGGCCGCGGCGAGTCACTTCCCCAATGGCCGTTTAAATTCACGTTCTTATACGTTGTATTCTTATCTGTTTGTGTTCTCGAGGCCGCGGCGAGTCACTTCCCCAATGGCCGTTTAAATTCTCGCTCTTTGTATTCTCTCTATATTCTGTCATCTTATTATCTGCTCATATTCTCGAGGCCGCGGCGAGTCACTTCCCCAATGGCCGTTTCAATTCTTGTTATTTAATTTTTGCACCATTCCCGTCCCCCCGAGACCGCGGCGAGTCACTTCCCGCTATGGCCGTTTAAACCTCATATTTTGCTATATCACACTTGTCCCGCTTGCCCCGCCGGAGCAATCTCCCGTGGTGGCCCCTTCTCTCTCTTCTCTTATTTCTGTGTTGCAGCAAACAAACACCAAAACAAAATAAAAGAGGAGCCCGCGCGCTCCGCGTCCTCTCTCCGCTTCCCGGAACCGCGTGACGTCGCTCACACTAGGACGTGTGGTCTGTTTGTGCACACGTGGTTGGGGGCAGTGGACACGCGCCGGCGAGCGCGACCCCAGCTAGTCGCTTGTTATGTGGTTACTTGTACGGTGTCTCAGTTCCCGCTGGACCGGAGGGAGACACCTGAGGCGCGGTCTAAGTTGTTAGTGGATGCGTCCGGCCTTGCTTCTGGTAGGCATGTACTCCTGTCACGTGAGGCGTGACTCTCCTGTGTTCGGGTTCCGTTTCCCGTCTGCGAGACGTGATTTTCTGGACCGTCCGGTGTTTCCGAGGTAGTGGCCAGGGTGCCAGCGGCTTTACTGAGGTTGCGTCTTGTTGTGCGGTGCCCGTGACCAGGCGGTCGGGGTTGCACCTTGGACAGCGTGTCCAGGTTGACCTTGTCTTGGGAGACACACCTCTACGACGGGGTTGTCGTGGGTTTTACCTAGGTGAGTGGTGTTAGTGTAGTCCGGTTCCCGATTGTGAGATCGTGGCTTTCCTTTTCGGTACAGTAGGAGTAGTTGTAGAGCCGAGTTTTGACCGGCCACCGTGTTTACTGTTCCTGCTGCTACTATTGTTCTTGTAGTTACTGCTTTCCGTACCGCCGTTGTTCTCAGTTGGAGTTCTGCGGGATCCCTGCTGGGCCAGTGACAGGATGCTCACCCCTGCTTTTCAGGTGCGACAGTTCTTCCTCGAGGTTCGAGGATGCGGTTCAGGGGTTCTTAGTTGCCAACTCGTCGGGCTGAGTGTCCACTCAGCATGTGGTACGTTTTTACTACTTTAGACTATACTTTTTGTTGGACTGGACTCTGCTACTGTTGTAGTTATTTATTTATTTCTGTTAATTATTGAATTGTCCTGTTTTATTTCCTATTTCTTTGTGCCTCCACACTCCTTTTAGCCCTTCCGAGCCCTCCCGGCTCGTGGGTGGCGGGTTAGGATTCGAATGGTATCGGGCCTTCCCGGTATCCGGATCTTGGGTCGTTACAGATGGTATCAGAGCAGTGGTTGTGGACGTACATAGGAATTTAAAATATTACAGTGATCAGAGTCCATAAGGTCAAGTACAGTCGACAGTTGGCATAGGGTTTTGTGTTCGTTATCTGCCTAGTTTCTCACTTGAGAGCTTGAGTACGCTATGTGACGCTATGAAGGTGGTTGCTGTTTGCAGCTTTCATGCCGGCGTGGGGTCTGCAGATCGAGGTCGAGAGCTTTCTCTCTCATCGGTGGTGGCCCCGGTTGTGCTGCGTTAAGCAGAGGTTGCTGGCAGGCGTTACTGTGGTGCTGCGTTCGAGGTGTTTGTAACAAGGTCAGGTGGCTGGAGAGGATTGTTAGTGGTTAAGTGGCCGTGAGCGTGCTCTGAGGGAGCTGCTGTCGGTTTTGGCCACTCCATCTTGGGGTTTGTCCATCCCCTGAGGTGTTAAGGTTGTGGTTTAAGGTGTCGGAACGGGTGCTCTGACCGAGAGGTGCGCTCGGGCGAGTGGAGAATCTTCTCGGTGAGCTGCTGTTTCGCAGAGCCTGATGTTTTTGTTGTGCTCTGTGGCATCAGAAATGACGTGTCGGTCCCGGTTATTCTTGCGGATTTTGAGGTAGGATTGGGCTGTGGTGTCCCAGTAAGTCTTGCCCCTGCGCTCTTGCGTGCGAATGGGTTGTGTTCGCCTTGGAATTGGTTTGAGATGTGAAGGTTCCGCGGTGGTTTCGGGACTCGAGGATGAGCGTCGGCGGTTGTTGTAGTGCCCCAGAATTTATATAAATAATTTTTAAATTTTAAATGATTTTCTGGAATTTTTAAAGGCCTAAATATATTACGGAGTGGATTATTATATTAATAAGTCATTACAAGGCCCAATTAGGTTAAATAATTAACCAAGCCTATTTACACAAAATCTAAAAGGTTTAAGGACCAAGCCCATTAAGTTTGGCCCATATTCTAGAATGTTATTTAGCCTATTCACATATTTTAAGGATAAATACTAATTATATAGATAATTATATAGGATAAACGAATAAAAGAGTTTTATTAAATTGAAACTCTATACACGTTGAATGTAACGGTCCATCGTGCGACCGTCACATGCTTGTAACGCACCAGGCTAGACGCGTTACACCATGTTAGTTCCGTGAAAGAAATAATGAGTAAAAAGATTAAAACTTTGGGATCTTATCCACTAGAGATCGACTTGGGAAGAGTTATAACATTACTAAGGACTCTTGGGAATTAGATTATGGCAAATTAAGGACTCTAGAATCGATCTAATCTTCAAACCCCAGCCAAAACTCTATAAATAGGACATAATTCTGAACTGAGCGACCCTTACTTTTGGCCCGTGAAGAATCAAGGTAAGGAGTCATAATTTCGGGTAAGTTCTTTAGAAGATTTTGTCTAGTATATTATAGACTAATAGTTCTCCAAATTTCATGCTAGGAGATCAAGCAACCAAGAAGATAGAAGCTTCCAAAGTTGCTGATTTAACCTTAGCAACCTAGGAATCTGAACGCAAGACCCTTGAAGATCCAGAGATTAAGACGTCTAAACGAGGTAATTATAATTCAATCCTTTAGAACTTTTTGTACCCAATATTTTCATCTTCTTACCCTCAAAATTTCACGTTCTTAGGTCAAGAGGTTGAAGAAATAGAGCAGATTGAAGTTGCTGATTTATCACAAGAAGTACAAGGGTCTAAGGGTAACATCTAGCATCAATTTCGAAGTTTAAAGGTTTTAGAAGAGGTAGGTTATCTCATGAACGACAAAAACAATATGTTAGGGATAAAAGTCCTTTGATTTTGCTTGAATTACATGCACTTTAGCTCATGAATTTCATGTTTTAGTGGAGACATGCATATATCTATATTCTTAGCCCTAACTAAATTAAAAAGAAACTTCCTTGTGAAATTCACAGAGAACCCATGCATGATATTCGTTTAGCCTTCATTCTATCATGTGGGAAGTTATATGTATGATTTTCAGACATGATGCGAGTTCAAACTTAGGTCATTGTTATTTATTGTTGTCAGCAGAGACTCTAACGGATCAGGGTAAGACCGTCACATGATATAACGGCCTTACGACCGACCGTCACACACTCTGTTATGTTTTCATTTCACTGTTGTCTCTAACGCACCAGGACAGGAGCGTTACATTACTGTAACGGCCCCTCGATAGACCGTCACAAGCACTGTGACGCTCTCCTGTTAGACCGTTAGACTCTATGTTCTGTCAGCCCATGACAGAATAGTGACCAGTTAAGTTAACTTATAAATAAGCCTAGTTAACTGAGTTTTGACCTGCTATTGTGATTTTAAGTTTACTTACTAATTCATATTGGAATCTGCATGATCTAGGCATCTTGAACTATTTTAAGTTATGTTAATTTCATTGGCCAAAATTCTATAGTTTTGTATTGTAAATCATGATTTTCCAAATATTGTAATGACAGAGTTTCCTCATGGTTTCACAATGTTACACATTCTTCCTCTATCTATAGAGTCATTTTCTTTAAGAACATGGCACATACTCCGGTATGTTGTCCATTAGTTCACTTTGCACTATAGGAACATTATTCTTGGACATGAGGACCTCTCTATTGGATATTCCTTCCAATGGACTAGGAAATCTTGTTTCAAGGCCTCCGTAATTCTCCGCGAGTCTGGGATTCCCACTAGGACGCCGAGTTGGTTGTACCATCAAAGCCCATTGATTAGATTACACTATCGATGTTTTTTGTTATCAGTAATGTAACGGCTCTATATTGGACCGTCAGGCACAAGTAACGGCCCAATATACGACCGTCACATTCCACTGAGTCTGATTTCTAAATTCTGGATTCAGACTAATGTAACGGCCCAATACTGGAGCGTCACATCATGTAACGGCCCAGTACACGACCGTCACACTGCTTGAGTATTTTAACCCAAGGTGGACCAAGGGTTGATATTCCAAGGGTTCTAGATGGACTATTAATGATCTAGAATTTATTATATTGATCAAGAAACCTAATATAATGAATGGAAGATAAAGAACGTATCGTTATGCTGCCGATTTATTTCCATAAGCATAACCTTGCTTAAGTCATTCTTGATTTCTCATAATTCTTATTGAAGCATTCATTCATTGAATTATTGTTATCATGAGCTTATTGAACTTATTACATTCTTGGCCATATTTTATTGTTAACATGTGTGGAAGTAACTTGATTTATACTTGAAGATGCGATCGAGCACTGATTGTGTTCAAGGGCTCTATGCTAGTCCCCTTGGCTGATTGTCGGAAACATACTATTTTATAAACCATGGGGTATGATGCTACTGGCGTCGCATTACGCTGGGAGTACTTTCTTTATAAATAAGTGAAAATCCACGGCACAATAGGACATTCTTGTACATGACTTTCTTGCTTGATATTTCACAGAAATTCATGAAGTACTTGCTCATAAGTAAAAGATACTGGAGTGATGATTATGTGACTTGCTAGTACATTCTTGATACATTCTTGTTCATGAAAGGTCAATATCATGTTCTTGTTACATTCTTACTAGTTTGTACTTGTTCTCATTCTAACTTACATGATCGTCTGGTTACTTTGGTTTAATCGCATGATTGATCGCATTCGCATGATTTTTACCTTATTCTTTAGAGCTAAATTGTTAATTACTTTAATAGTGCCTTCATGTTGATGCGAAGATACCTACTGGGCAAGTGTGCTCATTACCTATTTCCAATCTTTTCAGGAGATGGAAGTGATTCGAATTCGGATTCGGGTTATACAAGTAGCGGGTCTGAGAGCGAATGAAAGTATTGTCAAGATGAGAGTGCAGACTTAGGAAAGTCTAAATTGTTTAGATTGAGTCTATGTAATTTTCCTATTTCTTGAGTCTAGTGCATAGTGGAAATTGAATTAGTGGATGTATTTGAATATTTGATTATCAATAAAATAAAGTGGGAGTTTGAATATATATATTGTGCAATTGTATCTTTATGTGTGATTATCTTGCGCTCTGATTGTTCTTGCTCGCAAGAGGCTTACCATGCCGGCTGTTCACGCTCCCCGAGTTAGTCTTCCGCTGTAATAAAGGCTCGGGGTGTGACAGTTAAGTTGGTATCAGAGCGTAAGTCTCAGGACTTAGGAAGAAGAGTCATGTCATAGGATAAGTCCAAGGTTTTAGGACCCCTACCCATGAACTAAGGAAGAAGTTACATACCCATGTGAGAAATGGGTAGAGCCGGGATAAGATAGTTAATTAGCTTTAAGATTTATTTTGTTCATTCCAATTTCATGAGAAATAACAAGTTGTTATTTTCTCTCAGGTACCTTATATTATGAATGGCTCATCGTGTAGATTAGGATGGTATGCAACAAACAGTTGCCGGCCTTACTCAGGCATTGCAAACTATAGCACAAGGTGGCGTAGGGGCAAGGGCTGGTGACCTACATCGTAATTTCCGGAGTTTAAATCCTCCGCGATTCTATGGTTCGTCTAATCCCGATGAGGCGGAGAACTGGATAGACGAAATGAATCGTATATTTGATGTCATCTAATGCACCGATCAGGAGAAGGTGCATCTCGCAACCTTTCAACTCAACAAAGATGCTCGCACATGGTGGAAGTCAGTTCCGGCACCTCCAGCCAATGCACCTCATACATGGGACGGTTTTCTTACCCTATTCCGTGCCAAGTACTTTTCTGAGCACGTAAAGGAACGAAAGGCTATGGAGTTCAGCGCTCTTTGGAAAGGAATGATGACGGTTGCCGAATATGAACTACAATTCTCAAGGCTTGCACCTTATGCACCACATCTTATCAGCACCGATTTATTGAAGGCAAATCGGTTTATGGACGGGTTACGACTCGGTTTCATCCAGTAGCTCGGGACCCAAAACATCCGTACTTATGCGGAGATGGTTCAACGGGCATACCTATGCGAAAGGACCTTAGAGAAGGTCGAAAAATTGAAAGGGAAAGTAGAAGAATCAAGCCGACGCTCAGATCGGCGTTATAAGAAAGAAAAGTTCAGCATCACGGATGTGACGACCCAGAGCTCCGGATACCGATATACCGATGAAATCTATACACCGATACCAAGAACTGGGGAAGCCACCCAAGAGGCTGATGAGGCCCCTGAAGGGTTAAAGGAGTTTGCTGGGGAGTTGCATAACGAATTGAGACCGCAGGCGCGCAATATTAATTAGGACATCAATTAATAAATAAGTGCGGAAGCAATTTAAAATATCAGAGTGGTAAAATATATACAATAGTCCAGATTTTTTAATAAAAAGAGGTCCACTGAACAACTACACGGGGCATACCCCGGCACAACAGAACAAAAGACAAACCAACACAGCTGGCACTCTAACGACGCTCGGCACAACCACGAGAAGGACCGGCGGACGACTGGGGCGGCTCACCTGAAAGAAGGAAGGGTGAGTCACAGCCAGACTCAGTAGGGGTCACGCGGATCCCTACCCCAAACTAAACAGACAAACAGGCAAACATAAAAGCAATTAGAGCATGCATTTAAGTAATAAGGTAGATGCACAATTTAATAAATAAATAACGACAGAAAATAAATCTACAAATAGAATGAACCACTGCTAACCAAGTGAAGTGAGAGACGGAACAACCCACTACAAGAACAAGACCAGACGCGTCCCCTGACGACTTACACTGCGTCTTGGCAACTCGCAAGTCTGGCTCACGACAAGCGAGAGGCGTAACAGGACCAAACAAAGTACTAGTCAGAGCGACACTCGTCAGTGCATGTCCAAGTCTCTGACCACGTGTGCATACAGTGACTCCTGCCTCGAGTCAGGCCTCTAGCTAGTTCCCCCCCCCCCCCCCCCGTTGGACGCAACGGTAACCGCAGGGGCCCACGGTAACTAGCTTATAAACCGTTCATTGGGAACACCCCTCCACCTCTCCCGGGTGGGACGACACGCTCGGTCGTTGGGCTACGACTAGTGGTTCCATCACAAGGAAAGAGAAAGTAATTCCATCGAGATCTACTAATAAACCATCGGTCACAAAACAACCTAAACATGGCATATATATAACGTGGAATGCATTAGAAATTGACCATGCATGCTATTAAAACCCAAAGGAATGTAACGGTCTAGGGCTGCCGCGTCACAGGGTGTGATGGCCAAGGGAAGGAGCGTCACAAGGGTTGTGACGGTCGAGGACGGGGGCGTTACAAGGGCTGTAACGCGCCAGGGCAGGGGCGTTACGCGGACGTAACGTGCCTCCCCGGGACCGTTACACCCGCCCGAGGCTAAAAAAATAAAACCACAGCGTTCTAACAGAACATAACGTGTAATGCCCTGGATCCTTGGTAGGTCTTGCTGGATCTTCATTGGATCTTTTGGATTCATTTCGGTGAGTTTCGGTTCGCTTTTGTGGCTTCCGAGTTGAGTTTTATGATCCGTGTGGGTTTTTCTCTCGTACTAGTTATGGAACCCTACGGTGAGTTTAGTTGTCTGTTCCTCGACTCGTGGATGCTGCAGCAACGATGTACTCTCTGACCCGGTCGTTTCGACTATTTTTACGTATTTTTCGGAGATAGGGCCATAAATCGGATTTTTCAGAAATTAGGAAAATTCCTATTTTCTTTTCCTTCCTCTCTCCTCCCTTCTCATTTCGCCGCCGTCGTCTCTCTCTCCCGTTTTCTCTCCTCTCGAGCTTCCTCGGCTCCGGCTGCAGATGGAGGACCTAGTAGCGAGTGTTGGGGATACTGTGGAGCTGACTGGGTGCGTGATAGGGCGAGGATGGAGTGGTTCTGGCGCGATCCCGAACGGTGGATTCAAAGCTGGTGTTTGAGCTCGCGGGGTGGTTTTTGACGCGGTTTAGTCCCTTCGGGGCACGGTTTTTACGGTGGAGGTAGGGAGATGGACCGCCACCTTGTTCTGCACATTTCCACTATTTTTGTGCATGATTTGGTGCTCGATCGGGGGAGATCGGGCCGATTTTGTGAAAACCGTGGTTTTTGGGGTTTTCAGGGTTCGCCGAAAAATGGCAACCATTTGTAGCTCGGTTAGTGTCTAACTGACCGTTGGGATGTCTGGATCTCATCCATGCTTGTTTTGTGTTGATCGGTGGTCATTCGAGGCCGGTAGGAGTCCGAGAACCTCGGTGACTCTTTTAGGGTCGATTTGTTGAAATCGCCCCGATCTTGTGTTTTCGTGCTTGCATGTGGGCTTTTTAGCCTCCTAGAGTGGTTTTCCATCGTCTAGTGTTGTTTCCCCTGCGCTTCGGCGTGAATGGGGTGTGGAACAGACCGATTTGGCCATTCCTCTATTTTCCCGCCGTGATTGGTGTGGCGGTCGTTTCAGTGACCGCCAGAGGTCTCTGACGGCCCCACGATAGACCGTCACATCGTCTGGGCGTCTTAAGCTTTTCGTGGTTTTGGGAGTGTGACGGCCGAGGGGTGGCGCGTCACAGTCTCCTGACGCGTCCGGTGCGACGCGTTATGCCTGTTTTGTCGTTTAGTAGTTTGGTTAAGTCGGTTCCCCTGACGCGCCTGCCCTAGTGCGTCAGGTGTATGTAACGCGCCTGAACTAGGCCGTTACGTTCCGTTTGACCAGCTTTGACCCGTGAGTCGGTTTGTGTAACGGTGGTGTCCCCGTGCGTCACAGCAATGTAACGCGTCTGCCTTGCGGCGTTAGGCTGTGTAACGCGCCTGGTCTAGTGCGTTACGTGGTTCAGGTGTCGTTTTGAGTTGAGGTTTGTTGGCCCTGATGGCCCGGGTCGGACGCGTCAGAGCGGTGTAACGTGCCTGGTGTAGGCCGTTACGTATCTTGTGCATTTTTGAGGTTGGTTAGGGCGGTGTGTGTGACGGCTCTCATCCTGACCGTCACGTGGTTGTGACGCGTCTGCTCTAGACCGTCGCGATTGGAATGTAACGGCCAGCGCCAGACCGTCACGATCGTGTAACGGTCTAGGGGTGGTGCGTTACAGTCCTTCTGCTCCGATTTCCGTCGTTTTGGTTTCCGCTTGTCTTGGCTTGTTCTTGTGGTCTGCCCGCTGTCCCGTGGATGTCTCCTGACGTCCTATGAGGGCTAAGACTACGTTGTAAGGTGGCCAGGAGTCTTCTTGCTTTGGGTAGGATTCTCTATCCTACTCTTGTGTGCATCTTTGTCTGGTTCCGGTCAACCCGGGGTGACCCAGTGGTTGACAGGTGACCTTGTGTGGGTGTCTTGGCGATTCTGTCCAGTCCGAGACACTGGTTCTGGATGCCTCGAGGTGTTGCCATACCTCGGTCCGTGTGTCCAGGTGTGCTGAGGGTCTCCGGTGTTCCCTCAGGTCTCCGTGAGTTATTTTCTGCGGAGCGTTGTTTCTCGTGGCTTAGGATTAGACCGATTGGCGTCTTGTCCCGCTGTCTGTGACGATCTTGCCCTTGAGTCGTTCGACTCAGGATCGTTACGTGGTAGGTCTAGTTGCCTAGTCCTAAGCCTGTTGGTAGTTGCCGTACTGCCGGAGGTGCTTTGTAGTACGTGTGATAGCGTGTCTGCCTATCAGTACTCTAGCACTTGTGCTCGGAGTTTTGTGTTTTGTACGCCTCCGATTGTTTTTGCCCTAGGCCTTTGAGTGCCGACCCGCCTGGTGGTGGCGGAGGGGTGTTCCCGAGGCACGGTTTGTAAGCAAGTTCTGTGGGCTCCCAGCCAACGGTAGTGTCCTACCTAGGGAGAAAACTAGCTAGAGTACATGGCTTAGGCTAGAGCCAGTGTGTGCACACGTGGTCAGGGGCTGAGGACATGCGTCGACGGGCGTGACCCTGATTGGTTACTTGATGCTGTTTGGTTCTGTGCGGGTGTCTGCGACTCTATCGTGGCTTCGGCGGTATTGTAGGTGAGACACTTGTGGCGCAGCATAAGACATCTGTGGACGCAGCTGGCCGTTGCTCTGGTGGGGAGGTGCGACCATCTGTGACGCGTGTCTCTCCACTGCTCTTCGCGTTTCTTGCGCGTCGTGACCTTTCCATGTTGGCCTTTCCGTGGCTGCCCCCGAGGTCAGTGTCTTGTCACATGCATGATGTCATGGTCGTGCGTGGGGGCAGTGTGCACGATGTTCTGGTCGTGCGTGGGGCAGTGTGCATGATGTTCTGATCGTGCGTGTTGTCAAGTTTGTCGGTCGTCTGTATGGGTCTTTTCTAGACCTTTTGTCTGTTCTTGCAGGTCTTCGTCTTAGACCTGGTGTTGGGTCGGCAGATCGGTAACTTCTGACTTCGTTAGATCAGAGTCGCCCTTCTGTCGCTGCTTGGAGTAGTTTGGGGTGCCGAGGTTAGTTTGACCGCCGCTTATCTGGCGCGGGTTCTTCCCCTTCCTTGCTTGTTCCCTACTCCTACTTCTTGTCTGTTTACTACTGCTTGTAGCGTAGTTTTACAGCTTTGTAGTGTAGTTTTCCTGCTTTACTACACCTGCTGTTTTGTTGTTGTTGTTTCGTGTTACTGCGTGTTTTTCAGTGGGGATCCGCGTGACCCCTACTGAGCCAGTGACACGAGACTCACCCCTACTTTTCAGGTGGGGTGACGTCTTTCGTTCTGCTTCCGTGTGGTTCCTGGAGCGCTTGCTCGTAGCGTGCTGTTGTGGCCAGCTGGTACCTGCGTCGGGTCTCCCCCGACTTCTTGGTACGTCTTTCCTTTCTGTCGACTGTACTGTGCTAGACTTGTTGTCTTTAGCTTTGGACTGACTCTGGTGGTGTATAATTGTTAAATTAAACTGTTAATTAAAAAGTAATTTTATTTCTGCTACTTTAGCAAACCGATCTAATGAAATTTAATTGCTTCTGCTATATCTCTGTGGCTTCAATATACTCTACATATGCCTTTATCCCTTCGGAGCTTTCCCGCTCTTGGGAGGCCTCGCGGGTTCCAATCGGTATCACGTGTATTCGGTAGTTGTACCGGGTACACCGGGTATCCGGAATCCGGGTCGCTACATAACGCGCTCCCGGAGGCGCGTTACAACGCCCTAACGGCTGCCCGACAGGCCGTTAGGCCAACCGCCATACGAAGTCAACGGTCAAACCGGTCAAGTAACGGTCGTGTAACGGTCCATCAGATGACCGTTACACCAAGAGTGACGCCCCCACTGTGGGCCGTCACACGCACGTAACGCACCTCACAAGGGCCGTTACAGTGTGACGGCTCCTGGTAGGATCGTCACACCAGCTGGGAGCTTAAACCGAAACGGTCAAAACCAAACCCCCTCCCGGTCGAGCCGGATCGACGGGGAACGTGGAAAAACTGTACAACCTGCCAAACCACAACATTCTACAACTAATCCATGCATCAAAACATAAAAACAATGCCCATGGAGTGATTTTCAAGAATTTAGCCTAAATTACACTAACATGGAATTTTGCATGGAAATTGAAGAAAACGACGTCGGATGGATGTGCATGCTATGCCAATGCGATCCTAACGAGACAAGGATTCTATCCCCCTACCTTAATCGCGACGAAAACCGGATTTGGGCCGCATACAAGCAACGGGTCGCCGCAGCTCCTCCCGCCCCGTCTCACCTCCACGTCCCACGAACCGCGACGAGGTCAGCGTCTACGCGTTCCTCGCGACGAGCCGGTTCCAACAACACCTCCCGCGCCTCAATCCATGGCCGTTCGGACCAAGACCGAGAGAGTAAGGGCGGAGAGATCGCGAGAGGGAGAGAGAGAAAGAGGGAGAACAAGTGAGGGAGAGAGAAATCGATGGGAGTATATATATATATATATATATAAATTAAAATTATTATTATTATTTTAAAAAACGTAACCCTAATTGCCATTAACCTTAAACAAATTCCGATAAATGCCAAACGAACGCCTAAAAATATCCCAAAATAGCCAAAACGATCAGGACAAGGCCTAGATCCGAACTGCTAAGAATCCGCTAAGGCACGAGCGCTACAGTCCCTCCCTCCTTAAAGAAATTTCGTCCCCGAAATTTAAACAGAAGGCGAAAGGAGACAACTGCAAAATTAAAGCATACCTTGAAAATAAAAGGCTGGCTTCCCACGTAGTATAAAATAGACGCGCTTGTATCTGCAGTCAACCACGGCACTATACAATTCCAGCCAGTCCATGCCTAGAATAGCGTCATATTCGGCCAACTTCAATGCATAAAGCTTCACAGGCATCGGTCGATTGTTGACGACAATAGGGGAATCTTCCAGACACACCGGAGTGGACATGAAATCTCCATAGGGTAACTCCACGAGCAAATTACAGAACACTTCGGTCATCGGCTCCTCGATGCGAGCAAGAAAATCCTCGGACACAAAAGAATGAGTTGCACCAGAATCGAAAAGAACATGAGCTGGACGACCAAAAATTGAAACCGTACCTTCTACAAGATTAGCTGCCACAGCTTCTGCACGAGTGATGTGAGTGACCCTGCCTCTCGGAGGGCGACTGGCTGCAGAAGACTGTTGGGAAGGAACTGGAGCAGGTAGGTAAGACGGCTGAGGTAGAGGCGGCGGAGAAAGACGAAACTGAGGCCGCTGTGGCTGGGTAAACTGCGAAAACTGTACCGACGTCGACTTCAGCGGACAGTCTTGAACCACATGACCCAGCTGATCACAGCGATAACAGACGATTGGCACGGAACACGGCACGCCTGGATGACTGCCACCACACCTCAAACACGGACGATGCTGACCACTGGAAAAATCTTGACGCGGTCGAATAGAAGGAACGGACAGCTGACTAGGATCGGAAGGCGTCGGATGCTCAAACTTCCTTTTCGATTTCTTATTCTTGAATTGCCAGAAGTGGGAGTCAGAAAAAGAAGAAACACTGTTGATAGCAGGAACGGCAGAAGGAACTCCTAGGACAGACGGATGGTAAGTCGGCTGAAACTACACAGTCGGTTGCACCATTCTTGCCTGAGAAAGCCCTCGAGTCCTCGCCATTTCCATCTCCACTGCAACAGCTGCCCGGTACGCTGAATCTAACTCAGACACTCGGGTAGCGAACAACGGCAGGCTCAATTCTGCTTTTAGTCCGTGCAAAAACTGTTGAGTCTTCATAGCTTCATCAGCAAAAATATGGGGCGCGTACCTGTCCAACTCGATGAAGTTATCTCGGTACTGCAACACAGTCATGTCACCTTGCGTCAGCTCCAGAAACTGGTACATCTTCGCTAACTTGAGACAGGCTGGAGTGTAAGCACGCTCGAAAGCAGCAACGAACTCAGCCCAGGTGATTTACCGAAGCGGACGAGAACGGAAGGCAACCTCCCACTCTGCAGTCCACCACGTGCGTGCGGTACCTTGAAGCTGATAAGTAGCCAACATGACTCGCTCATCATCCACGCACTCCATCGACTGGAACACGCACACAGTGGCATCGAGCCACGATCTAGCTGCCTCCGGATCTGATTGACCCTCAAAAGTCGGTGGGTGGAACAGCAGAAATTCCTTCAATGCTCTACCACGGCCACCGGGCACTTCTTCACGTGGAGCAGGGTTAACGGAAGTTGGCACAGCTGGGGTAGAGGAAGTGCCACTCTCCTCCCGAGGAGCCCAAGCTTTCTTCCATCCACGAGGCAACATCTTGAATCTAGGAAACACGCGATAACGGAAAACCATCAGTAATCACGAGAAACATCCTAAGCCAGGAACAGACAACATAGTGGACTAGCTCTAGACCAGCGCAAGTTCCAATTCCTAATACAAATCCCCAACACAGCTCTGATACCATCTGTAACGACCCAGAGCTCCGGATACCGATACACCGATGAAATCGATACACCGATACCAAGAACTGGGGAAGCCACCCAAGAGGCTGATGAGGCCCCTGAAGGGTTAAAGGAGTTTGTTGGGGAGTTGCATAACGAATTGAGACCGCAGGCACGCAATATTAATCAGGACAGCAATTAATAAATAAGTGCGGAAGCAATTTAAAATATTAGAGTGGTAAAATATATACAATGGTCCAGATTTTCAATAAAAAGAGGTCCACTGAACAACTACACGGGGCATACCCCGACACAATAGAACAAAAGATAAACCAACACAGCTGGCACTCTAACGACGCTCGGCACAACCACGAGAAGGACCGGCGGACGACTGGGGCGGCTCACCTGAAAGAAGGAAGGGTGAGTCACAGCCAGACTCAGTAGGGGTCACGCGGATCCCTACCCCAAACTAAACAGACAAGCAGGCAGACATAAAAGCAATTAGAGCATGCATTTAAATAATAAGGCAGATGCACAATTTAATAAATAAATAACGACAGAAAGTAAATCTACCAATAGAATGAACCACTGCTAACCAAGTGAAGTGAGAGACAGAACAACCCACTAGAAGAACAAGACCAGACGCGTCCCCTGACGACTTACACTGCGTCTCGACAACTCGCAAGTCTGGCTCACGACAAGCGAGAGGCGTAACAGGACCAAACCAAGTACTAGTCAGAGCAACACTCGTCAGTGCATGTCCAAGTCTCCGACCACGTGTGCACACACTGACTCCTGCCTAGAGTTAGGCCTCTAGCTAGTTCCCCCCCCCCCCCCCCGTTGGACGCAACGGTAACTGCAGGGGCCCACGGTAACTAGCTTACAAACCGTTTATTGGGAACACCCCTCCACCTCTCCCGGGTGGGACGACACGCTCGGTCGCTGGGCTACGACTAGTGGCTCCATTACAAGGAAATAGAAATCAATTCCATCAGGATCTACTAATAAACCATCGGTCATAAAGTAACATAAACATGGCATATATATAACGTGGAATGCATTAGAAATTGACCATGCATGCTATTAAAACCCAAAGGAATGTAACGGTCTAGGGCTGCCACGTCACAGGGTGTGACGGCCAAGGGAAGGAGCGTCACAAGGGTTGTGACGGTCGAGGACGGGGGCGTTACAAGGGCTGTAACGCGCTAGGGAAGGGGCATTACGCGGACGTAACGTGCCTCCACGGGACCGTTACACCCGCCCGAGGCTAAAAAACTAAAACCACAGCGTTCTAACAAAACGTAACGCGCTCCCGGAGGCGCGTTACAACGCCCTAACGGCCGCCCGACAGGCCGTTAGGCCAACCGCCATACGAAGTCAACGGTCAAACCGGTCAAGTAACGGTCGTGTAACGGTCCATCAGATGACCGTTACACCAAGAGTGATGCCCCCACTGTGGGCCGTCACACGCACGTAACGCACCTCACAAGGGCCGTTACAGTGTGACGGCTCCTGGTAGGACCGTCACACCAGCTGGGAGCTTAAACCGAAACGGTCAAAACCAAACCCCCTCCCGGTCGAGCCGGATCGACGGGGAACGTGGAAAAACTGTAAAACCTGCCAAACCACAACATTCTACAACTAATCCATGCATCAAAACATAAAAACAATGCCCATGGAGTGATTTTCAAGAATTTAGCCTAAATTACACTAACATGGAATTTTGCATGGAAATTGAAGAAAACGACGTCGGATGGACGTGCATGCTATGCCAATGCGATCCTAACGAGGCAAGGATTCCATCCCCCTACCTTAATCGCGACGAAAACCGGATTTGGGCCGCATGCAAGCAACGGGTCGCCGCGGCTCCTCCCGCCCCGTCTCACCCCCACGTCCCACGAACCGCGACGAGGTCAGCGTCTACGCGTTCCTCGCGACGAGCCGGTTCCAACAACACCTCCCGCGCCTCGATCCGCGACCGTCCGGACCAAGACCGAGAGAGTGAGGGCGGAGAGATCGCGAGAGGGAGAGAGAGAAAGAGGGAGAACGAGTGAGGGAGAGAGAAATCGATGGGGGGAGAGAGAGAGAGAGAGAGAGAGAGAGAGAGATATATATATATATATATATATATATATATATATATATATATATATATATATATATATATATATATTAAAATTATTATTATTATCTTAAAAAACTTAACCCTAATTGCCATTAACCTTAAACAAATTTTGATAAATGCCAAACGAACGCCTAAAAATCCGCAAAAATAGCCAAAACGGTCAGGACAAGGCCTAGATCCGAACTGCTAAGAATCCGCTAAGGCACGAGCGCTACAACGGAGCCTTACAAAAGCCGTGATAGTAAGAAGAGATCCAGGAATGGGAACGGTGGAAGTTCCCATAAGCAAAAGAAAGTCAAGGAGGAGAAGGAGCAGGTCGCCACGACTTGCACATTTTGTGAAAAATTCGGCCATTCTGCCGAGGAGTGTTGGAAGCGTCTCGGCGCTTGTTTACATTGTGGAAGCAGGGAGCATCGCATGCCGGAATGCCCCCTTATGAAGGACCAGTCATCTGGTGGAGGACGCAGGAGGCAGGCTCGCCTCAATGCTGTTCTAGGAGAAGAGGAAGCGCCCAGGGATGATGGGCTTATGGAAGGTACTTTTCAAATTTGTTCTCATTCTGCATTTGTGCTATTTGATACGGGTGCCTATCATTCTTTTATCTCCACTACTTTTGCTAAAACATTGCCAATC
Organism: Amorphophallus konjac; assembly: GCA_022559845.1. Lineage (NCBI taxonomy): Eukaryota > Viridiplantae > Streptophyta > Magnoliopsida > Alismatales > Araceae > Amorphophallus > Amorphophallus konjac. The sequence continues at coordinate 198,873,044 of CM040129.1, forward strand.
GCATCGGTTCCCTTACCTTCAGATCTCACTATTTCCACACCCTTAGGATCTGGAACAAAGCTTACTGACTATTATCCTGATAGCGAAGTGATAGTAGAATGTCATAATCTTCCCGTAAATCTAGTATGCCTTGACATGAAAGGTTATGATGCCATTCTATGGGTAGATTGGCTTGTAGATCATGATGCTTATATGAATTGCCGAAATAGGATTATATCCTTTCGAAAGTCGGGTCTTCCAAGATTCTCTTTTCTTGGCATCAAGTACAAGAAACACCCCACTATCATATCCTCACTTCACGCTTGCAAACTTATCTCGCAAGGATGTGAAGTTTTTCTTACTTCTGTCATTATCATCGAATCCAAAGAAATTAGCATAGCAGACATCCCTATTGTAAATGAGTTCCCAGACGTGTTTCCATCGGAACTACCCAGTTTACCACCCGAGAGGGAAGTAAACTTCACCATTGAACTCATTCCAGGAGCAGCACTTGTTTCTATAGTCCCTTACAAGATGTCCCCCACGGAGCTTAAGGAATTGAAAATGCAGTTGCAGGAACTACTAGACAAGGGCTTCATCAGACCTAGCACATTCCCTTGGGGTGCGCCGGTTCTATTTGTCAAGAAGAAGGATGGTTCTCTCAGGCTATGCATCGATTACCAGCGACTGAATCAGCTTACAATTAAAAATAAGTATCCGTTGTCGCGTATTGATGAGCTCTTCGATCAGCTTTCAGGAGTAGAATATTTCGCTAAGATTGACCTCAGATCAGGTTATCATCGTCTTAGAATTAAAGAAGAGGACATTTATAAATCGGCTTTTAAAAGTCGTTATGGCCACTATGAATTCATGGTAATGCCATTTGGATTAACCAATGTCCCAACAGCATTCATGCAACTTATCAACAATGTCTTCCAGTCATATCTGGACCAGTTCATTGTCATCTTCATTGACGATATCTTGATATATTCCAAGACAACAGAGGAACATGAACAACATTTGAAAATAGCTTTACAAACACTTAGAGAGCATAAGCTTTATGCCAAACTCAATAATTGTGAATTCTGGCTCGAGGAAGTCTCATTCTTAAGCCACATTATTTCAAAGGAAGGTATTGATGTGGATCCTTCTAAGGTAGAAGCTGTCAAGAATTGGAGTCGGCCTAGGACTGTGTCTGAAGTAAGGAGCTTTCTGGGTCTAACTTGTTATTATAGAAGATTCATTAAGGACTTCTCAAAGATAGTAGTTCCTTTAACTAGACTCACAAGAAAAGAAAATCTTTTTGTCTAGTCAGAGGAATGTGAGAAGAATATCTAAACTCTTAAGAATCATCTTACGACAGCCCATGTTTTGTCACTACCAATGGAGGGTGGTGGATTCGAAGTGTATACGGATGCGTCTGGCATTGGCTTAGGATGTGTTCTCATGCAGAATGGAAAAGTAATCTGTTATTCTTCAAGACAATTGAAACGTCACGAGGAAAACTGTCCCGTACATGATCTGTAATTAGTAGCAGTTATTTTCGCCTTTAAAATTTGGCGTCATTATCTTTATGGGGAAAAGTTCACGGTCTACTCGGACCACAAAAGCCTGAAATATTTATTCTCTCAAAAGGAGCTTAACATGAGGCAGAGGAGGTGGTTAGAATATCTCAAAGACTTTGATTTTGCTATTCAATATCATCCTGGCAAGGCTAATGCTGTAGCAGATGCACTCAGTAGAAAACCAATAGGTATGCTATCAAGTCTTATGATAAGCGTAACTAACCAACTTGTTCCTCAATTTGCTCAGTTGAACTTAGATATTGACATAAAGGAAGAAGATTGTTTCATAGCTAATATCCGAGCTCAACCTACATTGATAGAAGATATGGTCAAACTGTAAAATGATGATCCTATATTACTGGAAATTAAAGTCAATATGGAACAAAGGCCGGATTTTTCTATTTCCAATGACGGAAGATTGTTATTTAAGGGCCGAATATGTGTACCAGATCATGAGGCTACGAAGAAACTAATCATAGATGAAGTGCATAATTCCAAATACACAATTCATCCAGGAAGAACAAAGATGTATGAAGATCTCAAAAGAAATTTCTGGTGGCCCAATATGAAGAGAGAAATAGTTGATTTCGTGTCTCGCTGTCTCACTTGTCAACAAGTAAAGGCGGAGCATTTTAGACTCGCAGGTAAACTACACCCCTTGAATATTCCCAAATGGAAGTGAGAGAGTATAGGAATGGACTTTATTATGGGTTTACCCAAGACCAGAGGAGGACACGATGGAATATGAGTAATCATAGACCGATTGACTAAATCCGCACACTTCATACCAATAAAGAGTCGATGGTCTGTGGATATCCTGGCAGCATTGTACATAAAGGAGATTGTCAAACTACATGGTGTTCCAGTCACTATTATATTTGATAGAGATCCTCGATTCACATCACAATTCTGGAAGGGTCTACAACATTCACTAGGGACTAGATTGAATTTCAGCACAGCTTTTCATCCACAAACATATGGTCAAACAGAAAGAACGAATCAGGTAGTAGAAGATATGCTCAGGGCTTGTGCTATCGACTTTGGAGATAGTTGGCAAGATCACTTGCCTCTAGTAAAGTTTGCATATAACAATAGCTATCAGGCTAGCATACGAATGACACCTTTTGAAGCCTTATATGAAAAAAATTGTCGACCACAAATATGCTGGATTGAAATAGGGGAAAAGTAATTTCTAGGCCCCGATCTTATTAGGGATTCTATAGAAAATATCAAGCTTATCCAAGAAAGAATGAAAATGGCACAAGATAGGCACAAGTCTTATGCTGACAATCGAAGACGTGACTTGGAGTTTCAGGTAGGAGATCATGTATATTTAAAAGTTTCTCCAGGTCGAGGAATTCGAAGATTTGGCATTAAAGGAAAGCTAACTCCAAGATTCATTGACCCATTTGAAATTCTTGAACAGATTGGTGAAGTTGCTTACAAACTGGCTTTACCTCCACAATTAGCAGGAGTTCATGACGTATTTCACGTCTCTATACTGAAGAAATATGTATATGATCATGACCATATCATTACTTATGACAATCTGGAGATTCAGAAGGATATGACGTTCGAGTAAACGCCAATAAAGATTCTGGAACGAGAAGTGCGTCAACTACGAAATAAAGTTATTCCTATGGTCAAGATTCAATGGAAGAAAATATGGCCATATGAAGTAACATGGGAAACCGAAGCAGCCATGCGGAAAAGATTTTCAGAATTATTTAACTGTAAGTACACTCTCCACAATCCATATATTAAATTTGGGGACCAAATTCTTCCAAGTGGGGGAGGGTGTAGTGTCCAAGAATTTATATAAATAATTTTTAAATTTTAAATATTTTTTTGGAATTTTTAAAGGTCTAAATATATTACGGAATGGATTATTAGATTAATAAGTCATTACACGGCCCAATTAGGTTAAATAATTAACCAAGCCTATTTACACAAAATCTAAAAGGTTTAAGGACCTAGCCCATTAAGTTTGGCCCATATTCTAGAAGGTTATTTAGCATATTCACGTATTTTAAGGATAAATACTAATTATATAGGATAAACGAATAAAAGAGTTTTATTAAATTGAAACTCTATACACGTTGAATGTAACGGTCCATCGTGCGACCGTCACATGCTTGTAACGCACCAGGCTAGACGCGTTACACTATGTTAGTTCCGTGAAAGAAAGAACGAGTAAAAAGATTAAAACTTTGGGATCTTATCCACTAGAGATCGACTTGGGAAGAGTTATAACATTACTAAGGACTCTTGGGGATTAGATTATGGCAAATTAAGGACTCTAGAATCGATCTAATTTTCAAACCCTAGCCAAAACCCTATAAATAGGACCTAATTCTGAACTGAGCGACCCTTACTTTTGGCCCGTGAAGAATTAAGGTAAGGAGTCATAATTTCGGGTAAGTTTTTTAAAAGATTTTATGTAGTATATTATAGACTAATAGTTCTCCAAATTTCATGCTAGGATATCAAGCAACCAAGAAGATAGAAGCTTCCAAAGTTGCTGATTTAACCTTAGCAATCAAGGAATCTGAACGCAAGACCCCTGAAGATCCAAAGATTAGGACGTCTAAACGAGGTAATTAGAATTCAATCCTTTAGAACTTTTTGTACCCAATAGTTTCATCTTCTTACCCTCAAAATTTCACGTTCTTAGGTCAAGAGGCTGAGGAAATAGAGCAGATTGAAGTTGCTGATTTATCACAAGAAGTACAAGGGTCTAAGGGTAACATCTAGCATCAATTTCGAAGTTTAAAGGTTTTAGAAGAGGTAGGTTATCTCATGAACGGTAAAAACAACATGTTAGGGATAAAAGTCCTTTGATTTTGCTTGAATTACATGCATTTTAGCTCATGAATTTCATGTTTTAGTGGAGACATGCATATATCTATATTCTTAGCGCTAATTAAATTAAAAAGAAACTTCCTTGTGAAATTCACAGAGAACCCATGCATGATATTCGTTTAGCCTTCATTCTATCATGTGGGAAGTTATATGTATGATTTTCAGACATGATGCGAGTTCAAACTTAGATTGAGTCTATGTAATTTTCCTATTTTTTGAGTCTAGTGCATAATGGAAATTGAATTAGTGGATGTATTTGAATATTTGATTATCAATGAAATAAAGTGGGAGTTTGAATATATATATTGTGCAATTGCATCTTTATGTGTGATTATCTTGCGCTCTGATTGTTCTTGCTCGCAAGAGACTTGCCATGCTGGCTGTTCGCGCTCCCCGAGTTAGTCTTCCGCTGTAATAAAGGCTCGGGGCGTGACAGTTGTCGTTATGGCTCGTGTTGCGGCTCTTGGCGTGGTGTGCTGCGGTTCGAGGAATTGCAGCAGTTGTGCATCGAGAGATGCTGTAATTGTGGTCCGACGTGACACTCGTCGAGTGTGTCGGAGGCGCTGACCTGACGCGGTGATAGTTTTCTCGATGTTGGAAGGTGATGTTCTCAACATGCGCGAGGTTCGAGGTCAGGTCAAGCGTGGAGTTTTCTATTGGTCGGAAGTGCGATTGGTTCCTCCTTTGGCTGGAGAGAATTGTGTTTGGCTAGGTTCGTTGTCTTGCATTATGTTTTCGGATTGGTTGGCCTCTGTGTGCCATGAAGTCCATGCGAGACGTACTCCTTGTCTTGGCCAGGGGGTTGCCTGTGAGAAGCTGTGCCCATTCCCTTGTTGTGTGAGGGTGTGTTGGCGCTTTTCAGAAAGGATGAGTGCTAGTTGGGCGGTGTTCGCATTTTTGGCTGTCCGCGCGTGGATCAGAGTGCGCAGCGGAAGCCTGGTGGGCCCATAACCCACTGGTTCAGGATCGTAGCGTTGGTTGCTACGGGCGGATTCCTGAGGTTGCGTTGAGCATCGGAGGATTGGTTCCTCGTTGTGAGACGTGTTGTTGTTGTGGCGTTGCTCAAGACGTCGTGGTTCTTGGCACTGGCAGGATGGAGTGTTGGGAAAAAATGTTGACAAGTTTGCCGCATGGGTATTCTGTTCCTGAGATGGAAGTCGTGTTAGGCGTTGGTGGGAGCCCGGATGGGGTTGTTGAGGATGTCACTGTTGACACCCGTTTTATGACCGATAAGTCGGGTCATCTCCTTGTTCATTCTATATGATGCTCTGAGTTGTTCACTCTTCATTGAGCTTTCTTGATCAGTTAGAGGTCTATTTCATGGGTCTTCTCCTCTTGATTGAGTCTGGTTTCCTCGGCGCTTTCGATGGATGAAGCTTGGCAAACTCTTATCACTCTTTGATCCTCATTGTCTCTAACGGTCCATACCAGGCGCGTTACGTTCCTCTAACGCATGATCCCTGGACCGTTACATCTTGAAGAGTCCTATAGCTTAAGGCCTTTGTTTCAATCCTTATCCTTTGGCCTGTCCATTGATTCTAATGGTCTATCGTGCAGCCGTTACGTCCCTCTAACGTGTCCATCCGTGACCGTTACATTCCTTCAAGAGTCCTACTGTTTTGATCTTCTTCCCGTTGATCTTATCTTCTTGGGGATAAGGTTAGTGTGACGGTCTCTCCATGGGGCGTTACATTCATGTGGCGGTCTGTCGTGCAGCCGTTACATCCAACAGAGAGTCCTGCCTGGTCTGGTCTTTTCTCTGCTACTCCGTGGTCGAGTTGAGAGTTTGATCTTGTGATTTCTCCTTCAAATATGATCCTCAGAACCTTCTATTTGTTTCTATGGACTCTTGGTGATATTATCTTCAAGAGTTTGCTAAGAGTTATCCTCTTTTATTGTTGGATTATCCTCTGCTCGACCAGAGATTTTGAGGGCCTATAAATAGCACCCTTAACTTCATGGCCTGAGGGGGAGAAATCTGGTTTTTGCGTCGAAGTGCTGCCACTTTCTGGAGCCATCTTCATCCAAGAGGAGTCTACTTCCACGTCCATCTGCATCACAGTCCAGGGAGTACTTCAATTTTGGGTTCAAAGTTCATAATTTGCATATTTGTGTTCTCCCCTTCTTCCTCTTCTCATCATAGCATTATCCCTCCTCTTTCTCTCACGTTCTCCATTGTTTTCATCATCTAAATATCCTTCCCACGTTTTAAAACGCCCAGAGGGGTTAAAAAACCAAAACTTCCCCGGTACTTCCCTTTCCCTTTGCATGATCTTAAGTTCTTTAAGAATTGATACTATGCTTGTTTGAAGGGCTAATTTGGGATCGTTTTCTTGTGTTTCACGTTCTTTGGCAGGTTTACAGGGATCATTAGACGAGGCCCAGGTCTTCTGGCCGGCTGGAAGATTTGGAGTTCAAAGAATTCACAAGTTGTTGCTGCAGGTTCTCTGACGGTCTTGTGCAGGCGCGTCAGGCTTCTCTAACGGTTCATCGAGTGACCGTCACGCTTGTGTGACGCACAGGGTCTAGACCGTTACATTCAAGGCAGATCTATAGATTTTACTGGTTTCTCTCTCCCGTGGGCGGGTGTATCATCCTCCTATTTCTAAAGTATTGACCAGGTCTTTGGCTTGTTTTATTACCTTAGTGGCGATCACGTTCTTTCCTTAGTATTGGGCTTTGATTTCTCTCTCATATCTCTTATTTCTTTTACTTGTTCCACCCACGCTGTGTGTTTTTATTTACTCATTTCTCCACGCTCCGGTGTGTGATTTTATTTACTTTCTTTAGATTAGTTTGGTTGAGATGGCATTGCCCATGCTAGAGCTTGTTCTGATTACCTAGGTTCATGGTTCACATGTCCTTGGGTTGATTGAGATCATTGATTTTTGCTTATCATCTTTATCACTCATCATCACAAACAAGAGAAGGAAGCAAAACAAATCAACAGATAATTTTTTGGCGATCACGGTGGGACAACTGGTGCCAATCGTGTTTTGAACTCTGTTTTATACCTGCCATCATTTCCTTGTGTGGTTTTCCCCGGATTTCCCTTCTATTTCCCTGCTGTTTCTGGTTCCCTGGCTCCTCTGACGGTCTATAGTCTCTACGTTACATTGCTTATGACGGTCTGGTCGTCGACTGTTACATACTTTTGACGCGGGTCTCCTATACCGTTATATACTCCAGACATGTACGCATCCCGAGGTGCATTCTATTTCCGCATTTCTGCTGCGATATTCTTGCTTGGGTGTTATCTGATCTCCTCCCTGGTTGGTCTATATATCTACATCATTTTGTGCATGCTTGCTTGCTAGATTCTAGGTTAGAATTTGCATGCACTCCGGTGCACATAGGTTCATGCATATTATCATACATTAGATTACATTTTCCTACCTTGGTGTGCGAACCTCTCGTCTCCATATTCCTTGGGGCCGACTAGGAAATCACACCAGGGACCTCCATAAGTCCTCGCGAGCCGTGGATTCCCACACGGACACCGGGCCGGTTGTACCTTTCCCACCCCGTGTCTAGGATCACATAAGTGAAGAGTGATCACATTTAGAGTCAAACCAAGCCTTACACCCTCTCCTATCAGGAACATATTGTTGAGATCACATCCTAATCAATCTACTAAAGTTCCAAAGGAGAAATCATAAAAATCTTGTCACATCATCTTAAACAATTTGGTTGATTTTGAGTGTCTTCATCTCTTGTCACTTACATCTTTGTTAGAAATCATCTAAGTTTGGTTGCTCATTGTGTGATTGTTTGTGTTGTGTTGTTTGCATCTTGTTAAGGTTGTCCGTTGCATGTGGGGCTGCTTTCGTCCGTTGGAATCACCTCCTAGGGTCAATTCCTTCTCCAGATTCTACTCAAATCCTGTAACGACCCGAGAATCCGATTACCGGGAAGGCCCGATAACCCGAGACTCGTACCGCCACCCACGAGTCCGAAGACTCAGAAGGGTTAAAAGGATGGTGTGGAAACTACACAAGTATCGCAAGTATTTGCAGAAATTAAACAGTTAGAATATTAAGCAGGAAATAAATTAACATTTTACATGGTCCACAATAAAATAACAACAACAGCAACAGTAGTCCACGACTAGTACAGTGACAAGAAAGAAAAGTACAGCTACACGGGGCATCCCCCGGCTCTGACCTCTGGCACTACCTCTGGGCACCCGCACCACGCTGCGCTCCTGACGCGCTCCCCGAAGGTGGCGCCTCACCTGAAACACGGTGAAAACACGCAGGAATGAGTCTCAGAACAAGACTCAGTAGGGATCACTCGAACCCTACCTCGAAAAACGAGAAACCACTACTCTAGCGGTAGGAAAGTACCTCGGAAAGGAAAGCCCTGTACTCTACAGAACTAGACCCTACGGCACGCAAACCGACACACGTGCCACGGTACGAGAAGACCGAAACTCAACGGTCGAACCGTCAAAACCCGAAGGTCGGAAACATACGACTGACAGTCTGACACTCCGTACTCGACAGGAGTACCACCCACTAGAAGCACAGCCGGTAGCGTCCCCTGACGTCTTACACCGCACCGCAGGTGAACCGCCTGACGTGGTAGGTCCTACCCGAGGCGCGAACACCGTACAAGTAACCACAAACAAGTGACTAGCTGGGGTCACGCCCGTCGACGTGGGTCCAACCGCCCCCAACCACGTGTGCACACACAGACCACGCGTCCCAGGTCTGGCCCTCTGACCGGTTTTCCCCTCAGCCGGACTCTGGCTGCAAGACATGGGGCCCAACGGTAACCGGTCCACAAACCGTCTCGAAAGGTCGGCCCGTACACCACTCCCTGGTGCGACTAGCACCCGCGTACTAGTAGGCTACGACTAGTGGAGGGTCACTGAAGGAGTAGACTCTCGAGTCAACGGAAAACGACGTCCGAATCCGACAACGTGTGGGAATCACCCCACGCACCAGCCCCGTCGCACGGTGACCACGGTCGGAAAAGAAACAGACGCATTGCCCACGGTCAAACGCCTAACCGAGGCAAACGGGACTTCCGGACACCAAAGACACGGTCACGGAACTCCACGGGGTGCCCGGGGCGCACACACGGCCCAAGGGGAACACCCAACAACGACCTGATCGCGCTAGGGATACCCAGCGCGACAGGGACCATCGCGCTAGGGAACCCTAGCGCAACAGCGAAGATCGCGCTAGGTCTACCTAGCGCGACAGGGACCATCGCGCTAGGTCCTCCTAGCGCGACAAGGATGATCGCGCTAGGACCCTATAGCGCGACACGAACCGCCAAACTGTTCATCTTCTCCGATGAACGCGCTCGGTCGGGGCGGCGCGACCTCCAAGAACGCGCTACTGGAGTATAGCGCGTTCTCAGTCCTCGGCCGAAAACGGTAAGGACGCCCAAAAATTCTAACCACGCCCCCATACCTCCATAGGAGAGGGGGAAAACAAAGGGGAAGACCCCTGGGGACCCCTAGCATGATTCTAGGCCCTCAAAACACGAATCCATGCATTGAATCCATAGATCGGGCGAGCTCTCCCCAAATCATGGAAAAACCCAAAAACGCTCAAATGATCCCCTCTCGGCCTTCCCGCGGCCTATAAATCACGGAAAAGAACGGCATGAGACTAAGGAACGTCACCCTACCTCGATGGAGCGAATGCTCCGCCGGATCGATCACGAATCACGAAGAATGCTCGAAGCTTCATGAACTCCCCACGCTTCCCACGCTCGCCGCATGCCCACGAGATCGCCTCACCGTCGCCCACGCGTCCGCGCCGTCGCCCCGCCGCCGTCCGTAGCCGGAGAGGGGCTCACCACGTCCGAATGGGAGAGAGGGAGAGAGAGGGGGCTCATGGTCGCGAGAGAGAGGGAGAGGAAGAAGAAAGAGAAAAAGGAAAAAGAAAAGAAAAAGGATTAGGATTTATAGAAAATCCGAATTTTCGGAAAAATACCGAAAAATAGAAAAATACATTTCTGGAATCCTCGGAACGCACCGATCGCAACGGTACCACTCGTGCCCGGGTGAACGGCCCAGTTAACCCGCAGCGAGCGTCCGAAGGAAAAGCCGAAACACACGCCGGGAATCGGAAAACACACGCGGAAAAGCCGCGGAACGCCTCCGGGCCTCCGAAACGACTCCGGATCACGCCGATCCGAACACGAAAGATGTCCGAAACGAAATTTCGGACACAACAGAGCTGGACGCTCCGAAAACCAGATCCGGGACCCACGAAGAAGGATCCGAAAGGTCCGGGATATTACAGCCCTCCCCCCTTAAGGAATTTCGTCCTCGAAATTGAGAACAACCCAAGGGGAAAGAAGAGGAAGACTCACTCAAACAGATACGGGAACTGCTGACGCATCTCGTCCTCACGTTCCCACGAAGCCTCACCACCAGAGTGTCGCTGCCACACGACCTTTACCAAGGGAATGACCTTGTTCCGCAGGCGCTGCTCTCGCCTATCCTCCACGCGGATCGGAAACTCTGGGAGAGAAAGATCTGGAGTCACCTCAGGCCAAACAGAAAACTCGAGCACATGAGAGTCATCGGGCATATACTTCCGCAACATCGAGACGTGGAACACGTCATGCACCGACGCCAACTCAGGAGGTAACTGCAACCGGTAAGCAACCTCACCGATGCGTTCCACAATCGCGAAAGGACCAATGTAGCGGGGACTCAGCTTCCCACGCCATCCAAAACGCATCACCCCCTTCATCGGAGAAACTCTCAAGAACACATGATCGCCCACGGCGAACTCGAGGGGCTGCCTCCTACGGTCAGCATAGCTCTTCTGCCGACTCTGGGCCGCCAACATGTTCTGACGAACCAGGTGCACAACATCCACACATTGCTGCACCAATTCCGGTCCCGTCAAAACACGCTCACCCACCTCAAACCAATCAAGTGGAGTCCGACAAGGACGCCCATACATAGCCTCATAGGGAGCCATGCCGATGCTCGAATGATAGCTGTTGTTATAGGCAAACTCCACCAACGGTAGGTGATGAATCCAACTCCCCTGCCACTCCAGGCAGCAGGATCTCAGCATGTCCTCCAAAGTCTGAATGGTCCTCTCAGACTGACCATCTGACTGTGGATGATACGCCGAGCTAAATGCCAACTCCGTGCCAAGAGCTCGCTGGAAACCCCTCCAGAATCCAGAAGTGAAGCGCGGATCTCGATCCGACACGATCGAAATGGGAACCCCATGCAACGGCACGATCCGCTCCACATACAGACGAGCCAACCTGGACACGCTCCAGCTGACCTTGACCGGTAACAATCGAGTCACCTTCGTCAGCCGATCCACCAGCAACCAAATACTGTCCTGCCCACTCGGGGTCCTCGGCAACCCCACCACAAAATCCGTGGTCACATGGTCCCACTTCCAAGCAGGAACATCCAAAGGCTGGAGAGTACCTCCTGGTCGCTGATGCTCCGCCTTCACCTGCTGACAGATCAGGCACCTGGCCACAAATTCGGCAACATCTCTCTTCATGCCAGGCCACCAGAACTGCCTTCGCAAGTTCCGATACATCTTCGTCGCACCCGGGTGCACAGTGTACCTGCTCCCATGAGCCTCGCGTAACACCGCACGACGAACCTGCTCCTCGGCCGGGACGTACAACCTGCCACGAAACCTCGCAGCACCGTCCTCGCCAAGCTCTACGTCAGCCATAGCCAGAATCCGGGGCAACTCAGGGTCCGCATGCTGAGCCTCTGTCACCTGACGACGGATAGCAGGAGTGACAGTCAGACTCGCAAGCACTGCCAACCCTCGCTCCTGGGGAATCTTGAGCCTGAAAGATACCTCGGGCACTTGTTCCCAGAGCCTCCACTTCCTCAACATCAAGGTACTGACCGCAACCTTCCTACTCAAGGCATCGGCGACGACATTCATCCTGCCCGGCTGATAAGACAGGGTGAAGTCATAGTCCTTCATGAACTCCATCCAACGCCTCTATCTGAGGTTCAGATCTCTCTGCGAGAACACATACCTCAAACTCTGATGGTCAGTGAACACCTCGAACTTCTCACCGTACAGATAATGCCTCCAGATCTTCAGCGCGAAGATCACTACTGCCAACTCAAGATCATGGGTAGGGTAGTTCTCCTCATGGGGCTTTAGCTGCCGAGATGCATAAGCCACCACTCTACCATGCTGCATCAGAACAGCACCCAATCCCACGCCGGAAGCATCTGTACACACCACAAAACCTCCCGATCCAGAAGGCAAAACCAACACCGGAGCCGAGGTGAGCAACCTCTTCAGTTCACTGAAGCTCTGCTCACACTCCTCGGACCAAACGAAAGGCACATCCTTCCGCGTGAGCCTCGTCATCGGGGTCGCAATGCGAGAAAAATCCTGGATAAACCGACGATAATATCCCGCAAGCCCCAAGAAACTCCGGATCTCCGTCACCGACCTCGGCCTCGGCCATTGCATCACAGCCTCGACCTTGGCGGGATCCACGGAAATGCCATCACCAGAAATCACGTGCCCCAGAAAGTGCACCTCGCTGAGCCAAAACTCGCACTTGCTGAGCTTCGCATACAACTGGTGATCTCGCAACGTCTGCAGCACCACACCCAAATGGTACGCATGCTCCTCAGCAGACCGCGAATAAACAAGGATGTCATCCACGAAGATGACCATGAACTGGTCCAAATACGGATGAAACACCCTCTGCATCAAGTCCATGAAGGCTGCTGGGGCATTGGTGAGCCCAAACGGCATCACCAAGAACTCATAATGCCCGTACCTCGTACTGAACGCAGTCTTCTCCACATCGGACTCGCGAATTCTCAGCTGATAGTAACCGGACCGCAAATCAATCCGCGAGAACACTCGCGCAGACTGAAGTTGGTCGAACAAATCATCAATCCGCGGCAACGGATACTTGTTCTTAATGGTCACTTCATTCAGCTGCCGATAGTCAATGCATAGCCGCAGACTACCATCCTTCTTCTTCACGAACAACACGGGCGCACCCCAAGGGGAAAAGCTCGGACGAATATATTCTCGGGTCGTTACAAATCCGCTCTTCGAATCCACCATAGCTTCTTTCAATCCTCCCCGTTCCCAAGAGGATTCCCTTCCTCAAAGACTTCTTGAAAATCCTGCTAGGGTTACCTCATTCTCTTCTGGAGAGGGGACAGCCCCTCTTCCGTCCCCTACCCCCATGGAAGGCGGTCAAGCCACCTCTTCTTTCTCTTCTCCTTCTGCGGGCTCCATTCTCCAAATGATGGCCCAATTGGATCCGGCCCAACTCCAAGCTGTCTATGAGGCCATGCAAGGATCCAATATCTCCCCTCCCACGATTATGCAGGGTCAATCCAATCCCTCCATCGACCAACCTAGAGTTGGTGGGCCTTCCATCCAGCCCACTCCGATTGATCTTACTCCGGTCCAACCCCGGACCATCACCTTTGCTGGCATGGAGACGGGCCAATCTTCTACTTCGGGCCAGCAATCTTTTGACAAGGGGAAGTCTGCCATCCCTTCTTTCATTCAGTTGGATCATCATATGTCTAGCCCAATGGTTCTACAAGTCCTTATGGGCCCTTCAGATTTCTCGCGCCCTTAGCCAGGGGTTGTCCAAGCCCACTCTAATCTGGGTCAGTCTCCGGCCCAATATCCTTCTTATGGGCCCCCTACCTTGTTCGTTTATCCTTCTGCTCCTGCTTGTGGGCTCCCACCTCCTGCTACAGTCCACCCTTCCGCTCCTCAATTTCAACCATCATCTCTCACTACCCCTGCTCCCTCCAGAGAGCAGGAATTACTTGATAAATGGGCCACCATGCAACAGCAACTCGATTTCCTCCAGAAGCGGGTTGGCCCACAATCCTTGGCAGATGTTCCAGTTCCTAGCTTTCAGAACATTCGGTTCCCTCTATATCAGAGCTCCCCAATTACAGGAAATATGATGGGAACAGCAATCCCTTCACTCATGTGAGGGACTTCTTATACTAGTCGGCTCAATTTCAGTACGATGATCGCCTCATGGCGTATCTGTTTCGCCGATCGTTAGATGGTGTTGCACTGGAATGGTTTTATTCTTTACCGTTGGAAGACGCCGAGAGCTTCAAGACAGTGAAGGACAAGTTTATTCAAAGGTTCCAAGACAGAGTTGGCCCGGAATATTCATTCACAGATCTGGTGGCCGAAAAGATGAAACCAGATGAGGAATTTGCTACCTATGCCGACCGATGGAGGCAGATGGCCGCTAGAGTGCCCGGCCACATTCCGGAGGAAGAAAAGGTCAAATTGTTAATTTCAAATGCTACTCCGACCTTCCACAATATTCTAGCCATGAACGACATAGCCAACATGCATCAACTTTACAGCCGAGCGCGCTTTATTCAGATGCAGTTCAAGGATTCCCCCATACACTCATTATTTGAAAACCAAAAGCCCAACTATCACAAGAAACCTCAGGGGCCTGTCACCGAGGGGATCCAAACGAGCGAGCAAGTTCAAGCCGTTACTTTCCCTTTTCAAGCCGCACCCTTCCGCTTCCCTCAAAATCCCCGCACTCCACAGAATCCCACTCCCCAAAACTTCCAAGTCACTCCACAAAACCCTCCGCCCACCTTCACCACTCCACAAAATACCTTCGCCGCACCACAACAACCACTACCACCTCCACAATACCACAATGTCCCTCCACCCAACGGCTACAACAACAACAATAACAAGCGCCCGGCTCCCAAGAGGGCACAGTACCCACCCTTGCCAGAAACCCTCACAGACATCTTCTCGGCTCTCATGTCAGTTAATGCTATACAACTTCCTCCGGAACGGCCCAACTGGAACCCGACCGTTGATCAAACGAAGTATTGCATGTTCCACAGACAGCCGGGCCACACAATCAAAGGATGCTTTCAGTTCAGGGACCTGATATATGACCTTCGTGAAGGACAGAGAATTGATTAAGCCGAGATGCACAGGGCCATTGTTGAAATCAAAGAGAAGAGAAGGCAGCCACCGAGGCAGCAAGTGCAGTAGCAACAAGCACCACAGCCACAGCAGCAGCCGCCGCAGCAACAGCTACATCAGCCGGTTCAGGATCTGGGAATCCACCAGGACCCGATGCCGAACCATCCTCCCGCTCCACAGCTTCAGCCACCGGCACCAGCCCAGGTGAACGTAGTCCAACCCCCGGCTCCTAATGTCGGGTGGTATTTTGATGACGACGGCACTACGCCGCAGATAATGGCCCTCCACCATAATCACCGCAACCCCATCACTTCCTCCATCGTCTTACCTACACACCCAATACCTTCCCCGCTTGTTCTCCCATTCACATCCGCTCCAGTGAACCCACCGCCACCCGCAATTCCATCACCCTTGCAACTGGTTACCCCCACTACCCACAATACTCCGTCACCCAGCCATCCACCCATCACTACACCTCCGCTAGCCTTTCCTCCACCCATACCAACATCCATCATCACCTCCCCGTCTTCCACCAATCCCTCATCCATCATCCGTTCACCACTTACAACCTCCACCAACATCACATCCCACCAAATCCTTCCTCTTACACCACCTATTCCGCTCATCCACCCCACCGGGCCAATTATATCGTCCCCTGATGCCATGCCGGCACAAAACCTCGCCCTACGGAGTGGGCAGTTGTTCCATCGAAACTATTATACTACTTCCAATCCCCAGTCTTCTCAGCCGGCGGCCGAGCAGGAAGAGGCCGAACCTCTGCCGGGTACCCAATACGATCTACTACATCATCTGGACAGGGTGCCTGTAATGCCCCGGATTTTTTGGATCCTTGTTCGTGGGTCTCGGATCTGATTTCTCGGAGTGTCCGACTCCGTTGTGTCCGAAATTTCGTTTCTGACATCTTTCATGTTCGGATCGGCGCGATCCGGAGTTGCTTCGGAGGCCCGGAAGCGTTCCGCGGCTTTTCCGCGTGTGTTTTCTGATTCCCGGTGTGTGTTTCGAGAATTCCTTCGGAACCTCGTTGCGGGTGAACCGGGCCGTTCACCTAGGCGAGTGTGGTACCGTTGCGATCGGTGCGTTCCGAGGATCGCGGAAACGTGATTTTCCTATTTTTGGTATTTTTCAGAATTTCCGGATTTTCTTATATCTATAACCCTTTTCTCTCTCTCCCCTCTCATTTCTCTCTTCTCTCCCTCTCTCTTCTCTCCCTCTCTCTTCTCACGCTATCTCTGGCGGCCGACGGGGTGGAGCGTGGGTGAGGTGGGGACGGCGCGGGCGAGGCATGGGCGAGGATGGGTGAGGATTGAGGTGGTGGAGGCGCGGTGAAGCTCGGCCGTGGGTTCGTGGAACGGCGAGACTTCAACAACGTTTTCTTCGTGGATCGGCATCCACGGTGCGTTGAATCTTCGGTGGAGGTAGGGAGATGGACCCTCAACCCGCGTACTTCATTTCCCCCGAGTTTTGTAGGCCGTGGCGAGTCGGGCGGGTTTGTTTGGGCGTTTTGGGGAAAATGCATGTTTTGGGGTGTGTGAGACGAATCTTGTGTTTTGATCGTGTTTTTGGGGTTTAAATGGGTCCTCTCGGTGCTGGAGAGGTTGGGGAATGTTTTCCCTTTTGTTTCCCCTTCACCTGGGGGTGAATGGGGCATGGAATGGATTTCCCACCGTTTTCCCGTTCTTCCGGGCGCGGACTGAGAACGCGCTAGTCTCAGGTAGCGCGTTCTTGAGGGTCGTGCTGCCCCGATAGGGCGCATTCATCGGAGAAGATGAACAGTTAGGCGGTTCCTGTCACGCTATAGGGTCCTAGCGCATTCTGCCTTGTCACGCTAGGGGTTCCTAGCGCGATATGTCTAGTCACGCTAGGGGATCCTAGCGCGTTCTTCCTTGTCGCGCTAGGGGTTCCTAGCGCGACCTGTCTCGTCACGCTAGGGGATCCTAACGTGTTCTGTCTTGTCGCGCTAGGTGATCCTAGCGCGATCTGTCCTACTGTCTCGTGCTCCCCTTGGGCCGTGTGTGTCCCGGACACCCCGTGGAGTTCCGTGACCGTGTCTTTGGGTGCTTGGAGGTTCCGTTTAGCTCGATTAGCGTGCCCATTAGTTTAAGGGTCCGGGTGACCCCAGGTGTTCCGGGCTTCCGTGTTCTTGCTAGATCGAGTCACCGTGTATCGGTGTGAGTGCGGTGAGGTTTCCCCGCAAGTCGTTGCTTTTCAGGAAGGTGGCTTCCGAGTGGGCCAAGCGTGTGGCCTTGGACGGTGAGTCTAGTCTCCCAGCCTGGAGCTGGAGTTTTTCTTAAGTTCCCTCCTCGAGGGATGGGTCTCGATGGTTGTGAACTGCCTCGTGAGTTATCGCATTGTGGTTTTGGACCTAGGGATTAGGCCAGATTGACGGCTCAGTGATGTCGTGTGCAACGGTCTTGACCCCGAGTCTTGTGACTCAAAGGCCGTTGGGTTTCGTAGGTCTAGTGGACCATCTGTAGTCTGGTGGCGTCGTGCCACCTGTTACTCAGTGTCACTTGTAATGGGTGCGTGCGTGGTTTTCTGTGTCCACGTTCTGTGACACGTCCACTAGTCGTAGCCTTCTTACGGCACGCGTGTGCTGACCCACCTAGGAGTGGTGGAGCGGCTGACCCGAGAGAGACGGTGAGTAGGCTGGTTACCGTAGGGCCCCCACGTATAGCTGAGTCCGGGCTTAGGGGGAATTACCAGCTAGAGGACGGGCCTAGGGCATATGGTCTGAGTGTGTATACGAGGTTGGGGGCGTCGGACGGCGCCGGTAGGCGCGACTCCAACTAGTCCTTGTTCTGTGGTACTGGTTACTGAGTGTGTCTGAGTCTCACGCCTGGGGCGTCGTAGCTAGACACTTGTGACGCGGTGTAAGACGTCAGGGGATGCATCCGGTTGTTCTTCTAGTGGGTGGAGCTCCTGTCACGTGACGTGTGTTGTCGTGTATCGGGTTCCGTTTCCGTCCACGAGACGGGACTTCGTGAGTGGTTTCGGGAGCATTCCCGGAGTCGAGGTCTGGGGTTGCCGGTGAGCGTCACTGAGGGCCTCTGCCCAGACAGCGTTGTGTTCACAATGGTAAGGTCGTGACCGTGTTCCATGACCGTGTGGTTTTGGCTCGGGCCCTTTTGAGGGCAGGCCTCCGTTACGGAGGTATCGTGGCGTTTTTCCTAGTTGCGTGGCTAGGGCGGTTCGTGTCTGGTGGTCCCCGATCGTGGAATCGGGTGGTCGGGTGCGTGGGTTGCTGTCCCCCGACGGGAGACTAGGTCGTGTCTTCTGGTACAGTAGGAGTAGCTGTAGAGTCGAGGTTTTGCCGGCCACCGTAGTTACTTTCCTGCTTTCGTAGTTACTGCTTTTGTGCCGCCGTTGTTTCTCAGTTGGGGTTCCGCAGGATCCCTACTGGGCCAGTGACAGGAGGCTCACCCCTGCTTTGCAGGTGCGGCGGTTCTGCCTCGAGGTTTGAGGGTACTGTGCGGTGGTTCTCAGTTGCCAGCTTACCGGGCCGAGTGTTCACTTGGCATGTGGTACGTTTTACTGCTTTAGACTGTACTTTCTGTTGGACTGGACTCTACCGTAGTTATTTATTTAATTCTGTTAATTTTTGAATTTTTCTGCCTTATTTCCTATTTCTTTGTACCTCCACACTCCTTTTAGCCCTTCCGAGCCCTCTCGGCTCGTAGGCAGCGGTTCGAGTCTCGGGTTATCGGGCCTTCCCGGTAACCAGATTATCGGGTCGTCACAGTGCCCGCCATGATGTCGGTCCTGGAGCTTATCAAAAGGTCCACCCTTCACCAAGATGCTCTCAGAAATTTCTTACAGAAAGTGATGGTCAGTGAGGACATGGCAGTTGACAGCTTACCCACGGCACTGGCAACAATTTCCAAAGGGCCAGCAATCACATTTTCTGAGACCGAGCTACCTCCTTCCGAGGCTCGGCAAATGCCGCTCTGTATTACAATTATTTTGAATAAAGTCAGTATTGAAGCAGCATTGGTTGACACATGGGCATCAATTAACGTGTGCCCGCTCAGTACCCTTCGAGCTTGCAACATATCTGAAGAACTACTGTGACCTACCCCCACTACCATAGCAGCATATGATAATTCAAGAAGAGCATGTCATGAGGTAGTCACTATTCAAGCAGAGCTTGGGCCTCTTACCATGCCCGTGGAATTTTATGTGCTAGACATTGACCCTATGTTCAAGGCTATCTTGGGTCGTCCATGGATTGACACACTCAGTGATGTACCCTCCACTGCGCATCAATGCATCAAATTTCCTTTTCAAGGGAGGGTCGTCAAAGTTAAAAGTTTATCCACGGTCCAATCAGTGAAGGCTATTTCAGACAAAATTCTTCCCACACTATGGCCAAGCGGCCGGCCTGTTATCTCAGTGCTGGATCTAGACTTTCCATGGGCTTATGCACCCCGCAAACCCGTCACTGCAGCAGTTAATATCAAGGTGAAGCCCCAGATCCGAGACTCCAAGGGCTGGAACATTATATTAAAACTGGGTTATCAACCGGGGAAAGGCCTCGGTGCTCAATTGCAAGGAAGAACAAAGCCCATACCCAAGGGAAGAAAAATGGGCAGGAGAGGTCTCGGCTACAGAGAGACCGCATTGTCTATGATGGGTGATTCTGGGCCGCTCACCTGGGACTACCGTCAACATTTTATTAGAGGGCCTCTCCAGCCCGGTACATTAGTTCCGCAGCCAGCTCCACTAAGGAAGGATACAGTCTGTCCGATTGCCAGTTCGCCCCCAGTGCTAAGAGGGCCAGTTGATGATGTGATTGACTATGGTCAAGCCCTTCAGGGGCTATTTCATGAAGAAGACTGCCAGCAGCGTCAAGAGGGTCGGCTCGTCCAATGGAGGCCGAAGAAGCAGCCAGTTGATGATCCGCGGGAGAAGGGGAGCTCGCCAATTGTCTTTTCTTGGTCTCCCTCTCGCTTTCAATCTCTCCTCCAGCAAGGGGAATTCTTACCCCGTCTTCCTCCTATCATGGTAAATCCATCCTTCATTGATCCACCTGAAATTCTATTCGTTCCTTGTGCTTGCGGGCATTGCCCGCCCATTGATCTATCTACTCTATTCACTCCTCCTCCCCCCAACGCCCAACTCCACGAGATGTGATTTTCTTCCTCCGATCCATTCTTTGATTGCATCTTCCCAGAGTTATTTCCCATGCAACTACCGCCTCCTCCATCCTGTTGTATAGTCTCTACTGATCTCCAAAAAAAAAACGTCAAATTCGAAACGGAGATTTCAGTGGAAGATTATACTACCCTGTCTCCACTCTCCTCCTAGGGGCACGAGTCCCTGCTCCTTCCTTTCCACTAGATTTTCTTTCCCGAGGGTTAGGATTAGGGTCCGTTGAGTCTAGGAAAGTAGAGTCAGTTAGGTCTAGAGAAGTAGGGTCCTGTTCTAGCTCGTCCAACCCTTCCTCCTCTGAGCCGCGCCCGCTTGCGCGTCCTCCCAAATCCGTTCCTGATAGGTTCCTGCGAGATCTAGCTCAGCGTTGTCATGCTCTTTTGAAGTGTCCAGAATTTGTTGCTACGGTAATTATGATTGAGGATGAAGATGAAATAGAAGGGGTGTGGAGCGATGACGGATTAGGTGTCTATGAAGTCCTGGATGAGAAAGATCCAATTGATGATGAGGACAGTAACGTAGATAACACTACCGATTTGTATGCGCAAGGATTAAAGAGATTCGACGAGCCGTCGTCGGCAGTGGATGAACCTACGAAGGAAATAAATCTGGGAACTGAAGAAGACCCAAGGCCCATCATCATTGCCGCTAATCTCCCTCCACGAGTAGAAGAGGATTTGATTAAGGTTCTGAGGGAGTATAGCGATTCTTTCGCCTGGTCTTATGAGGACATGCCAGGTCTTGATCCCTCTTTAGTGGAACATCGACTTGTGCTTAAACTAGGGGCAACACCTGTGAAATAACGGTCAAGGAGATTTCACCCCCACATGGCCTTAATGATTAAGGAAGAGGTCGACAAGTTATACAAGGCCAGATTCATTAGAGTTGTTCTGTATCCTCAGTGGGTGGTAAACATAGTCCCTGTTATCAAGAAGGATGGAAAGGTGCGTATCTGCATCGATTTCAGGGATCTCAATAAAGCATGTCCTAAAGATGATTTTCCGCTGCCTCACATAGACGTCCTGGTCGACAACACTGCCGAGTACGAAGCCTTATCATTCATGGATGGATACTCAGGCTACAATCAGATCCGTATCGCTCCTGAAGATCAAGAGAAAACCTCCTTCACCACGCCCTGGGGCACGTATTGTTATGTGGTTATGCCGTTCGGTTTGAATAATGCAGGTGCCACCTATCAAAGGGCGATGATGGCCATCTTCCACGACATGATGCATATCTATATGGAAGCCTACATGGATGACATTCTGGTGAAGTCGAGGACTAAAGAAGAACACCCCTCTATTCTGGCTAAGGTGCTGCAAAGAGCCAGGGAGTACAAGCTTAAAATGAATCTGAAGAAGTGTGTATTCGGAGTCTCTTCAGGGAAGCTGCTAGGTTTTATAGTGAGCAAACGGGGGATTCAGATTGATCCTAACAAAGCACAGGCCGTCATGGACATGCCTCCGGCGAATAACATCACGGAACTTCGAGGATTGATTGGCCGATTGTAATTCATCAGAAGATTCATATCCCAACATTCTCAAAGGTGCCGTCCGTTTTACGAATTGCTTAAGGCGGGGGTAAAGTTTGAATGGAATCAGGACTGTCAGAAGGCCTATGGGGACTTAAAGGAATATCTATCCAATCCCCCGATTTTGCAACCTCTTGTCCCTGGGAAACCCCTAATCCTATACATCTCGGTCATTGAGGACTCCCTAGGGGCGGTCTTAGCACAAGTAGACGATGAAGGGAAAGAGCGGGCTGCTTATTACCTCTCTCGGTTGTTCAACCCAGCTGAGTCCAAATACACCGCTATGGAGAAGACTTGTGCCACCTTAGTGTGGGTAGCTCAGAAGCTTAAACATTACTTCCTTGCCCACCCAGTTAGGTTGATCTCTAGAATGGACCCAATCCGCTATCTCTTAGAAAAGCATGTCCTTTCTAGTAGGTTAGCTCACTGGCAGAGTTTCCTCTCCCAATTCGATATTACTTTTGTCGTTCAGAAGGCGGTCAAAGGGTACGCCATCGCTGAGCATCTTGCCCATCTTCCCATCCCTTACACTGACTCTATTCAGGACGATTTCCCTGATGAGCATCTCTCTGCTATCTCTCATCATCCCTTTTGGTCTCTGCACTTCGATGGTGCACTCAATTCTCAAGGCCGAGGGATCGGCGCTGTAATGCCCCGGATTTTTTCGGATCCTTGTTCATGGGTCCCGGATCTGGTTTCTTGGAATGTCCGACTCCGTTGTGTCCGAAATTTCGTTTCGGACATCTTTCGTGTTCGGATCGGCGCGATCCGGAGTTGTTTAGGAGGCCCAGAAGCGTTCCGCGGCTTTTTCGCGTGTGTTTTCTGATTCCCGGTGTGTGTTTCGGTAATTCATTCGGAACCTCGTTACGGGTGAACCGGGATGTTCACCAGGGCGCGAGTGGTACCGTTGTGATCGGTGTGTTCCGAGGATCGCAGAAACGTGATTATCTATTTTTCGATATTTTTGAGAATATCCGGATTTTCTATATATAACCTTTTCTCTCTCTCCCCATCTCATTTCTCTCTTCCCTCCCTCTCTCTTCTCTCACGTTCTCTCCTCTCCCCCTCTCACTCTGGGCGGCCGACGGAGGCGGCGAGGGCGGGGCGGCGTGGTTCATGGGATGTGGGGCGACGGGCTCGAGACGAGGATCGTGATGGTGGAGGCGATTTGTGGGATCGTGAACCGGCGAGGGTTTAAACGGCGTTTTCTTCGTGGATCGGCGTCCACGGTGCGTCGAATCTTCGGTGGAGGTAGGGAGATGGACCCTCAACCCACGTACTTCATTTCCCACGAGTTTTGTAGGCCGTGGTGAGCCGAGCGGGCTAAACGGGGCGATTTGGGGAAAATGCATGTTTTTGAGATGTGAGCCGGATCTCTCATTTTACCGTGTTTTTGGGCGATCCACGGGTTTAGATGCATGACTAGGGACTTGGGGAAGGTTTCCCCTTTTGTTTCCCCTTCACCTGGGGGTGAACGGGGCGTGGAATGGTTTTTCCCGCCGTTTCTACCATTTTCGGGCGCGGACTGAGAACGCGCTATGCTCCAGTAGCGCGTTCTTGATGGTCGCGCTGCCGCGATGGGGCACGTTCATCAGAGAAGATGAACAGTAGGGCGGTTCCGATCGCGCTTTGGGGTCTGCCTTGTCGCGCTAGGGGTTCCTAGCGCGATCTTCCTTGTCGCGCTAGGGGTCCCTAGCGCGACCTGTCGTGTCGCGCTAGGAGGCCCTAGCGCGATCTTCCCTGTCGCGCTAGGGGGTCCTAGCGCGTTCTTCCTTGTCGCGCTAGGGGTCCCTAGCGCGATCTGTCCTGTCGTCTGGTGTTCCTCTTGGGCCGTGTGTGTCCCGGACACCCCGTGGAGTTCCGTGACCGTGTCTTTGGGTGTCCGGAGGTTCAGTTCACCTTGATTAGCATGCCCGTGGGCTTGGTGGGTCCGGGTGACCCCAGGCGTTTCGGGTTTCCGTGTTCTCGCTCGATCGAGTCACCGTGTATCGGCGTGTGTGTGGTGGAGTTCCCCCGCATGTCATGAGTCTTCCTGGAAGATGATCCCCGAGTGGGTCATGTGTTTGGCCATGGGCGGTGCGTCCGTTTCTTCTCCGACCGTGGTCACCATGCGATGGTGCTGGTACATGGGACGGTCCCCGTACTTCGTCAGGTTCGGATGGTGTTTTCCGTTGTCTTAAGAGTCTACTCTCTCAGTGATCCTCCACTAGTCGTAGCTTTCTACGCACGCATGTGCGGACCCACCTGGGAGTGGTGGAGAGCGCGACCCGGTGAGACGTGGTTTTTAGGCTGGTTTCCGTCTGCCCCTTGCCTTTGCCACCAGAGTCCGGTGGGGGGGAAAACCAGCTAGAGGACCCGACCTAGAGCAGATGGTCTGTGTGTGCACACATAGTTGGGGGCTTAGGACACGCGCTGACGAGCGTGACCCCAGCTAGTCCTTGTTGTGGTACTGGTTACTGTGTGTGTCTGAGTCTCACGCCTAGGGTGTCGTAGCTAGACACTTGTGACACGGTGTAAGACGTCAGGGGATGCATCCGGTCGTTCTTCTAGTGGGAGGTACTCCTGTTCTGGACAGAGAGTGACAGACTATCAGTTTCCGTGTGACTTCGACCTTCGGGTTTCGGTCGCGTTGACTGTTGAGTTCCAGGTGTTTCACCGTGCCACGTGTGTCGGCTCTTGCGCCGTGAGACTAGTGCTAGTGGCTTTACCGAGGTTGCATCTTGTTGTGTGGTACCCGTGACCGGATGGTCGGGGTTGCACTTTGGACTGTGTGTCCAGGTTGGCCGTGTCCGGGGAGACAGGCCTGTACGGAGTGGTTGCCGTGGGTTTTTACTTCGGTAAGCGGTACTAGTGCAGTTCGGTAGCCTCGACTGCGAGATCGGGGTGTGTTTCTGGTACAGTAGGAGTAGTTGTAGCGCCGGGCTTCGACCGGCCACCGGGTTTACTGTTCCTGCTGTTGCGGTTGCTCTTGTAGCCTTCCTTTCCGCTACCGTCGTTGTTTCCGGTTGGGGTTCCGCGGGATCCCTGCTGAGTCTCTATTTTGGAGACTCATTCCCTACTTTTCAGGTGAGGCGGTTCTTCTTCCTCGAGATTCGAGGGCGCGATGTGGAGGTTCTTAGTTGCCAGCTTGCCGGGTCGAGTGTTCACTTGGCACGTGGTACGTTTTACTGCTTTAGAATGTACTTTCTGTTGGACTGGACTCTGTTGTAGTTGTTTATTTAATTCTGTTAATTGTTTAATTGTTGTCCTGCTTTATTTCCTATTTCTTTGTGCCTCCACACTCCTTTTAGCCCTCCCGGCTCGTGGGCGGCGGTCCGAGTCTCGGGTTATCGGGCCTTCCCGGTAATCGGATTCTCGGGTCGTTACAGGCGCTGTTTTGCTCACTCCAGAAGGAGTGACTATTCCCTTTGCTTATCAACTTTGATTTCCTGCTACCAACAACATCGCCGAGTATGAGGCTCTCCTGGCTGGATTGAAGCACGCCTATCTCCTAGGCGCGCGCTATTTGAATATTATAGGAGACTCTCAGCTCGTCCTTCGGCAGGTTCTGTCTACTTACCGCACTCGTGACCCCAAGCTCAAGCCTTATCAAGATCTGGTCACGCTCCTGGCTAGGCAATTTCGTAAGCTGATCTATATCCATACTCCTAGGTCTCAGATCATCCTAGCTGATGCTCTAGCATCTCTTGCTTCCTCTCTATCTTTCCCTCTCAGTCGGAGCATTGAGACTATCGTCGTTCAGAGACTGGACGCACCCTCTCTTCAGGATCCTTGGTACATCAACCTTAGGAAAGCTGTAAAGGCGAGGGCTGAGAAAGAAGACCTCGAGGAAGTATCTCTGATGGAGCTAGAAGAAATCCTAGAAGAAGAAGAATTGCCCTGGTATCATGAAATTGAGTTGTTTTGCAAAGACGGATCGTTCCCAGAAGGGGCAAATGCCGAGCAGCGCAAGTCAATAAGGAGAGCCGCCTCAAGGTATACCATTGTTGCAGGAGAACTATACAGGTGCGCTACCAATGGAATGCTCCTGAGATGCTTAGATGATGATGAGGCTTGGAAGGTGGCTGAAGCAGCCCATTCTAGTGAGTGTGGAGGTCATGTTAATGGCCAGGCGCTAGCGAAGAAGATCCTTAGGCAGGGCTACTATTGGCCCACTCTGGAGGAAGATTGCTCCCTCTACGTCCGGAGGTGTCTTAAATGCCAACTCCATGCCGACAAAATCCATGCTCCAGCTTCGCCTCTCTATCCTCTTTCCGCTCCTTGGCCATTCTCTATGTGGGCTTTCGATGTTGTCGGTCCGCTCGGTGATCCTAATTCTCAGATCAAGCAGAATTCATTTATCCTTACCGCCACTGAGTACTTTACCAAATGGGCCGAAGCAGAGGCGTACGCAGAGATCAAAGCTTCAACGGTGTGCCATTTTATCATGAAGAATATCATCTCGCGGTTCGGAGTACCAAGCAGCATCATCACCGACAACGGACTCCAGTTTGTATCTCAAGAACTCAAGGACCTATGTAAGAAGTTCAATATTGCATTGCATCATTCATCTCCATATTATCCTCAGGGCAACGGTCAAGCCGAGGCCACTAACAAAACCCTTCTTAAAATCATCAAGAAAACATGCGAATCTCATAAGTTTTCCGATTGGCCGGAAAGATTAGTAGAATTTCTGTGGGCTTACCGCACCTCCGTCCATACTCCCACAGGACAAACTCCCTATGCTCTTACCTATGGGATGGAGGCGGTGCTCCCATATGAGATCTTGATCCCTTCCCTTAGAGTCCAGCTCGATAAGAAACTTAATCTCGACGAACGTCGAGAGGCGTTACTGGTTCAGCTAGAACTCTTAGATGAGAAGAGGATGAATGCGGCCGATCACGTATCCATTTATCAAAAGGGAGTTTCGCGTTATTTTAAAAAGAAGGTAATTGAACGTAAATTTCTAAAAGGTGATATGGTCTTGAAACGTAAATTCATTCGGTCTGCAGGTCCTAGGTCTAAATTACAACCTAACTGGGAAGGGCCGTTCGTTGTAAAAGAGGCTTATCCAGGGAATGCTTATCGCTTGGTGAACGCAGAAGGTGAGGAGCTCTCTCACGCTTGGAATGGGTTGTATATTAAGCGTTTCTTTCCTTAGAGTCTAATCAGTGCCACCCCGGCAGCGAGGCGTTCCCTCCCTTTTACGATAAAGAGTCCCGAGTACGGCAATCACACACTACTCGACATCCCTGGTCAGGTTTCCCGCTTTGTAAACACTATTTCTCCTCGGCCATGCTTTGGGGGAAAATCGAGGTCCCTGTCCGTTTCTTTCTTCGGCTGAACTCAGGGGCAAGAGGTGAATAAGGAGGCGATGACCAATCTAGACACCCTGACGAGAGGAAGTCTCAAATAGGGGCAGTCCGTTATGACCTAACGCCACGAGCAAAAGAAAAAAGAAAAAGAAAGCAAAGGAGCAATCTTTGTGACAAAAGCAAAAGCATTTATCTCAAAAGTCTACCCCACCAAAATTCCAAAGCTCCAAAAAAAAAGAGAAAGAAAGCTAGGCATGGCAAGAGTGACAGTACAGTTCCCCGCGGGAAAAATGAGCCTGATCGCACGCATGCCTAGAATGGACTAAGGTTTGATGACGGACACAAAATCCCGGCACAACATACCGAATCTCTGATGGGTTGTCTGGAGAGGAACCCAAGTCCTAAAAGCTTCTAGATCTGGCCATAGCTTACCCTCGTGTTCCATTTTCTTTTTTTAGGATCAAGACTAGTACCCTGGGTATGGCCCTGGTAGAAGCACCGTCATGCTAGTTGGGCCTCGGTCAGGGATTGTCACTTTGTTGCACGCCAACCTCAGGGACTCTCGTTACAATAAGAAGGACCCACGCTGTCAGGAGAAGGCACTGGTTTCAAAATCAAAAAAAAAAATCAAATATTTTCAAAATCCAAAAACAACATATATTCCAAAAATCTAAAAAAAATCATATATTTCCAAAATCCAACAAAAACCATATGTGCCAAAACCCAAAAACATCAAATATTTCCAAAATCTCACAAAAATTCAGATATTTTCCAAAACTCAAAAACACCAGCATATGCATTGCATGCATCGCATTATTTCTATAATATTTTCCGCCTATTTGATAAGACTCCACCCCTTGACCAAATATCAAGAAATGATCATTCTCTAACTTACTCCAAGGCAAGGGGTTGAGTCTAAGAACATACCTAACTTGTCTCTTATCTAAGTGTGTGCAAAACGTAGGTTTAAGTTTGAAGACTGAAATCTCACAACTGTGCAGGTTCAGGACTGTGACGCGCCAGGTGTAGGCCGTCACACTCATTTAACAGTCCTTCCTGGACCGTTACATTCCTTCAGGCTTTCGCTTTAATTCTCTCAGCAGCTCTCTCCCTAACGGTCTGGGCCACGACCGTTACATCCTCCTAACGGTCTATCGTTGGACCGTTACATCCTCCAGAGAACTTAATTCTCAGGTCTGTCACCCTGACGGCCTATCTCCCTACCGTTACATCATTCTAACGGCTCTGCTCGAGACCGTTACACTCTCCAGAGGCTGTGTTTTCTAGATCACTTTGACCAGTCAAACCACAACTCGTGCGCATAACAACTAAGGCATTCCCATCTCATTCAAATAAACTTAATGCAACATAAGATTAATAAGGTTTCAATTCTGATTGTCAATTACACCAACATCTTCCATCATGAACAAGAAAAAATTAAAATACATTCAGTTTCTTATCCGCAAGAGGGCGGATCTTCCTCAATTCTTTCACGTAGCCACGGCGTGCGTCGTCGTTCTCTTCCACTTCTTCTTGCCACGGACGCACCTTGCTGATCTCCCACATGGTCAGCGCGTTCCGGACCGCTCTCTCATCCTCCTCGGTCCCCATCTTCCTAGGTAGAAGGGGAGGGTAGTGTGATAGTGCAGGAGCTTCAATCCGAGGTAGTCTGATCTGAAGATGGCACCGGTGCAGGTCGTAGATCGCCGTGGTAGTATTTCCCACTAGCTGGAGGTCGAGGCCGTGTCGCCGCGGTATTCTAAGGAGAGTGCTCCGAAGGATTCTTGGTCGCATGATGAATTTCTCCGTTGGCAAGGTGTTGAAGAAGAGGCGCCATTCATCCCGAGTTTTCTTGTCCGCCGTCTTGCATTCAACCTGTGAAGAGAATCCAGATGCCCCTCCAATGAAGAAAAGAGGGTGGCTCCTGAAGATCCGACTAGCATAAGTTACATCTTCCTTGGGTTGGAATTTGATTCTCACTCCCATCCAACACTCAAGGAGTATCATGGAGCCGAATAGAGGTACTCCTAGGCAAGCGGAGCTTAGTCCTTCATAGAGATATGAGAGGATCGCTTGAGAGATGGACATTTCCCGTCACAACCCGCTAATAATGCTGAGATTTTGGGTATCTAAGAGGTGGTCGGTTGTGGTGAAAAGGAAAACTCCGCATAAGCAAACCGCCACCGCCTTGGCTATTGCTTCGTGCCTCTCCCACTTGTTTTTACAATGAGATACTATCCATTGTGCCAAGGGTATCAAGTGTATGTGGTGCGAGCTGATCATGGTCCTCACGTCCTTTGGATTATGGATGAAATCACTCAAGATCAAGGACGGGTCAATAGGCTCCACCGTGTAGCAAACTAGATCCTCATCCCCCACCTTAGTCTTAGGAAGGCCTAGGTAAGTTTCTACCTCCTCTAATAGGACTGTCGCTTCAAAGAAAGAGAAGATGAAGGTATGTGTTTGTGGATGCCACAATTCTATGAGGGCTGAAAGGCTAGGCCAATCTAATGTCAATTTCTGAAAAATATTGCCTAAGACCAAAAGAGGTTGGAGTTGCCATGCCCTAAGGATTGCTACACCTTCTAGAGGGAGTTCTTTTATCATGGGAGCCACCCACTTCAGGCTGGAATAGCATCTTGGACCAGGAAGAGGCTTGAAGAGAAGAAGAAAAGAAGATCATGAGAAGGAATTGAAGTGCAGAAAATTGATGAACTTAGCTAAAGGTAAAGAGAGCTTACCACTCTTTGAGCATTAGAACTCAGATGTTTGGGAATCGAGGTTAGCCTTTGTAGCTCTCCATATTCTTTTCTCGCGGCCTTGGGTCCGGTGTAGATTTTCTCCTCCATGGCTATCACCTCGAAGCTTCTCTTCATCATGTTTTCTGCCCTTATGAGAAGTTTTTTAGCCCTTGTAACAGAGAATTCAACAAGTTACGATTTTTGGCTAAGTTTCCAAGTTTTAAAGACTTGCTTTTGGCTTTAAAGTGATAAGATTTGGATTAGAAGGCTTTATCTTAAGTCTAAGAGAAGTCTAGAGTGGATTGAGGGTTTC
This sequence comes from Amorphophallus konjac, assembly GCA_022559845.1. Classification (NCBI taxonomy): domain Eukaryota; kingdom Viridiplantae; phylum Streptophyta; class Magnoliopsida; order Alismatales; family Araceae; genus Amorphophallus; species Amorphophallus konjac. The sequence goes on from CM040129.1 coordinate 198,903,441, forward strand.
CTATCTCGGATTTTACCTCTCACGGCACAATCCGTCTCGGAGTACACTTCATTCTCTGACGGTCTATCGTAGGGCCGTCACTTGTCTCTGATGCGCCCGCCCTGGGCCGTCACATTTTCCTATGGGTTTAATTTAGCCCAATCTTGTTCTGTCAAGCCTGACGGTCTAGCATCAGACCGTTATCTTTTGTGACGAGTGGACTCTGAGCCGTCACATTCTCTGCCGTTCAGTTTCAGCTATTCATTGCTCAATCATGCCTGACGGTCTGGCCACAGCCGTTACTTATCTCTGACGCCCCGCTCCTGAACCGTCACATTTTCTGCAAGTTTCCCTGATATCCCACTGCTCTACCATCTTTAACGGTCTAGCATTTGGCCATTACCTATCTCTGACGCACCAGATATGGACCGTCACACTTCCTGCTGCTCAGTTCTGCAAAATTGACCTCTGTCCTCTCTGATGGCCTCCATCTAAGGCGTTACATGATCCTGACGGTTTGGACCTAGACCGTCACTTTGTCTGCTACTGAGATTGAGCTATTCCTTTCGGCCTATGATTAGACCTGGCGGTCTTACACACTTTTCCTTCCGTTCATCCTATCAAGTCTTTCATCCACACATCACATCTCATCCCATATTCCATTCCTACGGTTTCAGCCGTTCATCCACATGTCCGCATGCATCTGTTCATACATTTGTTCCTGTATTTACCGTTCATCATCCACATTCATTCTGATAGTTTCATTCACATTCTCACATGCATTTCTTGCATTTCCCATTCACACATTCATTTCTGCATACACACATCCATTCACTCACATAAAAAGAAGAACAAACAAAAAGACCAAAAAGAATTTTCATTTCATCCATTTCATTCATTCCCATTCCATTTTCATAAGTCATGTACAAGTAATAAACAGAAAATCAAAAAACAAAGCTCACTCGGCCGGTTTTTCTGCCGGGCCATCGTCATCTCCACCCTCCGGCTTCCTCGCCGGAGGCGCTATGGAGGCACTCTCCTCCTGCTGACCCCTCTCTGCCCTCTCATTCCTCCGTTGGCCGGAGGAACTGACGAGGTAGTCTGCCACTGATCCAGCACGAGCAGCACTCCTCGGCGCTCCTCTCTGAGAGACGCCCCGCTCCGGTCCTTGGCCCATCATCCGTATGGTCCTCTCCAAGGTCCGGACCTCGACCTTCATGTCGTGGGCCTTGAGTCGCGCAGACCGTGCCTCGGATCGGTATCTCTCGAAGTCTGCCGTCTGTGTGGCCGTCCGCTCAAGCTCTCCTCTCAATCGGGCCACCTCTGCTCGTAAGACCTCTGCCTCAGCCCGGTTCCTCTCCGCCTCAGTCTGAGCCAGTTTCGCCTCGACCGCTGCTGTGGCTAGCTCTCTCGCCTGTAGTTTGCATTTCATATAGTTAGTCACATAAGCATTTAATTTGCATAAGCATTTTAGCATCCTACCCGCTCCGCGAGGGTGGCCTCCGCCTCCTCGGCCCGGGCAACCGCTCGGGCAAACTCGGCGTCACGCTCGGCCCTGCCTCCCGCCGGCTGTGATGACGAAGACGGGGCATCCGGTCCCGCTCTTTGGGCTCCCTCAGCCCGCTGCATTTAGAAATCATGGTTAGTCAATCACGTTGGCATCATTTGCATAATCATAAGTTTTTTAGTTCAAAGGTTTTTGGGAATTTTACCAGAAGCTCCAAGGCGGCCCGGTACTCGTCCCGCTGCTGAACGGTGGCATGGAGTAGCCCCTCGAGCTCGGCTATCCTTCCCTCAGGGTCTAGCTGCATTTAGAAAGCATATGAGTCAGTGCATATAGAATAAAATTTCCATATAAAAGCATTTAGATTTAAGGGTTTAGAAGTTGCATACCGGTTCTCGAGTACCTCGGTACACCCGGTCCCCGTACAGTCGAGCAAAGGCCTTCAAGTACGCCTCGTCGCTCTCATCCCACTCCTTCACCGCTCTGCCCCGACGGTTCCAATCGTGGACATACTTCGCCTTTCGGGCGCACCAATCCACGTCGCCGCTAATACCCTTTGCTGACTTGCCCGGGCGTTCGTCACCACGGCGTGGAAAGGTCACCTCATGCTGGTGTAGTCCCCGAGTCCGCAGGATCAGCCGGTAGTGGAGTGGCTCGATGACATGGATGTAGTGCAACCATATGTCTCGCCCCCGGTACGAGAGGGCTGCCTCCACCCATGGCTGTCCCTCGTAGCTCTCGCCTCGGTATGGGGTCCATCTCACCTAGAAAGCATATAGTCCATGTCAGCATATTTATCAGCATATAGAAATATTCGGAACATTCATAGAAGCATTTAAGGCATTTAGGAAGCATTTTTGAGTTCGGGCTTACCGCCGTGTGCGGGAATGAATCCAAGTCGTCCTGGATCGCCCGGGTCAATCTGATGATCGACCCCGGGTCTCTCGCGACCACCCATCATCTGGCGATCGAGATTCGCCCGGGGTGGAGTAGTGTGCCTCTCCCGATGCCCGGGAGGTACATGTAGCTCCAGATCTGCATATAGAAGTTTAAATGTCAGTCGCATAATCATTTGCATAAGCATAATCATAATCATATAGAAAGTATTTAAGTTTACCTATAGAAAAGGCGAGAAGCTGCCCAGCATGATCTGCCGATCCGTGGTGCTGAGGGACTCGAACATGAAGGCTAGCACTGCCGCTCCCCATGCGTATTTCCCGACTCTGCCTAAATCTCTGATCATCGGTAGCAGCCTGCAGTTGATGACGTCCGCTCGAGTCGCGAACAGGAGCTTCCCAAACAAAAGCATCAGGAAGCGCCTCAGGACTCGATCTCCCTCTGGTCCCGCCTCTACCGCCACATGTGGGCACACCTGCTCTATCACCCGGTCAATGTGCTCCTCTGGTAGCTCTCCCACGGCTATGGCTGCTCCTCTCAGTCCAAAGCTCTCCTGCAGTCGTGATCTCGAGAGCTGGGATGATGTCTGGCCTGGCCTGATCAGATCTAGCCCCAGCAGCTCCTGGGCCATCTCTCGGTAGTCTCTGTATGTCCATCCTGTCACTGCAGCTCCATGCACTCTCAGCCCGGCAATCCTCGCCATGCCTTCCAGTGTGGGTATCATATGACCCCACGGGAAGATGAACGCCCTGCTGATCAGATCTCATCTCTCGTGCAAGGCATACAGCAGTGGCGTATCCATCCGAATCACCTCGATGCTCAGCACCTCGGCGAACCCCATGCCGGCTAATCTCTCTCTCTGGTAATCGGGCAGTGCCTGGTACACCGCCCGGATCTGAAGCCAGGAGATCCTCGTCCGTCTCTTTCCCTGCATTCATTTAGAGCATGGGTTAGTCAATCGCATTATAAAATCACTGCAGAGCATTCATATAATGAAAAACAAATAAAAAATTGGATAATTGAAAAACCTAAAATAAGCTTTAAGTCTCTGGTGATTGTGACGGCCCTGGGGTGGGGCGTTACTTGTCTCTAACGCACCAAGGGTGATGTGTTAGGCTTGTGACGGTCCCTGGAAGGACCGTCACATTCTCTGCTAGAGGGCATTATCCCCTTTGCATTCCGTTGGCTTCTCACCTTGGCCAAAAGGCCTACATATGATCCTAATGGGTTCATAGACCCATCTTCTACCCCCCCATTCACACATGCATACACATAAAAAACTATACAAATTAAAAATTGAAAGATTAGGGTGGGCGGCCTACCTCTCGGTCTTGGCCCCTCTTCCTCTTCTTTTCTTGTTCTTTGGCTCTCCCTCGTCCATGGGGATTTCCCCTTGGTCCTCCTCGGCCGTGGGAGCCTCTCCTTCCTCCGTTGTTGGCCCCCTCGCCCTAGTTTCTTCTTCCACGGGCCTTGGCACCTCTTCTCGTTCTATTTGGCGATGGAAGCGTCGGATGGCCTTCTTCTTTCCTCTCTCCCTCTTCTTCAGCGGCGGTGGAGGCTCGTCGCCGGCCATTTCGTCGGTGGTCATGGGTGGTCGCCGGTGGTCTTCTCGGTTTGGGGTGTGTGGGCGTTTGAGGGCGATTGAGTGTTGAATGCTTGAATGATGGCCGTGACCGTTCGGTTTTGTTTTTTTGAACGCTCATGAAATGTGACGGTCTATCGACAGACTGTTACATCATCTGACGCATAGTTTTAGACCGTCAGGTCGTTTGAATATTATTCATTGAATAATTTGAACCGCCATTGTCTAACGGTCCTGTCCTAGACCGTTACTCTGTCTGACGCTCCTTCCGTAGGCCGTTACAACTTGCAAATTTCTTGATGAATAAAATGGTCTATTTGATGCTTGAATGGTTGCGTTTTCTTCCATGGTGCACATTATTGAGGCTTCTCATGCGTATGAGTGGTTATGCCTTGTTTCACGCCCATATTTATTATCATTGGCTAACCTCTTTGTTCATGGATGGAGTTATGAACAGCATCATGCTTTGCCGTCCGTCAGGCAGGTAAGTCAAGTATTGTATCTCGATCTGTTATCCTTTTAATGCATTACTATATGGTATCTATGATATATTACCTCGAGAACCGGCTGGTCATTCATGTGTTCTGGGATCTGATGTTCCCCTTAAATAAAAATGATGATGATCTAAGTGCACATGTTTAATCGTTGGATAGGCCGTTATGTTGGAAAAATTTAGGGCCTATAGTTCTGTCTTGCACGCCGTGGTTGCAGATGGTGTCCTGACCCTGATTTCTCCGGTCTAGCAATATTATTCTTGAGTATTTTGTTATTTTATCTTTCTTTACATTTGTTTTAATGATTTCTTTTATTTTGGCCCAGCATGCATCATACGCATTCTTTTGAGCATTCGTGTGCTTTATCTGTTCAAGGCGTCTCAATGTTGGTGAATAGCTGTGTTCTTGATCTAGAATAAGGAGAATCATTCCACTCTGAATTGGAAGGTTTCCTTCGATCTGTTCGCTTGGTTTGGTTGGCTGAAGATTCCTGTCTGGAGTTTAAGTCAGTTCTCTTTCCTTTCCGTTGCCTCTGGCGGCTAACCGTGTTTCTTTTCCTTAGTTGTTAGTTCCTCCAGACATGCGTCCTTTGGTTGGCTATTTCCTTGTGATTGGTTTGAAGTTTTCCAGAAAATTCATATCGCTTGTTGGTTGAACGGGTGTCGTTTGCCTTAACGCCCGCTTTTTCAGTCCACTCCGCTTCATTTCCGCTTCATCTCCATGTTCTATTTTCGTTTTCGCTTCACCTCCGCTCGCTCCCCTGCAAAGAGGACGTTAAGGAGGGGCATCTGTTGACACCCATTTTATGACCGATAAGTCGGGTCATCTCCTTGTTCATTCTATATGATGTTCCGAGTTGTTCACTCTTCATTGAGCTTTCTTGATCAGTTAGAGGTCTATTTCATGGGTCTTCTCCTCTTGATTGAGTCTGGTTTCCTCGGTGCTTTCGATGGATAAAGCTTGGCAAACTCTTATCACTCTTTGATCCTCATTGTCTCTAACGGTCCATACCAGGCGCGTTACGTTCCTCTAACGCATGATCCCTGGACCATTACATCTTGAAGAGTCCTATAGCTTAAGGCCTTTGTTTCAATCCTTATCTTTTATCCTCTCTATTGATTCTAATGGTCTGTCGTGCAGCCGTTACGTCCCTCTAACGCGTCCATCCGTGACCGTTACATTCCTTCAAGAGTCCTACTGTTTTAATCTTCTTCCCGTTGATCTTATCTTCTTGGGGATAAGGTTAGTGTGACGGTCTCTCCATGGGGCGTTACATTCATGTGGCAGTCTGTCGTGCAGCCGTTACATCCAACAGAGAGTCATGCCTGGTCTAGTCCTTTCTCTGCTACTCCGTGGTCAAGTTGAGAGTTTGATCTTGTGATTTCTCTTTCAAATCTGATCCTCAGAACCTTCTGTTTGTTTCTATGGACTCTTGGTGATATTATCTTCAAGAGTTTGCTAAGAGTTATCCTCTTTTATTGCTGGATTATCCTCTGCTCGACCAGAGATTTTGAGGGCCTATAAATAGCACCCTTAACTTCATGGCCTGAGGGGGAGAAATCTGGTTTTTGCGTCGAAGTGCTGGCACTTTCTGGAGCCATCTTCATCCAAGAGGAGTCTACTTCCACGTCCATCTGAATCACAGTCCAGGGAGTACTTCGGTTTTGGGTTTCAAAGTTCATAATTTGCATATTTGTGTTCTCCCCTTCTTCCTCTTCTCATCATAGCATTATCCCTCCTCTTTCTCTCACGATCTCCATTGTTTTCATCATCTAAACATCTTTCCCACGTTTTAAAAGGCCCAGAGGGGTTAAAAACCCAAAACTTCCCCGGTACTTCCCTTTCCCTTTGCATGATCTTAAGTTCTTTAAGAATTGATACTATGCTTGTTTGAAGGGCTAATTTGGGATCGTTTTCTTGTGTTTCACGTTCTTTGGCAGGTTTACAGGGATCATTAGACGAGGCCCAGGTCTTCTGGCCGGCTGGAAGATTTGGAGTTCAAAGAATTCACAAGTTGTTGCTGCAGGTTCTCTGACGGTCTTGTGCAGGCACGTCAGGCTTCTCTAACGGTTCATCGAGTGACCGTCACGCTTTTGTGACGCACAGGGTCTAGACCGTTACATTCAAGGCAAATCTACATATTTTACTGGTTTCTCTCTCCCGTGGGTGGGTGTATCATCCTCCTATTTCTAAGGTATTGACCAGGTCTTTGGCTTGTTTTATTACCTTAGTGGCGATCACATTCTTTCCTTAGTATTGGGCATTGATTTCTCTCTCATATCTCTTATTTCTTTTACTTGTTCCACCCAGGCGGTGTGTTTTTATTTACTCCTTGCTCCACGCTCCGGTGTGTGTTTTTCTTTGCTTTCTTTAGATTAGTTTGGTTGAGATAGCATTGCCCATGCTAGAGCTTGTTCTGATTGTCTAGGTTCATGGTTCACATGTCCTTGGGTTGATTGAGATCATTGATTTTTGCTTATCATCTTTATCACTCATCATCACAAACAAGAGAAGGAAGTAAAACAAATCAACAGTCACCTGACGGAGGTCGAGGACGTGTTGGTCAGAGTCGGTGGCTTGGTGTCCGGCTTGTGTTGGAAGTTGTGTCCTCGGATGAGATCATGTTTTGAGGAAGTGATCTCTGACAGATTATGGGTTCCTATTGGTAGCTGCGAGTGACTGGTAAGGCTAGTCTCGTAGTCGACCATGGTAAGATGTGCATTGCTTGGGGACCCGTGTGCATTGGTCGTGGTGCTGGCAACCTGGTTGCCGTAATTTTGGTTAGCACTTTCTCCCCTAGAGACGTGTGCCATGATTTGTTCCGATGGTGTCCCATGGCTCGGTGGTGAGGGCGGAATCGAGATTGGCAGGTGCCCACTTGGTTTAGTTAAGTCGAGGGTTGTGATGAGACAAGATGGAAGAGTGGCGTATGTGGGCGGAGGCATTTTAGTGAGATTGGCATCGGAATGGTGGTCCTTGATGGGACGTTGGTGTTGCAATGGTTGTCCCTGGGTTGATGACCAGCATGGGATGGTTCCCCTGTAAGTCTGAGTCAAGTGAGGTGATGACCGAAGACGCCAGGATCTTGTCATTTGGTTTCATCGTGCTCCCCCTGTAAGGGTAGTGTTGGCGTAATGATAGGTCTGGTTGTGGTGTTGGTCTGTGCGTGAGTCAACTGATGGCTTGCCGAGGTTTGGAATGTTCCCTTCGGATCTGGCGGAGGACCAGGAAAGAAGGAAGAAGCTGAGCAAGCGGAGGCTTCCCGTTGGCGTGTATCTGGTGACCGGTGGATGGTCTTTTCACAGATAGGATATGTCATTGGTTGTGCATCGTGAACGGTGAGGGTCGTGTGCTGGTGAGACTTTTGGTGGTCGTTTCTGTGATGTGCCTTTCCGGATGGGATCTGGGCTTTATCGAAGTTTGTCTTCTGAATTCTGACAGAGTTGGTCCCATGCTGTTGTTGGCTTTCGGCTTGCCAGGGGTGGGGTGATCCTTGGCGTTGAGCCGATGAGCTGATTGCGGTCTGTTGAGATGGTTGCGTGAGCTGATGGAGGCTATGTGTTGGTTGTTCCCTTGAGAAGGGTGTGCGACCAGTTAGCTGGGTGTGAAGCTGATGTGTGATTCGTCTGCCGACCATAGGATGGATTGGTAGCTGTTTCTCGTGACGAGGGTTGTGTCTCCTCGGTAAGCGAGATTGTGGCAGCGGTGCCATGACTGGTTCTCGCGTTGTGTCTGAGGTGACGCCGGACTGTGTCCTTTGGTGTATGCCTGCTCTGATGGCCGGTGTGTGCGGCATGTAGAGCGAGGTGTCGTTCGTAATTGTAGTATGGTTGTGTCCCTCAAGACTCGTGCTTTCGTGAGAATCGAGGTTTTCCATACTTGGGCTCTGACAGTGTTGTCAGTTGGCTAAGGTGTTCTTCCCATGTGACTTAGTGCTAGTCCTGAATTTCGGGGACAAAATTTCTTTAAGGGGGAAGGGCTGTAATGCCTCGGGTTTTTCGGATCTGGATCCATGGGTTTCGGATCGTCTTTCCACGAATTTCGGACTGTGCCCGATCGAGCTTCAGACTATTTTTACTAGATTTTCGGACCCACTGGTGGTGTGCCCGTGAGTTTCCTTGGGTCCGTGGTGTTGTGAGGAGCATGTCGATAATTTTTTGTAATTTTTGGAGCGCCTTCGTGGGTCCCGAGTTACGTTTTGGGTTTTACACGTGTTTTCCGTCTGTCAAACATTCGGAACACCGTACAGGGTGAACCGTTGCGTTCTCCGACGCCGGGACGTTACCATGGCAACCAGCGTGTTCCGAGGATCGCGTGGGTATATTTTTCTATTTTTTGGTATTTTTTTGAAATTTCTGAATTTTCTATATGACCCCTCTCTCTTTTCTCTCTCCCCCTCATTTCTCTCTTCTGTCCCTCTCTCTTCTCACGCTCTCTCCTCTCTCCCTCTCTCTCCGGCGGCCGACGGGGTGGAGCGCGGGCGAGGTGGGGACGGCGCGGGTGAGGCACGGGTGAGGATGGGTGAGGATCGAGGCGGCGGAGGCGCGGTGAAGCTCGGCCGCGGGTTCATGGAACGGCGAGGCTTCAACGGCGTTTTCTTCGTGGATCGGCCTCCACGGCGCACCAAATCTTCGGTGGAGGTAGGGAGATGGACCCCCAGCTCGTGCATTTCCTTTCCCGTGAATGTTGTAGGCCGTGGTGAGCCGAGTGGGCGTATTTAGGGATTTTTGGGGAAAATCCATGTTTTGAGGGTTGTGAGTCGATCCGCCGATTCGCCGTATTTTTGGCCGATCCGAGGCCGTAAATACATGCTAGGGGCTATTTGGGGGCTTCCCCCTTGTTTTCCCCCTCTCTCGTGGAGGTATGGAGGCGTGGGACGATTTTTGGGGGTCGTTTCTTGCCATTCTCGATTTTTTGAAATGGTCGCGGTCTACCAGTAACCGTGTTTTTGGGTCGCGGTCATAAGGGGACCATTTTCATCTGGTAGCGGTCTAGGTAGGACCGCGTTTATGCTGAGGGCATCGGTAGGGGTCGCGGTCTCGCGACAAACTGCGATAGTAAGTCACGGTCTTAAGGCGACCACGTTCTCCATGGGCTAGCGTGACCCCCCGAGGTCGCAGCGTTTGTAGTCGCGGTTCCAGGGAGATCGCTTCTATGTTAACGCGGTCATGAGGTGACCGTGTTTATGTTCCTCGAGCCTTGGGTAGTCGCGGTCTAGTGACAACCGCGTTTGTTCAGTCACGGTCTGCTGGGGACCGCTACTGTGTCCTCGCGGTCATGGGGCGACTGCGTCCTTGCTTGAAGGTCCAGAGAGGACCTCGTCTCTGGATTCCAAGGCTAATATGTTTTGACCGTGTGGAATTGGTCTTCGGTCGACCCGATTGTGACCCAGTGGTTGACCTTCGGCCTCGTGAGTGTTCCGGACACCCCGTGGGTTCCGTGTCCGTCTTTCTGGAGTGTCTAGAGGTACAGTATTATCTCGATTAACGTGCACATAGGTGTGGTGGGTCCGGGTGACCCCACGTGTTCCGGGTTTTGTGTTACGCTTGATCGAGTCACCGTGTATCAGTGTGTGTGCTGTGGGATCTCCCCCGCATGTCGTAAGTTTTACTGTAAGATGATTCCCGAGTGGGCCATGTGTTTGGCCTTGGATTGTGAGTCTAGTTGCCCAGCCTGGGGCTGGAGGGTTTCTCAGTTCCCTTCCCGAGGGAATGGTCTCGGCGGCTCGTGAGCTGCCTCGGTGTTCGTGCTATAGTGATTTTAGACCCAGGTATTAGACTAGATTGACAGCATCGTGCTGTCACGTACGACGGTCTTGACCCCGAGTCTTGTGACTCAAGGATCGTTGGAGTTAGTGAGTCTAGAGGACTATCCAGAGTCCAGTGGCTTGGCGCCACTTAGTTCTTCTCGACTTTCAGGCAGGGTGCGTGTGTGGTTCTCGGAGCATCTCTTTGGAGAGTGGTGACATTAGTGACTCCCCACTACTCGTAGCCTTCCGACACGCGAGTGGTCCCACCAAAGAGTGGTGGCGAGGCTACCCCGAGATACGATTTTTAGGCTGGTTACCGTCGGGCCCCACGTTTGACGCCAGAGTCTGGCTGAGGGGAAAACTAGTCAGAGGGCCAGACCTAGGACGTGTGGTCTGTTTATGCACACGTGGTTGGGGGCAGTGGACACGCCGGCTAGCGCGACCCCAGCTAGTCGCTTGTTCTGTGGTTACTTGTACAGTGTCTCAGTTCCCGCTGGGCCGAAGGGAGACACCTGAGGCGCGGTCTAAGTCGTCAGTGGACACGTCCGGCCTTGCTTCTGGTGGGCAGGTACTCTTGTCACGTGAGGCGTGACTCTCCTATGTTCGGGTTCCGTTTCCCGTTTGTGAGACGTGGTTTTCTGGACCGTCCGGTGTTTCCGAGGTAGTGGCCAGGGTGCCAGTGGCTTTACCGAGGTTGCGTCTTGTTGTGCAGTGCCCGCGATCAGACGGTCGGGGTTGCACCTTGGATAGCGTGTCCAGGTTGGCCTTGTCTTGGGAGACAGGCCTCTACGGCGGGGTTGCCGTGGGTTTTACCTCGGTGAGTGGTGTTAGTGTAGTCCGGTTCCCGATTGTGAGATCGGGGCTTTCCTTTCCGGTATAGTACGAGTAGTTGTAGAGCCGAGTTTTGACCGGCCACCGTGTTTACTGTTCATGCTGCTACTGTTGTTCTTGTAGTTACTGCTTTCCGTACTACCGTTGTTCTCAGTTGGGGTTCCGCGGGATCCCTACTGGGCCAGTGACAAGAGGCCCACCCCTGCTTTTCAAGTGCGACGGTTCTTCCTCGAGATTCGAGGATGCGGTTCAGGGGTTCTTAGTTGTCAGCTAGCCGGGGCGAGTGTCCACTCGGCATGTGGCATGTTTTTACTGTTTTAGACTGTACTTTTTGTTGGACTGGACTCTGCTGCTGTTGTAGTTGTTTATTTATTTCTGTTAATTATTGAATTGTCCTATTTTATTTCCTATTTCTTTGTGCCTTCACACTCCTTTTAGCCCTTCCGAGCCCTCCCGACTCGTGGGCGGCGGGTCAGGATTCGAATGGTATCGGGCCTTCCCGGTATTCGGATCTTGGGTCGTTACAGTAGGTGTCATAATGATCCCAAATTGTAGTGAAGTGATGGTTATATTCATAGCCATTCCGGACTAAAGGGGTTATAGAATTGTAACTGCGATATTTGAGTTCAATGGGATGTGAAATCCATGAGGCTAGTAGTATTTCAAACAGTGATGTGGCTGAATGAGTCATTTGAGAATGTCGACGTTGCTCTTTGCAGGAGCTGAAATATCATAAATAAATATACTGAATGAGTAATTATATATATGCTGCTGATGTATATAACATCAGAGACTGCTTCGGATATTTCTCATGTAAAATATAGCTCTTAGGCTTTTTTTTAGATGTAATTCATCACCACTGAGTATATTGATATGTGGATTTGTATAGAAGTCTATATTGTATTGTAGGTTCAGTCTGATTCATCAGATTCTGAAGTTGCATTGGTGTCAGGACTTGAGTCAGAAGAATTTACAGTAGAATAAGTGTCAGTAGAATAATCAGTTTCTAAGTAATAAATTTCATCTTCAGAAGAGTTGCAATAATTTTCAATGGGGTAGAATGATTGTTCTTCTAAAAGTTTCAATTTTTTGACTTTGTATTTATTATAATTTATATTTCTTATGGGACATTCATTTGCATAGTGTCCTTCTTCGTTACAGATCCAGCATCTGCATTACTTTCCTTTGTCGTTAGGGCAAGGAGGCCTTTTCGTTTCTTCAATTTATTTTTGTTAATGTTTTTTAAATGATTGTTTTTTAAAGAATTTACCTTTGTATTTTGGGTTCCAAAAGACTTTTCTAAATTTGTATCGTTTATAGGGGCGATATCTATATGTTTTGTTTGATCATGTCTTTTTATCAATTAGTTTAGAATATCGATATTTTATGTGTTTTTTGTAGCGTTTTCGATATTTAGACTTGTGACAACCATATTCTTTGTGTACAAAGTATTATTTTTCACAACATTTAAGAATATTTTCTTTTAATGTCTTTTTAAATTATTTCTTAACATGTTATAAAGAAGGAATATATTCAAACCACGAAAATCAGAACAATTATCGGAGAATAATGAAAACAATGAAAAAGAAAAAATCGGAGAAAGCCAGAAAATCAAATGGAGGACGAATGAAAATGTAAAGAAAAATTTGGTATCGTGAAATATTGGTTTTCTAATGAACTTATCATCTTACATAACCCTGAAGAAGATAAAATCAGACAATTACTCAAACAAGTATGTTCAGAACATCCACAAGATCAAAAAATAAAACGAAAAAAGTTCATTGCACATATTGCACTCTTACCAGATAAAAAGAATAAAATTATTCGAGCAAAACCCATGATTTACACAAAAGAAGATCGTTTAGAATTCCAAAAACTAATTACAGAACTACTCGAACAAGGTTTAATTGAAATCAGCCATAGTCCACATAGTTCTCCAACTTTCCTTGTCAATAACCACTCTGAACAAAAACGAGGTAAAAGACGAATGGTCATAAACTATAAACAAATTAATGACAACACAGTCAATGATGGGTATTATATCCCTAATAAATCTAAACTCATTCAACTTGTAGCAAATAAAAAATACTTCTCATCCTTCGATTGTAAATCTAGATTTTTTCAAATACAATTAACAGAAGAATCCAAACAATTAACCGCATTCAGTTGTCCACAAGGACAGTATCAATGGAAAGTTCTACCCATGGGATTAAAACAAGCAATAGGAATCTTTCAACGTTTTATGGATGAATCATTTAACCCTCATATTGAATATTGTTGCGTATATGTTGATGATATCATCGTATATTCGTCAACATTAGAACAACATTATAAAGATGTAGAAACCATACTTACTCAATGCAAAACCGATGATATCATATTATCTGAAAAGAAAGCACAATTATTCCTCACAAAAATTAATTATTTAGGATTAGAACTTGAAAATGGAAAACATTACTTACAACCTCACATTCTTAATAACATACGTAATTTTCCTAGCCAAATAAAAGATAAAAAACAACTACAAAGATTTCTTGACATCCTTAATTATGCTGAAGGATATATTAAAAAATTATCCGAAATTTGGAAACCATTACAAGCTAAACTTAAGGAAGACCAAATATGAAAATGAGAAGAAACTGATACACAATATGTTGATAAACTGAAATGTAAATTTAACAATTTACCAACATTATATTTCCCACAAGAAGAAGACTTATTTATTCTCGAAACAGATGCGTCATTCAATTATTGGAGCGCAATATTAAAGGCGAAAACAGACACAAAAGAAGAACTCTATAAATATACATCCGGAACATTCCAAATGCTCAAATCCATTATCATTCCAATGAAAAAGAATTACTAGCTGTTTTACTCGGCATACGAAAATATAGAATTTATCTCTTACCAAAACCTTTTTTGATTAGAACAGACAATAAAAATTCAAGCTACTTCCAACGACAAAAAATTAAAGGATCAATAAACGAAGGAAGACTTATCCGATGGTAACTTGAATTAAGCCAATATACATTTACAATCCAACACATTGATGGTATTAAAAATAGCCTACCAGACGCCTTAACTAGAGAATTACATCCCGCTTATACAATATGCCAAGAATAGTTGACATAATTCAAGAAGAACAAGCTATTGAAATAGACAGACAGTAAATTAACAACAAAATAATCCTTCATACACAAAGTTCTCAGTACACACGCTACTATCAATTAACGAAAAAATTAGATATTCATAATGAAGGAATTATAAGATGTAGAATAGAATTTCTCTTCGAATTACTACCATGTCGCACAGTATATCAACAATGTTGGTTCACAAACCCAGATACACCACATAGATTCAAAGTAGGAATTAAGAATTCCAACATTTTATTCACACGAACAAATAGAAATCCTTATATATTAGAAGAACCTACCTCGCGAAATATAATTACCCTATAAATAGACCCTGCATACATACGGATTTGGAATCTACCACATTACATTGAACATCCCAATACATGATATCAAATCTTACAGATGTAAGGTTTCGCACAGCACCTACGGGCGACGCAGCGGATAACAAAAATTTCATTTGCCCGATCCCGGTGTTATGGAAAGCTTAATCTGTGCTCTAATCGGTGTTTCAAATACCCTAATTACGGGTTGCGTGTTTCACCTTGCGCGGAACGACGCTGTCCGCTAAGCCCGATGCAGAGAAACCGAGCCGCACAACTGTACGGCCTATAGAGCAGATCCACACGGACCCTTGCGCAACGACGGTACCTCCCCGACACAACTTTCCCCGGCTCTAACACCTTCTGGAGAGAGAGAGAGCAAGGGGGAGAAAGGGGGAGGCTAATCCTCTCCTTAATACTTAATGCTTGATTAGCATTAAGGGGGGTTGGAAGGAGAAGCCAAGAGTTCGAATGAACTCACGTAGATTGCTATATATATAGTTTAGGCTTATTAGAAAAGGGCTCCGAAAGACCGAAACTGTATATATATCCTATCTCATATTATACATATGTATTAAACTCCATTTACACTCCTTTCCAAAAGGAATTAAAAAGGAAATAATACATACATTTGTATAATAATTATCCGTCACCCAAGAATCCATTGTGTGTGATCCTCTAGGCCCATAGTCACTCTAGTTTAAGGCCCATTAACTTCTAATTCCTAATTAGAAGTAAATTAAACGTATTATTCGCTTCTACAAGAGCCGAATAATGGTTTAATTCATTCCGAACCTACAATCACGTTGGGTCAAGCAAATCCGCGTAATCCTAGAGGACGCCGGGTTTAAACCAGCCTGTCTGGTACCTGTAAGTCCACAGTTACCACATCGATATAATCCCTCGCTCCTTCTATGAGTCTGGTACGATCGAGGGTACGGTATCTGTCAAACCCCATGATCGTGCCATTTAACTATTACCTCCTTAAAGTGTATGACGTCCGTTCTAAACGAACTCACACGACCCTGGCCAGGGATTTAACGGAGCGTCAATGTCATGACCCATTAACTGTCTGATATATACCCGACAGTGAGCGATCCCTTCTTGACCATTGATGATCTTCACACGTATCTTGAAGTGGTTAATGACTCGGCAACTCATGACTTATGGTTAAAGTCACTTAGCTAAATAATTAAACCATTCCAATCCTCGTGTAAGATCCGATCAATGTCTCAGGTCAAAGGACCAATGATGCTACTGTGACCGTTGGATCTTCAGTTGACATTAGGTATAATCAACCATCTGAAGATCCAATAGCGGATCAGTTCAGTGCACATCCTCCAAGGACATACACCTACACATATGTGTTGGTGCCCCGCACCAATGACCATGAGACTGGTCACTGACACATCATGTGTACTGGTTTAATAGGTAATCAAAGCCCCCGAGTGATTACCCTCCAACCATGAACAGTTTAAGGTATGTGTTCATGTAAAGTAAGTCTCATGTCCGAGATCCAATCTCGAGCTGACTTTACAACCACATATCCTAGGGACAACGTAAAGTAACACAATCGCATATTTACGCTCAAACACCACTTTATTAATGAACAAGATCGTACAACTATTGGGCCTACCCGACCCGAAATTGGCCTATAGCACACCAACACTAACAATCTCCCACTTGAACTACAGCCAATTGCCCACAACTTTGAGGCCCATCTTATCCCGATGACGCTCAAATACAGTCTGTGTCAAAGGCTTAGTCAGTGGACCTTTGGTGAGATCTCGGTTCCTTCGCCTGGGCGATGGCCCCATTATTATCACAAAATAATGGGATGGGAGCTGTTATCTCGGGAACCACGCCAAGTTCCAAGATGAATTTCTTCATCCAGACGGCTTCCTTAGCAGCTTCAGCTGCAGCAATATATTCCGCCTCCGTCGTCGAATCTGCAGTCGTATCTTGCTTGGAGCTTCTCCAACTGACTGCCCCTCCATTCAACATGAATACAAATCCAGACATGGATTTGCAGTCATCTGGATCTGACTGGAAACTAGAATCTGTGTAAGCTCTAAGCTGTAGGTCCTCTCCTCCATAAAGCAGAAAAAGATCCTTAGCCCTTCGCAGGTACTTAAGGATGCCCTTTACTGCCTTCCAGTGCTCTTCGCCTAGATTTGCCTGATATCTACTGACAATGCTCAAAGCATTGGCAACATCAGGCCGTGTACATAGCATTGCATACATGATTGACCCTATCGCCGAAGCATAGGGTACCTTATTCATGTGTGCCACCTCCTCAGAAGTTTTAGGACTCATCCCCTTGGATAGGAAAATTCCATGTCTCATGGGAATGAGACCTCTCTTGGAATTTTCTATCATAAACCTTTTGAGGATAGTGTCTATGTACATGGATTGGGATAATCCTAGCATCCTTTTAGATCTATCTCGATAGATCCTTATGCCCAGCACATAGGATGCTTCTCCCAAATCCTTCATGGAGAAAGTCTTGGATAACCAAGACTTAGTTGATGTCAACAGCTCTACATCATTCCCAATGAGTAAGATGTCATCAACATAAAGGACCAAGAAGGTCACTGAGCTCCCACTGACCTTCTTGTAAACACAGGGTTCATCTTCATTCCGAATGAAGTTGAAAGATTTAACAGCCTCGTCAAATCTTAAGTTCCAGCTTCTAGATACCTGCTTTAATCCATAAATGGACCTTTGAAGTTTGCATACCTTATTAGGATGTGGCTTGGAAGTGAATCCCTGATGTTGTACCATGTACACCTCTTCTGACAGGTTTCCATTAAGAAAAGATGTCTTCACATTCATTTGCCAAATCTCGTAATCCAGGTATGCAGCAATGGCAAGGAAGATTCTGATTGACTTAACCATGGCTACCGGCGAAAACGTCTCATCATAGTCAATGCCTTGCCTTTGACGATATCCTTTCGCCACTAGTCTAGCCTTGTATGTGTCAATCTGTCTATCTGCACCGATTTTCCTTTTGAAAATCCATTTGCAGTCGATAGGGACCTTCCCTTCGGGTACATCAACTAAGTTCCAAACTTTGTTGGTGTACATAGACTGGATCTCTGAATCCATTGCCTCTTGCCATTTCTCGGAGTCTACACTACGGATCGCCTCCTGGTACGACTGAGGATCATCATCCTCATCAATACATACCTTAGAGGACCCCTCTGAGACATGTCCAACATATCTCTCAGGTTCTCTCGGTAGTCTACCAGATCTCCGTAGTGTCAGTGTTTCACCTTGAATAGGATCAACCGATACAGTCTCATCTAATGAGTTTGTGTCTATGGGTTGTGATTCTTGGACCTCGTCCAATTCTATCTGGCTCCCACTGTTTTTCTGGAGTAGATATTCTCTTTCCAGAAATACAGCTCTCTTGGCCACTAAGACCCTTTGCTCAGAAGGGTGATAGAAATAATATCTAAACGTCTCCTTTGGATATCCCACAAACCTACACTTATCGGTTCTTGACTCAAGCTTATCACTCTCGTTCTTCTTTACATGAGCAGGACACCCCCAAATTTTAATGTGATTAAAATTTGGTTTCCTGCCCTTCCATATCTCATATGGTATAGAAGGAACTGATTTACTTGATATCCTATTCAATAAATAAGCCGTAGTCTCTAACGCATAGCCCCAGAGAGACAAGGGTAGTCCTGACATAGACATCATGGATCGGACCATGTCTAACAAGGTCATGTTTCTCCTTTCGGATACACCATTATGCTGTGGTGTATACGGTGGAGTCCACTAAGAAACTATTCCATAGTCTTTAAGATAAGAAGTGAATTCATGACTTAAGTATTCACCTCCTCGATCCGATCGAAGAGCCTTAATACTTTTGCCAGTCTGTTTCTCTACTTCATTCTTGTATTCCTTAAACTTCTCAAAGACTTGTGACTTATGTCTCATTAAATACACATAGCCATATCTAGAGAAGTCATCAATAAAAGAAATGAAATAGAGATAACCTCCTTTTGCTTCTATGGACATGGGTCCACACACATCCAAGTGTATGAGCTCGAGAAGGTCAATAGCCCTCTCACCATGTCCACCAAAGGGAGCCTTGGTCATTTTTCCCATGAGACACGACTCACAGGTATCAAATGGCTTATATTCGAACGAATTCAAATACCCATTTGAGTGTAAGTGAGATACTCTTTTCTCACCTACATGACTAAGTCTGCAATGCCATAGATATGCAGAATTCACTTCATCAGCATTGGAAATTTACATAACATTAGAACGTGTATCTAATACATAAAGACCATTGACTAATGAACCATTGGCTATAGTCAAACCATTATTTATTATAGAGCACACAGTGCTATTAAAAGCCAATATGTATCCAATGTTATACAAGCCAGAGATTGAAATAATGTTCTTAATAATATTAGGAACATAATAACAGTCATTCAGCTCCAGAATGACTCCTGAAGGTAAACTGAGGCGTGCAGTCCCGACAGCTTTGGCAGAAACCAAAGCTCCATTTCCCATCCTCAGTTCAATCTCCTTTTTGGCCAATCGCCTTCTATTTGCCAGCACCTGCACAGAATTGCAGATATGAGATGCACATCCAGTATCCAATACCCATGATGTGGATTTCATATATGACAAATTAAGGTCTATGATAAAAATACCTTCATTTAGAATTGCCTTGCAATTCCTTTTCCAATGCCCAGTTTCCCCGCATCGAAAACATTTGTCTTCCTTTTCATTCTTCTTGCCCTTCCCTTTGTCAACTTTGGCGAGTTGCTTACCCGTGGCCTTTTTCTTTCCCTTCCCTTTGTTACTCGTGGTGGATATTTGAGAGGCCTTCCTTTTCTTGTTGGCCCGGCCAATAACCATTACAGACGAAGATGGTTTATCTTTCTCCATGGTTCCTTCAGCACTCTTTAACATATTGAGCAGCTCTGGGAGAGTTGCTTCAATCATGTTCATGTTAAAGTTCATGATGAAGGAAGAAAAGGAATCGGGCAATGACTAGAGTATAAGATCAATGCATAGTTCAAGATCCAACTTGAACCCCAATGCATTGAGTCTTTCAATCCACTCCATCATTTTCAGTACATGGGCCTGCATTGATGAACCCTCAGACATCCGTGTCCTGAAAAGCCTTTTTGAGATGTCATACCTCTCCATCCTACCCTGCTCCCCGAAGAGCTGGCGTAGATTGAGAAGTATACTTCTACAATCAGTCTTTTCAAATTGCCTCTGTAGCTCGGGAGCCATAGAGGCCAACATGTAACATTGGGCAAGGGATGAGTCCTCAGACCACTTGGCATAAGCCAGTAACTCGCCCTCGTCGGCATCAGGAGCTGGCTCAGAGTGAACCGTGTCCAACACGTACGCAATCTTTTCGGCGGTAAGGACTATGTGTAGGTTACGCAACCAATCCGAGTAATTCGGTCCAGTTAATCTATTTGCATCCAAGATGCCGCGGAGAGGGTTGTACGACGACATTGTAATCTGGATAAGAAATAAAAGACAACTTAGCATGTGTTCAAATTCTAACTTAGATGTGGTTTTCTATCTTAGTTAGTCCCACTATTTTTCGATCGAACTATATAACCCTCAGTATATAGAACGGGAGATCAACGAGATCAACCTAGTGGGTCGGAATCCCAACGAGACTGATGTACGACCTTGTGGAAAGCACAACAAGCCATACACCATCTCAAGGGCAGTCAACAAGCACTTGCATCTAATGCAATATCCGATATTCGGCCCCCGAGAAATCATCCCCTTGTGGAAAGCACAACAAAGGATATTCTTGGTTAGATCTAACCATCATTACTTCATAGCAATGAGTTCATGACCCGACCCTTGTGGAAAGCACAACAAGGCCGAGTTCAATTTCTCACCCCATTGAGGCCGAGCCTTGGAGTTTAATCCCGCCCCCAAACTCATGGACCTTGTGGAAAGCACAACAAATCCATGAAATGAAGACGTTCATTCACTCCATAATGATGGAGGGCCACGACGACTCCTAGAGCCACGCTTATCAGATCTAAAATTTAAACGCGAGGGAATTTAATTTTATCTTGATCTCACCCTAGGTGGTAATATAAATATATCCAATATATTTACCGTACCTAGTAGTTTGCACAAAATAAATGCATCCAATGCAAAAATAAACGCAAGTGATCATGGACTTTAACCCTCGTGTAACTAAGACATCCGGCCCGCTTCCGAAGCAGCTGGATCGTCCTCGTCGGGTGTGCTCCACGCTTTCAGACTCCGACGCCGCATTAATTACAACTTTTACACGGCACGTAGGCCGGAAAAATTAATTTACATGTGACTCAAATTCCAGCAGCCCTTAGGGCGAGTACAACAATGGAGGAAGATAGAAGTACATTGAAATTTTAACAGAGAGATAAAGGAGGTTCACAGACCCCAATTAATTACATTAATCCAAGTCCATGATCACTTGCCAACACATTCAAATAAAATCAATCAAGGGTTATTTTCTGAAAATAATCCTTACTTTTGAATTTAAAAATGGGATGTGCAAACAAAAATAGGCTAGCTTTGTTTAATTTTAAAAATCAAAGCATGATTAACTAAAATTAAACACACAAGCAGGCCAATACAAGGTAAATAAAGTAAAGCACGTAAAGAACCATCATTTTCTATAGGGGCATGTAATTGAGATAATTAATTAAATTTAAATTTAAATTTAATTATCCAATAATCAAATTTAAATTCAAAATTTAAACATGCCAATAATTTTAATTTAAATTCAAACTAATTATCCAATAATTTTGTTTGAAAATAAATTTAAAATAATGCAATTATCCTCATTTAGTATTTTTCTAAAATTTAAAATTTGAATTTAATAATTATCTAATAATTAAAATTCAAATAATTGAACTTTTCACATTTAACTTCAATAAAATTCAAATTTTGAATTTTCTAATTATCTAATAATTAAAAATTTAATAATTAAATTTTACTGAAGTAACTTCAATTATTACTATTTTATCTCAAGGTAAATAGTAATTATCTCACCTCGGTAAATTCAATATGGTTAAATAAAAATTAACTTTTGACATTTACCAACGAGATAACACAATTTAACCTACTAGATAAAATCCTATTTAATTTACTGAACATTTTAATATATATATATCTAATATATATATTAATATATGTATCAATAAATTAAAAAATAAGTAAATTTATTTTTTAAAAAGAATAATAAAAAATACCCCCTCAAAGGGGGGGGGTGCGGCCGCCCACGCGGATGGCGTGGGTGCGCCCGCGCCCGCGCCCGCCCGCACGCGGGCGCCGCCTGCGGCGCCTGCCGCGTGGCGGGCGCGGCCCGCCAAGCGGCGGGCCCGCAAGTGGGCGCCTGCGTTGCGGGCGCCGCCCCGCCGGCCCCCGCGGTCAGCGCCTGTGGGCGCTGACCGCTGCTGCCGCGTGCGCCGCCCACGCGGCGGGCGCACTGCGCCCAGGGCGCAGTGCGCCCAACGGGCTCTTAAAAATTTTTTTTTTATAAAAAAAATTGCTGCTTGGATGCCCAGCATCCTTGAAGAACAGAGACGCCTAGATCTCTTTCAACAAATAATAATTGAAGATTTTATAGCCCCTAAAGCATGGTCCTAAACGACGCTAAAACACCGACCAGAGCGTAAACCTGGCTCTGATACCACTGTAAGGTTTCGCACAGCACCTACGGGCGACGCAGCGGATAACAAAAATTTCATTTGCCCGATCCCGGTGTTATGGAAAGCTTAATCTGTGCTCTAATCGGTGTTTCAAATACCCTAATTACGGGTTGCGTGTTTCACCTTGCGCGGAACGACGCTGTCCGCTAAGCCCGATGCAGAGAAATCGAGCCGCACAGCTGTACGGCCTCTAGAGCAGATCCACACGGACCCTTGCGCAGCGACGGTACCTCCCCGGCATAACTTTCCCCGGCTCTAACACCTTCTGGAGAGAGAGAGAGAGAGCAAGGGGGAGAAAGGGGGAGGCTAATCCTCTCCTTAATGCTTAATACTTGATTAGCATTAAGGGGGGTTGGAAGGAGAAGCCAAGAGTTCGAATGAACTCAAGTAGATGGCTATATATAGAGTTTAGGCTTATTAGAAAAGGGCTCCAAAAGATCGAAACTGTATATATATCCTATCTCATATTATACATATGTATTAAACTCCATTTACACTCCTTTCCAAAAGGAATTAAAAAGGAAATAATACATACATTTGTATAATAATTATCCGTCACCCAAGAATTCATTGTGTGTGATCCTCTAGGCCCATAGTCACTCTAGTTTAAGGCCCATTAACTTCTAATTCCTAATTAGAAGTAAATTAAACGTATTATTCGCTTCTACAAGAGCCGAATAATGGTTTAATTCATTCCGAACCTACAATCACGTTGGGTCAAGCAAATCCGCGTGATCCTAGAGGACGCCGGGTTTAAACCAGCCTGTCTGGTACCTGTAAGTCCACAGTTACCACATCGATATAATCCCTCGCTCCTTCTATGAGTCTGGTACGATCGAGGGTACGGTATCTGTCAAACCCCATGATCGTGCCATTTGACTATGACCTCCTTAAAGTGTATGACGTCCGTTCTAAACGAACTCACACGACCCTGGCTAGGGATTTAACGGAGCGTCAATGTCATGACCCATTAACTGTCTGATATATACCCGACAGTGAGCGATCCCTTCTTGACCATTGATGATCTTCACACGTATCTTGAAGTGGTTAATGACTCGGCAACTCATGACTTGTGGTTAAAGTCACTTAGCTAAATAATTAAACCATTCCAATCCTCGTGTAAGATCCGATCAATGTCTCAGGTCAAAGGACCAACGATGCTACTGTGACCGTTGGATCTTCAGTTGACATTAGGTATAATCAACCATCTGAAGATCCAATAGCGGATCAGTTCAGTGCACATCCTCCAAGGACATACACCTACACATATGTGTTGGTGCCCCGCACCAATGACCATGAGACTGGTCACTGACACATCATGTGTACTGGTTTAATAGGTAATCAAAGCCCCCGAGTGATTACCCTCTAACCAGGAACAATTTAAGGTATGTGTTCATGTAAAGTAAGTCTCATGTCCGAGATCCAATCTCGAGCTGACTTTACAACCACATATCCTAGGGACAACGTAAAGTAACACAATCGCATATTTACGCTCAAACACCACTTTATTAATGAACAAGATCGTACAACTATTGGGCCTATCCGACCCGAAATTGGCATGTAGCACACCAACACTAACAACAGATTGGTACTGAATTCATTAATCCATCTTTTCATATATGTGAACTTTATGAAAAATCCACATATCGATATATTCGGTGGTGATGTATGAATACATCTACGAAAAAGCCTAAGAGCTATATTTTACTGGAGAAATATCTGAAGCAGTCTCTGATGTTATATACGTCAGTAGCATATATAAAATAACCATATACTTATGTTATACTTCCGATATCTTTTAGACTCAAATGGATTCTGCTCTCGAAACTCTTCAAGATGTATTACTTGAAATCCAATTAAAACAAACTATCATTGATGCGGAAGAAGCCCCCATTAAAAACAAAATTGAAAAATTAACCAAAAGATCCGCTTCTTCTTCTTCTACACCTCGATCACATTCACTTGAACCTACTCCACTCGAGTCAAAACCAAAATTTGACAAACGAGAAAAGGCAGAAGAAAAAGCAGAAACATCACAAGAAAAACCAATGCTTACCCTTAAACCGACCTATAGAAAAGTCGTCACTATGACTGAAACATCTTCTATCAACAAATTAACACGCTTAGGAAAAATTAAAATCTTTGAAGCTAAAAAATCCTTTCTCAAAGAAGAAACAAAAACTACTGTAAGTCAAGAAGCATGGATTGAAACGGAACAATTCTTAAGAACTTTTGATGAAAAAGATCATCCATGGTTAGAAATTCAGCATGAACAATACTTGACCTATGCCAAAATTTCAGGAACACCTAATCCCGACAAAGTTGAACTTTTATTTAATGCCGGACTCCTCAAAGAAATTGAACTAACACACGAATTAAAGGAAATTTTCCTTTTACCCTATCACCTTTACAGAGCAATACAATACTTTCAAGTCCGAGCCAATACAAGAAATGAAAAAATAAAACTATTTTTCACCTCCACAATTCTTGAATGGTATGAAGACAAATGTTATCCTGCACATCAGTTTATCAAAATCATATGGATCAAACCGTATACAAAACAACCACAAGAAATTATGCATGACGTCTTAACGCCATAATACATTCAAGAACGAAGAATCGACGCAAGTATTCAAGTCATCGATGGCCTAGCAAAAATTGATGCACTCTCGTCAGTCAAAGTCAACTTCAGCAACGACACTCTACAATGCACATCATGCTACAATTCCTTACTAACACCAGAAGATGCAGCAAAAGTTAGCCAGTTAGAAGCACTCTCTCTGGACAACAAACTTCAAGTCAGCAACATAACAAAACAAGCACTTTGTAGCATCTTCACCGAATAAGTTGCTAATCATTCTTGTCAGATATGCATGAAGGAAGAAAATTCCAAAGAAGGCCAGCAAGCCGCAAAAATGAAAGAATGACAGTAATTCGTTCTAGCTGTCCAATATCTATAAACAAAAATACATGCAAAGCAAGGATCAAATGTCACGAAGCAATCAAGCCAATAGCAAAGAGGCAACACATCAAAGACGATGTCCACAAGACATCAACATCAAGATATCACATCAAACAAAGACACTTGTCAAGCACCAAGCAAAAGAAGAAGACACCTCAAGCAAAATTCCTTGGACTTATCTATGCATTATCAAAGGCATCTAGCTTTATGTCATTATCTAACTTTATGTTAATATCAAGCATATCTTCTTTATGTAAAAGTCAAAGCACGTAGCTTTAATTATGTCACCATTATCGAGTCATCATGAAAGAGACTTCTCATGAATTATTGAGCCCCGGGGAGCCATAATTCACAACAGTCACTTTCCATCACATCACATCACATCAACCCTACATTATTGTACCCACATTTCATGTGAATGTACATCTCATTTGTATTTCATTAGAGCTCTCAAAGTCTATATAAGAGAGCTAGACCTCATTTGTAGAATCATCGAAAAAGAAGAAAGCATTCTCTACATCCATCACCTAGACATCCCAAGTCATCAAAGGAGGAGTTCTCCTCCTAATCATCGAAGCCATGTAAGTCCGGTATTTCCATTCTTCGGGACTATTTATGAATTAATTTAGAATGTCTAATTCTATCTTTGCATCATGTCTATGATATCTTTTTGCATCATGAATCATGTTCATGATGAAATCATGAAGAGATCATGCACGATATTTTCATGTCAAATATGATATCTGTTTACATCATGAATCATGAAGAGATCACGAAGAATTTCACAAGTCCATCAACTCTGGAGGCTCTGATATCTCGAAGTAAGACCCAAGTGGGCCAACATAGATTGAACTTGAGCTCTAATGAACGAACGAATTCTTCAAATCTCTTAATTCATCATGTTTATTTATGCTATCTTCCTGCAAATCACCATGCTATTTTCAGCATATTGTTAGAATCATCCATGAAGCTATTAATAATAGAAAACATGAGAAAATCAATTCTCAAAACATCCTGAATTTCGCACCCCAACACGGCACAATAAATCCCCGTGAAATATTGGTATCAATAAGATCAAAAAATAATTGTTCTGATTTTTCTGGTTTGAATCATGTCTATGATATCTTTTAACATCATGAATTAATTTAGAATTTCATGGGGATTTGTTGTGCCATGTTGGGATGCGGAATTCATGATGTTTTGCGATTTGGTTTTCTCAGGTTTTCTATTATTAATAGCTTCATGGATGATTCTAACAATATGCTGAAAATAGCATGGTGATTTGCAGAAAGATAGCATAAATAAACATGATGAATTAAGACATTTGAAGAGATTTGAAGAATTCGTTCGCTCATCAGAGCTCAAGCTCAATCTCTGCTGCCCCACCTGGGTCTTACTTTGAGATATCAAAGCCTCTAGAGTTGATGGACTTGCGAAGTTCTTCATGATCTTCTTCACGATCTTCTTCATGATCTCTTGATGATTCATGATGCAAACAAATATCATATTTGACATGAAAATATCGTTCATGATCTCTTCATGATTTTTCTTCATGATTTCATCATGAACATGATTCATGATGCAAAAAGATATCATAGACATGATGCAAAGATAAAATTAGAAATTCTAAATTAATTCATAAATAGTCCCGAAAGATAGAAATACAGGACTTACATGGCTTCGATGATTAGGAGGAGAACTCCTCCTTTGATGACTTGGGATGTTTAGGTGATGTATGTAGAGAATGTTTTCTTCTTTTTCCGATGATTCTACAAATGAGGCCTAGCTCTCTTATATAAACTTAGAGAGCTCTAATGAAATGTAAATGAGATGTACATTTACATGAAATGTGGGTACAATAATGTAGGGTTGATGTGATGTGATGGAAAGTGACACTTGTGAATTATGGATCCCCGGGGCTCAATAATTCATGAGAAGTCTCTTTCATTATGACTCGATAATGGTGACATAAAGCTAAGTGCTTTGGCTTTTACATAAAGAAAAGATGCTTGATATTGACATAAAGTTGGACAAGGACATAAAGTTAGGTGCCCTTGATAATGCATAGATAAGTCCAAGAGACTTTGCTTGAGGTGTCTTCTTCTTTTGCTTGGTGATCGACAAGTGTCTTTGCTTGATGTGATGTCTTGATGTTGATCGTCTTTGATGTGTTGCCTCTTTGATCTTGGCTTGATTGCTTCGTGGCATTTGATCCTTGCTTTGCATGCACTATTGCTCGTAGATATTAGATAGATAGAATAATTTGCTGTCAACTTTTAATGTTTTCGTCGTGCTTTGTGCTTTTTTGATACTGAGGTGGAAGAAGTCGATGCTTCAGCTAATATGTTGTTTGTATCTGGATGATCAGCTCGCTTCATCTTGGATGCTTTGAATGGTGCGAGTATTAAGACTGTACCGACTGGTGTAGGTGGCGTAACTTGTATAGCTTCTTCCAGTAAAGCTGAGAGATTTGTGACGTTGGTTTGAAATTCTTCAGTTGTAACTAGTTCTTCTTCATAGATCACTGCAGTGGCATCTGCTAGTAGATTTTTTGGGTGTATAAGTGTACAGACATTGAATTGTGTGTAGTCTTTGTTCAAATTTTGAACATGTATAAATACTTTTGCTATCTGCTCTAGTGGCAATATGGGTCCGTGGAAAATATAGTAGTTGTTGAATAATAGTGGATCATTTTACCTTCCAAAATAGGTAGCTGGATGTTCCATTGCAATAAATGTGCTGTATCGTGCTCTTTGAGCTACGGGTCATAATATTTGTAATTCTTTAGCACGAGGAGGTGTCCACTGCCCAGCGTGACAGTTGATAATGTAATTCTTTATCATTGTGTAAAGGTGTAGGACTAGTTGAAGCTTGTAACATGATATGCAATTTTGATAATGGGGCCATTGGACTGGTTTCAGAGATTTCTTTGAACATTTGTATGAAATGGGCGTCAAAACAAGGGACAATATGAGAAATTGCAAAATAACAACGGTGATGTGGGTGAACACTCATCACTATTCCTTCCCAATTGCATATTTCTTTAAGAGGAAATGTAGTTGAATGTCATTGGTTGTATCGGATTTCTTGCTTGAACTGAGGAACTATTGGTAGATAGGTTGGAATCACAAGTTCAAGAGTATTGGTTGTGTCTTCAAAGATGAGATATGTCTTCAAAGAAGGGTTCATGTAATATATGCCTTGGTTTCGTGTTTGGTAGGTGTCATAATGATCCCACATTGTAGTGAAATGATTGTTATATTCATAGCCATTCCGGACTAAAGGGGTGATAGAATTATAACTGCGATATTTGAGTTCAATGGGAAATGAAATCCCTGAGGCTAGTAGTATTTCAAATAGTGATGTGGCTGAATGAGTCATTTGAGAATGTCGACGTTGCTCTTTGTAAGAGCTGAAATATCATAAATAAATATACTGAATGAGTAATTATTATGCTGCTGATGTATATAACATAAGAGACTGCTTCAGATATTTCTCTTGTAAAATATAGCTCTTAGGTTTTTTCTTAGATGTAATTCACCACCATTGAGTATATTGATATGTGGATTTGTATAGAAGTCTATATTGTATTGAAGGTTCAGTCTGATTCATTCGATTCTGAAGTTACAGTCGTGTCAGGACTTGAGTCAGAAGAATTTACAATAGAATAAGTGTCAGTAGAATAATCACTTTCTAAGTAATAAATTTCATCTTCAGAAGAGGTGCAATAATTTTCAATTGGGTAAAATGATTGTTCTTCTAAAAGTTTCAAATTTTCGATTTGTATTTATTGTAATTTGTATTTCTTATGGGACATTCGTTTGCATAGTGTCCTTCTTCGTTACAGATCCAACATCTACATTGCTTTCCTTTGCCGTTAGAACAAGGAGGTTTTTTTCATTTCTTCAATTTATTTTTGTTGATATTTTTTGAATGATTATTTTTTAAAGATTTTACCTTTCTATTTTGGGTTCCAAAAGACTTTTCTAAATTTATATCGTTTATAGGGGCGATATCTATATGTTTTGTTTGATCGTGTCTTTTTATCAATTAGTTTAGAATATCGATGTTTTTTGTCTTTTTTGTAACATTTTCGATATTTAGACTTGTGACAACCATATTCTTTGGGTACAAAATATTGTTTTTCACAACATTTAAGACTATTTTCTTTTAATGCATTTTTAACTTGTTTCTTAGCTCTGAGAGTAATGTAATCATTTGTCATTTGATCTTTAATAAATTTTATTCGTCCGCCAAGTGTATCTGGATAATTTGTAAATGCGTCTTGAGCAAATTTTTCTTTACATTTTAAGCCAAATTTTGGTGGAAGTTTATCAAAGAGATTTTCTTTGAATTGGGTGATTTTTGATGGTTCATATAATTGATAATATGATTTTTGATAATCACATAAAAATGGTTCTATGTAACAGAGACTACAACATCGTATATTGTTAAGCATAAATTCTGCTATTTATTATTGAAGTTTTAATTATCGTGCGTCAAGATTTTCTTTTGTTTCTCTTAGGAATTCCATATACATGCCATTGATTAGAAAATGTAAAAATTGATATCCAGTACAATCTTTTCGTAGATGATGTACTATTCGGGATGCCCAGTCTTGGACATTGCCGATTAAGGAAAGATGAATATAATTCAATGTAGTTTGAAGGTTGATTGGATTATCTACGATCGGTAAGGTTTGAATGAGAATACTCATTTCATTTGTCCATCGATCTATTTTTTTCATTTCTTCGGTAAATTCTGTGCAATCTAGGTCGAGATAATTTTTATTAATTAATCTAGAAGTTTTTTGTTCTCGTAAAATATTTCGTAGATCTGATTATTTTTGTATAGGTGTTTGAGACATATGAGGATGGGGATGAAATGATGGTGGTGATGCTCCTAGTGGTGCGCTCCAGTAACTTCACGTTCGTCCATTTCTTCTCCTACATAGAGTTGTTCATTATGTGTACTTGATTCATCAATTTCATTAGGAGAATTTATTTGTTCTTGTGCTAAGAGTCTCGTTAATTTTTGTAATAAGTCTAAATCCAAAGTTGTGTCATATAATTCTTCTCGTGTTAAGTGTGTCAAATTGGTCATTAGTCTAGGTCTTTAGCAGGTCGGAGTGAGGGATAGGTATAATTACCTTAACTCACAGTTGCTAATGGTTCCCATTTTTTAAGTTTCAATTTTTGTTGCATAAGTGGAACAGGTGGATGAGGTTGTGGTTCATCAGGTTGTGTTTTATTAATTGGGCTTTTTCCTTTGTCTTTTGGAATGAGATGATGCAGTAGTTCTTTATTGCATTCACATTTTTCCATTTTTGTTATAATTTTTGTAAGTACTAAATCAATATATGCTTTTATGGATGCTTCTTGTGAATCAAGATGTTCTTTAAGCTTTGTTATTAGTTGTTCATTATCAAGTTTTATGGCTTCTTTTAATTCGGTAATAGTCATTGTAATAGTGTTAAAATTCTTTTCCATTAATCTTCTAGGACATTTTGTATTCGTTATATGTTTCGATTCATGATCTCGAGGTTTTGTCTTATTTCTTGTAATGTTTGATTTTCCGTTTGAGATTGGATTTCATTCTTATCTCTTGTAATTTGTAATGATTGTCTTGGTGATACATGTTCTTTAGGCCAAGTACTATATGGTATTAGTTCTTCGTGCCATTTTTTTATCATATGTAATGTTCTTCATGTAAGATTTATATTAGATCTTTGAACATAGCTTTGTGATACTAATATTTCAGGGGGATTTGTTGTGCCGTGTTGGGGTGTGGAATTCAGGATGTTTTGTCATTTGGTTTTCTCAACTTTTCTATTATTAATAGCGTCATTGATGATTCTAACAATATGCTGAAAATAGCATGGTGATTTGTAGGAAGATAGCATGACTAAACATGATGGATTAAGAGATTTGAAGAGATTTGAAGAATTCGTTCGTTCATCAGAGCTCAAGCTCAATCTCTGCTGTCCCACCTGGGTCTTACTTCGAGATATCAGAGCCTCCAGAGTTGATGGACTTGCTAAGTTCTTCATGATCTTCTTCATGATTCATGATGTAAACAGATATCATATTTGACATGAAAATATCGTTCATGATCTCTTCATGATTTTTCTTCATGATTTCGTCATGAACATGATTCATGATGTAAAAAGATATCATAGACATGATGCAAAGATAGAATTAGAAAATTTAAATTAATTCATAAATAGTCCCGAAGGACGAAAATACATGACTTACATGGCTTCTATGATTAGGAGGAGAACTCCTCCTTTGATGACTTGGGATGTTTAGGTGATGTATGCAGAGAATGCTTTCTTCTTTTTCCGATGATTCTACAAATGAGGCCTAGCTCTCCTATATAGACTTTGAGAGCTCTAATGAAATGTAAATGACATGTACATTCACATAAAATGTGGGTACAATAATGTAGGGTTGATGTGATGTGATGGAAAATGACCCCTGTGAATTATGGCTGCCCGGGGCTCAATAATTAATGGGAAGTATCTTTCATGATGACTCGATAATGGTGACATAAAGCTAAGTGCTTTGACTTTTACATAAAGAAAAGATGCTTGATATTGAGAAAAAGTGTTGTATAGAGATGACGAAAACATTAAAAGTCGACAACAATTCATTCTAGCTGTCCAATATCTACAAGTAATAATGCATGCAAAGCAAGGATCAAATGCCACGAAGCAATCAAGTCAAGATCAAAGAGGCAACACATCAAAGACGATCAACATCAAGACATCACATCAAGCAAAGACACTTGTCAAGCACCAAGCAAAAGAAGAAGACACCTCAAGCAAAGTCTCTTGGACTTATCTATGCATTATCAAGGGCATCTAGCTTTATGTCATTGTCAAACTTTATGTCAATATCAAGCATTTTTTCGTTATATAAAAGCCAAAGCACTTAGCTTTATGTCACCATTATCGAGTCATCATGAAAGAGACTTCTCATGAATTACTGAGCCCCGAGGAGCCATAATTCACAAGAGTCACTTTTCATCACATCACAT
Source organism: Amorphophallus konjac (assembly GCA_022559845.1). Lineage (NCBI taxonomy): Eukaryota > Viridiplantae > Streptophyta > Magnoliopsida > Alismatales > Araceae > Amorphophallus > Amorphophallus konjac. The sequence goes on from CM040129.1 coordinate 198,935,640, forward strand.
CAACCCTACATTATTGTACCCACATTTCATGTGAATGTACATCTCATTTACATTTTATTAGAGCTCTCCAAGTCTATATAAGAGAGTGTTGGCACCGGCTTATGTTCTCGAATTAATCGAGGATTAATCATAGGGAAATACTCCCTAAATAGAGCAAAATGGCACAGCACCAAAGTTGCTCTACTAGTCGAGTTGATCTCGGAAATCGAGACACTTCATCTGGTCAAGCGGCGCAACATAACAATCGGGCATCGGTCCCGAGCAAATGGCACTATGCCAGCCAGTTTCTCAACAACTGGGTCGGTTTCGGGATTCGGGACAACCTACCGTACCTTACAGCACTCTGTGAAGATTCGGGGATCACCACCGGACACTCTGCATACGGTATCACACCGCTGACGCTTCAACAACCGAGTTAACTCGGGAGTCGGAACGGCCTGCCGCTTCATACGGCTCTTCGCCAGGGAGCGAGGGTTACCCCGATCACCAGACCAACTACATCGTCATGTCGATGCCCTAGTCATCGGGCCCAACCGAGGGTCCTAACCAGCTAGCCGTGACCCACGACAACATCAACGATCGATCAGGTCCACCCCTGATCACTCAGTTTGTGGGTTTGCCCGCGTTCAACATAGCTACCCGAGCCGACCCGGGGGCACCCTGACTACAAGCCACGCCACGTGGCGCCCAGCAATCGATCGGGGTCTACCCTCGAGTCGCCTCCCTCCAGCCCTCTGAAGTCAAAGGAAGACCCGTCACGGCCAACCGCAAGCTTCAGAAGCTCACAGCACCCGTATACGGCCCGCACACATGTGTCGGGAACTTCCCCGAGCACCTGGCGGGCGCGTATGATCCAGCCACTCTACAGTAAGTCCGAGCCCAACTCGGGACTCCCAGCAGCCCATAGCGTCATGCACCACCATCATGCGCCCTCACACGCGGATCGACCTGCGCGGTCAGGTCGCGGGGTTCGACCTGCCCGGTCAGGTCGCGGGGGTCAAGGGGGCAACGCCCCTTGCGGGGCTTTCCAGGGGCAGAGCCCCCGGAAGAAAATTTCTTTTTATAACGGGGGCATTGGTGTCTTTCGATACTCTGACCTAGTCGAACCCGGCCAAACCCCAGTCAAACCCGCGGTAAACTCTCGGTCAACCCAGTCAAACCCCCTAGTCAAGCCCGCCTAAACCCCCCTTGGGGGAGGGTTTAGGCGGACCAGCCTGGACCCCCAGGATGCTCCGCCTAAACCCCCCAGGGGGAGGGGTTTAGGCAGACCAGCCTCACCCCCAAGGCTGGTCCGCCTAAACCCCCATTAAAAAAAAGTTTTTTTAATTAAAAAAGGCGCCCAAGCCAGTCCGCCCAAACCCCCCCTCGGGGGGGGGGGGGGGGGTTTAGGCGGACCAGCCTGGACCCCCAGGCTGGTCCGCCTAAACCCCATCCAAAACTAAAAAAAAAGATTTTTTAAACAAAAAAACCCCTCAGTGAGGGGTTTAGGCGGACCAGGCTGGTCCGCCTAAACCCCATCCAAAACAAAAAAAAAAAAAGATTTTTTAAACAAAAAAACCCCTCAGTGAGGGGTTTAGGCGGACCAGACCAGCCCCTTGGGTTGGTCTGCTTAAACCCTCCCTCCCCCACTCCGTAACAAAAAAAGGTATTTTTTAGGGTTTACCCGGACCAAACCCAGCCCTCAACTTGGTCCAGGTAAACCCCTTCCACCCCTTCACCTTCCACTATAAAAGCCCCCCTAGGGAGCTCAATGGAAGGGACATGCAATGCAATGCAATGGAAATGGAATGAAGGATGCAATGCAACACCCTCCGACCTAACTGCTGCGCCCTCGGACTCCCGGGGCCTTCGGCAAGGGTTGGGGATGCAAGGAACTAAGTGCACGCGTGGTTGGCTTGTCGATCGGCTTATACACGCCGAGGGTATGTCATACGTACTTCCCTCACGCGGCATCTAGCCATCTCACACAAGTCCATGCCCGTCGCATGAAAGGCACTATGACGATGGCGAATACACCCGCATCCCAGGTCCGCCAGCGTGTAACAACCCACGATGGCTATACACACGCCCTGATGCCGCACCTACTTCCGACACGGAACTACGTGCCCACCGCCCGCTCTGAACTAGCCGCCGATCGCTCGGAGTGATGACTCGAGTTACCCGGACCCTTGCCCGGGAATAATATTCCCGGGGCCGGCCTCGACTCCCCAGCATGACATTCACCTTCCGGGGCCCGGACCCGACCGCTCACCTTGAGCCGCGTCCAACCTCCGTCAGGCGCCAGCCCACAACCGCCCCTGCCACCTAGGCAGTCGGGCTTGTCTCGATCTCCTCACGGGGAGCCTCTGTAAAACACGCGGATATCCGCTTTATCCCGCATTGACCCGAGGACCGACCCACGTGTCGAAATTGTCCCGCGGCTTGCGCCCATTGTACTTCGGCCTCCTCGGCCCATTTGTAAAGCCCACGTGGCTCTCATACAGCATGAAACCAATTGAACACATGTACATGTACTCGGGTCTCAGCCTCTTCACGGCGCCCGCCTCCTTCAGTCATAACGGTGCCTCCAGCACCCGGGTGCCTAGCACATCGGGCCCAGAGCACGACCAGCGAGGTCTCCCGACGCCCGCCTCCTTCAGTCACAACGGTGCCGCCGGCACCTGACTACCCAGCTACTTCAGTCACAACGGTGCCCCCGGCACCCGACTGCCAACAACTTTAGTCACAACGATGCCCCCGGCACCCGACCGCCAGCTGCCCCAGTCACAACGGTGCCCCCGGCACCCGATCGCCAGCTGCCCCAGTCACAACGGTGCCGCCGGCACCCGACTACCCAGCTACTTCAGTCACAACAGTGCCCCGGCACCCGACTGCCAACAACTCCAGTCACAACAGTGCTCCCGGCACCCAACTGCCAGCTACCCTAGTCACAACGGTGCCGCCGGCACCCGACTACCCAGCTACTTCAGTCACAACGGTGCCCCCGGCACCCGACTGCTAGCTACTCCAGTCATATCGGGGCTCCCAGCACCCGACCACTAAACAACTCCAGTCACGACGGTGCCCCCGGCACCCGACTGCAAGCTACCCCAGTCACAATTGTGCCGTCGACACCCGACTACCAACAACTCCGGTCACAACGGTGCCCCCGGCACCCGACTGCCAACAACTCCAGTCACAACGGTGCCCCCGGCACCTGACTGCCAGCTACTCCAGTCACATCGGGGCCCGCGGCACCCGACCACTCAACCTCCCAAGCACAATGGTGCCTACGGCACCCCTACTGTCCCGACCTCGACACTGTCTCATGTCCGGAATACATTGTGACGCCCCTCGGGCGCCATCCTGATCAGTCACAGGTCCTCTAAAGGACACTACGTACAGAAACGGAACTACCCATACAATAACGCAATGACCCGGGGACCATCACAAATGACGGAATTATCCCGGGGCTTGCAAGCGCTTGTAATCGGGCTCTCACACCCCCATATAAATGCCTTTCATGGCATATAAGTCATGTAATCCAGTCAAGGAGCGGATTCCCCTCCTCGCTAGAACCAGTCTCTCTGTCCCCAGTTATCCATGTTGTGTTGCTGTTGCCCTGTCGCTGTTGCACGGACTAAGCCCTCCCGACATCGCGGCTACCAAGGTCCCTGACTCTCTCTTTGGCAGAAGAAATAAAGGTATTCGGATTCAATCCGATGTAAAATAAACACCAGTTGCTTGCGACCGGTGGCAAAAGACGTCCAGTACACGAATCCCCATAATTGCCTGCGCACTCGCACCCATGGAACCCCTTCTATGCACGTGTCGCCCGATCTCTCGAGCCACGTGCCGCGTCCTGATGACGCTTCCCCGGTCAATCCTTAGTTCCATAGGTGATTGTCGAGAAATCAACTGGCACGCCCGCATTCCACCCAGCCATCCCTGTCCCAGTCTCCCAGAATGATTAACCATACGCCATCCCTTCCAGCGTGTTCATATCGTTCTCTCTGCCTTCTTCTCAATACCCCCGGAATCCCCGCGTGCCTAGTCAACCTATCTCGACCTTCCGTAAAAGGCGAGTCTACACCCCCACCGCGAGGACAAAACGACAAGTGACTCCCCCGCGGTCGCAAACAGATAGCTAGGCCTCATTTATAGAATAATCGAAAAAGAAGAAAGCATTCTCTACATCCATCACCTAGACATCCCAAGTCATTAAAGGAGGAGTTCTCCTCCTAATCATCGAAGCCATGTAAGTCCTGTATTTTCGTCCTTCGGAACTATTTATGAATTAATTTAGAATTTCCAATTCTATCTTTACATCATGTCTATGATATATTTTTACATCATGAATTATATTCATGATGAAATCATTAAGAAAAATTATGAAGAGATCATGAACGATATTTTCATGTCAAATATGAAATCTGTTTACATCGTGAATCATGAAGAGATCACGAAGAAGATCATGAAGAACTTCGCAAGTCCATCAACTCTGGAGGTTCTGATATCTTGAAGTGGGACCTAGGTGGGGCAACAGAGATTGAGTTTGAGCTCTGATGAACGAACGAATTCTTCAAATCTCTTCAAATATCTTAATTCATCATATTTATTTATGCTATCTTCCTGCAAATCACCATGCTATTTTCAACATATTGTTAGAATCATCTATGAAACTGTTAATAATAGAAAATCAGAGAAAATCAATTCTCAAAACATCATGAATTTCGCACCCCAACACGGCACAACAAATCCCCGTGAAATATTGGTATAGTTGATGGACTTGCGAAGTTCTTCATGATCTTCTTCATGATCTCTTTATGATGTAAACATATATCATATTTGACATGAAAATATCGTTCATGATCTCTTCATGATTTTTCTTCATGATTTTGTCATGAACACGATTCATGATGCAAAAAGATATCATAGACATGATGCAAAGATAGAATTGGAAATTCTAAATTAATTCATAAATAGTCTTGAAGGACGGAAATACAGGACTTACATGGCTTCGATGATTAGTAGGAGAACTCCTCCTTTGATGACCTGGGATGTCTAAATGATGGATGTAGAGAATGCTTTCTAATCAATGGCATGTATATGGAATTCTTAGGAGAAACAATAGAAAAGCTTGACGCACTACAATTAAAACTTAATAACAAAGAGCACAATTCATGTTTAATAATATGCGATGTTGTAGTCTATGTTACATAGAACCATTTTTATGTGATTATCAAAAATAATATTATCAATTATATGAACCATCAAAAAGCACCCAATTCAAAGAAAATATCTTTTATAAACTTCCACCAAAATTTGGCTTAAAATGTAACGAAAAATTTACTCAAGACGCATTTACAAATTATCCATATACACTTGGAGGACGAATGAAATTTATTAAAGATCAAATGACAAAGAATTGCATTACTCTCAGAGCTAAGAAAGAAGTTAAAAAGGTATTAAAAGAAAATAGTCTTAAATATTATGAAAAACAATACTTTGTACCAAAAAAATATGGTTGTCACAAGTCTAAATATCAAAAACGCTATAAAAAACACAAAAAATATCGATATTCTAAACTAATTGATAAAAATACACGATCAAACAAAACATAGATATCACCTCTATAAACGATACAAATTTAGAAAAGTCTTTTGGAAGCCAAAATAGAAAGGTAAATTCTTTAAAAAATAATCATTTAAAAAACATCAACAAAACTAAATTGAATAAACGAAAAAACCTCCTTGTCCTAGCGGCAAAAGAAAGCAATGCAGATGTTGGATCTGTAACAAAGAAGGACACTATGCAAACGAATGTCCCATAAGAAATACAAATTATAATAAATACAAATCGAAAATTTGACACTTTTAGAAGAACAATCATTCTACCCAATTGAAAATTATTGCACATCTTCTGAAGATGAAATTCAATCCCAACAAATGTGAACATTTCCATATATATATATATATATGGGCCCATATATATATACAAATGTGAACAATCATGGGGCCAAGATCTGGGCCCTTAAATCTATGGGAGGCCTCTTAAATGCATGGGAGACATCATGCATTTAAGGGTCCATATCTTGGTCCCATGGTAAATTGTGATGAGTCCGACCCCATATGAATATATATATATATATTTATATGTGATGCTGTCATCATGTGAACTGGTTAACCCTCGCGTCCCTCCCTCTTCCCCGCCCTCCTGATCTTGTCCGTAGGTATCGGAGCCCCCGTGCCCCACCTTTTTCCCGCCCTCCTGGCCTCTCGTATGTAGTCCCTCAGCGTCCAAGATATCCCCGCCGGCGTCTACATCACGTCGACTTCACCGGACGAGCTCACATCCACCTCTGCGAGTGCGGAGCACTTCCTCGTCGACGGCAAATGCTTATGGAGTACCTGCTAGAATCACAACAGAACATGTGTTTCCTTTATTTTCATCGACACTGTCTTTTTTTGATCAACGTGACAAAAATGGGAGAAAGTGGAGGCTGTGTGAGAAGGGTAATTTTGTAAACGGGTGTGCACCCTGTAAATTTGTTTACCTAATTAAGATTTACAAGTTTGCAGAGATAGAGTGAGAGAGAGGGTGTAGCGAGAGAATAATTTTTAAAATATATTTTTATTAAATTTATTAAAAAATATAATTTTAATAATGATACGTTGCACAAAAATAAAATTTAAAAAATTTTTAAAACCATTAATATTTAATAATCTATGCCTACTCTATGTCTCGAGACTAATGGTGGAGACATCTCTTCTTAGTGGGGATGTAAACAGATCTAACTCGTCCCATGTAGATTGATACCGTATTCTTTCTCTGAAAATTGTATAAATTTTATATTTAGATATTAATATGTTATTTTCACATATATAAATATAGATATATTCGTCACAAATATAAACATATTTACGGATATTTATATCTATCTAAAAAATATAAATTGGAGTTTAAAATTGAAGATTAAATTATTACATGAATTTTTCAGTTCTCTAAATTACGAGGAACACATCTAAACATAAATTACAACAAACATATGAATTGAAATATTGTTAATAAATCAATTCGGATCGAACATTCATCGATGTACACTAAATTAATGTATGATGTGTAATGGTTATTTTAAAAATATTCGAATTCAAATTCATACCAGACTATTTAGATATTACCTAACCCTCTATTTAAAGATATTTTTGACATCTCGTACCTATGGTAACTCTCTTTTTTCTATTGTAACGAAAAAGATTGACCCAGCCAAGATCTCACCACGTTGACATGGCCACCAACAAAAGCCTACGGTGGAAGAAGGCTTCGTGTGCTCTGGGACATTGTTTCGTTCGCTTCCCGCTCATGCGAATCTTCCCTCCAAACGCAGGTAGAAGATTATTTGGCGGGAAACTAGACGCCCTTTGCCACCCCTTCCTCTTCTCCACCCCACATATGATAAAAGGGATCCCCAACAAAAGGGTTCCACACGCTTCACCTCCCTCCAGAAAACAAAACCCCCCACCCCAAACCCTAATCCCGTAACTCCTTTCTGCTCCCATCCGAGCGCCCTCGATCGCAGGCGGAGGGATCCGGGATGTACAGCCAGATGGACGGCCCCTCCCTCTTCTCCGGCGGCGGATTCATGCCCTCCCAGGCCACGCAGGTCCCCGATTCCGGCGCATCCCCCGCTAGGGTAAGAGCGGTCGCCGTCTCTTGTGTGTTTGTCCATTTTCCTGGGGTTTCTTCTTCTCCTCGGTCCCACGTTGTTGGTGTCGGTGGGGTTTGTCCTGCAGAATCGCGGGGCGCAGGGTGTGATGCCGCTCACGGTGAAGCAGATCAGCGAGGCCTACCACCTCAGCGACGACAAGTCCAACTTCGTCGTGGACGGGGTGGAGGTGACCAACGTGAGGATCCGTAGCTTCGGATTTTTATCTTTATTTGCTTTTTTTTCGGGAGTTTTCCCGGAATGATTAGCCCCGATTGCATCATAACTCTTTTGTTTGATCTGATGGCTGCGCATACAGGCGAGGCTTGTGGGGCTGGTGACCAACAAGGTGGAGAGGGTCACGGATGTGTCCTTCACGCTGGACGACGGCACCGGCCGGATCGACATCAACAGATGGTGAACGTTTTGCTTCATAAGCATGGCTGTATGGCCTCTTGCCTTCTTTGTCTGTCAGAGTTTCTGATTGTTCACTCGTTATTTCTCTTTTCAGGGTGAACGAAAGCTCTGACGCAAATGAGATGGCTAGTATCCTGTAAGTGTTGCCGGCTGAACTTTCTAATCGTTGAGTGTTCTCTCATTTTTGTTCTTTTCTTTTCTTGTTCATGTTATCGGTGAAGTATACAGAATAAAACATTAGCCCTTTTTAGAATGATTTTTTTTTCCAAGGTATTTACTTGTCGATATCTCGCTGGTTGAAACAATTGACCTTGGGTGATGCATCTTTGTCCTAGGAACGGGATGTATGTGAAGGTCAATGGCCAATTAAAGGGTTTTCACGGGAAAAGGCACGTGGTTGCATTCTCTATCAGGTATTGTATCTATTGCTTTTGTTCATGTCCTAATAGCATACCGTGACCAACTCATCACAATGTCATTTTGAACATGGTTATACTTGGAATGGATTCGTCTCAATGTTTTTTCTTTTTCTCACGAGGACTTTTACTTTTGACCAAGTATTATTTGAGATTGTGCATCTTCATGTTAAAACCAATATCCCCAGTTTCTAATTGTCTTTTTTCCTTGCTCTGCAATTCCAACTCTATTACCTGTGAAAGTGCCTTTTCTTTTTTCAACTTTTATCATGCAAAGCTCAATGTTGTTTTATAAGTTGTGTAGTTCTCTTGCATCAAAACCTTGTTACCTACATAATTTGTTGATTGGTGGACCACATTTGCAGTGCTTCCTTTCATGAATCATATGTTTATGGAGTAGCAGTCGGCAGTTATGTTTTCTTAAGACCATTCATTTGAAACTGTTCTTGAAAACCTGCATCATTGTATTTTTTCATTATTTTTGAAGCATTTTCCATTGGTTAGATTGTGTTTCTTTGTGCTGCTTCAGAGCTAGTTGTAATTTTTATCTGAGTTCAGCCACGATGGATGTCTCAGGTTTCATATACAAGATAGAAATGCTTGACTTCTTGTTTCAATAAACTGAAACGCTGTTCAAAACATACATTTGCTATCCTAGGACTCTTGACACTGCTTTTAAACCTTCATTTGTAGAATTTCAAAGTAAGTTCAAAATTGGTCTTATACTGTGGGCTGAATCTTGTTTTCAATTATTACTTCACATGGATTAAGCATATAATGATGACAACTGTCACATGGGGAAGGCAAACTCCATTTTGATAATGGCTGTGCTAAGATTCTTTGAAAAAGATGCGTTGGTTATTGGCATCTCTGAGAATTTTGTTCAAGTTCCTCACTTGTGGTTTGCTTATTTGTAACTAGTAAGTCTGATCCCAAGAAAAAAAGTTTTTTTTCAGGGTATTAGCAATTTGGGAAAGCAGCATGCAGTATGCACAGTTTCAGGCTTCCTTCGTTTTACAGCTTAATGTCTTGGCTTTCTGCAGAGGGCAAAAGAAAGCATTACCATCTCTCAGTACTTGTTTTACACTAAATGTTAACCAAATTTCAAGCTTTTAAGATCAGGCTCCTGCTACCCCACCTTTGCTGCCTAAAACAGGGGAAAAATAATGTGATCTTTGATAAAACACATACACTTTCACAACATATATGGATGGTCCTCACTTTCAAAACATGGTTGTCTTAGTATTTTGAACTCAATCAAACGTTAGTCCAGTTGGATAAGTATGGTTATCTTGCTTAGCCATCTCAAGAAAGTGGAAGTATCTGGCATTTCCTACTCTAGTAATTCATTTGAAACATAATTGAGGTATTTTGCAGGAATGCTCCATAGCATCCAAATAACTGGTGTTGAATAGTTTTTGTTTTTTTCTTTCATGAATCGTTTGAGCTCTAAGTCTTTGGAAAAACTGTAGGTGTATCATTTCGTAGTGTTTTTAATACAAAGTTGAATCAACTAATTGGAATTCCATGCACCCCACATGGTATATCTATATGCCATTGTTTATGGTTGCCAAAGTGAGTGTTGGCTTGTGAGATTATTCCCTGCCAAAGTGGTGTGTTTGTTCTTACAAGTTCATTTCTTTTTTCAGGCCTATCACAGATTTTAATGATATCACGTTACATTTCATTGATTGCATCTATGTCCACCTCCACAACACTGGGTCCAAGGTATAACATTGTCCCTTATATTTCAGATTATTCGCAACAGAACGTTTTGCGAAACATTCATGAAGAACATTTTTGTTCTCATCTTTCACAGCCTATGGAACCTTTGACCCGAACAAACCCTATCATGGGCACTCCATATCAGAATGGAGTAGTTGGATATCAAGCTCCTGTCTCCAACCAAGTAAGCAGATGACACTTTGACAACATTATCAATGTGCTTACCAGTCTTTTGTGTTTTTCTCACCTGTTTCTTGTTTTAGCTTCCTGTCCCTGGAAGTAAAGGATCTGGTGACGTAATGGCTCAAGTCCTGAAGTTCTTCAATGACCCTGAGAATCTGTAAGTTAATATCAATCTTTTATCTGTCTTTGTGTCTTGGATAGTTTAGTTAAAAGACTGAGCACCCTGAGGCTTTTTCATAAAATTGCTTGCTTGATTAAGTTTGGCAAGCCAGAAAGCAGAGCCTTCCAATCTATACATTTTGTGGGGAATCAGTTCCGTAGACGACTGGTCTCTCCACCTGAACTTTTTTTGGGCTACATATGTTTTATAGATGAAGTTAAGATTCATCTTAAAATGTTTTACTAATGCACATAATCCAGTTTGGATTTATTAGTTGACAATCCAACTTCTTGTGAACATTTCTTAAACATGGTCATTATTGATTTCATTACTTGAGACTAGTAATGAACACATCTTTGTGCATTTTTCCGCTTTTGCAACTTCTATGCCTAGTGCTGCATGCACAACTCATCTTTCTAGTATATGTGCCTATCTTTGTTTTTATTACTTTGAGCTTGCATATGATGAGTTGTGTAACAAGAATGAGTCCAAAGGACAATTGGATTCTGTGACAGTGGAACCTGATTTTTTGTTGCTGCAGTAAAAGGGAACATGGATTGCATGTGGATGATGTTATTCAACGCTTGGGGATACCGGCAAATAAGATCAAGTCATCTCTCTCTCTCTCTCTCTCTCTCACACACACACACACACACACACACATTCATTCTCTCTTACAAGCTCACTCACTCATGGGGACTATTGTCGCATTAATGTTATGTGTAACTGAAGTGATCTGTTATTATGCTTTGCTGCAGGGATGCCATCAATTATCATGTTGATGTTGGTAATATTTATTCTACAATTGATGACTTTCACTTCAAATCTGCGGTGAATGGCTAATTCTCTCTCTTGGAAGGGAAGAGGGTTACACAAGTTTTTGGAGGATAATGTCAAAGTTGCTACTTGTCCAGTTGTATGTAGAATTGTCATATTCTCCTTCGGTTGCGTCAAGAATAGGATGGGCCCTCTTCTAGATGTGCATATTGATTGGGCCTCCTTGTGTAGGCAATCAGTGTTCTAGTGGTTTCTGGTCATTGGTTTGGTCGTGTAGTTTCATACCCTTGTCTCCCTTTAGGGTTGGATCCACTTCTTTCATGTGATGATTTTGTGACTGGTATTTGACCCAAAGTGATAGGCACTGTTAAGAAAAATCATCTTGGAGACTATTAGAAAGCTAATGCAATCATGTCATGTAATGTCCCGTTTGAAAACAACCATGGGATGCGATTTTGAGGATTTCAATTATTGGAATCCCTTACTTCTCCCGTGCTGTTTCCAAATGAATTATGGAGTCTTGGTTTACTTGTGTCCTGGATTCCATAGGGGAGAGAAGTAAGACACATCTTGCGCATCATTTCAAAATCCGGAGAAGGCCGTTTAGAGTAGTTTTTTGAGAGGTGGTGGTGGATTTTGGGAGTAAATATCTCCTACCTTTTCGATTGTCTATCTTGATCACCCACGCTCGTCGCAAACGATTGCAAATGGGTTGCGACCCCCCTCTCCCCCTCCACTGGAAGCTAATGAGGCAGAGGGGGGTGGGACCCGCAACCCATTGCTCAGGGAGGGGGTTTGGGTAGAATCACGGGGTCTGGACCCAGTTTGACTCCTCTGGAAGCCTGGAAGGAGTGAGGGGGTGTTGCGCGCCCCACACCCTCCTGTTCTCTCCCTTCCACTCACAAAGAAAAAGAAAAAGAAGAGGGGGGGAGAGGAGGTTCCTGGGTTGGGAACCAGGAGAGAGTGGAGGGGGTCTGCATCCCCCCTCTCTCCTCTAGTTGCCCGGAGGAGGTCGCAGCCCACTTCCCTCAATCCTCTATCTTTTTCTCTTTTTACCTCGAAGAAACTCAACCTGTACTTGCAACTAGGAGAAAGCCAACCAGAAATCAATGTTAAGACATTAAATGGGCTTTGTCGGGAGTAACTTGGCTCATGCCCACCTCCTTTGAGCAATCCATCAACTCCTATAAAAGGAGAGGCACTTGTCCATTGGAGGCATCTAGGGAGTAGCATCCATCACCTACCATCAAGGAGGTTGGATCATTCCTCCTTGTCTCGGGAGGGGAACTTGGCTCATGCCCACCTCCTCTGAGCAATCCATCAACTCCTATAAAGGCCACTTGATCCATTGGAGGCATCTAGGGAGTAGCATCCATCACCTACCATCAAGGAGGTTGGATCATTCCCCCTTGGCGCAAGAAGTTGGAAGACTCGAGGTCTTGGATACTTTTATTGTTTTGTAAAAACCCACTATGGGTATGATTGCATTAACACTTTTGTTATTAGGGATGTGCTCCTATACTTTGATAATTTTTTTAGGAATTACAGAAAAATTGTGTAATATTAAAAAACGTCCAACGTTCATGGAAATGTCTTGTAAATCATGGAAAAATCTTGTCATGTCAAAAATTATAAAGGTGTCCTTTACTTGTGAGAAAATCGTAAAATACCCTATACTTAAAAAATTATAGAAACAAAGGATATTAGTTATCTCTTATGGGCATCAATTCAATCTCACCGTCCAATTGTGATTATATAGTGATTTGACGGTCTGATCATGATGTAATTTGAAATCTCACAATTAGATTTTGATTAAGAGTAAATTTAATAGTCGAATCTTAGTTTGAAAGTGATGTTGTATGATGTGCATTATGCATCGCCAGCCAAATGGGTAGCTGGAAAATCGGAAACTTCCTCGGAAAACTCTAATCGTTCATGGTGTTTAAGGTTAGCCCTAGGCGTAAATTGAGGTGTTTTATCTCGACAAACCACCACTGCAAAGGCCACTTAATGGCAGATATCTGCAGAAGACTGCCAAACAAGCCCTAAACTCTACTACCCTTCGCTCTTCCGTTCAGTCCAGCTAATTATTTGTTTCGCATGGCTCCAACGTCTAATCGCAAATGCGGCACTATCTGCTGCCCCCAGAACATCACGAGCTCTCGTAGCGCTCCTTGATTTTTTTCTCTATTGAGTCCGCATACATAAGAGAGGATGGATCAGTTCAAGATTTTGACTTAATTAAATTTGTACCCATAAATTTAACACATAGGCCACGTATTGGTCGGATGTAATAATCTTTTTCCATTAATCTAAATTTTAAGTCTCACTTTATTTCAAGATTAAAGATAATCTGATTAAATTTAAGTAGATTTATTTTGTTCACTTGTATTCTTTTTTATTTTGATATGATATTGGATTAAATTATTCCACTTGTACAGGTGGGATAGGTTAATTCGATTTAAGTAAGATTAAGTCATTTTTAAGTGAATTATCTAAAATTACTCCCGTCAAAATAAAAGTACTGTAAGTTTAAATTAAAGTGAAAATAATTTTGAGATAAATCCCAAATAAAATGAGACTAAGTGTCGAGTTGTGCAGTTGTACAATTGTATCGTTAACACTACGTGAAACCTCAGCAACTACATGACTAGTGTTATCCAATTGTTTATCGAGTGACTTATACTTTCCAATGTTGGGAAAAAGTTATAAAATGATTAAAATGGAGCCATGAGCAAAGTCCGGGCCAATTAATATTCGTGTGACATTAGCAGGATGTATGTGGGAATTCTTGAAATGAGTGATGACAAGTTGTAACTATGGAAGGGATTGCTCGGGTTCTGTGGATAAAATTATCTTGATGGCGTCTTCCAGCACTTATAAGACACCTCATCGACCATCAACAGCTCCAATATCTACGAGTCTACGGCCGCACCATTGAACGATGAGTATCTTGCCAAAGAGAAGCACCCGTCCGTAGGGCTGTCAATGGGCCTGGTCGACTCGATAGGTTCGCGGGTCTGGCCCGATTTCAGACCGGGTCGCAAGGTCTTTTTCGGTCCGCAGATTTTCAGTCGGGTTTAAAAGTCCGGCCCGACTAGACTCGCGGGCCGTGCTCGGACTTTGAGTTCGGCCCGCGGGCCGGCCCGGCCCGATCACTTTTTTTATTCTCACTTCAAATTTTAAAAACTATTTAGTCAAACTTATGTTATATTACTTAATTAAAAATTTTAAAATTCTCTTTTCACACAAATTATGTAATTAATATCAACATTTTAATTTATTTAGTGAGATTGGAAGTTTTATAGTATTAAATCTATTATTTTTTATTATTTTTATTATTTTATTTAAGTAGTCGGGCCGGGCCGGGCTTTAGTCGGGCTTTGAAATTTTTACATAATGTCAGGCTCGGCCCGGCCCGACATAGGTCAGGCCCGGGCCGGGCTCGGGCCTTACTCTTGATAAGTCGGGCCCGGGCCGGGCCGACCTAAGCCCGGCCCGGGCCCGGCCCATTGACAGCCCTACCAGTCCGGCTTATACATCTGTTTAAATGTCTATACTCTCACTCTTCTTCGGCACAGGAGCACTCATGAATCATTTGTTCCCAGTTGAGATGCTGCTCCGATTGTTGATGCCGCTAATTTCTCTATCTGTCGCGTTGAGAAGAAAAGAAGAAGAAAAAAAATAAAAATAAAGAGACTCTTCGAGTTTCAAGGATACGTCTTCAAGTCTTGTTCGATTGTGGAATATGTTAAACAAATAAGTTAAATCGCAGACAGAGTATTTCATAAAATACATCAAAATATTTTGATTGGGAGATAAGATAACTCGAGATATCTTCTCGAGAAATGTGAAAAAGTTTAACCCTCATTATTTTACCTTTTTGATGGAACAAATTATCTCATAATAAATCAGGATAATAGTTTATATATCTTAACTCAAATAGAATATCTTGTATGTACGCGTAATCAAAGTGAATATGATAATTTTTATTGGGGTACCTAAATTTATCCCGCAAATAAATAGGGACTCAAGGTATAAGAAACCCTTTAAGTTTGAAGAAAGTTAGGGTGCCATTTTTTTGGCCATTGTGAATGAGATGGAAGAGAATGCTGAACTTTTAAGTTTAGTGTTCTTGACTTTGGAAGCACCGCTAATTTTAAGATTGAGTGGCTGAGAAGAGTGTAACAAATAAGATAGCGAAAAGAGGGATGTCATGGCATTCATCTGAAAGTTTAATCTTGTCCTATGAGAGAACTTGAAAAACAGTCTTGGACTACAAAGGTAGTATAACCACTTTGGGCCTTGTGAACATCATGCATACCCCTCAAAACAGAAGGCAAGCCCCATCTGGTGATGTTTGGGAGGTCCCACCTCTGGTTGTGTGCCGGTCATGGATTCCACATGGTTTGTAGGAAGAGCTTCCTACATATTACCCCCACAAATTTCTTGTGTAGTTCATGTCATATCGCATCAACTTCTATGTTTAGTCGGCTGTCTATCCAATTAGATGCAGACTCTCAGAAAGATTACTGCAGGACATGCTAGAGATCTTCCCATATACTAAAGATGTGTTTGGAAATGGTTATAGGGGTGATTTCGATAATTGAAATCCCCAGAAAATATTAAACACACTCCTGTCACCTCAACTTTTTCGAAAGGTGGATTATGGAAAGAGAGTATAGAGACGAGAGAAGAAAATGGGTGTTTGCAAATCTACACAAGTTGATGAGGATCAGATTTTCCCTAAAAAGTGGATTTTGAAAATAATCCATAATCCTGTAGCAGTTACAAACGCGCCCCACCGTCTTAACCTGCAGCATCGTTTTTAGATTCCTTTTCACAAAAAAGCCCAAATAGATTCATGTCCAATGCTGAAAGTTCCTGTCTTCCTGTGTGCTTTGTAAGATTTATAGCCCATGTAAGATTTATAGCCCATAAAATATATACACACACACACACATATATAAAAGTTAAGGATTAATAAATAAGTTGTTAAAATTTTATTGGGTCCTTATGAGAAATTGGATAATTTCTCACGAGACATGCCTTGATGGAAGAAAAAATTTCTCCCTATAAAGAGGAACCGGTCCTCTCTCTCCCATGATGTGTGCATCTTTCCCATCACAAGGGTGTACAAAGAAAGAAGAGATTAGAGAGAGAAACACGGTTTATTCATCATCTTCTCCTATTTTGATTTTTTATTGTCTCTACAATGGAGTAAGGTACGTTTCCTTATTTTCATGCCACGTGAAAATCAGATATTTAAAAATTCTAAGATCAAAATTCATGCTCGTATGAATGATCTCATGAAACAAAGAAAGATTACATACTTATCCTCCGAGCATTAGTTATCAAAGGGCTTTACTTCTCATCTGTAAGGAGGGGGCAATAACAATTAATAGCCAGAGCCAGACAAAGAAAGGTGGCCACCGTCTACAAGTCCACAGTGATGTCTGCACGTTCAGTTTGTGCGGCCACTAATTGACGTGCTGCCAAGTTTGTAGAGTTCCACGGATGCAGATGTCATTCTATTGTGCGGGATCACGAACTGTACACAGCTTGGAAAACTTTAGTCGTCTATTGTACGACCAAGGCTGCTGAAAAGGCCAGTCACACCCAGGGTCACTTTCAGTTTAGTTCAACTGAGCTTTCACTTGCCCAACTGCTACTAATTTAGATTATTAGAGTTGGTTTAATTTTCTTTTCAAGTAAATCTAGCCAAATACTGTTCTAAAGTCCTAATCTTCCAAGTGCTAACCATATATATATCCAGCGCTCGTTCGTTTGTGATTCTGAGAGGTGGGGCTCGTATTATTAACCGTGTAGGGCATGCTCGCTTGTGATGGCGATGTGGTGTTCATCCTCGATCGTCTAGTGTTGAGCAACCGAAGCCTGGATATATAATCTGTAGTCTTCTGAAAGAAAAGATTTGTTGACCCTTTTCTCGTGTCCCGGATAAATATCGATTAAGTTTGAGAGTCGTGATTCAATCCTAGATAAATATCGGATAAGTTTAACTCGTTCAAATCGATGAAAAAAAAATCTTACATTCCTCTTACACAGAAATGAAGTGGAAGCCAAATCTGGTGTGAACCTTCTGAGGAGGAACACGCCATGATTAGACATATTTCTTGCTTACATACACATCATCACTTCTCAAGGCTTTGCACAATGTCAAAATAAGGGGTTCCCCCCCTCTCTCTCTCTTTCTTCAATTATTGTTTTCTATACATCCCTCTTATCTTAACCACATATAGTAATAATAATAACTAATATTTCCTCTCTCTCTCTCTCTCTCTCTCTCTCCCACTTCTAATATTATTATTTCAACCTGGCTGAGCACTATGTATGCATGGGTGTGTTATTGGTGCTTTCTCCAGTGTCATCTGAGGGTGGTTTCTTTCCCCAACCCCACAGCATGGATGTCATATATAATTAACCTTGTGCTTATGAAGAGCTGGCCGTCGAAGATAGAGATGAGAGGGGCGAGTCGCACTCGTACAGATCGTCGTAGTCCCAGAGCTCTTCCTCGTCTTCTTCCACCGGCATCCTCCAGCGCTCGTGACATATCTCACCGTCCACCAGCAGCTCCAATACCTGCCACCAATTGTGTATCAGAAACCCCACGGGAACATGAATTTCCAAGCCACAGAGGAGCACCGCGTACGTACAGGGAACTCATATCTGGTACAGCAGTTTCAAGCATGTTTTGTCGACTCGGTCTGAGTTGGACCGACTCGATTGAGCGAATCTACTCAGATCCATAGAAAATTGAGACATGAGTCGACCGTATCAGACCGAGTCACCTCCTACTCCTTTCGCCGTTCGCCCCTGTCACTGAGTTCAAGGTTTCAGACGTTTGGGATAGCTGTCGGCCTCCCATTTGTCTCTAAGTCAAGCACAATCCTCCCCCCTCATTGCTACCGGCGGATCTCCTCTCCCAGTCATCCGCCTTCTTCTCGGTCCAGATCTTGTCGGAGGGGGGTGATGTCCGCAGCGGGGGTTGACGACGCCATGGCTTGAAAATGTTTGCGACGAAGATTCGGAGTTGTTGTAGGACTTCATTTGGGAACTCTGGAAGGAGGAGGACGGGAGAGGGAGGAGGAGGTGGAGAACGGTGCTGGCCAGTCAGACGATGACCCGGGCATACCATGCCAAATCAAGGCGATCTTGATCTGACACGAATCACCGACTCGATTAACCTTAATTTCGAGGACTTTCACTTTAATTGCAAAGAGAGGACAAGCACCACTTGCAAAGGCAATAGGAAGAGTACTATAGCATGCTACCACGATCCTCCCCACGCTGATGCCCACATGCTTAATTTGCGCAAGCTGCTTCTTAACTTGCTCCCAAATTTCTTAGGTCCCATCGATGTCACATGTGTAACGTCATGGCCCATGGGATGATCGATGGTACTTGGTTTTAAGTGCAAGGCCAAGGCTTGCCGATAAGGATTTAGGACCACCCCCACTGAAGTCACTCTCAGTTAGTTCGGCTGGATTTTCACATGCCCACTTATTATGACATACACCCTCTTCATATGAATCTCAATTATTTTGGTTTCTAGCACATCACCCAAAAATGTTCATACCATTGTAGGGCATGCCATCTTTGGATGATTGTGATCAGATGGGGCGCTCATATGTATCATGCAACAACTGAAAACATGACCATGTAGGACCTCCCTTGTGGCTGTGAGGTACAGTTTATTTTCAGTGTTAAAACAATTGAAGCATATATATATATATATATAACAATTTATCCATGGGCAAAAGGTTATTGGGAGGTGTGCTAATAATTTAATATTTAATATTAACCCGGCCGGGCAGTACTGTGCCATGAAACATGCAGTACCTCACTCATGGAAGGGCGCCATGCTGCAGCAGCTCTGGTGCACAGGGAGGCTGTGAAGGCTACCCTGTGCAGCTGATCACTGTCGTAGTCATCGTCTCCCAGCTTCGGATCCACCAGCATGTGTGTGGCGCCGTTGTTGAGGTAGGGCTTAGCCTGTGCAATGGCACCAGTACGTTATTAATTAATTAAGGAGAGTTCAGATTAATTAGGTGATCATAAAAAGATGATTATATATGCTATTATTTCATGATTTATTTGTTACTAGAAGATGAAACAAAAGATTAGGCGAATCACGTGTAGACTGGCCTTTGGTGTTAGTTGTCAATTTAGGATCTCCATTTTGATACATAAAATTCAAATTTTAAATGGAAATATCTCTATGTAAAAATGTTATTTTTAGTAGCACATTGGACGAAAGAGAGATGAGAGATAAAGAGATAGACATGTGAAGAGAGAGAAAGAATTTAAGGGAGATCATTTTTTTTTCAAATTTAGTTAAACACTGACTAGGGTTAAATAAGAGAATTGAGTGGAACATTAAAGGTGGGTGACCACGAGAGTACATTTACAAGTACATCAACATAACGAGATTATTTCTAACAACAGTAGAATAAGGATGGTAATTCTACAATTATTAATAAGAAGGTTATTTTTTTAAAATTTATCATTTTTATTAGGTTTACTCATATAATTTGTTTGTTAAAATAAAAATATTGACCACTTATAATATCAATGGCGCATACTTATCTCCATGAACATAATATTATCCCAATGAGCAATATGACGTAAGAGACGAGCCAAGTTTCTCTGGCACTCACCCAGGCGAGCAAGCTCCGGTGAGACGCGTCCACGGGCTGCCGCCCGGAGATGAGCTCCAGCAGCAGCACGCCGAACGCGAACACGTCCGTCTTCTCGTCCACAACGCCCTGCGTGAAGTACTCCGGCGCCAGGTACCTGGGCAAGTTTCCGATGCTCCCCAAGCTAAGCTTAATTAGCTCGCCGGCCGGAAGTTGCATAGAGAAGAGGCATATACACATGACCATGGACTTGGATGTGAAGGGAAGAGCGGACGGTTACGAACCCCAGTGTCCCCTCGATGGGGCGACGGAGCGGTGCGTCCACTCCGAAGGCAGCCACTTGGCCAGTCCAAAATCTGATATCTGAGAAGTCAGATGGAACTCACGAGTTAGCTCGGGAATTGGAGGCTTTCAGAAGTTTCAGGCGGCAGCCGTGGTCTCACAGTCGCACCTGGGGTTCGTAGTCAGCTGATATAAGCACGTTCGACGCCTTGATGTCCCTGTGGATGATCCTCCTCCGGCATCCCTCGTGCAGGTAGTGGAGCCCCCGGGCGGTTCCCAAGGCGACCTTGTGCCGGAGCTTCCACGCCATGGGCGCCGAGTTCTCATCTACTGAAGAGAGAGACCATGAGCTTGGAGGTGAGATGGAGAAATACGAAGAATACCCGTCCCTTCTTGTAGGGGTTGCATTGCTCTGTTCTTACCGTGGAGAAGAGACGAGAGGGAGCCGCGGGAGGAGAGCTCGAAGACGAGGTGGAGGTCGCGGTCGACGCAGCAGCCCAGCAGCGCCGACACGTTGGGGTGGCGGACGTGGCCCACCGTCCCCAGCTCCGTCAGGAACTCCTCCTCCCTCCGCTCGCCCCCTGACGCCCCCGCCAACCTCTTCACGGCGATCACCTGCCCGTCCTCCAGAACTCCCCTGTACACCTCCGCGTACCCACCTCTCCCGACCAAGTTCTCTGCACCACCAAAGCTCAACACCAGTAAGAGAAATCAACGCCAGCAGCAAAGGGGAAGCCCGCCATGGAAGCGGGGTACCACTGAGCAGACCTTGGTGGAAACCCGCTGTGGCCCGGTGGATTTCTTCGTAGGAGAAGCACCTCCATGTGGGTTTCTGGGGCGGAGCAGGGGTCCCATAGCCGTCGCACGTGGTCTGTGAACCCCGGCGCCTCCTGCCGACGGACAGGAGCTGCTTGAGGGTGCATTGCCTGGGGTACAAGCTCGGCATAACTCTCTGGTGACCTCTGTTCTTCGTCCTGCAGGCTTCAGAGGGGAGGGAGGGGGAGGTAACTGAGAGGAGTGGGGAGAGGGGACGGGACGGAGACAGAACAAACAGAGGAGAGGAGGGGAATCACGGAAGAAGAAAAAAGTCCGCAAAAAGAGAACACGCGAGCAAGCGTTTAAAAAGGGGGCGCAGTGTGCGTGTGATCCATCAGAGATAACAGGACCACCCGAGATCTGCTGCGCCGTGGTTCAGTGTGCCGGAAGGCCAGAATAATTATCCCGCTGCCGTGTCCGGCCTTCGCGTTCTCTGATTAAGATCACGTGAAAAATGCAGGAGTAATATTTAGTGTGATTTGTCGACTCAGTCTGACTCGGGTTGACTCGGATGTATTGTACTGTATCAGGGTAAGTTTGGTACATTGAGAATCACCCTCAGGATCGGTCGAGTCAAGTCGAGTCACAGTGAGAGAGAGAGAGGAGGGGGAGAGGGGGAGAGAGAGGGTCGAGTCGGATGCGACTCCGCCGTATCGTACCGGATCAGAGAAGAATCGATCTGATACAGATCACCGAATCGACGAACCTTGATACTTACTGCACACCAGAGTTTTGCCCTTTTTTGCCACGCATATTTTAAATAAATATACGCCACATGGGCAAGTTGCACCATACGATTAATCTCGCATTAGTTTAATGGGAAGACTGCAAATTTACATTTGTTGGCTTACACGAACTCTTGTCAAATTAACCTTGCCATCTATCATTATATAAATTCGTTTTATGATAAAATATATCATATATACATATTTATATCTACTTATTTGTCTATCTTTATCAATGCACACGTACATGTGAATATGAGTTATCGAATGGTAAGGATCTTTGGGTACATTATTTATCAGTTGATTTTGATCGGATATCCCAAAAGGACTTAATTGCCAAACACTGCTTTAAATTTTTTCTATATATTTTTAATTTACAACCATCCAATTTTTGATCGGACAGCCTAAAATGCTCGATCACATAATAACATTCGACTCTCTCTCTCTCTCTCTCTATATATATATATATATATATAATATTTATTTATTTCTTCATATACACAAACATATTATTATACGTAAGAACGGAAACTTGCAACGTGATCTGTAGTTCCTTGAATCCCATCGCAAGTGTCGGTGAGAAGTTCACGCTAGTAGGCATATGCCCTACTTGTTTGGTCTGCTTCGAGTCACACGTTTCCCGCGGTCAATTAATGCATGCAGCTGCAAGGAAACGAGGTCGAAGACAAACCCCCATCTGAACCCTTCTGGGGAGGACACACCTATTATGTTACTCACGGTGTGCAACGACACGTACTGTCTATTAGGTCCCATAATTATTCGTTTAAAATTTAAATTCATATTTATTTAATTAAATAATTATTCGAATAAAGTATCTGACGAATAATTTAATCGAATTATTAATCGAATCCGAATTCAGATATTAAGATATCTGTGTTAAATATTATCCGACCGAATATGAATTCTTAGATAAAAATATAAGGATACACATAGTCGTCTACATATAATTAATTTAAATCTTAATATATTCTTTAAATATTATTTTTTATTTTTTTCTTAAATTATAATTTAAAAATAAGAAATCTACTTATACCTATTTAATAAGTTATCTCCTATTTTTCAGGATGAAATTTAATCTTTTGATAATATCTCTCAAAATAAAAAAAAATTTCCACTCTTTCTTTTTTTAAAGAAAATAACATATGACGTTCTCACACGATTCACCTCTAAATAGATCTAATAATTATCTGTTTAAAATTTGAATCAAATTTAAATTCGTATTAATTCGATAATTATTTAAAAAAATATCTGACAGATAATTCGATTATTAATCAGATACGAATTCGAATATCATATTATAAGTAACGTATCCAATTTATTTATGTGTCTACCGCCTATATATATATATATATATATATATATATATATATATATATTGTATACAGGATCTACGCATGCGTTCTACGGCAATGTGCTCGCAAAAATGTACGTTTTGCTTACGTCTATATATGTATTCCCCCACCAAAAAGTGCTTCCAATCATCCCCAGCCGTCAGAATAGTTTTGAAAGGCGTCTTTGTCACCTCAAATTTTGGGAAATGTGATTTATGGAAGGAGGAGTGAGAGAGAGAGAAGAAGAAAGGGGGGTGATTTCAAAATTTTCAAAACTATCACGTTGAATAATTTTTGGATAGAAAGTGAATTATGAAAAAAATTTATAACTCCTATGCAGTTCCAAAAGGCAACCGCTGGGCCCCATCAATTAACTTTTTAAGGTCCAAGCTCTGCGAGCATGGGAGCCCCAGGGAATCGTCCTCCGGCAAAGAGATGGTCAGGGTCGGCGGCGGCGATGAATATGGCTTCTCTGCCGGCCGACAGGGAGGAAGACAAACGAAGTGACCCCATCTTAATTGGTAGGAGGCAGAGAGCTGTGCCGTGCCGTGTGCATTCTTTGATGTACCTTTTTTTTTGTGTGGCCCTTTTGTTTCAAAGATCGGATCGAAAAGACATGCAAACCCTTCGTTCATACGTGTGTATTACTACTCTTTGTTCATGAACTCATGATATCCCATCGATCGTTCAAAAGTTTTAACACTTCAACCACGTCATATATACCAACGAAGAGATATCCTTTGCATGGCGCCCTTACGGCAACTCGGGGTTGGTTTAGACGATGGCAGGCTGGTGCGAAGGTGAAGCCACGGGTCTTTAAAGCGAGTGGGTGGTTTCACTGCCAACGCCTGGAGCCGCCTGCAAGCGTGTTTGGTGGGTGCGGAGGAGGAGGAGGGAGATTGGGATCTTGTGCGTGCTTTAGCCTGCCGGAGTAGAACACGACAGCCTCCCCCCCAACTTCGAAGGGAAGAAAATTAATTAACCTGGCGCTGCCCTTTCCTGCTGTTTTCCCGAAGAGGTAAGGATGGTAACCGCTGCGGCCGCCGCCCTGGGCGGAAGTAGCTGGCGTCCGCCGCCACCTGTTCCAGTGGGGGGAAAAAAAGGAGATGGAGGATGAAGGGGAGAGGAGGGGACTGGGGAGGAACAGCTGTCGCGGGGGCTTTCAACAGGTGTTTGAGAAAGGAGGGAGAGCACCCATCGTCCTCTTCCTCACGCCTGCCAGAGTGCAGAAGAAGCTAAGGGAGTCTCTCTCTCTCTCTCTCTCTCTCTCTCTGAGACAGATATTTAGTGGCCCGAATGAAGTTGGCTGACCAGAGTATTTGCGGCCCGTTTGGACGAGGAGCCCTGCTCAAATTAATGGGCTGACCTCAAGTGGGCTGCAAAGTTGGGTTCCCACTGTCTTGTGAGCCAGCCGAAGAGAGAGGCTCCGTCCGGCTCACCCATTTGGAGTTGGACCTATGAATAATAGTCGAATATGGCTCGCTTAGGCCACGGACTCGGACTTTATCCATATCTCAGATACATTGTTTTATCACCGAAAAGGAAAAATGCCAATATCAGAAGTTTCAAAGACACTCTAATTAAGTATCCCTCCTCTCTACTTACGAAAAGACATGCACTTAGAATCTAGTTGTCTGATTTACCCAACCGCCGAAGGAGTTTTTCCCAGGAACCATGCACCCCTAATTAATTAAAAGGCCCACTAACTGAATTTTGTTCGAGTTATATATATATATATATATATATAAGGAAATGTTCATATTGGTGTCGGCCCCGGTGTCGGCCCCATGACTATTTGTCATGGTGCCGACATCTGGGTCCTTAAATGCATGGGACCAACATATAAGGAGATCATCTCCCATGAATTTAATGACCCAGATATCGACACCATGACAAATAACCATGGGGTCGACCTCACGTGAACATTTCCTTATAAGTCCCATGCATTTAAGAGCTCAGACGTCGGCACCATATCAAATAGCCATGGGACCGGCACCAATATGAACATTTCCCATTATATATAGAGAGCCTCATTAATATACATTTCTTTAACTCTCTCTAGTGAGTGTGGTGTCCCAAAAGCAAAGCAAGAGCACCCCCCATAGTCCACTTGCACCCACCGTCACTTCCCCTTTCCACCACCTTGGAAACCAGTGTCACACTTCAGCTGTCTCCTCTTCTTTCTCACTCAAATCATTCCACACACTATACCTGTAAACGGAGCGGATAGTCTGATATCCGAATTCGTATCCGATTATAATAGTTCGGATATCCGAATTCGACACATTCTATAAGGGTGTATTTTTGTCACTATCCGACTCCGAATTCAACGGATATTATCCGGATTCGGATATATCCGACTATCTGATTAGGTGTAATCGAATAGTCGAATATCATCCGGATTCGAATATATCTGACTATCCGATTAGATATAAAAATATGTTATATGTTCATGATTTTTAATTTTTAAATATAAATATATATATATAATGAATTAAAAATATATAATAAATATAAAATATGATTATTAATTGAAAAATCTAAGCCAACCTAAAGTGATTCATGTATAATATCAAAAAAACTCATATTTATATTCGGTCGGATAATATCCGACACGGATATCTCAATATTCGAATCCGTATTCGATTAATAATCGGATATCCGATATCCAATTAAATTATCCATCGAATATTGTATTCAGATAATTATCCGATTAAATTCGAATTCGTTTCAAATTTTAAACGAATAATTGTCAGGCCTACCACATACACATGAGAGATGTCGATGGCAATGATCTCCTCCGCTCCCGTTGCAGGCACAGGGAGCTGCATGCCAATCTATCGCCGGAGGCAACCCAGTGGCTGCTCCCAGCGACGGGTTCTGTGTGGTGGAAGCGGAGAACAGTTTCCAGTGGTTCCAGGACTCACTGCATGAAGGTACAACCCTCCGTTGATCAGCCGTTGCTATTACCCATTTCTTGCTCTACTTCAGCTTGTCAGCATCCGATTTCGGTTTCTTCCGTGCATGTTCTCAGTACTCACCTCCAACTTATGCATGGTTTTGAGATTTACTGTAAAAATTAATCTTCTCTTGGATTTTGTCTGCATTGCCATGGCAAGATCCTGTTTGTTTAATTTCTTTGGTGATTTTGGACGTGGAATCCCATAAACAACGTACAAGAAGTTTTGAGGCGCTATCTAATTATCTCCCTCCTACATCTGTCGGATGAATCCATAGCAAATTAAGGAGGTTCAACACATACTCTCCACAGGGTGGATCCCAAGCTTGGAATTTGATGAGGTACTAGTATCTGTTGGAACCGTAAATGTGTTAGATCAAGAACTAGCATCCTAGTTTCAAATCATTGCGTTCATTAATTTCACTACTGGTTCATCTGCTAAGTAGTAAAATACACCCATGTCATTTTCTGAACGAATTTGGGTTTATCTCAAGCATGAATGTTTACTTAATTTCTCAACAAATTAGCACCATTAAGTTTCAAACGTTCGCCCAAGTACCCACCACCTAAGTTTCAAATGTCATTAAAGTGACTTTAATGGAGGTTTTTTTCACAGATGAGACTATGCCTACTCCATAATTTTTAGCTGTGATTTTATTTTATTTTTGGTCTTTCTTCATCTAATACATCTAAATCCTTCTCCTTCCCACATGGCTCTCTCTCCTTAACTACGCAC
Source organism: Amorphophallus konjac (assembly GCA_022559845.1). NCBI lineage: Eukaryota > Viridiplantae > Streptophyta > Magnoliopsida > Alismatales > Araceae > Amorphophallus > Amorphophallus konjac. Next base: position 198,962,529 of record CM040129.1, read on the forward strand.
TTTTAGATGGATTTCTTGGCCATTCAAACATCTGCGACATTAGATCTTCTGATACGCAACATGAGGCATGCACATCAAGTCAAGAACACCTTCTCTCTGAAATTAATTAATTGATTCAACAGGAATCCCAAACAGCTTAATTAGGTAGTGTAAGATCCTATGCTGAGGTATCACAGCTGTCATTTTCATGCTGCATGCATGCCCTATAGAAGTGAGCATGCATAATCACAAAGTAATTAGGTGCATTGATCAAATCCAAAATTATGGATAAGATGCATGCAGGTCCCCTCCCTGCTGTCGAAAGTTTCGAACCCAAGTATCAGACATAGTTCTACGACGCTAGTCCCGGAATTCTTCCTCCATATTACACTCAAGTCATTCAGATCCCTCTCTAGATCAAGATCACATGTCTAATCAAATATGCAGGAAGTTGTTCTTTGAATGTTTGAATCATTTCTTTATAACCCTCTCATGGAGGTGCATGTTTCTGGGGTTCTTGAAGGCGGTGGGGCATATGCACAGAACGAACAGCCGGATTCGGGGTTACTACGACGGGAGGTTCTGGACGCTGTGGAAGCTTCCCATGTTTGGCTGCACGGATTCCTAACAAGTCCTCGACGAGATTCGCTGGTGCAAGGGAAGCGTATCCAAACGCCTACATCCGGCTTCTGGCCTTCGACAATAAGCGCAAGCGCCGATGCCAGTGCGTGTCCTTCGTCATCCAAAAACCCAACCATGCTTAGTTTTTTTTTTCTCCCCCCATTTTCTTCTTTCTCCGCCTGGAAGTGAATAATTTATGGTGGCCGCGTGGATAGCAGAATCATTTAAGAAACTACAATCTGGTGTCCTCTTGCCCAATCCCTCAAGAACAGGGTTGGTTCTTCTTAATATTTATTATAATGTTAAGCCAGAGTTTGGCACAAGACTGGGGAGGGAGGGGGTTATGGGTGTCTGTCAGATTCGCATGCAGGTGTCAGCACATGGTTGTACAGTCTGTGGATTTGCAATCTATTCGAGCTGTTGGTTGTTTGGATTGGAATCTCTTTTGCAACTTGGATTTTTTTTTTTTACCTACCCGTTAAATTTTTTATGCTAATATGTTTTATGAGAAACAGAGCTTTCCTGTTGTGCTACAGTAAAGATATTGGTTATTGACAAGAATACTCTCTCCATCGCTAGTTGATGCATTTTTTTTTTGAATTTTTTTACGAGAGACTCACGTCAAGTTATCTTAAGATGAGACCCACGTCATCGAAAGACTACGGCAAGCAAAAAAAAAAAGTTGGACTTAAATATACGTTCAACTTTTTTTTTCAACTTGGTAAATGGGTACTTAAGCATCACTCCAAGGTGAGGGATTTTGAGATTCACCTAAAGAAATTTCAAAAAAATACAAAGAAAAATATTTAGTGCATAACTTGGGCTAATTACACACTAAAGTTGTTCACCAAGCAAACTATTTTTTTTTGGCAAATTATTTTCTTTGACGTGAGATTCACGTCTCTCTAACTTACTGTACGAGGCACACTCATTCTCGTTCGACGGCCCAAAAATATTCAAAAAATAAAAATCAGATTCAATGAATAATGCTGAGTCTATTTTTTTTTGAATTGCGCTTTTTTGTTTTGAATTTTTTTGAGGCCGTCACATATAACCTTATACAGTAAGTTGGGGAGATATGGGTCTCACGTCACAAATCTTTTTTTTTAAAAAAATAATTTGCTTGATGCACACACCAGGCGTGTAATTGACCACGATATGCACTAAGCATAAACTCAAAAAAAAAAAAAAAAAATCTGCACCTTCTAACTGTGCAGAGAGTATTACTCTATTCACAAACTTCAGGGTCACTGTTTGCAGTACCGTATAACAAGATGCCACCATGTTCCAAGATACTGATATAATCAAAATGTCTAAAGCCAGAACAAGGTGATAGGCCCCCTCTACTACTGCCTAGATTGATTGGCTAAAGAAAAAGGATGGATGCCAAACTAATTTTTCAAGTATAGAGCAGTGAGGTCCTTAGATTACAAACGAACATTAGGTGCTGTAGTCGTTACTGCATGTGTAAAGGAAAATGGTGAAGATGATAATTATTGAGTGCAAAAAAAGGGGAACAGCACTTTGCAACGGGGAGTCGGGAAGAGGTAGTCGATACCAGAGAGGAATGAAGAATCCCATGCAATGTATGGTGATTTTTTTTTCTATTTTATAATGCATTATCTTTTGGTATGTCATAGTTCTGATCAACAGAAAACATCCCAGAGACAATTGTTTTCCTTTTTTTTCTTTTTCTGTTTTTTGGGAGGGGAGAAAGGTCCAAGAACATTGTAAGTTTGTTTTTAATCGAAGAATTTTGCGTTTCCTCGAGGACTGTTCCTCTGAACAAAATAACTAGATTTTTTTTTTAAAAAAAGGAGAAAGCCATTCCCAATGTGTGCATAAAAAACAAAGAAAGGGCTCCACTCTCTATCACGAGATAATCGTTTCACCCTCCTAAGACTCAAGAGGGACGTATCATCACACTCTTGCCCTCATTTTGGTTGAGAGTTAAGTTAAAGGTGTGCTAACTCAACTCAATTAAAATAGTTCAGAGTTAACTCATTTTTAATTTGATTGGAGAATAATTAATCTAAGAGTAAGGAGGTGAAATAACTTATTTTTAATCTAATGTGATTTGATAAGTAGTAAGTTAATCCAGTAATGATGATAAATAAAATATTATATTTATATATCTTTTTAATTTTTTATATATCTTCTATTCTCTCTCTACCTCTCTCCTCTCTCCTCCATCTTACGTCACTCTCTCTCTCTCACACACACATTAATTACTATTTTATGTTACTATTCATTTTACATTTTTTTATTTTATCTTAATTTTAAATTATTTTTAAAATATGCTACAAATTGAATATATCATAAAAATAAAAATATTTTTGATATAAAATATAATTAATATTAATGTATAAAATTTAAAACACAGAAATTTCATTAATTACAGTCCAAGATTACTGTTCATCTTTAAAAAAATACTTTACTTTATTTTTTAAATATTCTTAATGTATTCTATAAATTAAATATATCATAAAAATAAAGTTTTGATAAAACATCATTAATCTTACTAATTAAAATCTAAAAGTCACAAATGTTTATAAAAATTATTATTTATCTTAATATCTTTATTTTTAACTCATAAAAATATTTTTAATAGATTCTATATGATAAATATATTATTATAATAATAAAATCTTTGATAAAAGCTATCATTAATATTCTTAATTAAAATTTTAAATAGGATAAAAGTGAGAGAGAGAGAGAAGCGCATTAATAACGACATTTAACGTGGGTTAATCCGGTTAAACCCATCTCCACCGGTGGGTTTTGTAACCCGGGAATAACACGTGGTAAACCTAAAACTAAACCCGATTAACTTAAATCCTTAATCAAAGCACAAAAAGTTAATCATGGATTAACTTTAGGCTAACCCATGGTTAACCCAAAACCAAAGCGGGGCTCGGAGCTATGCAATAGGAAAACTCCCTGAGCCAAGTAGGGAGGGTACGAATGTTCCAAAAATGCCTGGCAGAGTGAGACGGACTACTGCACGGGGAGGTTGCTAAGTAAATGCCTCAATAAGGAGATGTTCATTTCCCTAAATTTTAAACATTTTAAACAAATTAAGTAATGTCTGTACGACTATATATATTTGAAAGTGGATACTACCACTGTTACATTAAATAAAAAAGGGATAATGAAGTATAGTCGGGAGATATCCAAAAAATTCATATACAAAATATCACACGAAGATGGTGTGAGTCACTCTAAAACCCTAACAAAACAAAAAGAAAAGAGTTGAGAGAATTCACGTTACAAAGGAACTTAGCTCAATCTCTCACTCTGTCACGTACAAAAGAGACAACCTACTCGACAACTCTCGATTCCGTTTTAAAGATCCGGGTTGTGTTCCCTCCATAACGTCTAAAGGGTGACATGGAGAATGAGCCACCACACAGTCTTATCGCCTCCTAGTGCCCAACTTTTGCCCCCCGACAAAAGCCTGTATGAGTCCTCCTAGTAAGCTCTCCCCACACTCCCTGTGAGTAGGTGCATCTTACAAACATGTGATCCAGGTCTCGACATCCCACACCACAGAAGCAACAAGTGGATTGGATCCCCGGGAGGAAACGACTCAGTCTGTCCCGAGTAGGTAGTCTCCCATGTGAAATCCTCTAAGAGAGTAATCTTCCCTTTCAACAAATTCTTCGGTCTCCAAACCTTAGAATAGAGATGATGACAAACACCTCCATATGAGATAATGGCATAGGTTGAGCTGACAGAGAAAGAACCCTCATTTCCCTACCTCCATACCCATTTATCCTCTCTGTCAGGCAGAGAATGAAATGGGAGGAGGAAAGAGAGAAGGTCCTGAAACTACTCCATCTCGTCGTCTGTAAGATCCCTCCTGAAGGTCGGAGTCTAAGTGTCCCTAGAAAGACGGGAGCTGAAAGTCTGGGAAGCCATCCCTAAGGAGGCGTCTGAGATCACAAAGAGTTTGGGGAAAGCGGCCTCCAAAGTGCAGTCTCCACACTATCTGTCATTCCAGAAAAGACTCTGGTCACCTCTTCCAAGACAAACACAGACACCGAAAAAGATGAAATCCCTACAAGCCAAGATATCTCGTCAAAGAGGGGAGATCCTACGTTGAGTGATAGGACCCAAGTCCTAAACTCTTTTCTTGCCATAAGATCTCTATCGGATAACCTGCACTCACAACCTATCCTCCCCTGCCCCAAGCCTCCACACCCATTTACACAAGAGGGCAAGATTGGAATCTCTCACATCTTTGATACCCAACCCTCCCACTTCCTTGCAAGTAGCCACCATATCCTAAGTAATGTCATGCCACCCCCTGCATCTCCCTCCAATGTTATGTAAAAAGAATCTCCCCTGAACAGTCTTAATCTTCTTCTCCACCGACTTTCGAATCCGGAATATATAGAGAAAATAGATAGGAATGCCTTCCAACACAGGTTTGCACAAAACAAGTCTACCCCCATAAGATAACAGTCTAATCTTCCATCCAACCAACTACGACTCATATCTTTGAACAAGAGGAAGTCAATTTGCACGATGTAGAGCACTCGGAGACAACGGAAGACCCAGGGACGAGATAGAGACCCCATAATGCAGCCTAAATATATTATTCTTTTTATCTCTTCCTTCTAAAAACTTGATGATGCATTAGTCATAAATTGAGAACCAAAAAACATATTTTCACTTTTTACCTGTATGGAAGAATATAATAATTCGCAACTACATGTTATGAATAAGGACCATTTTTCTGGTATAAAGTCATCATTAAACGTTGATGTACTCTTCATAATTAATCTTCTAATGTTGGAAGCAAGAACATGTCATACAGACGTTCCTATCAATTAGGGAAAGAAAAAAAAACAAGTAACAGGAAAACAGAGGCTGGTGCCAAATCAGAATGGCAAAGCCTGCAATTACTACCAAGGGAATGAAGAACGTTCACAGAAAATGCTAGACAAGAAGGATCTGCAAATGAGGGCTAGCATTGCTATATCATCTCAAAATTCAAATGACAATAGCAATCCAGTTACCGGCGATTCAATGAATATGATGTATCACTTTGCATCAAAAGAATTGTACCAATGCGTATCCCATGGCATAGAAGCCAAGAGGAATAGAGCGTCAATGCCAGAGCTTAGTGCAGAACCCAGCTGGCAGTGGTGGCGGCGGTTTCCTGCATATCGCCTCTGAGAAGGTATCAACAAGCTGCCCTGCTAGACTGGGAGGATCATCTATCATGGTGTCAACAAACACGCTTACAACCCTACGCTCCTGTGGTGTTGCCCGCAGGCTGAACCAAGTCAGAAACTTCACCCTGAAGTTGGTCTCGATGTGTCCCTCACACTCCAACCATCTGATAACCTTCACACAGTACTCATAATCCTCCTCAAGCGACCCATCCTTGTTGCACAGTTCTTCACACCTGGTGCCACTCCTCTTCTTTGATGAGCTTCCTGCTCGTGGTTCCTCAGGTTTTGGAAACCAGTTATCTTCTCCGCCGCTTCCTGGCTTTGGCCAACCAGCCCTTCCCACGCCATCTTTCATGGTTTCCAACTTGGAGGGTGTGACAGGTAGGACATTCTCAGATCGACCATATGGGATCACCAGCATCTCATTTCCAAGTGGGGCATTGGATTCGTTCTCAGACTTTGGAACATCTGATGCCTGGTTGGCATCAGTTGAATTTGTGGAATCCTTGTGGGAGTCGGTCTGAATTGTGGAACTGGGTTCCTCCTCTTCTGCAGAAACTGAATGGCTGATTTCCTGCTCAGTAGCTTCAGTTCTGCCATGTGTCACACCCATGCAAGTATCCTCAGAGTGTAATGGTTTTTCTAAGTCAGGGATCTCCGGCTTCTCACAGTAACCAGAGCAGGTTTCAGGCAACTTGTCCAGGTCCCCGTATGTGGCAGTGTTGTTAGATTCATTGCCCTCAGAGGGATTAGACAAGTCACTGCTGTTTGCCTTGGGACTTTCACAGTTTGGTTTCAGAGAGTCCTTAGATTCTATTTCACTCATTGTGACATCCTTTGGAATGCTGTTGGTGGTCACTCCAACTTCCCACTTCCCCAACTCACCCAAGTTGCTGAATGCAACAACCTTGAATGTGTACTCGGTTGCTGGCGTGAGGTCAGAAACCATAACTTTTCTTTCTCGTGTAATCAGTTTACAGGTTGGTTCTGTGGAATAGTCTTCCATGTCTGCTCTCCGATGCCACAAAGAGTAACTCACCATGCCAGTTAACAAGGTCTCTTCTTCTGATGCAACAACCACAGTAAGATGTGTGGAGGACACATCCTCAAAACTGATAATGGTAGAGGGGATGCGCGATTCTGCAAGTCATATTTATTTGAATATATCAGGGATAGAAACTGACTGTGTGTATCCAGATCCAGACAAGGAAGTGTTTGGGTCTAAAGAGAAGCTTACTCTGGTTCTTGGGAGGAAGGGGCAAATGAGCTTTGGTTGAAAGCATTGAATCTAGCAGTGAGATAGCAGCAGCACAGAGTTTTTGAACTTCGGCTCCTGAAGACAGTCTGTTGACGATTCCACGTGCCATCTTTATAGGTAAACCATCTAAAGCTCCAACCTCTGCCTCCAATTTTTTCACTGCCGAATCCACAATCCCATGCACAATATGGAATTTCACTGTTCCATTAAGAAGTTTATGGCTTAGAGAGACCCTGTAGCAGAGTATGTCCACCCGCCTAGCATCCTTGGCAACAGTAAGCTGCTTCCTCCAGCATCTAAGGGAAAATGAAAGATGAAGCAACAGCAACGTTAGCTGGTGTTACATTACTCAATAAATCTTGTTCTATTCCCTTTTACATACAGACATATGAGTATATATAAGAATACAATCATCTATGCAGATGGTTTGCATGATTTAGTGCTGCAAAAGATGGAAAAAAATGCCTCAAAACAAGACAGTTTGAAAAAAAGGAAGCTGATTATAATTATATATGTAAATGCCTAGAAGTGAGAAATGAAGCGAGGACATGAACATAAAAACGATGTATATTTTTTTGAAAGATTTGCTTGAGTTTATATTTTTCTCTCAATACAGTGGTATAAGGAGGCCAGGCAGAAACTGTGAGAGAACAGGAGGGCTTTCAACCCATAAACTAAGAAGACACGGTAAGATGCTTCTGATAATGTTAATAAATAGAGCAAGCAGAAAAAGGGGGGCTTGCAACCCAAAAACTAAGAAGATACAACAATTTGCTTCTTAGGAAGAAAATGAGATTAAATGAATGCGACAGCCATATCTCTAACATCCAGCTAGAATCATCTGGTATAAATACAATGGTTGACCCCCAACAAGGAGAACATCATGCTTGTATTGTCTTATGATGAAAACAGTAGAATGAACTGATGTGACAGCTGAACAAAGCTGGTGGACAGTCCTTCAGAAAGAACATCAGAGGTAAATCAAAATGATTCACCAATGAAAATAAACATGCAATAAAATACACAATTACTATCAGCAAGCCAGACCAATATTGTTTAGAAATGTATTTACAGAAAAATCTTTCTTAAAATGTGAATATCATGTATACCACATATACCTCTATACAAATACATAATGTCTGCCTTCCAAAAAATGTATACATAATGTCACCCATATCCTCATCATTAAGGTCCATCACTCAACTCTTCAAAAATCTAATCAACCTGGGTTGATTGCCAATCTAGGTTTAGAAATGATGTCTTTGGTCTTTGCCTCTCTTAGAAACACGTAACATAGAGCATACAATTGAATGAGAATGAGTAAAATTATGATGTAAAATCCATTTCTATATGAACTTTACTTCGTTTGGAATGTTTCTCTCCATATATATGTACACACACAAATACACATACATTCATGGTATGCATGTTTTTAAAAAGATTTTCATGTAAACATGTTTGTAACAGGATTATTCATCTTGTTCATGTAAAATTTCTAACTATAGGCATGAGTCCAATAAGAGGCTCAGCTTGTAAAGTGCAGATCTGCTATTTCCTCACAGAAAGTATTTTCTTCTGAATATATACAATATTAATAGCAAGAAAAGGCACCCGATGAGTGAGTTGAACGGTTCCGCACTTCGTTGGCAACGAGGTTGCAGGTTCAATTCCTCTCAGCAGCTAAGTGCGGTGTGACTTCGCCACAGTGTCCGCATCCACAGGTGGTTCTCTGACTCGGGTCTGGGCAGCACCACTCGGGGGGGTTTTACCAAGCCTGCCCCTTGCCCCAGCCAGCGGATGCCATGATGCATAAGATACAGGGTCCATAGGTCCAAAGTGGCCATATGCTGACATTGGTGGCAGGGGTGGGTTTTCCCCGATCATTAAAAAATAATAATAACAAGAGAAGAAAAGATGAAAAGCTGGCAGAATAGAACAAAACCTCATGAAAGACAGCAGATGCAACAAAGTGGATGGCAAGGTAGTGAAGAAGAACATGTAACAAAATACAAATTTTGTTGCTGGTCTCAAGAAGAATGAAATCAACGTAGGACATATATAGAAGATGTATATTGCAAACTGAGAGTTATTCAGCATCCACTTAAAGATAGGAATTATTTTTATTTTTCAACGTGAAAGACAGGAATTAGAAATCCATTTGAAAACCCTCACCTCAAAAAAACCTTCTTAAAACACCTCCTTCTAACTCAATAACGTTTTTCTAAGGCCCCTGGGCCCTGGCTGAAACAAAAATAGGGTGATACATCATATAGATGCTGCTTCCAGATGTGAACAAATGAAACTATTAGAATAATTAAAAAAACTATAGCTGCTTGGGATGGATCCTTGCAGATGCATTATGGACCTGTTTGAAATTATTCTTGCCGGTACCTTTATACCAGCACAGTTGAATGATCAGTCAACACTTACACAAGGATGATTTCTGTGCTTTTAAGTTTTCTGGCAGTATGTACATTTGTTAGGTCTTGTTAAGCACTTGAGGGGGTGTGAGTGTGGCAGATGTTTCCAATACTCTTCAAGTTCTATAGTCTAATTTAATACAACTGCTTGTCCATTTCAAAAGACCCTCTTCTATATCGATAGTGCATTTCAATCTTCGTCCAATGCCCGTTTTGTAAACAAAGAACAAGAATATGACTTCACTATCTTTTTTGTGATACATCAGTTTCAACTTATGAGAGACTTGAAACAAATAACTCATTATTGGTTTCGGAGAACATGCTTTGATCAGCTTTCAAAACATTTGTTAGTATGATAGTCCAACTAACAATCTAGACAATCCTGAAGAAAAGACATTGCCTTCTAAAATAGTATAGATTCTCAATGCAACCAATGGACACTTAATGGTAGATTTTTCGTGCAGAAATAAGGAACATACAGATAGCAAATGTTGCAACACATAATGAACCCTATAACAAAGAGGATGCAAAAAACCCCCAGATTACATATTTATGCCCCATCAATCACATCCACAAAGCACTCAAGTTCTGAGCAACTTATCCTTCAAATCTGCATACAATATGAGGGGGGATGACTAAGAGACCAATTCATATGTATCCTTTTTTATTAGAAGGGTTGGGTGTACCACCAATTTTTTTAAGATAAAAAATAGAGGTTTTACATCCTAGGATGAACAACAATGACAAATGCCCAGAAGGCACGAGAGCCAAAGGGGAAGAGGCCAATGAGGGAAGCTGATGGTGCACAACAATGGCAGGTAGTGGGCTAAATAGCTTATGGGAAATAACCACTGATGACCTACTGTGCACAAAAAATACAACTCCATGAAAATCGCGGGAGAGGACAAATAGAACTCCATGCTGCTCCACATAGGGAAGGAAAGTCAGCCTTAACAACACCTCTTCAGAGGGAGAGAAAGCACCATGCAGAATGCCAAACAACAAAAAGTTTTTTTCCTGGGCAGTGGTTAGGTTCTCCATGCTTATTTATAATAGAAAGATTACAATAATACCAAATTTCACCATGAAAACCCTAATCAACCTAAGAACTAAAATACCTCAGATTAATAAAGAAATACATATTGACTCTGTTTAATGAATATGTCGTACCGTCCACCTGCAAAACACAATAAGAAATACATATTGACAGAAAAACCCTAGAAATGCCCGAATACATCGTCACTAATAAAATAAATTAATATATTGGATGCAAATCTACGGCAATCTCCACATGATTTGTGTCCAATGAATGGTTGTACAGCTTGCAAGTTCCATCACAACCATCTATCATGTACAGCTGATGTTGCTTCTGCATCACCAAGGCGTACCTTCAGGAGGAGGCCGCATCAATGGGCTTCGGTTGTCTGATGACAAACTTCTACAACTCTGGACACCGGGCCGTGACAGTATGAAGTCCAATGTTTGGGGAGCAGACCCAAGCCATGTAAACTCATTGTGCAGCACATGCAATGTGTGTCACTACGTGGAGATGAAATAGAGACCGCAAAGCAAACCCAAGCCTCAAGCCAACAGGTCCACATATGTGGCTCAGCATCAGGGACACTTAAATCTGCAGAATTATCATCCTTCTCAATTACAAGCCTAGAAGTCGAACTACAGAGCTCTATCAAAATTCTTCCACGGCTTTCATGCACAAAATTCACTGTAAAGCCTATTAGGAACATCAAGCAAGAAGATTTCTTATGCATAAGCAGGCTTCTTGAGTTAAACCTTCCATGCTTCTCACAAAAGTCCACAAGCTCAAGAGAACTCTTACCAAAAATACCCCTATTCCCCCAGAAATAGTCTTTATATTCATTCCTGCACTCTTCCCTCTTTCTTTCTCATCAGGTACAGAACTTCAGCAGCAAAATACATGCTATCATAAAATCCCTAATTTCTATGGTATACCCCTCACTTGTGATCAATTATTACATCTGTATTTAGCAAATCTCAGCTACAAACCAATTGCCAACCACATTGCTTTTGAACAGCAAGATTGCCATCAACTCTTGCAGAACACCTAAGTCGATATATTTTAACCAGTCATACGTGATCAACACTAAAGTCTCATAGACCAGCCAATTGTTTACCTAGGATAATGTGAATACATTTGAGATAAACTCTTGCCTAAGATGATAAAAAACCATCCTAAATAGGGTGATCTCCCTGTCGGCCACATGGAGGAAGTAAAAAGGCCACGGTATCAAAAAACTCACACCATACTAGGGCCATGAAATTCTACATTGAAGCTGATCACGTTAGAATCCTGCCATCCTTTGTCAATGGAAAGACATGTCCCAACTTTTGGATTGATTCAAGTGAAAGGATCTTGGCTTCATTCAAATCCATCCCAAAGTGAAGCAATTGTTAGGTAACATGATACAAAAAGAGAAATAAATGAAGCTTAGTCTTTCATTGTTAAGTGAGAGGTGTATATGAATTCCTCATTAAACAATTTGCAATGTTTCCGGCCGGCTAATGAGATCCAACACGAAGGCATGATTCTTTGAGCATTTAGCATAAGTGGAGACTAAAGGCACTGAAAAATAAGACATAATCTTATCATGAGTAGATCAGTAGATGGTGATATAACTGAAGATAACCATATGGACAACAACAGTATGGTGCAAACATGGCATATAATAACTCCTGCTAATAATATCACAAATAAAGAGCCTAAGTTTAATGTCAATGCTAGATTAAACCATAAATGGGTTGGTGATGCTAAAGGCAACAGATGAATAATAAGTTGTCAATGCGATCGGACCATAAAAAGGCCTCAAGTGATGCACTCTATATGTGAAGGATTATTATTATTATTATTCGGTATCTTGCCAATTTGACATAAGAAGCAACTCAGAGAGTAACTACTTTTATGTAAACTTGATTCATAACATGACATCCTATGCAAACATTAAATCTTGCATAAAAGTAAGAAGGTTTAGATATAACATCCTTCCTCGTCAAGACTTACAGGGACTTTAGAAACTGCATTATACAGTATATTTAATACTTTGCAACTGGCTGCTGTCCTCTGAAACAAAAGTATAAACTAAATATATGCACCAAAAGAAAAATCAACAAGTGCAGAAGAAATTACCCAAGCAAGTCATTCACTTTTCCACAATATACACAATAGAAGGCCCCATCCAGCTTTGCAGGGGGACCACTAGTAGCAATGCCAGATTTTTCATGCTTCAGAGCACATTCCAGGTGACAAGACATGCCGCAGGAATTGTCTTCAGATGAAGTCTCTGAATTGCATACCAACCAGAGGCTTGGATCCTTGTTGTCATCATACTTGTAACATATACAACATGAGCAACGCTTGCAAAAAGCATCTCCCAGGTTCATAGTAGCTCTGCATGCCAAGTTTCGGCAGGACAAGCACTTGTTGTCAATTTCACTGGAATTTGTTTCTGTTGAATGGCTTGTTTCCACCAACAGGCGAGATGGATGAGCATTTTTCCTTTGTCTTTTAGAAGGTGGTGGGGAGTTTGGTGGAGAAGGCGATGCAGTGGCTATATCCTCTACAGGCTTCCCAGATTTCTTCTCGCATACAATTTTCAGAAGGTGCTCTATCAATTTATACTTTGTTAAACCAGTGTACTTCCGTTCCTTTCCCATCTCCAGACAGAGGAGCTCTAAAAGATCCTTGCGGCTCCATGACTGTAACAACTCGGGGGCACCCTGTTTCCACTTTGACAATTCATAAACAAGGTCTCTCTTCTCTTCCATACTCAGCTTGCTGCATTTGGATGGATCAGTGACAAGCTCTGGAGTGACAAAGTCATGTTTAGCTTTGGAAACAAAATCCAAGAGGAAGAAAGAAAAGTATCCAACATATTAAGCAAAGAACTGGATTCCAGATAAAAAGCGACCACAAAACCAAAATAGCATATCACCTATAAAGAGAGAACAAAGAATCATATTGGAGAGGAGAGGAGAAAAGAGGAAAGAGAACCATGCATTCAGTATCCACCAATTCCCTACTTGCTTGGTAGGAAAAGGGCGAGTCACATCAAGATTTTTCTTTGCTTTTTTAATTCATAGCTCTTCTTTTACATATTCATGTAGAGTTGCTTCTCCATGGTTATCACCATCTATGGGCAGGTGCTAGTGATAACAGATTAAGCTTGGGTGATGCATGCATCAAAAGATTTCAGCACAACATGCCAATATAGAAGATAAAAATCCATGAAACATAGCAGAAGTTACTCTTTTAGACATCAGCATTTTCTCATGCGTCCTTGAATGCCAACAACAATTTGAAGGCCAAAAAAGATAAGATAGGACGCAACACGCTACTTGAACGCACATTTAACAGAAGACATGGTAAAAATCTGTGTAGTTGTAATCTTACCATGCCACATACTCCTCATTTTCTTTTTGAATTCTCTTATACACTACTCTTGGGGACACCCATGAGATTATGCTAACATCATGAACTGATAGTAAATATGCACATTTCCCCCTTCCTTATATCTTTTTTCCCGGAAATCACTAGTAACAAAACTTTACAACGCGAGTAGAACATACCCAAGCACCCATAGACAGACAGACAGAGACGCACGCCCGGGCGCAGACACACGCACTCATGCACGCGTACACTCGCAGGCAGAGAGAGAGAGAGAGAGAGAGAATACTATCACGCAAACATATTCACAAATCACAAGGGTCTATCCAACCAGCATCGAGTCTGACGGTCAGAAAAACGTAGATCGGACCAAGGCAGGGAACATGGATTGGAACGCAGGACACCCAACATGAAATTCTTTCGATTGCAAAAAGGAAAATCCCGGATACAACCAATTACTTCTGGGCACGGCATTCTCAAGCATTATACAGCTAAACCCACAAAGGTATGATCTTCAAATGGAGTCCAACGAAGGCAAAGCAACCCACGGATGAACCAAAACATACAATTTTTTAACGTGCCCAAGCCATAATTTCCGCCACCGCCCATCAATCCCACAGATCAGGAGCTTCTCCAGGCGCCAAGTCCCAAAGACCAAAGAAGAACAGAGGAAGGAGCCCGAATACAACGAAACCCACCAGCGAACGAAGAATCCATGCCCGGGGATCTCATCCTCTTCGCTGCAGCATTCCTCGCCAGCTCTCACAGCAGCGACCCTTCCCCTCCTGCCGCAGCCATACACACCTCAGAGGTCACGAACGAAAGAGGCGAGAATACCCTATAAATTAAAAAGAGAAAAACAAAAATTTATCGGTTTACCCAAGGAAATATTTTATGAACTAGGCACACTTGTTTAAGATGGATAGAGATATGAGTACCCAAGAAGGAATCCAATCCTGGCCGGCATGTCCTCCCCGGCCTTTATATTCGGACCCCTCACAATGAGAGAGAGAGAGAGAGGAGGAGGAGGAGGAGGAGGAGGCGGAGGAAGGGCAGGAGTTGGAGAGAGAGAGAGAGAGGGAGGGAGGAGGAGAAGGGCAGGAGTGGGAGAAAAGCGAACTTGGTTTCCCTCACAAGACAGCAATACAACACAGGAAGGGGGGAGGGGATCTACAGAAGTGGGGCGGAGAGAAAGAGAGAGAAGATGTGGGGTAGAGAGAGAGAGAGAGAGAGGAGACTGCATGCCATCTTCCTTTTTTTCACCATTGGACGTCGCTTTCTACCCCTGCGGGGTGGGTTGGGGGTGGGGTGGGGTAGATCAGATGGGTGTGTGTGTATGTGCAGTGTGGTACCAACGACGGCTGGGGTGGTTGAGACGTGGGGGGAGGGGGGAGGGTTCTTTGTGTTTTGGGGGGGGGGGAAACGGTTGTGTGCATGGTTTCGTTTGCATGAACTTTCCCAACGGGTAAGTGGGGATTTATTGTGGAGCTACAAATGAGATTTGTATCGTTAATTTCCTTTATCAATTGTGAAAATTTTGAATAATAAATATTAACAGAATATTTATTTATTTATATGATTGTGCTTATGTAATTGGGCAATCTACAAGCTCACATGTGTTACAACTAAATTTCTCTTTAATTTATTTGAGAATAATTCATTGGTTGAGTGGTTTCACGTCCTCTCACGTGGTTGAGAGATTGTGTGTTTTAGTCTGAGCGCAAAGTGGGTGAAAAATTAACTCGAGTGCAATTCTATATATCTCTAATTTGTTGGCACGTTAGTTACAAAAAGATAATACGTCTACAATAATCTTGAACTCAAGATGTCAGATGTTCAAGATGAGTCTCAAATAAATTATACTAACTTTTAAATTTTTTTTAAAAAATTATAAATAAATTATTATTAAAATAAAATTATAAAAAATAATTCTTTGAAATATATTAACAGTCATATCATTACATAAAGTTAAATAGTACATAAATGTCATTGTCGTAACTGCCCGTTATCCCCCGTCAATTTAACCATAATCAATCTTAACTATACTTGTGAAAATATCAAACTATCCTCATTTAAAAAAACATAAAAAAATCATGCAACACCCCTCGCCCCCTCGCCCCTACGACGGTGGACACCCCCTCAGCCTGCCCTGTCAGACCCAACCCTCTCCCCCTTAGATGTTGGAACCCCCCTCCCCCCTCCCTTGCCCTACCAGAAGTCCTTCTCCCTTGGCTACCGAACCCCCCTCCCCCTATGCTGCAACCCCCTCTCTCTCTCATCCAGGCCCGCCACCACGTGGAGCCCCCTTCAAGATGTCAACCATGATGTCGACAACTGCTTAGATTCATCGAACCCCAGCAGATCTCCATCGAGCGCCATAGGGATCTCACCCGTACCTTGCCCTCCTCATCGAACCGACGCCTTCGCCGCCTACATGCACGCATTGTCCCTATAGCCAATGACATGGGTGGGTTTTGTCGATTATGTCAAGCTCCTAGAACTCGCCATCGGGGTGCTCATGCATCGACGGTAAGTCTTACCAGTGCAGGCTTCAACGACTTCCTATTGAAGAGAGTGGCCGATGTCCTAGTTCTCTCTCTCTCCTATGACACTCCTCCTCAACTCCCAAGCCTCTCTCTCTCTCTCTCTCTCTCCACCCTCTCGTTCCCTCTCTACTCTCCTCATTGATATCGGGGCCATGGCCATCCGAGGCGCTATCCGTTGGAATTTATGTTTCAAATTTTAAAAGGTTTGAGTTTCTCTTTGTGTTGATGAGTCCCACATTGGAAAATGAAAAGGTTTCCATTTACTTTTAATTGAGACTCGTGTCTTTGTTGTGTACTCCTTTGAGGAGACTATAGAAGTTAGCCCATTTGGGCTAGTGGACTATTTGGCTCGCATCCTCTTTCTCACACACGTGCAGATTACCTTGCCGTGTTGTGCGTGTGATTCCCGATAATTATTTTATTTTTATTTTTCTTTAATTTTTTGACCGTTTAACCGAGTGTCTCTTGGATTCTTTTCGCGCCTCTTCGGATTCCTCTCTTTGGGCGGATAGGTGTGACTCAGTCAAGGGTCACTTCCCAAGAGGGTATTTGAAGAGTGATTTTCCTGTGAGAGGTACGGTTTTCGGTTCTCTCTCACTCGAACACTATCTCTCTCGAACTCCTCTCTCCCATCGTCTTCTTCCTCTCGCAAGAGCTGTCTGTCACTGTGGTGTTCACCCCCGACAATGCGAGTCAGAGTGCATCTTCATGTCGCCACCGATTTTAGGTCGTCGTATCTTGGAGGAAGTTCCGTCGCGAAGCCTATCTACACCGGAGTAGGGGCGGAACGACTCTAAAGAAAGCGACTACGCGCTTGACCCGAGTTTGCTTCTCTTGATCGTTTGATTCCCTTTAATTTCGTGTTTAGATCTAGTAGAAAAGCTCAACCCGTGAATAGTATTTTACATCACTATCATTCTAGCGAAGTTGTCCTCAGGGAGTTGTTTTCCTCGTCGGTGTCCAAAGTGCTTGGAGCTCGCCTCATCTAAGTCATCCTCCTCACAAGTGAAGCCCACCTCTCTCTCTCTCTCTCTCTCTCTCTCTCACATTTAAGTCATTGAACACTCAACCAACGAAATATTAACATCTTTTTTTGAAGATTTACTCCCCCGTTGATCGAAGTTAACCATGACGTCATTTATGCACTATTTAATTTTACACAATGATATGTCTATTAATATATTTCTAAGATTAACTTTTTTACAAATTCAATTTGAACAATGATTTCCTTACAAAAATCTCAAAAAATTACCCTTTTATTTTCTTCATCAGTTGGAGTCTGTGTTTGTACGATTCCCAATGGCCATGAAGTGTTTACTATGTACGAATGAGATTATGTTAT
Source organism: Amorphophallus konjac (assembly GCA_022559845.1). Lineage (NCBI taxonomy): Eukaryota > Viridiplantae > Streptophyta > Magnoliopsida > Alismatales > Araceae > Amorphophallus > Amorphophallus konjac. The sequence goes on from CM040129.1 coordinate 198,980,298, forward strand.
TAAATACTATTCTTTATGACGTTAATTATTTTCTAAACGTTTATGAGATGAGTTATGTTTTCATAATTAGGCGTCTGACACATTTACCTTAGATCATGACAGTTGCGTTATGAGTATTCTTCTATTCCTTTTTTTCACCTTGAGGTGGAAGCGATTTTCACGGGACTTCCCGAAGGGTAGGTAAGCGTTTAACGTGGGCAAATGAGATTTTATTAATTGTGATTAGTTATATTTACAATTTTACATAATTAATAGCTGACATTTTCGCATGAAGTGCAACTGCATTACAGCTTATTTTTTGTTTTGCCTTTTTGAGTTGAAATTGGCATCATAGACATTGATTTTGTTTTTAGTTCACAAAAAATCTTATCTTATCTTATTCTTAATTTACAAGACAGACAATGAGCATGCCAATGTCATAGCTAGCTTGGATGAGTTTGATCCATATGCTTATTATCATCTTCAGTTTGTACGCTATTAAAGAATGCAGGAACTTCATTTTATGTTGAATTATATATATATATATATATATATATACGGTGAACACCATGCCCACTTTACATTAGTACATGTTTGGGTTTTGTAATACTTTCATATTTATTGGTACAAATTCTTTTATTGTAGCATTTTTAGTATTATGAGCATTATCAATCAATGGTAATTAAACGTATAACAAAATCAAGTCACACCATGAAACTTCACGCACAATTTAAGCTGAAATTGCTCGTCACAGGGTCAATTATTAATTATTCACAAATTTTCATAGTCACTTACTTAATCCTCAAGAGATATGTGACTATAGATTTTCCTCGTCAATTAATTACCGATCACTTTCTTAACGAAAAAAAAAATTCATGTATTTCCCCATTTCTTCGCGCTCTTTTATCCTAGGAACACAATCATGTAACCCCCAAAAAAGCTTTTCTTGGTGAGTTATTTGATTTTTTTTCCTATTAACATGACCCACAAGATATAACATTAAGCATTGGATGGACCATTTTATTTTTTTTGCAAACCATCCAAAGGTGAAGCTTCTTGAGATATTTAAGTATATATATATATATATGTTGGACACCAGGAAACTTATTTTAACTGTTGACTACATCCCCTTTGACCTTTCTTCGTTGATATAGTAAGTAGTAACGTCCTCCCTTTGGCCATTAGGGTTTTACTTCTCTAATGCTCTTCTTGCTATTACTCATCTTCCTGGTACATTGGGCAAGTTATCAATTCAAGGCTTCGAGCAGTACTAGTGGAGGCCTCAATCAACGGGTTCTCTTCCTCACCCCTTGGTGGGCCGTTCATTCACTGTTCCAGGACGCAAGTCCTTTGCGTCTTTAAAATGTGTTCCGCTGCAAGAAAATGATACATATGGACGAAAAGGATCAAATCAAAGATTACGGATGTTTTTGTTAGGGTTTTTAGTTGGGACCGTAAAATTCATAATATTCTCTTCACTGTTCAGAGAATTTAGATTGCAGGAAAAATCCAGAGTAAGAAGCAGAGACGGCTGTTACAAGTGCCCTGCCATATATCTTTGTGCGGAGACCGACGTTATAAAAGGTTGAGGGGCAGTTTGACGCGCGGTTGAATTGTCCAACTCGACGAGAGAGAGCGGCGAGCTCCATCTGTTCTCCTCACATTCGTATCCTCTTAATCGGGGTCGGGTGATTTACTCGCACGGTGAGACGCAAATAAGTCACCCTACCACGGCGTCAAATAGACCCTTAATAACTGCAAAGGTTATAAGCAACGTGTCGTGTGGGTTAAAGTCAAGGTTTGCTGTCTCGACTGTCTCGACTGTCTTGATCCGTCTCGTAAGATACCAAGATGAAAAAGGAACCTTTAAATATATAATATATGTAAAATAATATAAAAAAAATCTTAGTCTAGTTGGTTAGGTGGTTCATCTGTTTCGTCTAAAATATCCTCGTCTCGATCTGTGACTGAGACGAGTTGAGTCATGCGAGTCAAATCGCCGACGGGTTTCACCGCATAATATTTCTTGAAAGAGTTTCATCTTCTCTTTTTCTCCTTTCTAAAAATAATAATAATAAAAATTAGTAGAAGAAGGAGAAGAGAGCCGCTTGGATTGATTAATCCGTGGGCGCACAGGGGGAAGAGGACAACTCGGTGTCTAATAAAAGCGGTTATGGAACACCGGCTGGAGTTTGCGAAGGAGCCAAAGGGGATAAGGCAAATGATACACCGGACGCCAAGCCGAGACGTGGTGCCAAGACAAACCGCCCGGTGTCGGCGAACCCGGGTCCATCCATCGGTGTGGGCCCAAGAAATTATATTTTAGTGTTTTATTGGGCATGGATGTGTAGCTACTTACGTCACCTGTTTTGGATGCCTACTCTAACATTTTCTCTCTTTCTTTATGTTGTTGTTGTTGTTTTAATAAAAAAAATGATGAGATTAGTTTGTGTCTTTGGAGACAGCATGCATTCAAAAGACATAACAGATGCATTAATTAAGAAGTGACCCAGTTGATAAAAGCCCCCTGTGGTGTATTTTCAGGTGACCAAAGTTCAAATCAAATTCGAAAGGATTTATATATATATAAAAAAACATATGCATGGTTAGTTAATCGAATAAGAGGATGGGGATGGGGAATCGCAGTTTTCACGACCACAGACTGTAATAAATCCCTAATTCTGGAATCCGTCATTTATTAATGTTCACGAGACACTTGCAAATCCATGGCATGGCACCTTTTAATAAGTGGAGCCGTCCAGATAATTGAGATGGTTTTAAAACGGATACTCTATATGATGCATGGTTTTCTTCAATTAATTGGACGATCCTTTAACAGTGGAAGTAGTAGTTTCCGGATTTCAAGATGTTTAAACCGTTCCAAAGTACCAACTGATGACTGATGGAGACCCTACGTATATATATATATATATATATATCATAATGAGATTCCACTGCCCTCTATATTTACCGACCGGAACATATCTAAAAAATCTTTCGATAAGTCGGCCTCAAGGAACGAGTTCTCATTTGAATGAAACTAAAAAAAAAAACTTTCTTCCGGTATGATACAGGTCGTCGATAAAGTATGAATATAGTTTTTTCAAAGTGAGAGGTCAAAAAAAAGTTTTCAAAGATGAGTCAGACTGATACGGTATCGGGGAGGGCGCATCTCACCGACCCATTAGCGTTTACCCGCTCAGCCTAGTCCTCTGGGTCCGTTGCCTCCCATGTCGACCCAACGCCCCCTCTACTAAGGGTTGTACCCGCGTGCGCTTTCCTCGTCAGTGGTCACGACGCACTCCCCTGGCAGCACATTAATGGCAGGAGATGTCCCGGTCTGGCGACGGAAAGGGATGACGCCGCCCATGTCATCCTCCTGTTAGAGCAGTCTCACGTCCCCTCCGACGAGTCCTGCAGTATTAATGGCTGGCAAACCCTATGACATTAATGGCGGATTTGCCCTGCTGGTGGAGAGACGGCGAGTCAATACCTATATCTCCTTGTCTCGTTAGGCACACGAGTTCGACGGCTCACGTCTCCTCTGGTCACAGTAATCCGATGGTCAACTCACAGTGACAGTATAAATAGAACCCTAATCTAACGGACATGAGGTACGGGACCTAATCCCCTCAAGTCCTTGCTCTCTCACTCTGATCTCCTTCTCGCTCTCCCGAACGCTCACGGTCTTTTCTCATGATTTTTTGACTTGATCGTAGGAAGATTATCCCTTGGGGTGACTCTCAGAGTTCCCTCTGACCCTTTATTTGTGATTACATATCCTCCTCCGACCACGTTTCGTTCGTCTCAGTCGAATAAATCTTTAATAATATAGATCGTGATTTGGAAAATCATTTATCAACCACTATATGTATCATATTATAATAAAATCAAGTCCCCTTGATCCGACGGTACAACCAACCATGCCTCTAATCTCAAGCTGCATACAAGTCACCTGTAGCCCTCCTTTGAGATAATGATGAAAACCTTGCATCGGTTAACGAGGGAGCTGTCACAATTTCTTAAGACTACCCAAAATAAAAGTACAAAAACAACAATGGGTGGTATCAAGCAACACTTGTTTGACCCTGATCCAATTCGACTGGACTGGACTTTTGGTCGCACTTAGACCTTGACTCAGATCAAGATGAGGTGCACACAGATTGTAACAAAATAATAATTCGACTTCAAACTTACCCTACGACTCAATAATCTAAATTAGGGATGTCAAAAATACTCGTAAATCTGATTACTCTCATTGCCCGACCCGTGATGGGTCAGGTAATACCCGAATAAACGGATATAGATTCGAGTTCGGATACGTTTAAAATATCCGTTTCATATTCGAATAGAGTATGGATTTAGTGCACCCAAAGCCGTACCCGATCCAAACCCACTCTTAATAACTTATTGTGCATGTTAGGCCTATGATTTTGACATGAACCCAATCCGTTGCTCGTCTTGTTGAGTTTGTGAGTTTAGACTTCTTGTTAAAATCATAAGATCATTTTTATAAAACATAAAAATTATTTTAGAAAGGAAAGAATTGACCGGATTTCTTTTTTTCTAATTCTCATAAATCTCACATTTCTTTAGATGTGAACGTGGACTCATGCTTTATGGACGGATGCGGATATCCGCGGATATATCCATACCCGTGACGGATATATCCGTATCCATACTCACGAAAATAATATGGTACTATCCGAGTATGGTATTAGTAAAATTTTCATGGATAGGGTATGGTATTGATCTACCCGAATCGAACCCGATCCATTGACATCCCTAATCTAAACCCACCCCTTACAAAGTTGAGTCGAGTCGATGGGTCCAGTTGAGTCGATGGGTCCAGTTAAATCTCATCAAATCTACAAATACCATCGCACCGCTTTCCTATCCGGATGCACCTTGGCCGCGGTGCAGAAGCCGCCAATCCACCGCCTTGTCATCTCCTCCCGGATTTTTGTGTACTCCAGATCCGGGGAAGGGGTGGCGTCGATGCGCGTCGCTGTGCCTGCCGGGGACGCCAACCAACCGGTTCAAGGCGCCACGCGGCCCAACCGCGGCGGCAGCGGCTGACTGCACCCCAACGTGCCCCAAGTTGCTGCGGACCTTTCAGTGAGAGCTTTACTCGGAAAGGTTGAGTCAGTTTGTGCCGAGCACTGCTTGTCGTACTGGTTTCATCATCCCGTTTCTTTAAGAGAGATTTCTGATTTGATCTCGAGTTTCTCCTTCACTTTTAGAAAAAAAAAATATTATTAAAAAAATAATTTGTGCTGAGTAATCATGGGACCTGATTAATATGAGATTGCTGATATCTTTAAATACATCTTGACGTCGTTAAACGCATCTAAATGTCACTAACACGTTGCACCACGATGCATTTAAGGGGTAGAGTTAACGTTGCGTGATCTTATGAAGTAATCCAACTCGGTCTTAATTACTTCACCGCATGCTGCAGAACTTCTTTTAATTAAAGTGACGTCCGGATTAAGGCGCGTCGTCCGACCTCTCTCTTGTTAAAAGATTAAACTCCTTTTAATTAATTCTTCATTTGTCTCTTTCTAGCAATCGTATCATGCTTTGATTTTTCATGGTGTCATATAGTTGTAATTGGAGGGGAGGCCATGATTCATGAGGTCATTAATTCTACATTTTTGGCGGAATGATTTATCCACGACTATATTTCTCTGACACCGGAGATGAAAGAAAATGGATTGTATCCCTTAATTTCTATCCCCTTTTTAGTTTTTTATAGAATAATTAAGCCGAAGATAATTAAGTTACCCTTATCACCATCTTAAATGCACACCAAGTAACACCTCGAAGTTTTTAGCCTTTGCCCAATGAGTTTCCACATTTATGGAAGGAAGAGAGAGAGAGAGAGAGAACTTTGAAAACCCTAAAGAGTTGGTTAAGGGGGTGTTTGGTGACACGCCGAGCTGAGATTCCAACGGAGGAGTTTCGGGAGATTTCGCAATGACGATAATGGACCTCCTGTTAGTAGCCAATACGGTGGAGGGATTTTTCACAGACGACCCAGAGCAGATGCCCTACCAAACACATCCTAAGACTAATTTTTTCTCTCTCTAGTAGATTATGTAAAGAATCCATAATCCCTAATCAACACCGAACTTACCCTTAAGAATTTTTGTTCAATACAATCCACAAAAGCCTTGGCAGGCCAATTTGGATTTCCCCAACATGGAAATATCCTTGTGGGCCGTGGCTGATACCTCAGCATGGGGCGGTGTATATCTGGTGGCAGGGAACGCTGGATCCGGACAACAACGGAGGGGGCGGGCCAACAGCGACGTCTTATGCGTGCAAAAGGTTATCTACTAATCAATGAGTAACTTTTTTCCCCTCAAAATTTAATAAATTTCAGATTTATATAATTCTAAAATTAAATATGAGCCAAAGTAAACTTTCCGGAAATTAAACTTGGAACCTTCCAACTAATAAACATCACCTAATTGGTGGTCCATTTTTTCTCAAACTCCTGCATGCACAGTCTTGAATGACGTAGCCCCCCTCCTCCCTAGTCCCACCAATGAGATGATGTGGGTAGGAGCGGGTCTCATTCACCATCCATTGCGGCTGATGGGGACCGACCCCTATGATTTAGACGTCCTCTCTATCCATTCTTCGGCCACCAACCCTCAACTGAACGAGGACCCACCCGAACAGGCCTGTTGGGATGTGGCCTAACGCCACAAGGCTACTCTTCACACACACACACACACACACACACACACACAAAACTTCGGCTCAAATCCAATCCATTGTTCAATGGGATATGAGTCTTTATTTCTTTGAGGGAGGTCATGGTCCAAATCTCACCTGCAATTATGTGAGAAGAGGAACCCATGGATTTATTGGAGTCTATGTCTAAAATCCTCTTGTCAGTCTGCTGCAAGTGGGTTTGCTGGTCACCTTCACGAGTGCCCTCAAGTTTATAATTTCAATCTCAAATGCAAAATTGTCAAGTTTGTACGAAGAAGCCTCCTACTAAGAAGTGGGCTGATAGGGACGTTCATCGAGGGTGGGGGGGAATCTTTGAAAATTGTAACAAAACAAAGGCAGAGCGAGTAGAAGAATCTTTGAAAACTGGAACGAAACAATTGAGTACAAGAATCTATGATGACTAATAGACTTTGGTCGTCAAGTCATAATATCAGAGTATGCAAACAGAATGCATAATGCCCCCGACTTATATAAGTACATGCTAACAAAAAATTGGGAAAGCAATGACGACATCTTTTTCTAAACCTTCGAGAAGATAGTACATCACTTACATGCACTTTTGTGAGGATGGGGCACTGAAGATTCAAAAGCTCTAGAGACAATCGACATGAAAAACTTGATGAACACATGGTCTGGGACGCCAAGTCAATGGCATGCATAAGCCTCTGAAAATGGGTTTATCAAGAGGTTATCTAGTAGATATCCCTTTATCCTTAATTATGTGCATGGTTTGGGAAGAACAAGGCACATTCTTATATGGCTTTTCATCAGAGACGACGATCGTTAGAATTGATTATTAGCCAAGTGTGCAACTTGTTCTCATTTCTCATTCCAACATACCAGAAGGCACACGAGACTGGGCTGGCTGGCCTAGAAACTGTTGTCTTTGAGTTGTTGCCAACCCCCAAAATTAAGAGACGATGGCATCGCATGTTTACTTAGTTTTCTAACGTCAAACTGAGTTTGGAGAGGCTTTTTTGTAGCCGTCAGCAGAAACATATATGAATCTAACGCTGTTAATGAGTTGAGTCCGGACCAAACTTAAGTTGACACGACTCGAGCCTAACTTATCAAGATTAAAACCTGAGTTTGACCCGAGTCCGACTTATGTTGAGTTGGGTCGAGTCAGACTCGACATTATTTAAAAAATATAAAATATGACTAAAATTCAATCGAACTCGACAACTTAAATAAAAAATAATATAAAATTTATAATCTTATTAAATTAATTAAAATTTTAATATTAATTACATAATGTATGTGAAAAAGAGAATTTTAAATTTTAAATTAAATAAAATAATATAATTTTAACTAAATATTTTTTAAAATTTAAAATGAGAATAAAAAAAATGAGTGAGACCGGGCCACGGGTCGAATTTAAAACTCAAGCCCAACTAATAAGTCTAGTCAGACCAAACTTTTAAACCCGACTAAAAATTCGCAAACCAAAAGAGACCTTGAGACCCGACCCAAAATCGAGCCAAACCCGTGAACCTACCAGACCAACCAGATCCATTGACAACCCTATCTGAATCCTACCCTTTACATGAGCCACCATGCATCCTTTTTCATCTTCTCATTAAATAATTTCAACTTATTAAATCAATAGATGGAGACGTTCAAATTAACATCTAGCTAGGTCACTCTGGGAGATCACGGAGTCTATTACGTCTTACTCAAAGAGGTCACAGCCATTCAATCACGTTGATACATGCTTATATAGTTATATTATGGTGGCCGGATTACCCGGGGAATCCCCCGTATGTCGGAATATACCCTACAAAAATCTTTATATCACTTCAAATACCTTGCAGATCTAACTTGTATTATATGTAATCTCGTATCCCCAAGCAATAGTTGAGAGTTTCCAACATTACAAGCAATGCGTTCGGAGGTAATGGAAGAGCAACAATTAAACTTGTGGCCACCAACCTGGCCAATCTCTGCAAATGCGGAGAGGTTGCTGAGGGACCTGATGATTTTGAGCGTATGTGCACAGATTGCAACAGATAGTAAGGGCAAGAATAATATAGGATCCCCATTTTAATTACATACTAGATTGTGATTTAAATCTCTCGCGAACCAATGTGAATGAACCTTATCACACCAAATCGATACGACAAACCATTTGTTGTAGAACTTCATAAAAATAAACATAAAAGAATCTAGCCTTTTTGGAATCAACCAAGATGCCAAGCCAAATGGAATCAATCAAGATGCAATTCACTATTCAAAATGCGTATCAAATGTGGCATCACTGATAAACAAAATTCAAAAAATGCATATCAGCAAAACAGTCCTCTCGACCCTTTGGCAACAACCGATAGAAAACTTGAGAGAAGACTGGTATGCCGGAGTTACAGAAAACTTGTGATCACAATGTCAAGGGATCCAAATCAGGAGGCAACTAGGAAGAGCACATCTGAACATTATTATTAAGGTGATTAGCAACTTTGGTATAAATATCACATTCTCCTCGGGCGGAATGTGTATACGCAACCATACTTTCAAATATATCAGTGGAACAGAACAAACGTTTATTACGACGACTGGATACTATATCAACACTGCACCGACATAGAAATCACGGAGCTGTACCGTCGATTGCACACCTTCTCCAGATGCTGAGCGGAGAAAGACAGATATGCACCAGGCGGCATAGTACTCAATAGCCCGACTGCACAAGCACGTCGATAGCAAATGGGATAATCATGGTATTCAAAATAAGGATTGATGTGAAACAGACAAGAGTCCCACTCGGTAGTTACCCTACATCCGCAATCTCCTACCCTACCTACCCCCTAACAACAGGAAAAAGAACGCAACATGTACACAGATCCTTCGCAAGGGATGTCCCTAGCCGCCGAAACCGTAGAGGGTGCGGCCCTGGCGCTTGAGGGCGTAGACCACGTCCATGGCGGTGACGGTCTTGCGACGGGCGTGCTCCGTGTAGGTGACGGCGTCACGGATGACGTTTTCCAGGAAGATCTTGAGCACCCCCCGGGTTTCCTCGTAGATGAGGCCGCTGATGCGCTTCACGCCGCCCCGGCGAGCCAGGCGGCGGATGGCCGGCTTGGTGATGCCCTGGATGTTGTCCCGGAGAACCTTCCGGTGGCGCTTCGCCCCGCCCTTCCCCAGCCCCTTCCCTCCCTTCCCTCTCCCCGACATGGCGACGACGACTCGGCTCTGCTCTGCGCGCGCGCTCTCTCTCTCTCGCCCTCAAATTCGAAGCCGTCGATGGGGGAAACCGCCGCGGGGAAGTCTTATAAAGCTTAGCCAGATATTCTCGTAGCCGTCGGATGCTCGAGGAATCCGCGTGAAGGGTGGGGGACTCGGTTCAGCCGTAAGATCCTTCTTGTAAACTATTGATTGGTTGGAAGTAGGAGCTCCGGATCGGTACGTGGGACTTTACTAAGCGTGAAAGACGCACGCATAGATCGACGTGTTCATTTAAAAAAATGCACGCATAGTTATCTCACTCCAGTATTCATTTTTTAAAGAGACTCTAAAAAGGTTAATGGGATAGATCGACGCGTTCATTAAAAAGTTAATTGACTTTGAAAGACATATCAAATTGATATTAATATTATGAATTATTTTATCAAATAAAAATTAGTTAAATATCTTGATGACCAAAAGAACAATCTATTTTAGTCACTTAATGTGATGTTGTAATAGCATTGTTCCAAGGGAGACCCTACTTCTGGGACCATTTTAATCAAATGGAGAATTTAGATCCTGTCCCTGCTTCTTTTTACCACTGCAGTTGATATTTTTTTGCCATTTAAATTTGTGATACCTCAGTTATGAACTTGATGCCTCAAAAATATCATTGCAACTCATGTCCATCTAAAAATATACAATGACACATAATTAGAGGGATATTTTTATACTTTTATTTATACGGCGGGGTTATTTTTGTACTTATATTTCTAAAATAAGATTATTTATATATTAATATACTAAGACATTATGAATAATTTATTTATCTTTATTCACAATCCCCCACCTGAGTTGGTTGCATTTATTTGACAACATATATTGATATTGTAAAATTATATATATATATATATATATTTGACAACACATAAATATTCTCTATTATTAGTAAAGTACTTGTGAAATAAAAATCATATGATTTCAATATTTATTTTTTATGCATTACATGAACATAAAATGAACACCTTAGATATTACATATTTTGGTATCAAAAAATATCTAGGCTTTTAATATTAGATATGAATGATTTTTTATATATAGTTAAATTTATGGTAATAAATAAGATTTAATAATATAAATTAAAATTTAAGATCGAATCACGTGATTTTAAAATTGATAGTAAATGATCTCTCCCTCCCTCTCTCTCTCTCTCTCTCTATATATATATATATATATATATATAATATTCACATGGGGCTGGCACCATGACAAATTGTCATAGTGCCGGTCCCATGTGAATATTTATGGACTCTTAAATTCATGGGAGATGATCTCCCTATATGTTGACCCCACGTAGTTAACGGTCCAATGTTGGCACTATGCCATGACAGATTGTCATGGTGCCGACCTTATTTGAACATTTCATATATATATATATATATATATATATATATATATATATATATACCCTCTTTCTGTAATTATCCATATAAGACTGTTATTTTAATACAAATCTATAATTATATCTTGTTCATTATTTTCTGTACTGCACGATACCAGTGCATACTGTTGGACCGTGTAGGTGAAAAACCGGCACATCTGCACACACTAGTGTGGTGCGATTCGGTACCCTTCTTTTTAATGTAAAAAATTATTTATATAACTACCTCTTTTTTCATAATATTTTTAATAATTTTATATATCGATGTAATATCAAAAATATCTTTATAGTTAATCTATGTTGAAGGTTCATAAAATATTCTATTTCCATCCTTAAATTAATTTTTTTTGACGAACATACCCACGTACAAATGAGTTATTTTGACGGAAGCATTGTGCTAGAGAGAGAGAAAGATATAGGCACGTGAAGAGATAAAAATGATTTACAAGATATTAAGGTATTTTGATCTTTTTTAAAATTCAAATAAATATTATATAACTAGCGTTAAATAAAATAGTTTAAGTAACATTTAGTAACGATCAAGGGTATTTTTACAGGTACATCGTCAGGTAGCGAGGTTATTAAAAATAATATAATTAAAAAATGAGAGAAGTAAATTTATAAACAGATATGGAGGATATAATTGTAAAAATTATAAAAATATATCTTTGGATATTCTACCAGTCCAAAGTGCAATTTTTGGTGAGTAATCATCCCCCACCCACCACGTGTAGAGTCTATATATGGCTAAATAGTGCCTCCACACACCTCCCCAAATCAAAGACGGGGTGGTCTTGGGTGTTCAAAAAAAAAAAACCCATCTGTTATGGTCGTATGAAAAGCGATATTTATGAGATGTTTGATTATATTTTTTTAGATATTTTCTCTCTTAAAATTTATTTTGAGGAAAAAATATAGACTAATTATATTTGGAGTATCTCTCTTAATTTTTAGGTAAGGAGTTAACTATTCATTAAAATTTTTCAAATAAAAAATAACTATTTCTTTATTTTTTTCGAAAGAGTTATCTCTCCCATAACCACCTCTCCCTCTCACATATATACGTCACCTCTCTTTCTCTCCCTCCTATAATCACCTCTCTCTCTCTCTCTCTCACACACATACACTATTATCACCTTTCTCTCTCTCTTCGACCACCTCTTATGGAGAAAATTCTATACTCTCTTAAATATTAAAATAGATTTTATCAAATATCTTAAAAATTAAATTTTATAAATTTAAAAATTATGACAAAAATCATAGTGAAATATTTTTTAAAAAAATAATCTTTAAAAAAAATACTATCAAACACTCTATTAACATACGGATTTGCAAGTGCTCCCTAGTACGTAGCTGACTGTTCATATATACTTGAGTAGTTACTCCTTGTATAGGTAAGTTAATGCCACCTCTGCAGCTAGAATTGTTGCAGTTGTATGAAAATATCTCTACGAATATATATTTATGTAGTTGCCCTGCAGAATTATCGCAGCTGCATGAAGATATCCTCGCAAATACCGGAGCAGTTGCTCAGATGTGGAAATACGTATCCTTGAGAAAAAAAATCATCCCCAATCGCGACAAAACCAACGTGCCGGCCGACCATCCTTGAGCTCCGGTGTTTTTTATTTTATTTTATTTTATTCTTTTTTTAAACAGTGTTGGTAACTTGGAAGAATCCGAGCAACACCTACCGCTAACCCGGACGTTGGAAATGAGGTCAACTGGTTTGTTTGGTGAGACGCAGCCCCCGGTTAAGCCATCACCACCGTCGCGCCGCAAGAGGGCGTGCCACGAAGCCTAGCCCATTCAACGTGGAGCACCACGAAGCGTCCATTACCTTCCTTCCCTCCCAACGGAGTTAAAACTGCAAAGTGGAGTCTTCTTAAAACTCCATCGATCAGACGGTTGGTGATCTCGTACCAGCAAGAATCCCATCAATCAAACGGTTGGGAGCACTCCTATCTCCGATGTTCAGTCGCCCCCATTGACGTCCCCACCGAGCTATACATACACTGGCGTCATGGGGATGGATGTCCTCTCTAGCGACCGGGTTTCCCCCAGCTGCATGAAAACCCTTCCGTTTGACTTTCCAATTACTTGTACGCCTGGAAACTTAGGTAAGAAGGTTGCCATCAGCACGGAGATGACACATGCTAATTTGTTATGATTATTGTTATATGCATAGGGATTTTAATAACTTAAAGAATCTATTGTGATCATTATTGTTGTCGTCATTGTCATATGACAGGTGGGTTTTGTCTTTTGAAGACATTCACGTGAAACTGTGACGTCAGCCATTAAGAGAGAGAGAGAGAAATGCAATTTATGGAGAGGTGTTATGAAAGGACGGCCACTGAAGGCCGGTGGATGTTGGCACCAAATGATGTTGTCGTTTTTTATTTTCATAGTTATAATTATTTTTTATTATTTAAAATTTTTAAAGTGAGATTAAATGTCTCCTATCTTAGTGTGAAAATTACTCCGTCAAAAATTTATCTTAAAATATAAGAAAAAAAATAAAAGGAGGTGTGAAGTTCTATTCAAGTTTTTTCTTTTCATCGTAGGTCTCAAATAAAATAAGAGATTTAGACCTCACTCTAAAATAATAGACTTTAAGTCACATTTTAAAAATTAAAAAACATTAAAATTAAAAAAATTAATCATGACGACACATCTAGTGCCAACATCATGTGATCATTTTCATATATATATATATATATATATATATATATATATATATAAAGAGAGAGAGAGATCAGAGAGAGATGATAATGAATCTAATGTAATATATGATACTCGAATTCAGGACACATAAGATGTAGTTAACTCTTTCGACAAAAGCTTGTCAATCAGGACTGCATTAGGACCAATTTTAATGTATCCCCTATGGCATATGAGATAGGCATATTTAACGCACCTTTTTAGAAATTATATTCGTTAGAAAGATAAAAGTAGAGGAAATGCCTTTCTAATCGCACACTTGGCAAACTTTGGAGAATTCCCAAGATATAAATACTATATTTTTCATAAAAAATCTAAAGTTACAAAAGAAAAGTACTTAATTTTTGCCATTGATGAAGTCAAATTAATGCTACCTTGTGTCGCACTTGTGGTTGATATAATATTTGTAACATCCAAGACTTGGATTATAACATTTTAATACATCGTTCGGCTCTCCCCCCCCCCCAACACACACACACACACACACACACACAACGGAGTTACCACGAAGTGGTCTTCTTCAAAGCTCCACCAATCAGACGGCACATCAAACAGAGCTGTAAGAGCTCCATCAATCAAACGGTTCGAGGACCCCATGGGCGTACCCACCATAGTTAAGACAGTGGCGTCATGGGAACATCCTCTCTCTGCCAAGTTCCCCTGCAATGAACCTTACATGCGTTTGACTTGTCAACTAACTATTCGTCCGCCTGGAAAACTTCTTCACGTTAAAAGCCTGCGATGATCGGCTGCAGCCCTATCACCCCCCCCCTCCCCCCACACACACGCGGTCCTCCGGTCCACCACGCATCTGCCTTTCACCACTGGCCAGCTATTTCCCAAGCCGAGTGGCTTGCCACAGACTGCAACCCGGAACCTTTCTGGCCTCCTTCCACTCTCTTTCTCTCTCACCCCTATATAAGAACTTTGCTTATCTTCCCCTTACACCTTATCCAACAACAACTATCACCTCTGTTCTTGCTGTGGGGGTGATTAATTAGGAAGATGGGTGTCAGGAGCGCCTTGGTGCTGACACGCCTCAAGAAGGCCATAGAGAAGGTGAAGTTCCTGCTGTCCACCAACCTGTCGCAGTGGCTCTACATCGGCTCCGCCGCCTCCGCCACCCGCCGGCTTAGCTTCAGGGACGACCAACCGGGCTTGCTCGACATCCTCTCCGACGCCGGCAGCGATGACTACACCGACGCCGCCTCGTCCTTGGGCCCCTCGCGGTCCGCGAGCCCCGCGGCGGGGATCATGTCCAGGACGATAAGCTCGCTGTGGGCGGAGGTCTCCAGGAACCCGAGCATGTCGGCGTCGGAGGGGGCGACGTCGAGGACCCCCAGCGACGCGTCGTCGGCGGACGACGTCGACGGGCGTGCGGAGGCTTTCATCGCCAACTTCTGGCGGCACATCCAGATGGAGCGGCAGGTGTCGCTGGAGCTGCGGTACTGCAATAAGTCGAAAAGCTTGGAGAGGACTGCATCCCATTGATGGTGGCCGGGCGGCCGGCCGGCCCGCGCAATGGAAGCCTCCGAAGTTTTGATAATTATAAGAGATTGATTAATTAAATTTCCCACAGCGCTTGCACAGGTTCGATTGGGTCGATGTTTTCGGGAGGCCCCTCTGTGGGCGTGCATATTCTTTTGTTCTTTTAGCTGAGAATCATGAGATATTTCCATGTAGTATGGGGTTGGTTTGTTCCTAGATCTTCTTCTTTCTTCTTCTTTCTTCTTCTTCTTCGTGTGTTCTTCACGGTCAAAGCTACATGACAGACCTCTCTCATCTATGCTTCTTCACCAAGGCATGTCTTCTATCTCAGAAGTCGGGGGTAGGTAAGAGTTGGTTCGAAAGAAAAGATTATATACGTATACGTATACGTATACATGCGTGTTTGTACAGACGTACGTACCCATGTTCTTTTTTCTCAAGGAATAAAAATCAACTCTATATATATATATATATATTGGTTGGCCTTTTATATAAGACCATATTTAATTTGTTTGTATGTACAGATTTGTGTATGTTGACTATGTTCTACTCAATTTTGAGACACCTTTTCTGATATATGTGTGGTTTGGATGAGCTCAGCTAAAAAGTAATTAGACAAGGCCATTTGTCTCCTTCCTATCTATGATCTATTTAATTTCATTTTGGTCTTGTCGTAGCAAACTTGAGATATAAATGTCTATCTTTATAATATTCAAATGCTTGCGAATGGTTAAAAGGGGGGAGTGTAATCCCCTACTCGTGGGGGTCCCCAATGGGGGTGGCCGACCAAGTTACTCCGGCCCTCGCTATTTTACTCTGTAGTGGACGTCGCATGTAGATGTCACCCTTGAGATGTTGGGAGGCCCATTGTGAGGTGCGATGATCGTACTCCCGTCTCTCTTTTTCTCCCCTCATCGGTAGGTATCCTTTGACAAAATGAAAGATAATAATTTTACTAGATTTTTTAAAGGCCACTTTGATAAGAGATTAAGATAAAATATCCGATGTGAGTTCGGGTGAATTATTCCTTAGATTTTTCTCCTTTTGAGTTTGATAACTTACTCTTACCTTGGAAATAACTCATTCCATATGAAATAGTAAAATGCGTTATTTTTAAAATAAGAGATTTATCTCTAATCGATCTTAGATAACTTAATTCTACTATCAAATTCGGTTAAGAACGAATAAATAGAATAACTCATCGTACTAGTCTCTTATTATGTTATAAAAGTCGCTCGAGTTTAAACTTTTTTGGTTGTGTTAAGCCAGTTTAAATTTGTTACTGAGCTGACATATGTGTATTGATTTGACGAGGAAGGTTCCTCAAGAATAATTGAATTTTATGGGTTCGCCAAGGCGTTGTACGTCTTTAAAGTTTTTTTTGGCAAGATGGGCACCCCTTTCGGATGTGAACGGCAAGACGCCAAGAAAAGACGAACAGCGATGTGATTTGCAACGAACAGCATCGAGCATATTTGGGCTGCCGTGGTGGGCCACCACCCACTTTGACTCCCATTCATTTCAACACAGCCGGCCTCGCCTGTCAAGTGGCGACGTTGCCGCGGGGAGGTGGGGGTGGGGGTGGGCTCCACAACCAAAGCCAAAGGTGACATTATCGATGTTGCCAGTGCCCTTATATGATCGCCTTTATAGTGTAGACCAACGCTTTGCTGGCAGTAATTAGCTTTCTCACCTAAACTCTACCTACTTTGATTAAATTAAAAAAGAATCTTTGTTAATGATTCCGCTTACAAAAATCACGGGTCAATTCTTGTGCCATTTTAAAAAAATCATGCATGCATGGTTTTATATATATGTATGCATATATATACATAGGGAACCCCATGCATATCCCATACATCCCGCATAATTAATTGGGCATGTGGGGTTGTGGGAAATTCAAAATCTTCTCCTCCTTATCCCTTCCAACCGCAGGATAAGTCCATGGGAGTTGTCCTTGTCTATGAGGGGCACCCCTGGCCCCACTTTGATATGGAGGAATAGATAAACGGAGAAATATCTCTCCAGGAGAAATATGTTCCCTCATTTAATCTCATTTATTTTGATAGGTAACGTGTTAAAAAGAGATTAACTCCTCTTTAATTTCACTCGCTTTAGTCGTATCGAGAGATAAAAAAGTGTGTTAACTCTAGAGATTGTCTTAAATGTCCCTCTAATTCTAACTTTAGTTTAATCTTATTTTAATAAATAATACTCTAAATAGATATAAAATAATAATATTAGTAATTTGCGCCCATATTGGGCCTAACCCAGTAATTAACAGGAAGAATGTATGACATTTTTACCTATTATACTCCGCACCCTGGTTCAACTATTGTTTTTTTTTTAAATAAAAAGTCGGCCCAATCTAACCTACATATCTGTACCATCCAATCTTTAATCGGATGGCCGAAAAAAATCAAAAAAAAAAGATCAGACCTTAAATATTGGGCCCAGAATCCTCAGCTCATTATTTTTGGCAAACAGGGCTGGCTGTCTGACCTTTATATATATTTGTTAATTTTCTCAACTGTCTTGATTGGACGGTACATACATTTAACTTTCTCAACTGCTCATGTTGGGTTTTAGGGTTTATCGACCTTTAAAGACCATAACATCACCGTACAAATATGTCTTCTAAACGCGGCCCAACTCACCCAAAAAAAACGGCCCATGAAGTTTTTAACTCGAGGTTGAAGGAGGGGCATCAAATGTTTTCAGATTCAGATAAATGTAGTGCTTTGTATCCTCCTCTCATTTATGTAAAAGCATACACTAACATCATGCCCAGATTCTGAGATTATTATCTATTTGTCACAACAGGACAATACTGCATCATTTTAGCCATGGGCTACTCAGAAGTGGCATACTTTGGGCCTCCTTTTCTTTGGAGAAACAATGAGGCCTGCGAACCATCGATGAGAGCCTAGAAGGATGTAGAAGGCAGGAATTGGAGGAGGAGATGGAAAGGAGAGGAGGAGATAACAAGATAATATCTAGGTTTTCATAAAGAAGAGAGGGAGTCTTGAAACTCTCACCATTTAAATCACAAAATTTTTAACATCAGGGTCTAAGCTAGGTTATTTTTGCTACAATAAAATATTATTCTAATATATTATGTGTAAATACGGCGTGTTTCATTGTCATCGGTGACAAAATAAGACTGATATCACCTAATTCAAAAATCACACAATTCAAACTTACATTTTCAATCCACATCAATTAAATCTTTTCTACCACTCGTAAACTACTCGAGAATTAAAAAAAAATCATATATTTTTGATATTTATGTCTTATGCATGTGACGGCCACAAAATGAGCGGCTTAAAAATTCTATTTTTTTGGTATCATGCAATATATAAGTTCTTATATCAAAATTGAATAACTTTTTTATGTGTAGTTAAATTTTTGATATTGAACTTTTAAGAGCAAATCATCGAATATATACTTTGTACACTCCCACTTAACTTTGGTGAGAGAAAGAAAGAAAACTTGAAGTTTTGGAATGATTCATGAATGAAGACACGACCCGGTAGTACATATGCGCGAAAGCGGCGTCGGGGAATTGGCAATGCCGGTCGAGACTCGGGGTTCAGGTCTGCTCTAGATCCAAGGTTGAGGATGATTTGGTTGAGAGCGACTGCGAAGTAACCGATTTATGAGAGAGAATCGTCACATTTCAAGGACCTCGAGTGGGTCAATTAGTAATATTTCATCTCATGATAGTGAGATCTAAATTTTGACTCCCGGGAAAAGGAGGGTGTTTACCTGACTCACATATAATCTTAGATGGATGTAAACCCATAGTTTGTTAATTTTGGAAAAACAAGATGAATATGAGTAAGACATATATTAGACTTGAACTCAAGTCTATTACACTCTATATAGATCCAACTATCATTATGTTGGGTTTCACGTCGTCAAAAATTTCTCAGGAGATGTGAGTCCAAAATTTGCTAACTTTGAAAAAAATAGATGGGTGTGAATTAGATGTCTATTGGACTTGAACCTAATTAAGTCTTTCATATTTCACGTAAACTTGAATACCACTGCAATAGATTTCCTGTCATCAAACAAGAGAATCATCTCCTATCGAAAATCTCATCCTTTACCCCTCTCAATGTCAAAGAGTGACAGTGCAAGTATTAAGACATAGGTTCTCAAAAAATGGAAGAGACAAATTATTTTTTTTCCCTCTTCCTAAAAAAATGGATTTGATTTCTAGACTTCCTCCTTGGGAGGAAGTCCATATGTAGACCGAACCACAATCCCCTTGATATTTACATACTATTGGATGATGGCCAACAAATCCGACATGAAACGATCGGGAGATCTCGAATCTCAGAAAATACGAAATGGAATCAACACAGACTAGAATTGTAGATCTAAATGGTCACAGAAATAGAAGAAAAATCAATGGGAGGTTACATTTGGGGTGGAGGGGATGGGAAGCAAGCCCCTATAAATGGATAAGTGTTCCCATCAAAATGAGCACAAGAAAACAATACGAAATCCCCATCACCGGAGTCCCAATCCTCCGATTCACTCACTCATCCCCTTGTTCCTACAGTGGTATCGGAGAGATCATTCGATCTGCCACCATCCTTTGAAGCTCCAGTCGGTCACCGCCGCGAGAGCAGGGTCGCCACCATCACACGCCACTACAGCACCGCCACCTCTCACCGCCGCTGGAAAGCCGCCGGTCTCTATTGCAATCTCACCGCCGCCCCATTGTAGCCCAGCTGTGCCTAATAGTGACGTGATTCAAAAGCGTGTCCCTATACAATGACATGATTTAGAGTCAAGCACTCAGTAGCCAAACGTGTGATCGAGAGTGGGTGAAGTCTTTGGCACTGTAGCGGCATCGTAGCTTTGAAGAAAATTGGGTTGAAATGTCAAAACTTGTGCTTAGATGTCAAAAGTGAGTTTAAATATCAAAAGATGAGTTTAAATGTCAAAAAGATGGGCTTAAATATCAAAGATACAGGCTTAAATGTCAAAGCATGGGTTTAAATGTCAAATGTCAAACACATGGGTTTTGAGGGTCAAACACACGTTAAGGAGATGTGGCCTCCTCAGAGGCCGTGACCTGGTCATGGCCTGAGAAAGGACCGTGTTCAACCCATTTCCAAAGTTAGAAGGCGTCCCTATATTGGGACACCTTTCAAAAGGTCTATAGGGGGACGCAATTTAGAAATTGAAGCGGTCTTCCCGCAAGTCGCGATCTGAGTCAAACGCAGTCTTATTGGAGGGCATATTCAATTCATGGCCCTTTTATAAGATGCGTTTCAAATATGAACTTGATCATGCTCGCCCTATAAACGGGCCATTGTTCCAATTGAAGAGAAGTTAAGAGTTTAGAAGTTCAGAGGTTTGGGATCAGAAGAAGAAGAGGGGGAATCCCTTGGGAAAGAAGGGAGAGGCTTTGAGAGGCTAGTGAAGAATTGAAGAAAAGAGGTCATTCCCCTGTTAGAACTTCTTGGAGCTTTGGAGCCTGTGGAGATCACGAAGAATCTCTCCCTATCAACGCCAATAAGCTTTTCTCACCTTATCCTCCTTTCTAATTTATCCTCTTAATTTTGCATGCACCATTTATCATCATTTATTATTATCATCCAAGTGTAACTCTTGCACAAATTTCATTCATCGTAATACTACAAGAAAAAGTGGCAATAGCGACCGAATTAGAGACCGAATAAATCGGTCGCTAGTCGGTCCCAAATAGCGACCATATAGCGACCGATATAATCGGTCGCACGTCTGAGACCCATTCTGCGACCGAAATTATTTCGGTCTCTAATCGGTCGCTGATATTGCGACCGAATTTATTTAGGTCGCGAAGCGGTCGCTGATTACTCATCTCCCCCCCCCCCCCCCCCCCCCGCCACCAGCTCCCCCCCCTCCCCCCCCTCCCCCCTGCGGCCCCCTCCTGCCCGAGCCCCCCTCCGCCCGAGCCCCCCCTCCCCCTGCGGCCCCCTCCTGCCCGAGCCCCCCCCTCCCGCCCGAGCCCCCCTCCGCCCGAGCCCCCCCCTCCCCCTGCGGCCCCCTCCCGCCCGAGCCCCTCTCCGCCCTAGCCCCCCCTCCCCTCCCGTCCGAGCCCCTCTCCGCCCTAGCCCCCCCTCCCCCTGCTGCCCCCTCCCGCCCGAGCCCCTCTCCGCCCGAGCCCCCCCTCCCCCTGCGGCCCCCTCCCGCCGGAGCCCCCCTCCGCCGGAGCCCCCCCTCCCCTTGCGGCCCCTCTCCGCCCGAGCCCCCCCTCCCCCTGCGGCGCCCTCCCGTCCGAGCCCCTCTCCGCCCTAGCCCCCCCTCCCCCTGCTGCCCCCTCCCGCCCGAGCCCCCCTCCGCCCGAGCCCCCCCTCCCCCTGCGGCCCCCCCGCGACCCGCTCCCATCGGCGGTGGACGGACGACTGCGAGCGGCGTGGCGAGCGGCGGTGGACGGACGACCGGCGTGGCGAGCGGCGGTGGACGGACGACCGGTGTGGCGAGCGGCGGTGGACGGACGACTGCGAGCGGCGGCGGGGACCGGCCATCGGAGGTAAGTGAGGCGGACCCCCGCCGGAGCCCCCCTCCGCCCGAGCCCCCCCTCCCCCTGCGGCCCCCTCCCGCCCCAGCCCCCCCTCCCCCTGAGGCCCCCTCCCGCCGGAGCCCCCCTCCGCCCGAGCCCCCCCTCCCCTTGCGGGCCCTCTCCCGCCCGAGCCCCTCTCCGCCCGAGCCCCCCCTCCCCCTGCGGCCCCTCTCCCGCCCGAGCCCCTCTCCGCCCGAGCCCCCCCTCCCCCTGCGGCCCCCTCCCGCCCGAGCCCCCCCTCCCCCTCCGGCGCTGCTCTCCCCTCCCCATCTGGTTTCCCCCTCCGGCGCGGCTCTCCCCTCCCCATCCGGTCCCCCCTCCGGCTCCGATCCCCCCTCCGCAGGGCCCCCCCTCCGGCTCCGCCCCCCCCTCCGCAGGGCCCCCCCTCCGGCTCCGGTTCCCCCTCCGCAGGGCCCCCCCTCCGGCTCCGGGCCCCCCTCCGGCTCCAGTCCCCCCTCCGCAGGGCCCCCCTCCGGCTCCGGTCCCCCCACCGGCTCCGGTTCCCCCTCCGCAGGGCCCCCCCTTCTGGTAAATCATAATTAGTTTTCGTCAAATTTATATTTTTTAAAGTGCATTATTTATTCAAGTATTTACAAATATTTTTAAATGAAACGAGTTTATGTCCAAACAACATCGATTTATCTCTTTTAATTAAAAAGACATGATTCCATACAAGGGCGATTTGTCAATGCTTATTGGGATAACATTATCAGATATCAGATTTTCACTAAAACAACCAATCACAAGGATCTCACAATCCTTTGAAAAGGGAATAGTTTCTGTCAGACATACATAGTTACCATGATGGATCCACTGTTTGGTAGAATCATTCCTCTCATGTGATATTTTTTTTCTTTTTCTACTTCTTGTGGGGTTTGGTAGAGTGGGAAAGAAGGAATGAGGATTAGGTGCTGTTGATGACTTTTTCTTTCCCTTCTTCTTGTTTGTTTTCTTTTGCACCTTTTGAGTTCCAAGCACACATGGTGGTGGGTCATGAGAGTAGGGATTGCATGTGCATGTGGTTTGGGGCTCAGGGGATGCTGATCATGTACTTGCTTTCACAATTAGACAAGCTAGTCACATTGGGGTTCCTTAATTTCCATTTGTGTACATGCTCCCAATTTTAACCATTTTTGAGCCTTCTTCTGAGCCTTAATTGGCTACATTATGTTGATACTGGGCGGTTTGATGCTGGGCGGTTTGATCACGTAACCTTATTTAGATGCTGGGCGGTTTGATCACGTATCTTGCAATATATCCATGCTCTGTCTAATCAGAATACTGTGTCTGAAGACCACTGTTCCGTTGTTTATTTTTTCTTTTTTGTTATTTAGACTTGTAGCATTTCTAAAATAGTAATTATATATGAAGCTAGAGATAGTTGGGTGTTACTTGCAGCATTTCCAGCACATTCATAAGAGCATGAATTTTATTTTAACATGTTACTGCTATGTTTTTAGAATGTGTTATTATCTTGTCAATATTTAATTAGTTGGGTGTTGTATGTGAGCTGAGATGCGTGGGTGCAACCTAACATTGCACGCATCTTAGGAGAGCGTGTTAAACCCGTGTCAATCAATCTACCCGTTCAAGACTTTGGGATTGATGTGCACGTTCTCATTTTGAATGATGAGAATGTGTATATCTAACTCAAAGTCTTGAATTGTCCCGTTTGGACAGTATGTGAATGTTTGATCGCACTTAGGTGGTTAATTACTATATGTGTTTGTGTTGTTTGTTAAAAATTTTGGCTGGATGCGTCATCTCACTCCTCTCTGATATACCTTTATTGATTTTGATTAATTTCTTAACCATTTATTAGTAAGTGTTTAAGAAAATTTCTTAATCAATAAATATTTTGTGGTATATCGGAGAGGTGTGGGGAGATGCTGCCGAAATTTTTAGCAAATAACACAACACAT
This sequence comes from Amorphophallus konjac, assembly GCA_022559845.1. Classification (NCBI taxonomy): domain Eukaryota; kingdom Viridiplantae; phylum Streptophyta; class Magnoliopsida; order Alismatales; family Araceae; genus Amorphophallus; species Amorphophallus konjac. Next base: position 199,004,320 of record CM040129.1, read on the forward strand.
ATAGTAATTAATCGTGCGATCAAACCTTCACAGATGGGTTAAAAAGTGAAAATCTAAATGATATTTCCGTCCTATTTAAAATGGCAGAGATGGAGGATGTGAGGAAAGGGTTGGACTTTTTATTTTGTTAAACATGTTAAAGTTTTGTGTGTTTACATTTCATTCGCATAGGGAAAATGTCTGAAGATCGTTCATGGATGTACCGTAGACTAGTTGATCAGGTGGTGTCTATGGAATTTAAAAATGGAGTTGAGAGATTCATTCAGTTTGCTTTGAGAAATCCTATTGAAGCTGTAGATTGTGAGGGTCGCATCCGATGTCCTTGTGTAGTCTGTAAGAATTTGAAGTGGCTGACAACATGGGATGTACAACGTCATTTATACAGAAAGGGGTTTGTTAAAGATTATACAAACTGGATATGTCATGGTGAAACATTGTGGTCCTACGAGCCTGCCAATAGAGGAAGTGGAAGTTCATATGTTGATATGGTCATAGATGCTGCTGGTCCAGAATTCAATGTTCATGAGGAGCATGTACACAATGAAGAACCGCCAAACAAGACAGCTGAAAGATTTTATCAGCTACTTAAAGATGCTGATGAGCCATTGTGGAATGGATGTCAAAATCACTCTCGACTGTCTGCGGTGTCACAATTATTGAACTTGAAATCTGAATTTCACATCAGTGAGATTTGTTTTGATCGTTTGTTACTGATTATCAAAAGTATGTTGCCACAAGATGAGAAATTACCTGAAAATTTTTATCGTGCAAAGAAGATGGTCACTGACTTAGGGCTTGGATATGAGAAAATAGATGCATGTCCTAATCATTGCATGCTATATTATAATGAGGATAAAAGTAAGGTATCATGTTCCATATGTGGTCATGATAGATTCAAGCCTAAGAAAGGGGACAATTCAAAGCAAAAAGATATACCATATATGTCATTGCGGTATTTTCCTATTGCACCGAGATTGCAGAGAATGTATATGTCACCAAAGATAGCTCAACATATGAGATGGCATGCGGAAAGAGTACGTCGACAACATAATGTAATCAGTCATCCTGCAGATGCCGAAGCTTGGAGTCACTTTAACCGTGCTCACCCTACTTTCTCAAAAGAGTCGCGTAATGTAAGGCTGGGTTTATGTACTGATGGATTCAATCCATTTGGAGGTTCAGTGACTTCCTACTCTTGCTGGCTAGTTTTCGTGACACCATATAATCTTCCGCCAAATATGTGCATGAAACGAGAGCATTTATTTCTATCATTATTGATCCCTGGTCCAAAAAATCCTGGGAAAAAACTAGACATATATCTCAGGCCGTTGATTGATGAGTTGAAATTGTTATGGACTGATGGGGTTACTACCTATGATGCATCCAGAAAACAAAATTTCACTATGAAGGCTGCATTGATGTGGACAATAAGCGGCTTTCCTGCATATGGAATGTTATCTAGCTGGAGCACTCATGGAAAACTAGCATGTCCTTACTGTATGGACAGTTCCAAATCATTTGTACTTAAGCATGGTGGCAAGTCATGCTGGTTTGATTGTCATCGACGATTTCTACCAAGGGACCATCCGTTTAGAAGGCAAAAAGATGCATTCTTAAAGAACAGAATTGAATTGGAAGAAGCTGATTTTGAACGGTTGTCTGGTCCACATTTAGCAGCAAGTGTACAGAATTTACCAGATATAGCACAATTGTCGAGCAGCACAAGACAGCTCCCTGGATTTGGGAAGGATCACAACTGGGTCAAAAAAAGTATCTTCTGGGAATTGCCTTATTGGTCAACTCTTCTTATACGACATAACCTCGACGTCATGCATGTTGAGAAGAATGTCTTTGATAATGTGTTCAACACTATTATGGACATAAAAGGCAAAACAAAGGATAATGTGAATGCTCGTTTAGACGTGAAAATACATTGTAAACGTCCAGAACTGGAACTTATTGATAGAAATGGTAAAACAGTTAAACCGAAAGTAATTTACGCCCTTGGAGCTGCACAGATTAAAGAAGTATGCTTTTGGCTAAAACAATTGAGATTTCCAGATGGTTATGTGTCTAACATTGCTCGTTGCGTGAATACAAATGAGGGGAAAATATATGGAATGAAAAGTCATGACTGTCATGTGTTCATGCAGAGGTTGTTACCTATTGTATTTCGTGATATGATGCCGAAGCCGATATGGGGAGCAGTGACTGAGTTAAGTCAGTTTTTCAAAATTTTATGTGCATCAGAGCTCAGGTATGAAGATGTGGAAACTATTGAACAGAATGTGATCACGACAGTTTGTAGATTGGAAAAGATATTTCCACCCTCATTCTTTGATTCAATGGAGCACCTGCTTATACACTTACCATATGAGGCTAAAGTAGGAGGGCCAGTACAATTTAGATGGATGTATCCATTTGAGAGGTAATATATATATATTTTCTCCTCATAATTCAATTAGATGTTGATGTGTTTTTCATTATCTTATGAACATTCTGGTAGGTGCATGCATGAATTGAAAATGAAAGTTCGCAACAAGGCAAAAGTAGAGGGTTCCATTGCGGAGGCGTACATTATGGAAGAAATATCAAATTTCTGTTCAATGTACTTTGAACCTGAGGTACAAACTCGTCGTACTCGGCCACCACGTAATGATGATGGGGGAGACTCCGTTCACTCTGAGCGGCTGTCTATATTTAAGTATCCTGGACGTGCGTATGGACGTTCTTCGAGTCGGATGCTAAATGATAGAGAATTGCACTGTGCAGAAATGTACATCCTTTTAAATTGTATGGAGGTTGAACCTTATGTTGCGTAAGTTCTCTACTCACATTACATTGTGTCTATAACTTATTATTTTTCATTCCATCTATAATGCTCCAATGGTCGTAATACAGACAATTTGACTCAGAATTAATCCAAAGATGTCCATATCTCACTGACATGGAGGTTGAAAAAGAACGAGAAAAATCATTTGCTTCTTGGCTGAAATATCGTGTAAGTATTATTACTACTCTTTCTCCTTGTTAGGCCAATGACAAATTCTGACTAGTGTGCTCTCCATATGTAGGTTGAAAATGGTTTTATTACTGATCAAAGAATTCGAGAGAGTAGTTATGGCCCATCGAAAGTTGCACGTACATATCCAGCATTTATTGTGAATGGGTATAGATTTCACACTAGACAATATGGGCAGAATAAGTCAACAATGAACAGCGGGGTATGTGTGAAAGGAAGTACATATAATGAAAACGAACGTGATTATTATGGTATTATTGAGGAGATCTTAGAATTGCAATATCTCGGAGATGACAACCATATATTTCTGTTCAAGTGTCATTGGTTTGATCCCAATTCTGTTCGAAATGACACAACATATGGGATTGTCGATATCAGACATAAGTCTAAATTGAATACTTATGATCCATTCATTTTGGCCGCACAAGCCCAGCAGGTCTATTATACAAAGTATCCATCGTCTAGAAATAAAGAAAGAAATGATTGGTGGGCAGTTTGCAAGGTTAAGACAAGGCTTTTCCCGGATTATGAGTTGGATTTGACTGAAACAGTAGAGTTGGATGTGAATGCCGAATTCTTTCAATCAGACTTGGGTGATGATGTAGAGTTGCCTGCTTCTAGTGATGAATCTGTGGAGGCACTGTCTTTATCTAAAGAGAATGAAGTGGAAGAAGTCGATCCAGAACAACCTGAAATACAGTTGGGGGACTCCGAAGAGGAGGAATATATTAGTGATCAAAATGAATCTGATAATGAAGATGTGAATGTTGAATTTGATATATCTCCAACATCTGAAGATGAAATGGAGAATGTTTGATTAATGGTATACAATTTTACCTAAAATTTTAATACTCTGTAACTTTCTTTCTTTCACTATTTGATGAATATGCATGTATTTTATTACCAGTTGAAGATATGGTTCGAGGACGGCGTGGGACTTCTTCAGGTGGGAGGGGAGAGGGTAGCGGGAGGAGATTTACTTCCATTTCTACACCGGTAGTAGGTATGTATACTTTCATGTATAATGCATTGTAGTATTTGTTTAAAATAATTCTTTATGTTTTTGTGGTATCTGATTCTTATCCTTACAGGACCCACGACTTCTGCACCGTTACCACCGACCTCTGCACCGCTACCACCGGTAGTAGGTATGTATACTTTCATGTATAATGCATTGTAGTATTTGTTTAAAATAATTCTTTATGTTTTTGTGGTATCTTATTCTTATTTTCACAGGACCCACGACCTCTGCACCGTTACCACCGACCTCTGCACCGCTACCACCGGTAGTAGGTATGTATACTTTCATGTATAATGCATTGTAGTATTTGTTTAAAATAATTCTTTATATTTTTGTGGTATCTTATTCTTATTTTCACAGGACCCACGACCTCTGCACCGTTACCACCGACCTCTGCACCGCTACCACCGGTAGTAGGTATGTATACTTTCATGTATAATGCATTGTAGTATTTGTTTAAAATAATTCTTTATGTTTTTGTGCTATCTGATTCTTATCCTTACAGGACCCACGACCTCTGCACCGTTACCACCGACCTCTGCACCGCTACCACCGGTAGTAGGTATGTATACTTTCATGTATAATGCATTGTAGTATTTGTTTAAAATAATTCTTTATGTTTTTGTGCTATCTGATTCTTATCCTTACAGGACCCACGACCTCTGCACCGTTACCACTGACAACAGGTAGATTGACGGCCTCTGCACCGCCATCACACATGGCGAGTGGATCTACACCTCCTCCAGCTGAGTCAGGTATGTTCATTTACATTTCTATATTTTTTTGATAGTTTGTTTTATTTATTTTTGTCCATTTCGTATAGTACGTGCTGATGACGAGACGAGTCATCACGAGGGGGAGGGCAGTTATAATGAGACGATGCGGGCAGTGTGGATAAATGAAGGGTATGTAATACATTATTTTTGTTATCTATTCATCATTGTGGTATTAATATTTTCAATTTCAGGAATAAAATAGAGCCAGCCCAAGCATCACAATTTATTACAAAGTCAATTGAAGCACATTTTCCAGGCCCCATCCGTCGCTTTTCTGATTTTCCGATGGATGTTCGGGATTTATTGTTCACTATGTTCTTGGTATTTATCTTATTTTATCATATTAAGTCATTTTCCTGCTATATTTTAACACACTTATTGTTATGTAACATATAATTTATTTTTTGTTAATATGTAGAGGAATCATCGATTCACAGAGCATTCAGATGAGTTACGTGCTAGATCTGCATGGACAACTACTGCAAGAGCAAATTTCAAACATCTTATGCACAATATCCGAAAAAATGCAGAAAGAACATGTACAAGTACAGATAAGAACCAATGGAAGGAGCATGGGCCTGTGTGGATGAGAAAGGAGTATTGGACGGAGCTGTGCAACATTTGGGGAACGGAGAAATGGAATGACAATTCAAACAAAGCAAAGCAAAACAGAGCAGCACATCCTGAAGCGAATGTACACACGGGTGGCTCTGTCTCCTTTGCAACGCATAAAGCGAGATTGGTAAGTACACTTCTACATTTGTATTTTTTTTTAATCTAATAATAAACTGTGATTTATTTGAATAACAGGAAGTACAGTTAAAGCGGCCACCTCAATTTCAAGAACTTTTTGATCATACTCATAAGAAGAAAGGGACAAATGCTTACATTAGTGAGAAAGCTCGGGAGGTAGCGGTAAGTGTATACATTAATAGTTTTCATTTAAGATTAAACTGTAGAATAATTTTGTTTTGTTTTTTTGTTTTTTGCAGGACTCATATAGTAGAGGAATGGATGAGAGGTACGGGGATGACAGTCAGCGTCCAGAGTTGGATCCTGACATTTGGGTTGCAGCATCTGGGGCACCCAAGAAAGGCCATGTTTATGGTTTTGGACATAGCTTGGGCACGACTAGGGTGTTATCATCATGCTCGAGTTCGGTCTCACATGCGACCTCTCCATTTACCACACCAGCAGCCCCATATACCACACCAGCAGCCCCAGATGGTTCTTCCAGTGCCGCCCCGACCATGACTCCAGATATGTTTAGGGCGATCGTCAACGAGACCGTCTCTCAGAATATCTCAACCATCGTCTCTCAGACCGTCTCCCAGATGCTCACAGAATTGGGACTTGCTAGTAATAGAGCACCTCCTGCACCTCCTGCACCTCGTGCACAGCAGCCTCCGGTAAGTATTTTATTTGATTGATTTTCTATTTGTTAACTCTAAATATCATCTTACAAAATATAAGAATTTAGATTGAGGAGGGGAAAATATCATTTTCTTAACTCTATGAACTTGGGTTTGAGGGTCCAAAATTGAAAAGAGAGGTCCAATCAATCCATCGATTGTTCCAACACGACATGGGGGGTGAAAGTAACCTGTAGAAACTGACGGAGTTCAAATTGGACTCCAAATTTGAGCTCGATGCTCAAATTTACATTTCCTAAATAGAACCAAGTTAATCGAGTGTAAGAGGGTCAAAAATAAAGAAATATATGTCCAATTAATTTGTAAATGACTCCAACACGACCGGGAAGGTGAGAGTGACTTGTAGAAATTGACGGAGTCCAAATTGGACTACCGATTTGAGCAAAACGTTTAAAATTGTCATTCGTCAATTTCACTTAAATGAAAAACATCTTGCTTTTAATTTTCAAGAAAAATTGATTTCTTTATTAAGGATTTGATTTTAATTTTTTTAAATGATATACAGGATCATCCGTCGCGAGATGTTAGACGAGACGACGATCAGGATGACACATATGCGGAGGATTTGTGATTTCATTTTAGTTATTTGCATGTTGTCATTTTATTATGGATGTATGATTAATTTGTGTGTTTGTATGTGATGAATTTGAAGTTCGTGGAGATTGTGATTTGTGTAGTTGATTTATATATTTTTATGAAATTGTTATTTATCAGGTTATTTATTTTATTAAATTGTTATTTATCAGGTGATTTATAGTCGATTATATAAATTTATAAAAAAAAATACTGCAAAATTAGTGACCGAATAGCGACCGAATAGCGACTGTCTTCATTATTTATTTTATTAAAGTATTAAAATTAGCGACCGAATAGCGACCGAATAGCGACTGTATATATTAGCGACGGATAATGCGACCGATTTATATCGGTCGCTATCCGCGACTGATATTGCGACCGATAATTATCGGTCGCTATCTGCGACCGATTCTGCGACCGATAATTATCGGTCGCTAACGGCGACCTATTCTGCGACCGATTTATATCGGTCGCCATTTAGCGACTATTATATAGCGACCGACATGTTCGGTCGCTAATAGGTGTCTGTTCGGTCGCTACATGATCTTTGCGACCGATCTGCGACCGAATAGCGACCGAGAGGTCGGTCGCTACTCGCGGTTTTTCTTGCAGTGATATTTTCCTACCCTTTGCATCCAAAAATGGTTTTAAAAAACACCAAAAATGTGTATTGGTCATGATTTTACTGTCATTTCTTCACTAGGGATTGATACTACACTACTTTTATTTCTAATCCATATTTGGCATTTGTTCATTTTTACAAGGGTAATCAAAGGAAAACTCTTTTCGTCGACCGGTCAAGGAAAGAGAAAAATTGAACACTCACAAATTTTCCGCATCCAAGGTATAGCACACGATCACTCTCTTTTTTTGGGGGGGTCTTCAACTCCTGCGAATACACTCCATGCATCACACACGCACCCACTAGTGTGCAATTTCTTTAAAAAATCGAACGTTTTCTTGTGAGCATTTTCTCTCCTTTCCGAAGGTGTTCACTTCTATCTTCTTTTTAACGTTCACAATATGCTATGACTTGGGCAAAATAGTATGAAGAATGATGGAGAAAAAGGAATAAGAATAGAGAAAGAAGCCATAGGCTAACTCCCTGGTCGAAAGGGGGACAATGTAGAGAGATCTTTGATGCAACATAGTCTCCTCCCTTTCCCGTAGTTGCATCCCCTTGAGCTCTAGGTCGAGGGGTCCAATTTATAGGGTGAAAACCCTAACTCGTGTGAGAGGGGAAACCTAGATTAGGCGGCTCAATTCAAGTTAGACCTGCCCCAAATTGAGGTGGACAAGATTTAGAAGAATTAGGGAGTAACCACGATCGAAAAGATCACCTCAGACCTTCCCAAAATTGAGCATACTTGTCATTTTTGATCGGAGGGGTCGAAAATGGGAAAGAGCTTTTCGTCTGAGAACGCGGTCTCCACAGTGACCACGACCAAGAAGAACATGGCCACGTGATAGACCGCGACTAGGGTAATAAGGTCAAAGAACACGATTTCAAACTTGAATGAACGCAGTCTACATATTGATCGTGACCCAAAGGAACGATGTCATGCGATAGGCCACATTCAGGTTGGGTTGACCAGATCGTGCCGTGTTCAGAACACGGTCTCTTCCTGCGATGCGTTCATATAAAGGCGCGGTCTCTCACTGCGCCGCATTCTGAACGTGTTTCTGTGTCTGCCGTGTTTCTGATCTATCATGCTTTGCTGCCCATGGGCATTTCCTTGTTCATAGCCACTATCCTAGAATTAGTTTTGATATCTTGTATATTATTGTTCACTTCTGTATATTATTGTTTTGCATTAGTTTGCATCGTCTATGGACTTTATGGCATCTCCCCATACATTTTAGGAAATCACCTTCTCTTGGTGAAGAAAAGACTTTCCGTTAGAGAATTTCTTTCGACGAACTAGAATCTCTTCCACTAGAACTTCCGTAAGTCTCCGAAATTGAAGGATTCTCTCTTCGTTCACTGGACAGGTTATACCATTGAAGTTTCCCAAAAATAGTTGGCCCAACATGGTGAGTGTGAAATCCTAATTGGCATAGAGTTCAAATAAAAACTAAAACTATGATTCTACCCTTGTCGAGTGAATCTGGAAACTTGCTAAAAATCATCTAATTCATACAAGGAAGTTTTAAACCAAACGTAAACATCCACTTGCTTATTAATCTCTGCAAAATTGTTTGTTACGATTTTGATTGATTTCATCATGATGTTGCATTCTGGTAAAATGCTCAACATGATGACCATGAGGATGTTCGATTTGGTTCATCATATACTCCTCATATCCATGACTCTCATCATGACTTCTATGAGGAATCTCGCCCTGTTCCTATTTCCTATGATCATGTCTACACCCTAGATAATGATCAAATCTGTGAGCCCTCATGTGAAGCGCAAGTCACTACCATGGAATCACCCCCCTCCACCAATCTCCCCTCTGCCTTAGATGTCTTGGCTCCTCACCTCAGCCCTCAACAACTTGAAGCCATCCGAGCTATCATTAAGGGAGAATCTACTTCTCCCTTTCCCCGGGATCCTTCACATGTCATAGGTGGTATTCATGCTTCTCCCTTTAAGAACTAGGTGGGTCAACCACCACCCTCGTTTTAGTACCCCTTGTGGCCCCAAAGTCCAACCATCATTCATACCCCGGCTCAACTAGGCCATCCTCATGGTAGGCCACGTTACCCCTCTCATCCTGAGTCTCCTTCTCAAGCCTCTGGAGGGTCTTTGCCCACTCAAATGCATGCTCCACCATCTCAAAATAATACTCACTCAGACCCTCCTCAATAAATTGAACAAGATGGAGAAACAATATAATGATTTGAAGAAAATGATAGACTCACAGGGCACCCCAGAAATCTCCATGCCAGCTCTCCCAGTGTTTCATTTACCTCCCTTAGAGATGCCCACATACCACATGTACAACGGCAGGGGCAACCCCTTTATTCATCTCAAAGATTTCATGTATGAATTCTCATTTTGGCAAAATGACAAAAGGCCCCTAGCATATTTGTTTAGAAGATCTTTGGATGGCCCCGCCTTGGAGTGGTTCTATTCCTTAGAACCAAGCGAGGCTAAAAAGTTTGATGTCGTATAAAGGAAATTCCTCCAGAAGTATAGGGACCGGGTTGACCCTTCTCTTTCCATAACTGACTTAGTGGCCGAAAGATGAAGCCCAGAAAAGAATTAACACAATTTGATGATAGGTGGAGATCTTTGGCTATAAGAATGAGAGACATCCTCTCAGAGTCGTAGGGGAGGGGGAGGGGTGGTCCAACTTTGTAGGGGAGGGGGAGAGGTCTCCAGTGACCAGGGGAGTCGGATGGAAGGTCTAGCTTTGCAGGGAGAAGGGGAGGGGGCTCTAGTGGCAAGGAGAGGGGGGGGGGATCCAGCTTCACAGGGGGGAGATAGATCCAGCAACAAAGAGGGAGGGGGGTTCCTGATACCGAGACGAGCTCGGAGGACACCCTGACGCGTCGCCATTCTAGGGCACCGGTGGTAGGCCAGAGCGAAGCCTCCCCGGCAAGTCCTGTGCCTCATTGGGCTTGGCGGACAATGTACTATGACTCGAAGGAGGAGCAAGAGGAGAATGAGGCTACCTCTGTGGCTATGGTAGAGAAGGAGGAGGAGGCGAAGGTAGAGCAAGTGGAGGAGGCAGAGGAGGACCAGTGTGCGGGGGAGAGGGAGAAATGGTGGAAGTCGAGGAGGAGAGGTGAGAAGTGTGGATGAGGAGAGAGAAGGAAGGGAGAGGGCAGTTGGCGGTGAGGAGGAGGATGAGGGCTAGGGTTAGGGCTACAGGTCGGGGATCCATAGGAGGGGAGCTAGAGGAAGAAGAAGGGGGGAGTCCGGCGGCCATGGGATGAGGAGGGATTCCTAGTTGCAAAGGGGGAGGGGGTCCAAGGATCATGGTGGAAGGGGGAGGGGACTCCAGTGGCCATGGTGGGATGGGGATGGGTCTCCAGTAGCAAAGGTGAAGAGGGAGGGGGTCCGATGACCATGGTGGAGGGGGATGGGGCTCAAACAATGTCGGTTGAGGGGGAGGGGGTTTCCTATTTTTTATTTTCTATATTTGTTTAAATTGAGGGTAATTTGATCTTTTCATAGGTTCGGTTAAAATTAACCATGGTTAATCTTACAGTTAGTAACGTGTAGTTATGACAATTACATTTTTGCACAATTAGGATTTACATCGTGATATGCTTGCTGGTGTATTTTCAAGAGTGATTTTTTTACAAATTCACATCTAACAATAGTTTTCATGTAACAAATCTTAAAAATTTTCATAAAGAAAAATAGATCATTGAGTATAGAGATGCAACATTTCTAGAAAATCTAGCGGAAGATGAATATGATGAAAAGGAAAATGAACCTCTATTTGTAATAGATGATGACTATTTATAATAATATCCTTAAAAATGATCTGAAAATTGAAGAAGAACCTAGGAATTAATGAACCAATACTTATGAATAAAGTGCAGCCTGATCAACCTAAAATAGACAACAAAAGATTGAGAACTCCACATGCATAGATGAATAATTATCATTTGCATTCTTATGAGCCTTCTTATCTGGTAGTAGATATGGAAGAAGAAAATTAAGTAGATGCCATGAATTATATAGATGCAATGAAATCATGTGATTTGGAATTATGACAAAGTGTTATGAATGAAGAAATTAATTCTATAAAAAGAAATAATTAATGTATGAGAACTTGTGAGGACACTAGAGCTAGCCACCGGTACCAGACACGCAGCACGACTCGAGCGACGCCGACATCCTTGTGGCTGGGTGACAGTATGGAGTCTCTACCAGAGTTTTGATATTTCTCTGTATTTATTTTGAGTGTATTGGTGTGTATTTGTATTTTCAGCTTTAATATAGGTCAAGAGTATAATATGGGCTAAACTTCATGTAAGGGGTCCAATTTCCAAAATGGGCCTCCAGACCTTTAGAAGCCCAATTGGGCCTTCCCTCTCTTGTGGGCCTCCATTCATAGAGGGCCCAATATGATGGCCCATGGTCAATGATGGAATCTTGACCATGGTTGCCAATGTGGACCAAGGGAGGGGGCGCCCCCTTGTTTGTCCCCATGTGGGAATTTGTTTAGTCTTTTTTATTCTCCCATCCCCATTATGCCCCCTTGACCAAGGGCATCTTAGGTCATTTGTCCTAGGTCTAGGGTTTAGTATATATTATCTCTTGTGTCATTTGTGTAAAAATTTATGAAGAAAATTTATGTGAATTGGCCAAGGGCGCACCCCCCCTCTCTCTTATTCTTCCTAGTTCTTCCTTCTTCCTCCTTGCAGCAGCAAGATCCAAGGTGTGAGGCCCTTTCTTGGGAGTGATTCCCAACTTTATCTCTTCTTTTGGGTACCAGGTTCGATCACTGTCGTCGCCGCCTCCGTTCGTGCCGCCATCAAGCCACCACAGCCACTTCTCCGAGTTATTATCCTGAGCTGTGACCTGCAGATCTGAAGGTTGAAGAAGAAGCTATAATTAACTCCAGATCCGACCATCACATGGAGCTGATTTTTTGAGGGTTGGTTCCCCTAGGTCTCCCCTGCTCCCAGTTTAAATTTCGCGCAGATCCGAACCCGTTTGAGTCTCTTCCCAGTCATTTGTTTCTCCTTCTCATAGTTTGCCTGTGTGCAGATCTGCGAGATAGTCACCTAGTCATCGATTTTTCCCACCCCCAACACCTTGTCAGAAAAATACAAAAAAATTATGTGCGTGATCACCACTCTTCCCCCTCACTCCACGAAAAATCACCAAGTCCTAAATCCTTCATTTCAAGTTCGGTCAAGCCCCAAGATCAGGCAGAACCAGATCTGCCCTGTCAGATCTGTATTCCGAGCCAGCAGCAGTTAGTGTGTTTCAAGAGTTTTCATTTCCGATCCAACTGTTGGATGGATCTAAAGTTCCAATATGTTGAAGATCTCTGAGTGGTCTTCGCAACGGCACTAATTTCGTTCCGATCCGACACCGGATTTAGCGTGGCGGCTATTTTGTGGAGGCGCGCATTCCTTCTCCGAGCGAGGCCAGTAAAAAGGGGTTGCTTCATAAATCCCAAGAAAATATGTCGGAGTACTTACATCGACCGCCACTCCCGAGGGTCGACCAGGGACCCTCTGCCATCGTCCTGGTGAACCTCCGCCTTTAGGAGCGCGTTGGAGGTTGACGTCCCTTTGGACGTCCTTGTTCACTGTCCTGCCGGCCAACAATTCGCAAAACCAGAGCCGCTGCCCGTCGCCGCCCGGAACCGCCACCTTGCTACCCGCCAACCCAAGATTGGTGCTCCCTAAGTCGTTGTATAGCCCTTTACCTCCCTGCGTGGAGTGGGCAATAAAAATCATTGATGTAATTAACTTTTACTGTTGTACCAGGAGTCACGGGTCTTGGCTGGGACGTCTTCCCCACGCCCCGAGCATGAAGGTACATTTGCCTTCCCCTTGTCTTATTTGTTTGTTTAGTATGAGTTCTATATGCCACTGCATGTGATTAGGTTATTTTCCTAGCTAGTTCATGTTTAATCATCGCTGTGAGAGTGAGTGCGAGACCCGCTCCGTGACTCAATTCGAGCACGAGAGTGAGCTGACCACCCGAGACTCAAGGCCAATTTTTCAACCGTGCAGATCGTCACGCTTCCCTCGCTGGGGACGATCATGAGCGAGTACTTCTATTTGGGGCACTTTTGCCTCTTCAAGAACCCGATTAGGTAACGAGTCGTTAGTGTCGCCGCTGGTCGCGTCGTTATTTTAGTCGCGTCGTCTCATAGAGTCTAAGGTTCGCATCTAATTGGTCTCAAGTCCGAGTCGAGTCTCATATCGTTCCGCATCAAGAACTATGTGATCTACCAAAGAATAGAAAAGTTATAAGATGTAAATAGGTATTCAAGAAAAATTTCGAGCTGATGGGTCTATTGATAAATATAAGACCATGTTAGTTGTCAAGGGGATTACACAGAAGGCAGGCTTTGATATTCAAGAAATTTATTCTCCAGTAGCTAAGTTTACATTCATAAGAATGATCTTAACATTACATATTTAATCTGAGCTGCACCAGATGGATGTTAAGGTAGCATTTCTTAACGAAGAGTTAAAGGAATACATTTATATATAACAACCTGAGAGATTTCAGGTGGAAGGCTAAGAGAAAATAGTATACAAGTTAAAAAAATTAATATATAGTTTAAAATAATATTTCTTCTAGATAATGATATCTCAAATTTCACGAAGTAGCTATCCAACTAGGGTTTATTTCAAATAGTTTGGATAATTGTGTGTATGTCATAAAGAGTGGAAGCAGTTATATTATATTATATATCCTTATATGCGGATGATATTGTACTTGTTAAAAATGACATAGAGATGTCGAATAAAGTCAAATATAAACTTAATGGAAAGTTTGAGATGAAGGACATGAGTTAGACATCATATGTTCTTGGTGTTCAAATCTTATTGGATAGAAAGTTCATAATGTTAAGTATATATTAAGAAAAATATTTATGGTCTATACTCAAGAGCTTCGAAATGCAGAATTGAAATCTGACACTTACACCATTAGTCAATCAGAAACAAGTGTGTAAGAGATAATATCCTAGAGAGAGACAAGAGCTTCTCATGATGTTGTATACACAAGTAGTCATAAGTTTGATGTATATAGTGATATGTATGAGACTTGAGTTAGCATACCCAATCAATTTGATAAGTAGATACCAAAGTAATCCTTATCTAACACATTGGAAAGCTATTAAAAGGATTATGAAATATCTAAAAGGAGCTTTACACCACAATCTTTTTTATTAAGTTGATATGTTTGAGGTGTTTAAGTATTCAGATGCAGACTTTAGATGAGATAGAGATGACGAAAAATATACATCAGGATATTTATTCATCTTTGGTGGCGCTACTGTTTATTGTTAGGGAAGTAAGAAACAAGGATATGTTACTCGATACATACATGAAGTTGAGTACATTGCATGTAGTACATCTGTTATTAGTTCAAGAGAAAAATATATTGAAGTACAATATCATTACGATAATTTACTTGATTAACAATGGAACAATTAATTAGTTCAAGAGGAAAACATATTGAAGTACAATATCATTACATTCAAGATATTATATAAAAATGAGAAATAAAAGTGACTTATATCCCCAGTAATGATATGATTGTTAATTCTTTGACAAAAAACATCTCAGCGAAAAATTTAATTAAGCATGTTAGCTTAATGGAGCTTAGAAACATATATAAGTTAGAAAATGAATATTTTCATGGATAATAAAAATAATGATACCTATGATAGATAGTAGAAGTGTATGGAATACTATTTATGAATAGTGATTAAGTGAATGGAAATACTACTCGTAGATAGTGGGAGTATATCGGAAGAAATAATATACTACTATTAGACAGTGGGAATATAGTGATTTGTTGGTCAACTGGGAGATGTTGGACGATGGCTAACAAATCCGGCCAACACGATGAAATGGTCGCGAGATCTCGGATCTCAGAAAATGTGAAATAAAATCAAAATGGACTAGAATCATATATCTAAACGGCCACAGAATTAAATTTAGAAACGGAAGAAAAATCGATGGGGCAGTTACATTTGGGATAGAGGGGATGGGGGGCAAGTTCCTATAAATAGATGGATGTTCTCATCGAAATAAGCACAAAAAAATAATGTGAAATCCCCATCGTCGGAGTCCCAAACCCCCTGTTCACTCACCTGTCCCCTTGTTCCTACACATGCAGCCAAGCCCTCACAATTTTACTAATATTTGCAGTTTTCTTCCCCATCCACCACCTAATAATTCGATACCTGTCTTTCATGGTATTTTCTATTTGTTTCTTCTTTTTTACTTCACAAAAACTTAATGAGAAATCTTGATAGCCAAAGTGATTATCAATCTAGGTATACCCATTCTCACCCTTCAAATGCTTCATAACAAAATAGCACATTCACCCTGAGAGAGATCATGCATCCTTCCTAGCGTGCTCATCGTAGTTGAGGAATACGTGACCTGAACTCGTAGCTCAGTGGTCACCGCCTCTCCTAGTGGGAAGTTGCGGATTGATCTCACTCTCCCAATGTGCGGGAGCGGAATCCCCTATGGCCACCCACACCTTTTGTGGGCGTTGAGTTTTGAAATCTCCACCCCCTATTCCCCGAGGCCCTCTTTGTTATTGGATTAGGATAGTAGGATTTTATTATCCGATGAGAGAGAGTCACGTGGATTCCACACGCTCCTCTCACACACATAATATTTAACCGGGGTCGGATACCGCATGCGACCTATCCTACCTGAGTTCCAAAACGGCCCCGAGGTACTCAAGTATTGGATCCGCTGTTCTAAAAAATAGTCAAGGAATACCTCATTATCCACCGACCTTCGTGTCATTTTCTGGACCCACTCATCCAATCCCAAGCGGGCCAAGCCCAACCTGATCTAAATCACCCACCTGCTTGGCATCCACTGCCATCACCACTAGTAGTAGCAGGCCCACCCAATAACCTCCCTTGCTCGGAAGGCATGTCCACATCACCGTTTGATCAAATGTGAGCCGAAGTCACCAGACACCCGACCTTGCAGACTACCGGTGGCTGCCCCTTTTTTGTTGAAATTATGCTCTTGGGAAGAACATCTACATATGTGAGTGCTGCTAACCCCCCCCCCCCCCCAAATCTGGGGATTGGTCTCTGTTGGTACATTTTAGGGTTTTCAATCTATGCATGTGAGGTGTGAATAAATCGTGCTATAAGTTTCAAAGCTTCAGATGTTGATATCATATTATTTTGACTTAATTGGCCGGGGATATATAATTATTCAATAATATTGTAGAAAATTTAATGTCGAATATAGATATTCATTTCAAATTTTATCTACAAGATCAGTGCTAGATAGTCTAATGCATGATCACCCAGAATTTATCCTTCTTTAGATTAACACACAAAGTTGATTGTTCATCCAATTATGACATCGAAGGTCTCATTAATTTGAGAATGAGACAGGGTTGCCTCAGGCATCCCTCCTTCTAATTCTTGCTTTTATCTATTTGATAGCGATAGAATTAGCTAGTTTTATTAATCAGACATATATATATATATAGGCCTTTAGATAATTAAAATGTACCTTCATGATCAATTTTTTTTAAAACTAATGGGCTTAGGAAGAAGAAAGGAAGAGAGTAGAGGTTATTTTATTCTCTTTTTAAGTATTTCCCAAGAGCTAACGGAGCCTCATGTCTATGCATTCTTGTCTGACCGTTTATGGCCCATTAGACTATTAAAAAGTGAGGTAGCATTTGGAGACATCGTCACAGCATCAACCCTTATGCCAAAAGGTCTGTTTTTTTTATAGATTTTCAGATGGTAGAGATATTGAATGATTAAGGTTGAGCTATCAAAGTAGTTGGGTACTGCCTTAAGCTATGCAAAAATTTGAATTTAATTAATAAATTCTAATTATTTTTAATTAGAATATAAAAATATTCTCTACGAACTATTTTGATAAAAGAGTAAGTCGAATTAAGGTTGATTATTCGGGATGAGGTGACTTAATCTTAGTTTGACTCTTTTTATCTTAACAGGGATCAGTTAAAGATAAATTTAAAATTTTTTGTTTCAATTAAAAATGTGAAATAAGTCATCCGAGATGAATTCAGGGTGAACCGCCTAAGATAATTTATTTACCCCTAATTCATCCCGTTATCAAAGTGATCACATGTGTACGTACCTTTTGATAAGAAGAAGACATTTACCTTCAAAATTTTAGAAAAATAAAATTACTTTAAATTTGTCAAGTCAAGTATCCCATGATCAGAGTCCATCTTTCAAATATATATTTTTAAATTCTTCCTTCCCATGTTTTCTCACCATGCCACTTCCCATCCAAGACCCGCAATTGGGATATCCTTGTATGACGTCACGCGAGCCGTATCCCACGCAAGCACGCACCATGCCCCCAATATAAAAAATGGCCGCGTGGCCATCAATTACCGAACGCCGCGTGTGTAAAACGGTTGTTTAGTGACGTCGGGCCCCACCCTGTGGTCGCCCGCCTCGCGTCTGCGAGGGGTAGGTGAGACTGCGACGACCCAGAAGCCACATCCGGGCGGAGCCGGGAAGCTGCCGGCTCGGCTGGCTCCTCCGCCATCGGAGCGAGCTCTGCAGTCCGATTAATATACACCCTTCCCCCACCTCCACGGGTGACGTCAAGGTTGGACTGGGCAAGGTCATGGCCTCATCCGACCATCCAAAATGTGCGGTGTATTGCCACAACCTCGACGTGTGACGCATCTTTTAGATGTGTAATGCTTTTAAATTTTTATTTTTTAAAAAATTAAAATAAGTTTAAAGATATTTTAATTTGAAATATAAATTGCGGTATCATCTGATTATTAAAGAATTAAAAATAAAATATATTAATTTTTAAAAAAATAAGTCTAATATTATTCATTTAATCTTATTTTTTAATTTTTAGATAATTAAATCTTGACTTAATTTATATTTAAATTAAAATATTTTGAAAACTATTTTATTTTTTACAAAAATTAAAAACACGACACGTTCAAGATGTACGGCACAACAATATATACAATGACATTTTATCTTGTAAAAAATAATGTAGACTTGGATGTAGGGTTGTCAATGGGCCGGGGTTTAGGTCGGCCCAGCTCGGGCCCGACTTATAAGATTAAGGTTTGAGCCCGGTTCGAGTCCAACATATGTCAGGCCGGGTCAGGTCGGGCCTGACATTATGTAAAAAATATTAAAGCCCGACTACCCGATCCGAAAACTTAAATAAAATAATAAAAATAATAAAAAACAATATATTTAATAATATAAAACTTATAATTTTATTAAATTAATTAAAATTTTGATATTAATTACATAATTTATGTGAAAAGAGAGTTTTAAAATTTCTAATTAAGAAAAATAATATAATTTTAACTAAATAGTTTTTAAAATTTGAAGTGAGAATAAAAAAAGAGAACGGGCCGGGCCGGCTAGCGGGCCGAACTCAAAGCCCGAGCCCGGCCCGCGGGTCTAGTCAGGTCATACTTTTAGGCCCGACTAAAAACCCGCGGGCCGAAAAAGACCTTGCGGCCCGACCCGAAATCAGGGTAGGCCCGCGGACATGTCGGGCCGGCCTTACCCATTGACATCTTTACTTGGGTGGGGTCATTTTTATGCACATTCTATTTAGAGTAATGTTTTGTGCATCGAATCCGGTGCAGAAAGTCATGTCACATTGTAACGCTAATTCTCATTGGCCTCCCAAAAAGGTGAAAAATACCCTTTCTGCGTAGAAAAGTACGTTCCCGTCAGACCCGTACGACGTGCTTTTTCGCCCATTAAAGATCGAGCCCGTTCGATGAAAAAGTGCAAAACTTAAACATTTTATAGTACTGAAATATTTTGTATACAAATAAAATATTTTATTATAAGAATGAAATATTTTGTTTGACTTTAGAAATAAGTCAATAAAGTATTTTATACAAATAAAATATTTTGTTACATGAACGTAACATTTGTTATAAAGATAAAATACTATAAAAATAAAATATTTTGTTATAAGAATAAAATTTAACAAAATATTTCAATTTTATACTAAAATATTTCATTTCTATAACAAAATATTTCAGTATTACAAAATATTTAAATCTTGTATTTTTTCATCGATTGGGCTCGGTCTTTAATGCCCGAAAAAACGCGCCGTACAGGTCTAACGAAGATGTACTTTTCTACGCAGAAAAGATCTTTTCACCTTTTTGGAGATCAAAGAGAATGGGCGTTACAATATGACGTGACTTCGTGCACCGGATTCGGTGCACAAAACATTACTCTTCCATGTAATGGGGCGAGTGAAAATCATATATCTAATCTGAACCATCTAAGTTTCCTCCTTTAACTCATCTTAAATCTTTTGATCTTAATTCATCTTAACTCTTCCTGATCTATCTAAGATTTGTAGTCACAATTCAAGGGATGAATAATTAAGCTCAGGTTTTAGTTCAAGATGTTTTCATATAATCCAACAATTGGCTCGACGCAGATCAACATAATTAATTGCCTGCATCTTTTAGATTTTGGGGGGAAATTATGAGTATTTAATGCGATGCAAGGAATGCCTGTTTTTTTAATTTAAGTAGTACAATGTTGAAACATTCAAGATAAGCATATTCACCCATTATTCCCTAGTAGGGAATTTCTTCAATATGATTCCATTTACATGGCCAACAATTCCCAGACCCCTACTTAAGAAGAATCCTCATGCAGAGATATTAATTACATGCAGAAGTCTTGCACCAAGTGCACAAAAACATGGACGTGGAGGGGTCTTCATTCCTACTACGCGCCGAGTCTCTCGTCCCCCCCCCCCCCCGAGGTCACGGGGTTTCTTCCCCGGCGGAACTCCGGTGGGGGGAGCTCTCGTCGAGAACTCCCCCCACCCCTCCTTCTCCCCTACGGGAGGATCTTGGCCAGGTGAGTCTTCCGAGACCTCTCCTGGGCTTTTGTCAGGGAGGTGTCCTACCCTTCCTGGAACGGTCAGGGGAATCGGAGTATCCTCCGATCCTCCCCTAGAACTCGCACCTCTCCTCCCTCGTACCCCCCCGCTCTCCCCTTGGCCCCCCGACCCCTCCTTCCCCCGACGACCTCCCACTCCCCCCCTTCCATGTTTCCCTCACCTTCACCCCCCGGCCTTCACCCCTCTCCGGCTTTTTCGCCACCCCCTTCCCCCCCTCCCCTTCCCTGGGGCCTCCCCCCCCTCCCCTACCATTTCCCCACCCGCCCCTCTCCTATCGTTCCCCGCCTCCTCCCCCCGTCGGAGCCGCCTCCACCCCCTTCCCCACCTCACCGCAGATCCTCCCCTCCGGCCTTCCCCTAGCCCCCACCCTCCTCATCCCCCCCTTTTCTCCTCTCCCCTTACCTTCCACCCTCCCCGTCTTCGGCCGACCCTCTGTCCCCCACCCCTCTTCACTTTTGGCACCGTGCTTTACTCCCATCTGCCCTCCCTTCCCCTGACTTCCTTCCACCTCCCCGTCCGGCCCGCCCCCCCATCATCATCCCTGCCTCCCCTCCCGTCAGCCCCTCTCCGTTCCTCCGTTCCCTCGTGCTCTGTTCCATCCAGCCTCTCCCCCTCCCTCCTCTCCCCCGCCCCCCATTCCGGTCTCCTCTCATCGATGGGCGTCTCCTTGAGCTCCCGGGAAAGTTCGGTTCTGTTCCGTGTTGCAGGTTTCGGGTTTCCAAATTCGACATCGAAAGGTCTCGGAGAGTTTGAGCTTATCCCCCATGCATCCATCGCGATGCTGGCCACCCGAGTATCTTTTCGTCACCGCCAACAGATAGTGCGGTCCGGCAGCCCAGTGCTCCTCGATGAAGGTTCCCGTCTCCTTCAGAAGCGGCAGTCTCTTTCACGGCGTCTCCAGGCCTCCTCATCCTCGAGGGATGACTATTTCCCTACTGCTCCTCTCTATGTACTCTTACTTTCTTCTTGGAAATCTATGGGCCAAGAAATCTGTGGATGTTCTTACTCGATTGGTGCTGCAAGTCACCTTGTATGTTATCTTACTTTTAATGAATAGAATTACCGTATGTTTCCAAAAAAAAAAAGTGCACACAAACATAAACAAGGCCATGCATCCCAACCTCAAGAAACAAATCCTCCTTTCATTTAATGTAAAATGAGAGAAATATTTCAGTTCACAGCAGATTCCTCTCCAAAGCATGGGGTTCACACGTATACACACACAAACACACACACGAGTGTGAGAGAGAGAGAGAGAGAGAGAGAGGAGCCGCCGTTGCAGGTGGAGTAGCTTGCGCCGGGTCGCGGTCTCACCAAACCCCCCTGGGTTTTCGGCATCGCCCCCACCACCGACGCCACTCTCCTCCCGACGGCCTTCACCAACTCCCGCCTTCCCATTCCCTCCCTCAACAAGCCCTATAATACCCACCAACTCCCCCCCCCCCCACCAGCTCCTCCACCAGTATATTACCACCTTCTCTCCCACCCCGCCACCTCTCAGGGTGGTGGAAGCAGCAGCACCAGGCACACCCTCCCCTCGGACCCTCCTCTCCTCCACCTCCTCCTCCTCTCCACCCATCCACAGAGCCCACAATCTACCTCCCCACCCACCACCCACCGCCTCCCTGCAAAAGATGGGTTCCATCGCGGCGGCCGACAAGGATATCATCTACCGCTCCAAGCTCCCCGACATCGCCATCCCCGACCACCTCCCCCTCCACGCCTACTGCTTCGAGCACCTCGCCGCCGTCGCCGACCGCCCCTGCATCATCTATGGCCCCACGGGGCACGTCTACACCCACGCCGACGTGGAGCTCACCTCCCGCCGGGTGGCCGCGGGGCTGCACCGCGCGGGCATCCGCCAGGGCGAC
This sequence comes from Amorphophallus konjac, assembly GCA_022559845.1. Lineage (NCBI taxonomy): Eukaryota > Viridiplantae > Streptophyta > Magnoliopsida > Alismatales > Araceae > Amorphophallus > Amorphophallus konjac. The sequence continues at coordinate 199,026,576 of CM040129.1, forward strand.
GTGATCATGGTGCTTCTGCCCAACTCCCCGGAGTTCGTCTTCGCTTTCCTCGGGGCGTCCTACCTGGGGGCAGTCGCCACCACCGCCAACCCCTTCTACACCGCCGGCGAGGTCCACAAGCAGGCCCGGGCCGCCGGGGCCCGCCTCGTCGTGACCCAGACGGCCTACGTCGACAAGGTGCGGGAGCTGGAGCGTGAGGACGGGGTCAGGATCGTGACCACCGACGGTGATGCCGTGGAGGGGTGCCTCCACTTCTCGGAGCTGGCCGGGGCGGACGAGGGGGAGCTGCCGGAGGTGACGATACGTCCGGACGACGTGGTGGCGCTGCCGTACTCGTCGGGGACGACGGGGCTGCCCAAGGGGGTGATGCTGACGCACCGGGGGCTGGTGACGAGCGTGGCGCAGCAGGTGGACGGGGAGAACCCCAACCTGTGGTTCCGTGAGGACGACGTGGTGCTCTGCGTGCTGCCGCTGTTCCACATCTACTCGCTGAACTCGGTGCTGCTGTGCGGGCTGCGGGCTGGGGCGGCCATACTGATCATGCCCAAGTTCGAGGTGGTGGCGCTGATGGAGCTGGTGCAGCGGCACCAGGTGAGCATCGCGCCGATCGTGCCGCCCATCGTGCTGGCGCTGGCCAAGAGCCCCCTGCTCGACTGCTACGACCTGTCGTCCATACGGACGGTCATGTCCGGGGCGGCGCCCATGGGGAAGGAGCTCGAGGACACCCTGCGCGCCAAGATCCCCAACGCCAAGCTCGGCCAGGTATATATTCTCCCCACATATCATCACCATTCACAACCAAGAAGTACTCTCAAATTAATCCACAAGAACATTCACCTCGATCTCTCTCCATGGATGGGAAGTGGGCTGGGCTTGTTTCTCATAAATTTTAATTCTTCATGACCCCTTAAGGTGAGAACTCGACTTTCAACAGCTAAACAACTGAATGTATAATCTACCTAATTTTAGATTCATAATATTCAGATTTAATTAATCCCACTTTTTGATCTAGCGGGAATGACAATGCCCCAATTTTATGAAAAGGGTATTGGAAAAAAAATGGGTATCTGTGAGCATGCATAATTGTTGTAGTCCCCCCTCCCTTTTGATTTTTGATTAAATGTTAAAGAACGATGACAAGCTTTGTCATTGAGTACTTCGTTTCTTCCTCTTGTATCGGTTTTAGGGTTCTGTCGATGTTCATAGAATCACGTCCCTTTCTTTAATAGAGACTAGTTTCAAACAAACAAAAAAAAAATCGAAGGCAGAGATGACCAAGTGTATATTTAGGTCATCAACCGCAACTCGATCCACAGACAGCGCCGCAGGGGTCCAAACTGAAGTCAGAGTCCATTTGGTCGGCTTGTCCTCGGTCTACTAACTACTGTGGACGGTTTGGGAATCTTGCCTTTCTTTATATATATATGGAGGAATCAATTGCAGCGCCGTCTGTGTCTCATGTGAGAAGTACCGGTACTCTTCCTCATTAATTTCTCCATCAGGACCAGGATAATGGGAATTACGACAACAAGCAAGAAAGAGAGAGTGTCGACATATTTGAGTACTATTCTTCACGAAAAATGAGAAAAATGTAGTACATATTGACATGATCGATGCCTTGTATATATCTGATTGGAACATCAATTTGTCAATTAATTAACAGGGCTATGGGATGACAGAGGCCGGGCCAGTCCTGTCCATGTGCCTGGCCTTCGCCAAGGAGCCCTTCGAGGTGAAGTCGGGCGCCTGCGGCACCGTCGTCCGGAACGCCGAGCTCAAGATCGTCGACCCCGACACCGGCGCCTCCCTGCCGAGGAACCAGCCCGGAGAGATCTGCATCAGAGGGAAGCAGATCATGAAAGGTACGTATCTTAACTTGATCTTCTTAATTAACCCCTCTCGATCGCGATCGTCTCCCCCACTGCGTATACCATCAATTCCCCCCCCCCTCCCCCCTCATATAGATGCTTCAGACTTCTGTGAATGGTACTCCACGTACGTACATTAATTTGGAGAAGCATTTGAGCACGGAGAATATATAAATACGGGGAGGGGGATCGAATTAATTAACTCTGTGCAGAAGGCAGACGAGATTAGATGGAGGAGCGCGGTTAATTACTTTTGTTAATTATTATTTTGTACACTTTTATTCCTGGATCATGCATGCGAGCGATGGGAGGTGCGGCTTCGCCGACCAAAACCACACGTCGACGTCAGTGAGTGGGTAGCTGTACTGGTTGCTGCACCAAGAGCTTGGGCTATGATCACCATGTCTGAGAAGGGTGGGCATGAAATCGTGAAAGAAACATCGTCGTGGGACTCCAGAGAGAAGATGGTGGCCGCCCACCGGCTTCCACCAACCACGCGCACTGCGTCAACGCCGCAAGGCTCTCGTTTGGACCAGTACTAGCCCATGGAATAGAATATATATATATATATATATATATATATATATATATATATATATATATATGGGATAAATTAAGCTTAATTATCACATGCATATATAACTATTCATTATTTTTTTGAGGAATACTTGTTACACACTTTATTGCAATTTTTATAATTAGTCCATAACGAAATCGAAATCGTGTGGAAACCAAGTCCATACACCGAGTTAATCCAACGGCTAAGCGGCCGCTTGCAGGATACCTCAACGACCACGAGGCCACGGCGAGGACCATCGACGAGGAGGGCTGGCTGCACACCGGCGACGTCGGCCTCGTCGACGACGACGACGAGATCTTCATCGTGGACAGGCTCAAGGAGCTCATCAAGTACAAGGGCTTCCAGGTCGCCCCCGCCGAGCTGGAGGCCTTGCTCCTCGCCCACCCGGACGTCGCTGACGCCGCCGTCGTCCCGTAAGTCTCTACATACATATATACATCCCGGCCCGCTCATCAAGAAGCAAAAAACGTTTGCACGATGGTACAATATTGATGGCACCCGATCGAATCAATCGCCAGCCAACACATGCAGTCTAATTAATTTAATTTGTTCGCGCAAGACGAATATATGTAACTTGTTTAATTAGGGAACTGAGGAGCTACCATGTTATCTTAAACTTTTTGCAGCATGAAGGATGAAGCTGCCGGGGAGATTCCAGTGGCCTTCGTGGTGACAACCAGCAGCTCCACCGTCTCCGAGGACGAGATCAAGCAGTACATTTCCAAGCAGGTGAGCAGTCCGGACCTCATTAGCTCGGTCAGTGGTGCTATATATATAGTTAATTAATTAATTAATAACTCCTGATCCTTTTCGTTGTTTCTTATTCATGATCTCGTCCATGTTAGAGATCAGGGAAACAGTTTTGTCTAGGAAGGGTGTTTTGGATTGTTGTGAATTGGTATATATATTAGAAGGATAGACTTGAGTTGCAGCTGGTATCGATCCCAAATCATTGGATCCTTCTGATTTGTCGTTCAGCACCTGTTTTATTTGATTAACAGTAAAATGTATATATGAATACAAATGGAAGTGGGAAGCTTCAACTACTGTTAAATTCTGGGCGGGGTTTGCTTTTCGATTGAGCTAATAAATCTTATAAATATTCCAGACATTGTTTGCACCCGACCAGTAGTAGGGTGCCTGTGATCTCTGATATTAATCATTGGATCCTTCTGATTTGTCGTTCAGCACCTGTTTTATTTGATTAACAGTAAAATGCATATATGAATAAAAATGGAAGTGGGAAGCTTCAACTACTGTTAAATTCTGGGCGGGGTTTGCTTTTCGATCGAGCTAATAAATCGTATAAATATTCCAGACATTGTTTGCACCCGACCAGTAGTAGGGTGCCTGTGATCTCTGATATTAATTAGAGGACAAATATTCCAGACTCATCATGTTGTAGTCACTTCTTTTATATATATATATTGACATCAACGATAAAAGGATAATCTATTTATTGAGGCTTATTTTTCTGAGCGCAGGTGGTGTTCTACAAGAAGATCCACCGCGTCTTCTTCGTGGAGGCCATCCCGAAGGCACCATCAGGCAAGATCTTGAGGAAGGACCTGAGAGCAAAACTGGCAGCCGGATTTGCAGACACATATCGTCGTCAAGTACAAGGGGAACTCGCTGTCTAGAGGTGGCAACTATATATATATATATAGATCTTGCTGAGTCGAGTTTGACGAGTCGGGTCAACTCGTGCCAGCTCCATTACAGTCCAATTGTACTCCAGAAGGAATGCCCCGACAAGGTGTACTGTTGTAAAATATTCTTCATCCTCAGAACGCCCCTGCTAAGGAGAGGGTTCCTTCTCTTTTTCCTTTTCGTGGGTAATTGCGGTTGTTATTCATCTTATTAAGCGAGAAAACGTTTATGAGATATCCATTATTATATTGACTTTGGACATAATTTTCATGTATAATGATTGATCCTATGATGTCTTGGTGAAGGAACCCAAGTCAGAAGTTTCCACTTTAATTAGTGCCCATATGAATGGCCAGTTGTTAATAGTACCGAGTTACGGATAAATGTGTAGTTAAAGCATTTCATGATCGAAGTACGTAGGAAATTTTCCAGATCTAAGAATCTCATCCATCCCTCAATACATTCTCGTCTTGCTCCAATAATCCTTGGGTGTGAGGAAACTGTTCATTTTGCCGAGCATTGGAGATGATGGAGAGCCTAAACAGTAGAATAAACTCTCTGTAGCGGTTTGAAAGTTGCAACTTCTTCAAATTGTTGGATGGCCGGGAGATTTCGTCACGTAGAACGGATCACACTTTAGCCAACTAACTTGCCACCGGAGTAAGATAAGGATCAGAGATCCCCAAGATTTTCTTCCATGAAAAGTCCTCCTAAGCCTGAGTCAGAGACAAGGAATAAGACAAGGATTTTTCAGGAGAAAGGTCACACTCTTATAAGCGTGTTTGTAGGGTGGAGTGGCATATATATCTTGAGGGTGGTGCGGAGGCCCCCTTTATATAGCTAACGAGGGAAAGTGTGTTGAGATCATTATGATATCCTGCAAATCCCATAGGACCTCGGGATATGGTACAGACTTAGGTTGTGCCATGAATTCAGTCTCGCTAGCATCCATGTCTGATAGTTCGCACCACGTGTAAGGATTAAGAGATCTTTCGCTTCGATAATATGTGCACAATTTGCCTTGAGAGGTGCAGTGAAGGATGCGTTGCCTAGGTAATATGTGAGATCTCCCGACGATTCGCAAGGCCATCATCATTCCCGATCATCATGACAGTGAGGGAGGTAGTGACCGAAAAGGGCGAAAAGTGGACGACACCGGAGGGCAGCCTTTGCATGTGTTCTCTATCGTGGTGGCTTCCACATATCCCTTATCATGGGGCTTGGGGTTTGGTTCACCTATCCCAAGGGAGGCGGTCGATGATGACTTGGGATCAAGTCAAATCATCTTGATGTCTCTGGGTTGAGCTATAGCTCGAGACCTCCAGAGGATCAGGGCCGAGTAGTCACTCGAGCACTCCTAATCTCTCGGGACCGAGCTACAGTTCTAAGTCACTAGAGGGTGGAGGCCAAGTTGCTACTTGAGGTCTCTTGAAGCCTCGGGTTTGAGCTATGGCTCAAGACCTCCAGAGAGTTGGAGTCGAGTTGCTACTCAGAGGTCTTCAGATACCTTGAGACCAAGCTACAACTCTAAATTTCTGGAGGGTTGAAACCAAGTTGTCACTCGAGACCTCATGTTATCTCACGAGCGAGTTATAACTCTAGACCTTCAGACGGTTGAGGCCAAGTTACTACTCGAGGCCTCCTGATGTCTCGGGACCAAACTATGGCTCTAGATCTATCCGAATTAACACATGAGTGCCTCCTCTTCTGGCTTCCAACCTAACGAAGGGGCACACGAGATTTTCACCCTAGAGGAGTTGAGAAGGTGGGCCAGCCTCAGTGGGCTGTACAACGCTAATGGACCGCCCGGTGCCAATGAATGCCCTTGTGTTCTCTGCATTTCACCTCTGCAGTGGTGCAAACGAATGCCTGCATGCATACCTTGCACTACAGATGAACAGAATTACGTTAGCATCACCGGAACATTTTTTTAAAAAAAGTTGATTGCATTTGAACATTCATCTTCTTATGCCCTTGGCTTTAAGCTGTAACTTACGATGTACACTAACATGCGAAAGAAGAATGTTGTAATTGATGTACGCTGACAACCAATGTGATTTTCATTTCCACAAAGTGTTTCACTGCTTACACTTCTAGCCGACTTCTATTCCTGTCATCGCTTCACGAAGCAAGCACATGAAAGTAGTGCATTAACATCCTCTGTTCATGCAACCCGCGTTCTAAGCACACATTACACGATGGCCCACATGATCTCCACTCTAGCGGAGACACCCTCGAAGTAAAACTCATTAAACTCGTTATATCGCTCATGTTGTATACCCTTTTCAGTATGTCTGAGAAGTCATGAGACAACAGATTTTGCACAAACATTTGGGGGGTACGTTATGACCATCCCGCACATTTTTTTCCCTCTTTGAATTGTGACAGTAGCCTTAGTCTTCATATATTTCACTGTCTCCAGCATTATGGAAGAGAAAGTCATGGTCAGTTGCAACACCAAACATGAAATGTAATGCATTTCTCTTTAATTTTTGATAACAATGAAATCGAATTATCTCTTTCACCACTAACATTGGCAATACGTGGAGGATATCAGAAGTATTCTTCTGGACAAGGGAATTATCTCTTTCACGATTATCAACTGGTAACAACTAACAAGTGGTGGATATCAGAAGTATTGTTCTAGAGGGTTTATGGCACAAGGAACCCCGGCACAAGTTAGTATTGTATATGCAAAATGCCTATAAACACCAACAATTCAACACACTTAGGCACTTGGAGTCGAGCTAGTAGATAGAGAAGCCTAAAAACGATGAAGTTTCAAACAAATTACAGCCTTCCTTAGAATCCAGTCTACCCTTGCACATTTCTCACTTCTGAAGTTGCTATATAGTGCGCTTAAAAATGAGTAAAATTAAACGATGGTCTCCAAAATTATTTAGCGAAAAAATCTTGTTCTTATAAACTGTGATTGAACCGGACAGAAAGGGGGAAAAATTGCTTCACCAAAATTATCCTAACATGAATGCAGATTTTATCTAATACAGGAATGTAAGAGAAAACTAAAGTTCTGGTAGGTTGACCAGACTGAGGGTTCCAAGATAGAAAGTTTATTATAAAAGAACAAAGAACAGTGGTCTTAGATACAAGAAATCCTGGATGGATTAATGCAAAAACTTAGAGAACAGTAATCTTTGAAAGAGCAATGCAGAAAACAAGGACCTACAGTCTATGATGCAAATTGAAAAGAAAACTACATTTTATGGATGACACCTGAAGGAAGGAGAGATACAGGCTGAAGGCATTATGCTTAGGCAGAAATAACGAAAAGGTCAAAGGGGAGACAGGAAGAGAAAAGCTATGGAGTTCAATTAGGGGTGTGTGAGCACGGGGGGGGGGGGGGGGGGGGGGGGGGGGGGGGAGGAGGAGGTGGGGGGCTAAGCGTCATCCCCAGCGTCCAGAGGCATCACACCTCCAGTGTATGGCGAAAATTTTCCACTCGTTAACTTTTCTAATTCATGCTTCATTGTGCCCTTACACAGAAACAGTACTGTAAAGGGGCTCCAGAAGACTCAAAATAACCCAAATAAGACTACAAAATCCTAAGCCTAACAAATGATGGAAAGTCAGACTTGCTGGCCCCACAATGTTTCTTGTTTCATAATCCCTAACCTTTGGGCTCCTGGGAATTCCCATTCCAAGTAGAAATGAACCCCAAGCCAGCTGAAACCCAAGTAGTACCTGTAAAGTGGTAATCTTACAATCAAATAAGACTCCTAACGAAAGACCAAACTAGAAAGGAGTTTTTCAGACAGTGGAACAAGCCTACCCCAAGTTGAACATACTTTTGCACCTTTTGCTATCATTGATGCTAATGCACAATTCACTTTTCAATGCAAGTCCTCCAGTCTGAAGAGGTTGAGTTTTACTCACAACAGATGCAATATACAATATTTGCAAAGAGATGGACAACATTTAATACTAGCAAATGCATAAATTTTTGCATGAAGATAGACAATTGAATCAACATGCAGCTGTTTTTTTGTCTCAATTTTTCCTATAAATAGAATATAGCATTCTTACATATCACGAAGAGTCCAAGGAACTGTATAGGCAACTATGGAAACATGCAGCTGTCCTTTCCCATCAGGCATTAACTGTTTCAGCCTCTCCCCAAGCTCCCACTCCCTTCTGACCAAAGTCTGCTAATACAAGAATACAATATACATTGGTTCGCATAATTTGTCAACAAGAAGGAACTATTTTTACAATGCCATGTCACAGAAGATTGACATCTGGCCGAGAGCTAGTCAATCAGAAATGAATAAAAGTTCCTTCAACAGTTGAGATCAAGGCATTACCACTAAAATCATCTAATGTTTTCTTTTCATTCAATTTGATTGTAGACAGAGGCCTGTTAAAAACTTGGCATGCAGCGATCATACATGTGAATGAGAAAAAAGAATTGCTTGTCCTACAAGCAAAGGATTATTTGCATTGTATATAAAAAATCTTACACCAGAAGTTAAAAATAATTCAGTTCCCTTTCCCATATCAAACTTAGAAATCAGATGAAACTAAAGGGAAAGGCTTCTGCACCACAAAGGACAAATCATCATCATCGGAGCCTTATTGATGCGGGACGGGACCACGGACACGACAAGCTCGCGATCGTCCCTTAACGAGGGAAGCGTCGGACGTGCACGGTTGAGAAACCGGCAAGAGCTAGGGTGGTCGGCTCGCACTTTCGTGCCCGGATCGAGTCACGGGACGGTCTCGCTCACTCTCTCGCAGCAGCGGTGATATGAAATTATAGCAAGCTAGGTCCTAAAACATGCTCTCTAGCAGTGGCATAAACAAGCATATATGAAATAAGCGAAATGCCAAGTGTAGGAGCGAAGACGATACCTCCACGCACTCGGCGTGGGGACGACGGGCCCGGCCGAACTCGTGCTCCCGGGACGGTTAATACATGAATAGTACAGCAATGGAAATATGCCCACTCCACGCAGGGAGGTAAAGGGCGACACAACGGGGCCCGGGAGGACCGAATACGGGTTGACGGGCGGCTTTCCGCGTAGCTTCGGCAGCACCCGAACTAGTGACGGTGGGGCCCACGTGCTGTCCGGAGGGGCCGTGTGGGACCCGGTGTCACCACTGTGGTGGGGACACTGGTGGAGGCGATCCCCGGGCTGGCGGCACGCTGGAACGTCGCCCGGAGGTCGGGCGGCTCCGATCGGCACCCGTCGGGTTTGCTGTCCACGGGCTGGTTGCTGCTGTTTTGCAGCGCGCGCTCCGGCGTGAATGGGCGCTGCGATCAGCCCCGATGTCGGATCGACACGAGACTGGCGCCGTTGGAAAGCTACCTTGAAGTTCTTCAACATAGGCCCAAAGATCTGACCCGGATCTGCTCGGATCTTTACTTATGGAATTTTCAATCTTCTGTTGTACAGTAACCGAAGACTCAGGCCTGCAGAGGACTTGGCTGTTGATTGCCTTTGACCGTGATGTGGATGTCCGAATTCGAAGATGTGTTCTTCATCAAAGTTGTTAGAAATTGAGATGGGAAGATGACAAAATTAGTTTGGACATGTTTGGATGTGTCTATGATTTTCTGTGATTTGTTCAGTGGACAAAGGTCGAATCTGGGATCTGGCTGAAAGTACTGTAGCTCCGGTAGAACATGAATTTTGAAAAATAGGTAGAAGGATGATAAAAATTTAAGAAAAATTGTGGTGGTTGGGGACGATGGACAGAACACACAGTTAAATTGGGAGGTCTAAAGAAAATCAAAAAGGTGGTCGAAGGTGGAAAGCTCAGGGCTACTGTCACTGTAGACAGTGGCAGAACAGATCTGAAATTGAGAGTTGAACGAAGAGGAAACAATATGAAACGGTGGCTTTTGAATCTGGATTTTTTTGTGGAGAAGGGGCTAGAAGATAGGAACCAACCCTCAAAATTTCAAATCGATCAGAACTCGTGACTGGCTTCAGGAATTCTCGAACCACACCTCTGTCTAGCAGGACAGAAACTTGATGACGATTCCACGGCGGCTCGAAGGCGGCACGAACGGCGGCGGCGGCGGCACAAACGATCACCGGAGGTTGAGAGGGGAGGAAGGAGATAGAATCCACTCTAGATCTGGGGTTGGGGAAGGAATAACACCAAGGGAGGAGAGAGGGGCGCACCAAGCTTCAAGAACACTCACAAATTTTCTGATTTTTCATTGAATTTCTCATGAAAATACAACATTATATATGACTCCAATCAAATCTAATATGGACCCTTGGATCAAGGGTTGGGGATTGAATGGCTGAGATGAGGTGTGAATAACACACCAAATACAATTTTTTAATCCACCTTGACCATCTCCATTCAACCTTAGACTAATTACATTCAAACTCCACCTAATACACACCTAACTAGCCTAATAGAGCCAAAGAAGGGGGCGCCCCCTTCATGGGCCTCCCTTGGGCCAAGTGTGGTCAAATGCCATGTTACAAGCCCACTAACCATGCTAGACTCTTCCACCCTTGGTGGCCCATGAGAGAGAGAAGCCTATTTGGGCCTAAGTGGCTATTAAGGTCTATAATGATGGCCTTAAGACCCAATATGGAATAAGCTCCTAATGGACTCTACTAATGGCAACCTAGCCATGGACTCTACATTACAAATGGCCCATTGGCTTGATATAAGCCTTACAAGGAGCCCAAATGAAAGAAATGACACAATTACAATCTCATACAAGCCATAACACACAAATACACTCCACCCGTGTAAGGAAATCACCTCTGATGCCCCATCAATTATCCCATTTATTTGGGGTTGGCTACATGAAACCTTTCCTGCCATTTTAATCTACCAATGCCGTACTAATAGTTGAGCCTAGGAAAGACACGTCTTACCATTACCTCGTGCATTTCCACTGCTGTTGGCAGTTTACTCACAAGTTGTTCTCCTTAATAGCAAAATATAGCAGCAAGACAGACAAATATGTTCCAATATCGATCCATCATTCCTTTTTGGAGTCATCGACATACAGTCAACGGGTTAGCAGGATAAAACATGCCGGTAGCATTTAAGATCCAAAGATGCCAGATCATTCATTCAGTAGGATTTAGCCGGAACAATTTCCACAAGCACTAACCAATACGACAGGGCTAGATTAACGTCGAACATCACCTCAGATGCCAAAATTCATGATAGAGCACAGAGAGCAGAGGAACCTGTGGATCTAACACTACTCCCTAATTGCAAGCCTCCCAATTGGCCTCGACGAGACCAAATCAAACCCTCCCATCTCTACACTCGGACGAAGTCCTTTTAGGGTTTTATAAATTCTGTTCTCCGCAACAAACCAAACTTACAGACCCATCTCCCCCCTCCAGCAGAACACAGCTACACAAGAGCGAGAGAGACGGATGACGAGGTTGACGAGAACCCAACCTGGATGGTCATGGCCTTCTTGTTCGACTCGAGCTGGCTACCTGTACAGCCACATCAAACAAAACTCATTGCTTCAGCTCCAACCCTTGTCCCTCTTCCTCCTCCACAACTCATCAACTCCCACCCACCAAACAGCAACACAAAAGACGATTAAAAAAAGAAAAGAAGGGGGGAGAAAGGGGGATTCAGAAAAGCAAAGAGCAGGTTATCTCACGGCAAATCACGGCACAGACCTTTCGCCACCTTCTGCTTCTCCAAGTGCTTCTCCCTCGCCATCCTGGACTTCTGCCCGTTGCCTCCCCCCATTTCTGGGGCATCCTCGGCTCTTCCTCGGCCTTGCAGAACCAGGAGCCATAGAGGAGCGGGGAAGAAGAGAGGGGGTCTCTCGTAGGCGCTAATGTGCGCTGCTCCATTTTACGGAGTGGAGGGATTATCACGGTGCACTCCCTAAATTTGTTTCTCATCGAAATTTTGACCGCCTGCTTTATACTATTCTTATATATTTCATAATAATGCAGACTTCCGTCCAAATTTCCAATGTCCGTGTTTCTCAAAATATTTTGAAAGGTTATTACGGTCGAAGTTTGTCGGACCGGTATCGATCGTATCAATCATCGTCAGGGTTTATCGGCTCGACAGTACTAATCATCTCAATTTTTTGTTAAAAGGGTACAATACGGTATTATCTCAGTCTGTCTCGCTCTATCCCTTAAAATATATATATATATATATATAATATAAAATGATAGAATAAAATTCTTAACTTAGTGGTTAAGTGATCTGTGTGCTCCTCTTCGGGAGGTGCTATGTTCGAATCTTACGAACATTCCTTGAGTCTCCCGATTGTGTTCCACATATCGATCCGAGATAATACGGTTGGTAAGACACTGCATTGATATTACTTGAAAGGAAATATTTTTTATTTTTAAAAATAAAATTATAATATATATTATTTATTTTTTGTGATAGTATATTCGTACTAAGTTACATATAATTAATTTTAATTACTCTTCCAACTATTATTAAGATACAAATATGTTTATTTACGCATTAATAAATTTATTATGTAACAACAAGAATGTATAATTTTATACACGTGACTAAATATAATTACATATATTAAATTATTAATACATTATTTATCACAATAACTTATTACACCTCTCAATTAAACATCATATTTGAAGATAAAAAAATATAAGTTAAAGTAAATATATACATAATTAACTTTACTCATGATATCATTCACTCCACTCATAAAGTATAAAATGTCGAAAGTCACTCATCTGACTCATCTACGAATCTCATATCCCAATCATAATCAGATAAATGAGACTCAAGGCCCGTATAATCTAACTCTATCCTAATAGGAGAAGGTGCACGTTGGTGAGTCTTAAAATATGTAACTATCTACATAAATAATAAGTCATGTGCAGCGGTGGAGGGTACATGAAATCCTCTAAAAAAAGCTCTAATTACATCTATACATGGATGTCTATCATCTACTACTAGTGGGACTAATACTGGTAGTGCTCGAACCTTGGACGTGAAGGAAGACCTTGATCTACCCGATGCTGGTGGTAGGGGAACTCTAGATGTGGAAGACGATCCCCTAGTTTTGCTGTGAGAAACATATCCCTCCCGTAACTGTGTCCGAAGGTAATCTCGAACATCCTCTGGAACTAAGGACCATGCACGGTAATCTCGTCCCACTCCCGCGAGGTGTTCTACAAATTTATGTATGTCATTGACGTGATGTTCACAATATCTACAGTGCACATGCCGATCATAGTCAACAGTCACCCATGCTCTCACGCAAGTTAGCGTCGTCTGTCCTTGACCTGCAAGTGTTGAATAGGTCTGCATTAGTAACTTGAAGGGGCCCCCGCCAGTGGCAGGGTGGACACCCCCCTCCCCCCTCCTGCGCAGGTGGCAGGAGGGCACGAGTTCAAGCCGTGCCTCCCACCGGGAGGTGCTTGTCCCCGCTTTCCCCTCCCCTAAAAAATAAAAAAAAAGTGCAAAAGTCAAGACATGAAGACATAAATGATTAATTAATAATTATGTACAAATATATGTAAATGATACGTACTCTTAATCATATAGGCTCAAACTCGGTCACATCCTATCTTCAAAAAATCTGACATTATGCGTGCTCCGCAGATAGGACAAATAGTCTTGATATTTCATGAAATCTGCATAGTTCTCCTATTACATGCGTACGTAGTGTTCATACTCTTGAGAACTCTGTGAGTACACGACCGACTGTGGCGTAGTTGAGAGTTGACCGTATCTTTCAGTATATTACAACATTGAACGATAGCCATGAGGATACGGGTACAATAGAAAGAATGAACTATTGCTCTCTGAATCGTCATGATATTTGGCCACCTCAGCCCTCCCACCGCCTCCCATCGCCATTTTGGACTGTGGGAGGCCGAAGGAGGTGGCAGTGGCCATATCCCCCCTCCCATCACCTCCGCCGCCCTCCTTCGCCTTCCCTTCACCCTCCCACCACCTTCCACAATCGTCTGCCGCCTACTCCGGCCTCCCATCGGCCAAATCGAGCCAGTGGGAGGGCGGGGGAGACGGTGGACGCCAGATCCCACCCTCCCAGTGCCCCCGCCGCCTTCCTCTGCCCTCCCGCAGCACCCTCTGCCCTCCTTTGCCTTCCCACCGCCGTCCGTAGTCAGGTCCCGCCCTCCCACTGTTCCTGCTGCCCTCCACTTCCCTCATCCGCCCTCCCACGGCCCTCCCACCGCTCCGGCCGCCCTCCACTTCCCTCATCTGCCCTCCCACGGCTCTCCCACCACCGTCCACTACCCCCTCTGCCCACCCACCGACCACCCCCGCCGCCCTCCTCCTCTCTACAAAACAAATGATACCCAAAAAAAACCCTCACCGGAGGCTTTCGGTCGTCGGTCCCCACCACCTGGACACTGCTCGCCACCTACACCGCCGCCTGCACCGTTGTTGGTTGGATGCTGCCCACCGTTGTTGGGCTGGACCCCTCCACCCCCCGCCCATGGCCGGCTTATAACGTCGAACCAGCATGAGTCAGACAGCTCACACGTACCAGGCCGGTTCCACGACGAATCGAGCTGGTATGCAGTGGGATGCACAGTTCGGTGCGGTCCAATGCAAACCATCCGCGTGTCATGCACCGACCATCATACATGTCTGCTAGTACGGTCCGATATAGACGATTCATCCCGTGTTGAACCGATTTGTAAAATTCTAATTATGATTTTGAATCTGCACCCCCAATAAAATCTTTGTAAATACAATTCAGCCCGTCAAATGTTGGAAAAGAGAGATTTTAGTGGGTAACTATAAGAGAGAGAAAAAAAGATGACAATCCAAAATGCTTAAAAAAATTACTCAAAAGGATGCTTCTTATCTTTTTGGGGATTTTTTAAAAAAAAATCACGCCCGCCTTCAAATGCGTCTTAAGTCCTCTCCTTAATAAATTTTGGTGACTCCCTATCAACTAAGGTTTGAGTTAAGCTATTCCGATCGATGATAATTTTAAGAGTTTTCTACATGAAAATAATTATTAAATAAAAATTTATATAAAATATTTTTAAAATATATTTACAGACATATCAATGTTTAAATATGAATTATGTAAAAATATCATATTTATTACAAATATGTCACTTCTTTTTATTAAAATTTTATTTAAAAATATTTTAAATGATATTTTTACACTATTTAAATTAACATAATGATATATTTGACAACATATTTTTAAAAATAATTTTTAAAATTTTTATTTAATAATGATTTTTATGTAAAAATCCTATACACGTTTATTTGACTCAACGGGAAAGGATGACTTTATTACATGAATGATGCCAATTTTTGTTTCAGTCCTATGAATTGATTGAGGCCGATAAAATTGTTGATTTGATGATTGAGATGATCATCTATCTTTATCATCTAATCAAAATTAATTAATAAATGTAAATTTTTATTAATTTGTTCGACATTAATTGTTTTTGAGATCTAAAGCGTGCATCTTGCTCTTTATCATCCAGGCCTCCCCATATTTATTTTAAATTATATAATAAAATAACTCTCTCAGCCCCTCCCCCCAAAAAACAAAAAGTTAGCCAATATCTATTTCTTTCTGTTTTGAGTTTCTCCCCAATTTACTGTACTCTTTTTTGGGACCATCAAATCAAAACTTGAAATCGAGTTAGCATAAATATTCATTATGTCAAAGGATATCTTCTATGATTATGTTGTATTGAATTTGGCCCCCTCAAAGAAAATTTCTAGCTCTGCCACTCTACCTCACATCATGTCTATTATTAGATCAGTGAAAATTAAATGTATGGTAAATCTATAAACTTATATTTATGGTAAATATTACTCTTTAGAAATAGAATGAGATGCCATGGAAAACTTTTTACCTCGTGACAAAGTACACCTCGTAAATAATGTCACGATCATGGTTCGCCCATTGGTGCGACTCGCATCGAGTCAGACATACCCCATCAGATCCGGGAGAAATCGATCCGTGATCCGTCAACTTCGACCAAGTCACCTCCTCCTCCTTAGCACACTGTACTGTAACGGCGGCGGCAGGCCACCAAAGGGGGTGAGGGGGGCAGAGTGGCTGCGACTAGTCGTCGAAGGATTCGCATGTGGTAGAAACGACAGCTTGATACGACCATGGCACAGTGAAGGGGAGTGAAACAGAGATGGTCATTGGCTCACTACAAATCTAGTCCATGGTGGCGTCGCGTAACAGACGGATCTGCACATTACCCTTTCCAAATAGTATCTGAAGGGGGAGGAGGAGAAGGAGGAGGGGAAGAGGGAGGAGCAAGGAGGGGAGGGGAAGAACATCGGAAGGGGGAGAAAGAGGAGGGGGGGGGCTGCAAGAGCAACATTAAACCCAACCGAGGGATGTTGGGGTGGGGGTGGGGAGGGAGGTGTTGGAATGTTCTTTATGACAAAGGTGAAATGACATAAATATTTGATGTGGATAAGACATGCATGGCTATCAAAAAATAAGAGTGCAAACTAACTCTCTTTAACATAAAGAAAGATACCCATTACACCATTCTTTTCTCATCTAATATTTAGGTGAAATGACAAAAAAAAATGCAACTTCAGCTCAATATTTTTTAATTGGGAGCATGAAATTTTAAATTTGATATCTTCATATTGTTCTGAAATGGGACAGCAAAAAAAAAGTGTGATATGCTATAATGAAATTGGTGTCACGTGTTAGTAAGTATTCTCTAAACATAAAACGAAGAGTAATATTATTAATATTAATATTAACATACACTACAAGCGGCAAAGGTTTCTTTTCCCCTTTTGATGGCACACTTACGCTAAACATATTTGATAATCGACATTATACAATTATAAATAATTATCCACGGCTAGCTGTGATTCAGCCATCCATATATGTATCTTTGCTGATATCATTCACATATAAACTGAAAAGATGATTTTAAAAAAAAAACCCTCGTGACCCATAACCTGAAACATTTAGAATGAAACAAGGAAATGACAGAGAACCCGGAGAAGGAAATGGTAGAACTAATTAATGGAAACCATTAATAAAAGTGGAAGCATCCTCCATCTCATATATATATGTTTATCACTTAGATTCTTTCAAGAAATATATAGGAGAACATAAGAGTTGAAATGAAGCAAGATTACACGGCAGGGGAACAACGTCAAAAAAGATGCACTAAATATCACAAACATCATCGTCAAAAGAAAAGGAGGAAGAAAAAAAAAAGAATCATAACAATTAATGGTGGTGCAGGACATCTGCTAGCTCTTGGAATCAAACCGTCTCTCCTTTCTTCTTCTTCTTCTTCTTCTTCTTCTTCTTCAAATCAAACCGATCTTCTCTTCCCTCGTGAAAGGGGAAGGGAACCCTGAGAGGTGTAGACCCATCTTCTCACGCTCACATTGCCCACGCTCTTTATGGGCGGGCACATCCAGATCCCTCTCTCACTTGGGGTTCTTTCTTCTTGTCGGGAGTGGGAGGCGTGGGCTTGCAGGCAAGTGTATACGTGCAGGGGGGAGGGGGCGATGTCATTTAATGGCTACAGGTTACGTTGGGAGTCTGGGAAGGCTTATCCTGGCAACCATGTGTTAATAAGTACAGTTCTTACGTTGGGAGTCTGGGAAGGTTGGGAGTCTGGGAAGGCTTATCCTGGCAACCCTCGGCGCCCCCCAACAATAGGGTGGCTTCTGAGTTGTTGGAACCCCATTACATGTGTTACCTGGAACAACACAGGGAGGGAATTCAGGGGGAAAGAGGGAGGGAGGGGGAGGGTTTGGATTCGAAGGATTGGGGATGTAGGTGTACACACAAATGCACTCGTACTTAAGGTTAGTAGACTTGGTGATCCATGTCAGATCGAGATCGTCTTGATCTGGTATAATATATCTGAGTTACATATAACTCGGGAAGATTCGGTCTATCTCATCTCACCTTGGCAGTCATTTCTTCTCCCACCCCAACACCCTTCTATCACGGGAGCCCTTTCTTCTCTCACCTCGGTGCCCCCCTCCACCCCAGCAGTCCACCCTAACGCCCTCGCCCCACCCACGACAACCTCCCACCGCGACTAGCGATGCCTCTCTCGGCTGGATCGTTGCCACCACCATCGGATCTCGTCTTCCATTATCGGATCTTTGCCGCTAATGTCGTATTCTCGTCGAAACACACTTAGGGTTGTTTGTTAAATGGATAGGATATCTTACCTGAGGGGGATGTGTATTCGAGCTGTGAACTCAAATACGTAATCCCGAGTTGTTGGGCAAAATGTGAAAGAAATGGCCTACTTTACCCGTATACATCAAACCTATTTTGTAATGTCGCCTGCGAATAGCCCATGCGACTGGCATGTGACCGGCGGATAATGAATCCTATCTATTTAACAAACAGGCCCTTAGAATGTTGCAGAGAATGGTAGAGAGACATGAAGGAGTGACTTGGTCCGAGTCAATCGAATCACGTCCCGATTTCTCACAGATTTGATATAACACGTCCGAGTCAACTCGAGTCAGACTGAGTCCACTAACCATACTCACACATGAGTGTAGATGGATTGAACTGAGTTCATTAGTGAAATATCACCGTCTGACTCCTCGACTGATCACTGGCCGTTGCCACTCATCACCCTGTTCTCTCATCTACGTGGTGGTGACGTACAGCTATTAGCAGATAGTCCAATCTAGCGGAGTCCAAAAAGGATCCGCATTAATTCCACTTAGGATTTCATCAGGGTAACGGAACCACTATCCGAATTTCGGCATGTTTTATTCAAAATATATTATCCAAGAGAGGAAGCGCGCGGAATCAGGGGCTCAAAATAGCATGTCCAGATGCCCGTGTGAAACTAATCTCTAGGAATTAACAGGTAATTAATAGCTTAATAACTTACGCATTTGTTTGTATTTTGGGGGTGAATATTATTTGGGTTTAACTCAAAAATTAAATTGAGTCGATAGATTTGATTTGATTTGATTTGATTTGAGTTTAGTTGAAATTCAAACAAAATCGTATTAAAAATTTTAGTTTAATTTGATTTTAATTTTTAAGAAATTAAATCGAATCGAATAATCTGAATTTAAAGATATTTTTGTCAAGCTAATATAAATGTATATATAACCATTAACTCTAATTCTAAAAGTTCAACTCAATTTTAAGAATATTTTTATCAATTTAATATAAGTGTATATATAACTATTAAAAGTAATTTTAAAAGTCTAACTCTTATCATCTCGGGTGAAGTTTTCGAATCTAATGTTACGAAGTTAATTTTAAATCATCTTTAATTTAAGTTCTCTAGTTTTTACATAAAAATATGGAGTTTACTCTTACAAGTTGTAACTTTGATGTTATTTTTTAATATTTATTTTATTTGGTAGAAACTATTTTACTCTACCTTTCTTTACTCTCTTTTGAATCCACTCTAATTTTTAAAAAGGATAAGAATATAGTTCAAATCGATCCAAATCGAACAAAATGAAATTAATTTGATTTGATTTAATTTTAAATAATTTAATTTAATTTAGTTCAAATTAAATCTTTAATTCGATTCGATTTGATTTGAAAAAAATTCTCTTCAAATTAAACTAAATCAAATCTCACTCAACCTTACGTACGTTGGTCAGATTTTATATATCGATTAAAGGACCGAATGTTTGTTAGATTTATTAAGAACTCTTATGGTTACTTAAATTTGTACTCATTCAAGCGCGCGCGCACACGTACACGCACTTGTGCATGAACGTCCGTACAGACACATGCAACCAAATTTACTAGCCAAAAATAGCATTGATTGATATATAGTTTTTATATTTATATTTTAATGTATATAATCTCTGTTATAGGATTAAAATCCATCTAATCTCTGCTATTGGATTAAAATCCATGGCTAATATCTGAAACAAAATGACAAATGAAGCGTCGGCAGAGTATATGATACTATGACCTATGTCATCATTTTTTTGTTATGGAATAGGTAATAGATTCATATAGACTTATTAATAGTTATTGATGGCGGACATATGGCTCATGTATGGTTGGCCAACTATCACAATACTAAAAACCCGACTTGTACGGCTTTACGGGGAAATCAAATCGATCTACGTCAACCGAGTCATCTTGAGTCGGACCAAGATATTCAAAGCTCAACTAGACGACTTTCAGGCTCACTTCGTGCCGGGCCACATCAAGTCAAACTCAAGTCGGTCTGACCCATCAAGTCGGCAAACCCTGGGCTCATGGTTGGAAAAGATCATTTCATATAGTCCACCAACTTTGGTCGAATGTACATGTAATTACGTCCCGTGTTGCGGGGAGATCCAGGTTCAACAAAACACACGTGAGTTTTCTGTTCGGCTCCCTTTACCTCTCTATGAGTGGAATTGTTCCCCCCTTAGGGGGGGGGGGGGAGTGCTACTCCTTCGCCAGTTTAATCGATGCTCTCCTGAGTCGGTGTTATTATGTGCTATTATGTATTTCAAAAGAAGAAAGAAAAGATATTTTATTTGATATTGGGTGTGTCATGTATCTACACCAATCCGAGTCATTTAAATTTCTAAACATGTTTTTGAATTTCTGCAAGATAATGTTGGCCAATCACATGCTGTGCCCAATATTTTAGGATGCATTTTATTTTAATTTTAAAAGGTGACTTTTGACATGAGAAGTCACACCTCCAAACAAACCCGAACAAATATATCATAGCCACCACAAGATTTTTGAAAGTTGACTTTTTTTTAAATAGAGAGATACGGGAATAAAAATCACAACTTTTGAAAAAAAAATTCAAAAAACTCCTCTAAAATAAAAATTTTCTCTCCCTCCAGATTTTTTCGAAGATCTAAACTAAAGATTGCAACCCCATTCCTTTACCTGTTACATGGTGACCTCTGTATACTTTCTGTAAGCGGGGATCAAATCATTCACCTCCACCTGAGTTGCTTCAAGTCCGTGAGTCCCATCAAAAAAGAACTCTGTTGATCATTTGGTGGATTCCATCAGCTTGGATTCTGACAAAGTTGATAGATGATGGGAAAGGTGGCGCATCTTAGTGATTTATTATTCATGCAAGCGAGAGAACAGTCGGTGGGGACAACATCAGCGACCAAACATTATGATACACGCCCTACTTGCAGAAAAAAAAAGGAAAAAAAACCCTAAAATTTCCATATTTAATTGGCAGTCCAGAGAGTTTCTCAACAAGGTTTCTCTATCCGAATAAGTGCCATTTCAAGGTGCCAATACTCTGATCCAGAAGCTGATGTCAATAGCATAACCCTGCCAATGAGAGGCAGGGGTCAATTTTAGGAGCCAGTTCAAAGATCGGCAACCAACCTCCTATGGCATCGGTGCAATGACCTTCCATTTTCCAGCTCATCAACATCTACTATCACTGTCGTCGTCGTAAGTCTTACACAACTAAAGCCTCGTTTGAGAACCCAACGAGATTATGACTTTTTTCATAATCTTTTATATTAAGAATAATCTAATGAAAATGAGATTTTGAGAGATTATGAAAAGTGAAAACTTTTCACCCTCTCTCTCTCTTTAAAAAGTTAGATTATGACTTTTAAATAATCCGATGTGACAAGGATACATTTGGTGAGATTTTTAAGGGGTGAAAATTTCAAGGTCATAATCCACCCCCTATTTGAATGCCAAACTTTGCCTAAGCTTAGAGCATCCCTGAAGACACAGGCCAAAATCAGCTGATTGCTTCATCAAACACACTTGAACTGCACTGCAAACTTTGAAGGCTACCTTCACTTCCTTGAGGTAATATGGTACATACATACATGTGATGTTACACATCCATATGTTGCCAAAATCTCAACTCAGAAACAGACGGAACACATATACTACATTTTAACGCCTGCCCTATATCAAGGGTAGAGAAAAAAAGTGGTCATAGAGGACTATCAATGACAACCTTATTCCTATACCTGGAAACCACCTCAGCAATTGCCCCATCAAATAAATTACTCACCATTCATTCAGCCCTGTGAAGGTGAGTGATGTCAACTAATCGGTACAATGTAAGCTTAAGATGGATTGTACTGTACAGGTTGGAGTACTGGCAAGAAGACCTAGCAGAAACTGATGACTTCCGACTGTCAGAACCAACTTCATCACCTCCCAGTATTCTACAGAAGCCACAACATACTACTTTGTGAATGTCCAGAAATGATTCAAAGCCCATGGAACTGCATGTCTTGGAATCACCATCAATCTTCCAACTCAATGAGCTGAGCTCTTCTCTCAGCTGCTTTCTTGCGGATAAAGATACCCCACCTCATTGCTGCCTTAATTTTGAGCCATCCAACAACAGCTTTACCGGATGATCGACTGCGATCTTCATCAAAGTTCAAGTTTGGCATTGGGGAAGGCATGTAAGAGGGGAATGAAAACCCATCTTCGGGTAAATTAGCAGAAGTTCCACCCATGTTGAAGGCACGAATCAGGTGTTGCATGTCTTCATTTTCCAGCATCTCATGGCTTCTCATTCGGATTTCTTCCTCAGAGAAGATATCTTCAAATCCCTGGTTGTCATGATGGTGTGGCCAGTCATTGAAGGAGTTAATGGTGGATGCCTGTAGAGATGGAACGCCATGCTGGAATTCCAAGCTTGCCTGTTGTCTGTGTCCATCATTTCTTGGTATTTGATTATTATAGGAGACCATTAAATGGTTCTGTGGAGTGAATGAATTGCTTTCAAACTGAACATTGGAACTGGTAGCAGCCTGCTGTGGATGAGTTGAATATCTGCTTGTTTTAGCATCATTATAAGCAGCAGAAACTGCTCCTGTTGAATTATGGGAGAAGATCAGCACTTTGATTGTACCATATAAGGCTACCAAAAAAATTCAGTGCATAATGAAAATGTTTAGATGGAAAAGCCCAAGTCCCAGAAAGAGGGGGGTGGAGGGTAGGTATGCGCATTTTCAAAGATAGTTTTCCATGCATTTTCCTAGCCACAATGGTGAAACTTTATAAGTTTCCTTAGTGTTGCTGAGGACATTGAACAACCAATGTGGCCAAGGACCAAGTTTTTCTTGTAACCATCTGTCTCCAATTACTCTAGATAAGTCATAATAATCATGAAGGAGAAAAACACCCAAAGAGGAAAGCAACAACATCATAGGAAATGAAAAAGTTGCTCCATAAAGTTGATTTTACCAAAAACTATTAACTTGAGCAATTTTTATGTTCAGAAGCGATTACCTCCAACTGCCAGCGTTTGATCAATTGGGGCCTGCTCTGTGGCGGCTGGAACTGACAAGCATGGTAGAGAAACATGCTGGTCATAGGAAGTTGAATAATTTGATGAGGGTAGATCTACTTGAGAAGCTGCCTTTTTGCCCTTCTTGGAGTTCAAAAGAGCCTTGCCATCATATTCTATAACATGCATCCAATTATCATATGCTGTTTTCACTAGTGTATCTGCAAAAACCTGAAAACAGTAGAAGAGTAAAAAGTCTGGCCGCCCCTCACACAAGTTAACATTATATGTTTGGCTGGCATATTATCATTGCAATATGAGTATATTGTTGGCCAAGATTTTCATCAATTAGAGTACACATGACAAGAATCTGACAGCAGCCTAGAATTTTGGTTCTAAAAGCAGCAGTTCCACACGGCAGTATGCTTCAAACGGGCAAGATTAATGTCACTACCAGTTATATTTCATGGTCAATGGATGAGTCTGCCATTCTCAATTGGGTGACGAGGAACCAGCCAATTTCACGAGGACGACCAAGCAAATACTCGGTGCATGGACTAGCCAATAAACCCTTTTTTTGGACAAAAGACATTGGGATTTGGCTGTTCCCAACTTTACAGTTTAAGGCAAAGGAGCAAGTGTATATTTAAGGGATCATAACTTTGAGTACAGGCTGGTTGCATATGTATTTCTCAGCAAGCCATGTGTGTTTCCTATTTGATATTTAGTAAACCATCAGCATTCTGCTAGGCAGAATCAAGTACACTCTTCACGTCTTCCTTTTTTTTCCATATTTTTACTTATATCCCTCCCATTTTAATGTTAAAAATTCAAACTATTTTATTTTTCTTTCTTCTATCCTTGCACTTTGGCACCTGGCTATACATATTAATTCTTTATTTGCTTCACCTGAATAGACGCTACACAATCTTGCATTCTAATTCAGTACTTTCCCCAGTCTATTTTGTTTTGCAAGGATAAAAGGGCTCCTTGTCTTTGACTAACTGAGGGAGAAGACAGTGGAACCCATATCTCCGCTTGCATTCATGAGTTTCTTTGTGATCAACCCTTTTGCCCTTTATTTTTAAATCCTTGATTTTAGAGAATGTATTACATTTTTTTTAACCTTATGCTCTTGGCAACCAATGTCTTGCATGCTTAGTTTCAAGTTTAGATAACGGGTTAATCTCCTTTTTTACACTTGGGGCAGAGTTTCTTCACTTCGGCTTTTCATTTTCATTCTCATCATGGGGAAGGGACTTTGCAGGAATGGGCAAGGAGAAAGAAGATACAATGTATTGGGTCCCTATTGCAGAACAGTGGAAAAACAGACCAGTTTTGGCTCGTTTATACAGTGTCTTTTAATATAGAGTTCTGCAAGGAACATCTAATATATCTAGGATGAAAAGAACTGCTCTCAAAGTACCTCCATATGGACCTAGTAATCCCATTAAAACAAGTACTGAAGTACCGAGGATGGCATGCTTATTCTTCCTCAAACCCTAGCATGAGGGTTCACAACCTTGAGACCCATAATTTCGTCAATTTTGACTCATAACTTTGTCAATTTTATTGGAAATGAACAAGGTGCAATATAAAGACATGCTTTTGACAAACTCACAATGACAGATGTGGAAGAAGCCGGCAATGCAATATTTCCATGTAAGTGGCAAACTACCAAGCATAAAGCCGGAAGCTACCAATCTACTGTGGGTAGTATACATCAGATAGGTACTTTAAACTATGCCTAGAATGTAGACATTGAACAACAATCAAATCATAATGCTTCTAAAATTTATCCCATGCTATGTATCTTCAGTGTCTTATTAACTGCATATCAGTTATTTACCAGTAAAATCATGCCTTCAACCAGAATTTAAACCTCACTTGACCCCAAAACATTTCACACTTGACTGGCTAAAGCCCCATCTTCCAGTGCCCACAGTGGTGAGTGGACGATCCCACGTTTAGGAGCTTTTGATGTTATGTTCCTGCATCACATGTGTACCCTAGCCCAAAGAAGTTGACCAGAGCAAAACCTGCGCAATTGAGGCTGAGTCCAAGTACCTAAAGAATCAATATCAAATGTGGTAGTTCTTATCTCATGTGTAGCTCCACGAGATGTAGAAACTTTCTGCTGCTCTGAGCAAACACAAGCTAAAGCATCCACTCATTGAAAGGGCTTTGCTGCCCATGTCCAGTTCCCAAAATATGCAAGGATCAAGCCTGATGGCCCTGATCTCCCATTAACTTCAATTATATTATATAACACAAATCTGGCAAAAAACAAGCCAAAGTATGATTCTTGGTATGTTATAGCTAATAATAGTAAACACATCTGAGAATGTAAGCACTAACAACTTTTAGGGGTGTATAGTTGTGAGACACAGGAAAAATCTAGAATCGACTTTTATCGTGGATAAAAGGTAGATTTTCGTTCTTTTTTGAAAAGAAACACTCCTCTGCATAGAGAGGGTTCCGTGGGTGCGCGTCGTATCAGACGATATAGGTTCGAGTGCTGGACCTCTCCCCGCCGACCGGAGTCGACGTTGATTTACATCGGCTTAATGTCCGAACACCCTTGATTAAATGACAACATGAAGGCTTAAAGTTCTTTCTCGAGGCTCTAACCAATAGAGTAGGTTTGCTTAAAACAGGACGGGGGAGCTGACGGGGACCCTGACTGAGCACGCTGAAGTGGGCCACTGGGGTTTAAGTGGCCGTCTTAGACCTATGGGTATTTTAGTAAATAACCAGACCAGAGGGATTTAGGAGTTTCTGGGCTAGGGTAGACATAAAGCCGGGTTACTGACCTTCTAAGGCTCTGAGGCCCTATTCAGAATGTTTGGGAGGCCATTAGATCATTTCTTAGGTCGCAGGGGTATTTCGGTAACTTTACCAAACCCTAGGTCTAGGTTTAAGATGACCCCCGAGCGCTGGACTGAGCCAACAGCACTCCCAGACCAAGCCGACAACGAGAGGTTCTAGAGAAGACACTCATGGGTTCAATTGCTTGGAAGTAGGGGTAAGTATGCACGCTCTTAGAGAGTCGGGGTTTATATGCAATATTGCATTAACAAAATGTGCCGGGCATAATAAGGTGCTCTTATAATTTTGCATGAGTACAGAGGGTGTCGACGAATTATCAACAGTACATACATCCGCATCATGGCGGGAAGTAGGGGCATACCCCTAATTACAAAAAGTCGCAGGGTAAAACTGCAATTTACAAGACTTAGGCCTTTCAAGACCTTGAGGAGGACATTTTTACAATTTGTCATCGTAATGACATGATGACATAATGACATAATTGCATAAGTCCGTCACTCTGTTGTACAACGCATTACGAACACGGCCCGTTGAAGGGCATAATTGTAAATATACCCCGTAGGGGCATATACACAAGGCCCGGGGACTTACCCCACTCGGACCAAAAATAACGAACCACTTGAACTTGAGGTCTAGGCAAGTCCACCTTTCCTCCTCTTTCTTTTCCCCTCCTCCTTTTTTCAATGGGACCCATAGGGTCTATTTATAGAAAGTAGGGAACCGGCCCGGGGGAAGTGGGACCCGGGCGGGTCAAGGCGACCCCGGGCGGGTTCCTTTCCCTCCAAAAATCAAATTTTTTTGGAAAACGGGCAGTTAATAGACTAAACCGGATGGGCAGCACCCTGGGCGGACCCGCCCGGGGGCGCCCAGTCCCAGGCGGTCCCGCCCGGGTGCGCGCGGTCCCGGACGGTCCCGCCCGGGTGCGCGCGGTCCCGGGCGGTCCCGCCCGGGTGCGCAGCACCCCGGGCGGACCCGCCCGGGGGCGCGCGGTCCCGGGCGGACCTGCCCGGGGGCGCGCGGTCCCGGGCGGACCCGTCCGGGGTGGGCAGACCCCGGGCGGGTCTGCCAGCCCGCGCGCAGCCGCGGGGAGACCCGCCCGGGGGCCTTATACCCCGAGCGGGTTCCCCCCTCCCCGGGCAGTCTCCTTCGCTTCTTTTAAAATTCTCCGTACGGCTCCGACAGCGACGTTTCCGCACTTGACTCCACGTGGGAGAGGAAAAGCCTTCTCCACGCCTTGTTCGTTGTCTTCCGCGCCTCGCTCGTCCGGCGGGGAAGGAGTTTTCGATCCTACGAGACGTGATACACGCCGTCGAGGTACCCAAAACAATGTGCATAGCACGTCTTCACACCCTTAGGGCTTGTGTTGATTGATTAAAACCCGGCACCACATAACTATAATAGTCTCCGTGGGTTTATCGCGGGTTCTCCTCGCTTCCGCGGGATAGAACGGGTTGGACTGAGCCAACACCGTAAGCATGGGCTTTTGACGCACACATGCATACATATATAAACATATATATACATTTATTTTCTGGTTACAACAAGTGCCCCCCACGGGACATCCGAGACAGCCGGAGGCAGGGGCGGATGGCCCGTGCACTTACATAAATGTTGTAACACGTCCGCTGAGGGACTTGGGCTTGGAGCATAGCTCCTGCATCGAGATATTTTTCAGCATGATTTCTAATGCATTTTTTTTTTTGAAACTCCACAGACATGGCTCGTCCAAGCAGGAGTCGTGCTGCCGCACGGGGGTCGAGGGCGGCTGGCCATAATGAGCATTACGTACAACGGACTGACAAGTCCATGCCACCTTTGCCTCCTCGCCGCGTCGTCTCTGACAGTTCCGACGAACTTGATCAAGGCACATCCTGGATCGCTGAAGGCCCAACGGAGGATATCCCTGTCGGCGAGGGCTTAGTCGAGGCTTCTCGGATCAGCTACCGAGGCGGACTTTATGCATACGACCGTTCTGGGGGATACTCATCCCACTACCCGGTGGACCGGCATCTGATTGCCTTCGTGCAGAGCTACATTTCACCGGGGCTTGATGGTGACGACCCTTCTCTCCCAGAGCAGCGGCGACGACTGGAAGGGGCTATTTTAGCTGGCAGGGTGCCAGGGACAGCATGAGAGGTACCTGCACATATTCATATGCCAGCTTTCCCGGGGGATTTACGCGGCAGTCCCAGTTTCCCGAGAGTAAATGGCTCGAATTCTACCAGGACCTGGATGCTGCTGTGGTCAGGTCGACACCTTCTTCCCCTGCAGTGTGGCACTTGGCGGGGCATCATAAGGCCGTCGATGTAGTGATTGACGGGCTATATCTGGCTCCCTCCGAAAGTCGTTTTGCCCATGACGGCTATGACCATCTTTGCATGTTGGAAGGAATCCTTTCACTGAGGGTTCCTAGCTGGTACGGGAGTTGGTCCGTCGTCCCCTCCCATTGTTTCCACAGAGGTGCAGGTGAGTGGCTCTGGGGGATATTGACTGTGCACGGTGACACTCTAGATAGAGCCGGGATTCGTCACGCGGTTACTGCAGCTTTGTATTCATACCCTTGTCACGCAGGATTGCTCCAGGCTGTGGTGGAGAGGTGGAATAGGCGCTGGAACACACTGGTCACCGCTGAGGGAGAGACCTCTCTGGATTTGTGGTCTTTTCACCGGATTTCGGGCCTGCCGATCAGCGGATAGGCTTACGAGGAGCTATGCCTCGATGACGCCCACCTTTACAGTTCAGATGGGGCGGGCCACTATCTTTTACCTTACTGCCTCCGTTATCTGATGAAGACTTGAAGAGATTTGGCCCTGGTGGGCAAGGAGAAGACTGCCAGGACACCCAGGGTTACACTTAACGCCTGGATTATGTACTTCTACAGTGGGCCGTACTGTTTCTACGAGGAATTCCCTTCGTTCGGCGCCACTTGGGACCAATGTAAAGAGGTCCTCATAAAGTTTGCATCCAACCCTCGGCACTTACCAGCTCCAGCACAAGGTTGGAATTCCAGGAAGCTACCTACACTGACGTACTTGGCTGCATATTTAGCTTATTGGCTGTCTACCTTTGTCTTCCCACATGGGGAAGAGGAGCTGCTCCGGGTCGAGGTGATCTATCTTGCGTGCCTGCTTGCATGTGGACGTCGGCTGGCCCTTGCCCCTGCTGCCTTGGCGAACATCTACCACTGCTTGGGTGCCTTGAGTTCGCATGCCAGCCCGCGAGATAAGAAGCTTTTGCTGCCCACTCATTATTTGAGTGCTTGGGCAGGACTACTTCTTCCAGAGCTGTCCCAGCGGTCCTCCATTCCGAATATAAAGGCTCCAATTATCTTTGCTTTTGCTGGTCACCAGGATCAGGACATTGTGACGCAGCTTGCAGGTGCCCGGTGAGCACTTTCCTTCCTTCATACGAGGAGGGGAGAGAGCTTGGAGTTTGACCACAGCTCCCGTTCTTATCGCCCGTATCTGGAGGGACATGGAGACTCAGTGGTCTGCAAAGTGTCCTCAAAGGGCATTGTTTCCCCACATGCCTTTGGGGAGTGGGTCGTGTGTATACGACCTAGCGTGCTGATTTACCGGCGCTCTTACACAGTGGTTCTGGAGCCGTACTACCCGCACAGATTCGCCCGCAACTTTGGCTATGACCAGGCGGTTCCACCCAATGTTGATTTACCTCTGACATCGAGGCAATACAAGCAGAAGGACGTGCATTTGGTTGCCGCATGCTGGCAGGACTTTCTTTACCGCGGCGTGAGGGAGCATATCCCTCTTCCGGCCCAGGCCCGGGTGGGACATTTTGACATTCACTATGCCCGCTGGTGGTTTAAAGCCAGCAACATCTTCAGAGAGCGGGCAGACACTATCAGGGCAGCAGAGGAGAAGCGCCTGAAGAGGGAGGACCTGCATCCTCTTTTCCTTGATCCCGGCTTCGTCAGGGCTCATTTTTCCAGCTTGGCTGCAGTAGTCCGAGACATCGAGAGTCGATGGCGGGAGCAGGGGCATTCATTGCCCATTGACAGGAGTCAGTATACGGGGGCGTTGCGGCCCCTGAGGTCGACATCTGAGGAGGCCTCTACTTTGAGTTCGCGCCGCAAAGGCGCTTCTGGCTCTACTCCGGGCTATTCCTGGTGGGGAGACTTGAGGGCCTCTTGTGGTCTGACCCACGACTCCCAGCTGTCGGAGTCCATCCAGGAGGGAGCACTGGTGGGCACGGCCTTCGCTTTCTGGAAGGCCCATGTGATCAATGCCGTGGGCTGTGCAGGCTTGCTAGCCCATATTCCGGCTTTGAAGGTGGCTTCTACACCTCAGGCACTGAGGGACGCCGTGGAGCAGGCCGCTAGAGCTCTCCGGATTGAAACGAATCAGCTGATTACCCGCCCTAGTCTTGATGCAGGGGCGGTAGGTATGAACCTTCTGATTCTCCGTCTGCATTTATTATCACTATAATAAGATATAAATATTCTGGAGCTGTCAACTGCTGATTGCCATATTTCCATTGTAGGAATTACTGAGGTTGCCGACGCTCCACCTTCAGAGGATGTTCTCCCCGCTCACCCTCCCGTGGATAATAGT
Source organism: Amorphophallus konjac (assembly GCA_022559845.1). Lineage (NCBI taxonomy): Eukaryota > Viridiplantae > Streptophyta > Magnoliopsida > Alismatales > Araceae > Amorphophallus > Amorphophallus konjac. Next base: position 199,057,231 of record CM040129.1, read on the forward strand.
CCGACGGCGAAACGGCGGCATAGTGGGGGCTTAGGAGCTGAGATTCAGCCTTCATCCCGCCTTCGGGTGGATACCACCCCTGCCAGGGACGGAGCTCCTTTGAGTGAGTTGGAAACTATGAACCCCTTTATGTATGGTTTTGTTATTGTGCCTCTGTTTTACTGAAGGAGTGTCTTGTATGTAGCTCCCCCAGAGATGAGGCTATTAGGGCAGTTTTCGCCAGGGCCTGCGAATAAGACTCCGCCAATTATACCAGATGCAGATGTCCCAGAGGACCTGACATTGGAGCTGGAGGACTTGGACCACCCCTTAGGGGATTGTCCTTCTGCTGGTATGGCTGGCCAGACTGCAGAGAGCAGACCTTCTCCCATTCCAGGTGAATTTGAAATTCATAGTTCCTCCTTGTTTGCTCATGGAATCAAGTGAGGTGTCATTATTTTTTTTTTAAACTGACTCTGTTTTCCCTTTTACACAGAGCCTCCGAAGGAGCACTATGCTCCCAGAGAGAAAGAAGGGACTGACACATCTTCGGATTCCAGCACCTCTTTGAGTAATAGCAGCTCCAGCACTGGTTCTGAGACAGAGACAACTCCTTCCCTTTCGTCCTTGAGCTCCTCTGAGGGAGGCGACATGGGCATTGTTTCTGGTATACCAAGAAACTCAATTGACCCTCTTTGGGGTTGACAATTACTTTTGTCACTGCAACCTCTGACAGTCTTTCTGTGCAGCCACTGAGTTAGCCAACTCCACAGCCGAGCTGGCTAAGTTGATCTCCTCCTCTGGGGCTGGCCCTGAGCTTCCGGCTTATGATGTTGACCCAGAAGTTTCTATTGGGGCCCCAAGCGTCCCAGTCTCAGCCGTCGGGGTTTACCATGCTGGGGTTCCTGATTTCGCTCCAAGCCTGCTATCTTCCACTGGTGGACGGGCCGAGGACACAGGCAGAGACATTACTGGTGTGTCTTCGGTCTGCCTCGTATTTGCCTTTTGTTTGGTTAGACTCAGTCATAGAGCTAACCACACTTTTGCCTAAATAGCAGCTGGCACTTCTGTGGTTGCATCCACTCCCATGCTTGCTCCAGAGACGGTTCCCTTACAAGAGAGTTCGCCGGCCACTGTCCAGGAGGGTGATCAGATAGTGGGGCCAGATGACGCGACACCCCTATTGTCAGGTATAATCAGCATTGAAGCTTCAGCCTCCCTGTGTATTTTCATGTTGATGTCTTATTAATGGCCTTTCTGCCCCTTATGCCACACAGATACAGGTGATGCTGCACTGACTCCCTCAGTAGGGGAGGAGAGCCTTGAGGCGGCTTCTGAGGACTCAGTTGTGCCTTCGCAGGAGGCAGGGCCGTCCATGCCTGTGACCGGCGATCCGCCTCTGGGGGCAGGGAGTATGCTGACCTCTAATGATCATGCTACACCAGAGGTCGTCTCAGACACTGCCCTGGAGGTTTCCTCAGGTTAGCTATTTTGCTTGGCCTTCCTGAGGGGCCATTCATTGTTCCTCTCTTTTTTTTTTTGTGGAGGCTAATGCATTGTTCCCTCTTAACTGTCTTTTCAGGTGCTGGGGAGGATACCCCGTCTTTGCCAGCAGATTTCCCAGCTTTGGGCATAGACTGGCCAGAGGGACCTCAGCTTCTGGTGGCTCCCCAAGGCAGTGCTTTAGAAGCGGGGCTGATTGAAAACCTCGAGCTCCTCTTGCAGACGACCCCGCTTCCCTCAGTTGAGGTCATGAGGGAGCATTTAGCCAACTCCACCCGAGGATATCACGCATTTGGATTTTCCCGAGATACGTGGATGCCCCGGCTAGAGCATGCATGGGCTGAGTTTGCCCGCCGCCACGCAACTGAGGCGAGACGGCTACAGCTACAGGCTCTGATTCAGCAGGCAGAGGAGACAGCATCTGAGCTTCGCAACAGGCAAGAACACATATCCGTGCAGGCGATGGCAGCTCAGGAGCAGTCTCGGGTGGCTTCTTCGCACGTGGACGGGCTGGAGCAGGAGTTGGAGGCTCTGCAGCGACGGCTCCGAGAGACCCGGGATGCTCAAGACCTCCTGAGAGTGAAGGAAGAGGAGTTCCAGCACGAGCTCGGAGGAGTCAGGGAGGCGTTGACACAGCAGGAGACTCTTCTCGCCGGCTTGCGGACTGATCTCGGGCTTTGATGGCTTCTTGTTCCCCTTTTTTTTTTGTGAGGCTGCATTCAGACCCCAGCTATGTACATCTTCCCCGAGGGCTTGTCTCGGGCTCCATTATTGACATTGGCAAATGAAAGACAGAGCTTTAGCGTAGCTGATTTTGCTCCCATCTTTCTGTATGTATGTCTCTTTTTTTTATATATATATTTTTTTTTTCACTTTACCGGTCCTACCGCCCTTTCGGGTTTTCGCCAGGACCAGCCCCCTTTAGCTTTTTCCAGTGCGCCCTTGCGGGTTTTCACACTGAGGGGTACCCATTTTTGCCTAGGACGCCCTTTCGGGTTTTCACCCTAGCTGGGTTAAAGCCTTTTTACCCTTGATTGTTCCCTCTAACAGAAACAATCAAGTCCGCTGGGGCCTCAATATTTTTAACCCCATTTTTTTTTTTGACCCTATAACGCCCAGGGGGCGAGGAGAAAGTGGCATTCCCGTAGGGACGTATATGCCACACAAGTGGGACAAATGGGTAGATTTGACAGCCCATGTGGGACGAATGAGTCAAATCTACGAGCCGAAAGGCGAAATGGGTTGGTAACCCGAGAGGGCATACCGAGACCAAACCCGGTGAGACAAAGAAGAGTCAAAAGACGACATCGGTTGGCAGCTCGAGAGAGCATACTGAGGCCATGCCCGATGGGACAAAAAGGAGTCAAAAGACGACATCGGTTGGCAGCTCGAGAGAGCATACTGAGGCCATGCCCAATGGGACAAAAGGGAGTCAAAAGACGACATCGGTTGGCAACTCAGCTCGAGAGAGCATACTGAGGCCATGCCCGATGGGACAAAAGGGAGTCAAAAGACGACATCGGTTGGCAGCTCGAGAGAGCATACTGAGGCCATGCCCGATGGGACAAAAGGGAGTCAAAAGACGACATCGGTTGGCAGCTCGAGAGAGCATACTGAGGCCATGCCCGATGGGACAAAAGGGAGTTAAAAAACGACATCGGTTGGCAGCTCGAGAGAGCATACTGAGGCCATGCCCGATGGGACAAAATATAACAACCTCAAAATGTTGGTAGGACTAGGTGTCATAGAATGACATGTAAGGTCTAGCCATGACATCAATATGATGTTTTGGTGGAGATGGGGTGGAGTCATTGACTTAGAGCCCCCCATAGAATAGACAGAGAGAGGAAATTTTTTTTTCTTTCACATTACCAACCTCACCGCCCTTTCGGGTTTTCGCCGAGGTTGGCCCCCTTTAGCTTTTTCCGGTGCGCCCTTTCGGGTTTTCACACCGAGGGGTTGCCCATTTTTGCCCGAGGCGCCCTTTCGGGTTTTCACCTCGACCGGGTCTGTGGCCTTTTTACCCTCAGCCAACCGTTGAAGGCTGACTGAGTCCGCCGGGGTATCAGTATTTTTAACCCCCTTTTTTTTTATTTTTTTTTTTTTTGAACCTTCACTGACGAGAGGTACTGTCCTGTGAGGATTGCTGTGGAAACTCTTGCGGTGGCGCATGGTAGAGCTTCATGTGCTTGCCATTGAGAGGAGGGAACGGGCTGTTGCCTTTGTGGTCCACCACCGTGTAGGCCCCGCCTTCGAAGACCTTCTGGATGATGTAAGGCCCCCGCCAATTGGGTTGGAGTTTCCCGCTTGGCTTGCCGGCAATGACTTCTTTTTCTTTAAGCATGACCAAGTCGCCTTTCTTGAATGCCCGGTGCTTGACTAACTTGTCGTAAGCACGCGCCATGCGAGCTTGGTAGATCTGCAAATGCTGATAGGCTTGAAGTCTTTTGCCTTCTAAAGAGGATAATTCCTCCAGCCTCCTTTCGACTTCAGACTGCTCCTGGCCGGGTAGGCCTGCCTGAACTGCCACTCGATATGAAGCCAGCTCAATCTCTACAGGGGTGATTGCCTCAGCCCCGTACACCAGTGAAAATGGGGAACACCCCGTAGGGGTTTTATAAACAGTCCGATAGGCCCAGAGGGCTTCGTGGACCTTTTCGCTCCAATCCTTTTTTCGGCCATTTATAATCTTTGCCATCAACTTGCAAAGTGTTTTGTTGAAAGCCTCCGCTAAACCATTAGCCTGAGGGTTATAAACCGAGGAGATTCTCCAATCAATGTGGAATTTGGCCGCCAGTGCATACACTGTCTTGTTTCTGAAGGGCATCCCATTGTCTGAAATAATTCGGCTAGGGACTCCGAATCTGTATATAATATGATATCTTACGAAGCGAGCCACTGCCTCACCTGTAACCTCTCGCAGAGGAATAGCCTCAGCCCAGCGAGAAAAATAATCTGTGGCTGCTAGAATGAATTTATGCCCTTGAGAGGATGGAGGGAATGGTCCCACTATATCCATGCCCCATTCTGCAAACGGCCATGTAGGAACCGTTGGGTGTAAAGGACTTGGAGGCCTCCGAGGGATTGGCCCAAAAGCTTGGCACTGGTGACAGGTGCGAGCATATTGGTTACAGTCCTCGTACATAGTAGGCCAATAGAAGCCTTTAAGTTTGATGTTCATCTTCATCTTCGTCCCGGCCTGGTGAGCCCCGCACAACCCAGAGTGGACCTCCCGCATAACGGTCCTGGCTTCCTTAAGTGAGAGACATCGCAAGAGCACCGGGTGGTCCTTTTCCTGGGCGAGCCTGAAGAGAATACCATCAAGCAACCGATATGACGCAGCCCTTCTAAGCAACTGCACCCTTCGAGCTCGTTCCGGAGGAAACTGCCCGTTCTTGATTTGTATAATTGGCTCCTGCTGAGGTACCTCCACTTCCAGGGCCACAGGAGATCTGGCCGCCATAGCCGACGCATTAATAGTGGCCAGAGCTGGAGATGTTTGCTGCTCAACGCTTGCCGGTGTTGCAGCAGGTTGGGCAGGAGGCTCCTTATCGCGCAGGAGTGCTTGCAACAGACCTTTCAACTCCTGGTTTTCGCGCCGGAGTTCTTCCAGGGTGAGAGCTTGCATCCCCTCCGTTGTACCTTCCTCGCGAGGGAAAAGGCCCTCCCCGGCAGCGCCATGATCATTATCCTGGCGCTCCTCCTGTCGTGCAGGGTCAGGCTGTGAAGTTCCTGCTAGAGGAACGGAGTCTAGCTGAGCCACGACCCGAGAGACGTGCTTCGACCTCCTCATAGCTTGTAATGGCTGGGTGAGGTCTTCCTGAGCCGCTTCCGTGTGCTTGTCCGTGGAGGAGGTGTAGCAGGTGAACACCCTGACAGTGTCATCTGCGACACGAGTTACCCGCCTCCTCCTCGGCGGATGCCGCACCGGGGGAGATATGTCCCTTAGCCGGTCGAAGACAGATGCTCGAGGGGCCGGACACTGTCGAGCATTGCCCCCTCTTGAATTGTCTGAGGTAGCCCAGGGGGAAGTCGGACGTACCGGCTTTGGCGGGGCGCGGCACTGCCCCCGCTGCCGGCGAGCGCCTGGCTTGTGAGAGGAGGAGGGCTTAGTCGACTCAGGAATAGAGGGGCCCTGCCCTGAGTGCGGCCCAGACTGGCGTGTACCTTTCTCAGCCCGAGCGCATTTAATTGCCTGGGCCTCCTCCTTGGTGACCCATATCTCCTTTAGGTGGAGCTGATGCTCCTCAATTGGGTCGCCCCCAGACTTGACTCTGGGGGCCGCCACTTTGGGCCGGAGCGTGGTGACATTCTTTGCCTTCGCTCCCTCCTCTCGGATCTTCCGAAGGAGTTCGAACCGGTTGGAAGTTGGAATAGTGGGGACGTGTCGGTCCCGAGGCACAATCGGCTCGCCTCCATCAAGCCTGATACGGACGTCACCGACGAGAATAGTCTTGCCGGAACGCGAAGTAGTGGCCACAGGCCGAAGTTGTCTCCTCGCGTGGCGCTGCCCCCGTTGAGCAGGGGCAACCGTCTCAGTACGGCTACCGCGACGACGAGGGCGGCGCTGTCCCTGTCGGGGAGGAGCCGTCTCGACAGTAATATGGTTGACCGAGAACACTCGGCCAGCTTGAGAGACTGAAGACCTGACATCACCAGGCGTGGGCTTCATCGAGGGCCTGACACCCCCAGCCATGTTGTATTGTCCGGCCGACCTGACTCGGCCAACAGCAGATAAAGAGGGCCTAACACCCCCGGTAGGTATCTTTCGGACCGGTCGGACCCGGCCGGTGGCAGGAACAGAGGGCCTGACGCCCTTCAGAGCAGTTGCCTTGGCCGGAACAGCCCGACCAATGATAGGAACTGAGGACCTGACGCCCTTCAGAGTAGTTGCCTCAACCGGAACAGTCCGACCAAAGGCAGGAACAGAGGGCCTGACGCCCCCGGCGAACACCTTCGAAGCCGGGTGAACCCGGCTTACAGCACGAACGGAGGGCCTAACACCCTCTGCAACAGTCTTCTTTAGCCGGAGCAGTCCGGCCAGCAGTTGGCACTGCGTCATCCTCAGTGATCGGAACTACCCCTAAGAAAAAAGGGGAACCGACCACCGGGGGAAAGTCGCCGAAAGCAATCGACGTCGCCCGGTAGCCATACCTGGCGTGGGTAGCGATCACCTGCGGTCCATACGTCACCGCTGCCATTGTCGTGATCGTGATGTGACAGAGCGCTTGAAACTGGTAAGCAAAGCGTTCTTCCCTCGTCCTGTAAGAGGGAGAGCAATAAGAACCTCAAAGAGGTGCAAGCCTTCTGTTGTCAAAGAGAAGAAAGGCGGGAAAGGTCCCACCGGGCGTGCCAGTCTGTGAGACACGGAAAAAATCTAGAATCGACTTTTATCGTGGATAAAAGGTAGATTTTCGTTCTTTTTTGAAAAGAAACACTCCTCTGCATAGAGAGGGTTCCGTGGGTGCGCGTCGTATCAGACGATATAGGTTCGAGTGCTGGACCTCTCCCCGCCGACCGGAGTCGGCGTTGATTTACATCGGCTTAATGTCCGAACACCCTTGATTAAATGACAACATGAAGGCTTAAAGTTCTTTCTCGAGGCTCTAACCAATAGAGTAGGTTTGCTTAAAACAGGACGGGGGAGCTGACGGGGACCCTGACTGAGCACGCTGAAGTGGGCCACTGGGGTTTAAGTGGCCGTCTTAGACCTATGGGTATTTTAGTAAATAACCAGACCAGAGGGATTTAGGAGTTTCTGGGCTAGGGTAGACATAAAGACGGGTTACTGACCTTCTAAGGCTCTGAGGCCCTATTCAGAATGTTTGGGAGGCCATTAGATCATTTCTTAGGTCGCAGGGGTATTTCGGTAACTTTACCAAACCCTAGGTCTAGGTTTAAGATGACCCTCGAGCGCTGCACTGAGCCAACAGCACTCCCAGACCAAGCCGACAACGAGAGGTTCTAGAGAAGACACTCATGGGTTCAATTGCTTGGAAGTAGGGGTAAGTATGCACGCTCTTAGAGAGTCGGGGTTTATATGCAATATTGCATTAACGAAATGTGCCGGGCATAATAAGGTGCTCTTATAATTTTGCATGAGTACAGAGGGTGTCGACGAATTATCAACAGTACATACATCCGCATCATGGCGGGAAGTAGGGGCATACCCCTAATTACAAAAAGTCGCAGGGTAAAACTGCAATTTACAAGACTTAGGCCTTTCAAGACCTTGAGGAGGACATTTTTACAATTTGTCATCGTAATGACATGATGACATAATGACATAATTGCATAAGTCCGTCACTCTGTTGTACAACGCATTACGAACACGGCCCGTTGAAGGGCATAATTGTAAATATACCCCGTAGGGGCATATACACAAGGCCCGGGGACTTACCCCACTCGGACCAAAAACAACGAACCACTTGAACTTGAGGTCTAGGCAAGTCCACCTTTCCTCCTCTTTCTTTTCCCCTCCTCCTTTTTTCAATGGGACCCATAGGGTCTATTTATAGAAAGTAGGGAACCGGGCCGGGGGAAGTGGGACCCGGGCGGGTCAAGGCGACCCCGGGCGGGTTCCTTTCCCTCCAAAAATCATTTTTTTTTGGAAAACGGGCAGTTAATAGACTAAACCGGATGGGCGCAGCACCCCGGGCGGACCCGCCCGGGGGCGCAGCACACCGGGCGGACCCGCCCGGGGGCGCAGCAGCCCGGGCGGACCCGCCCGGGGGCGCGCAGTCCCGGGCGGTCCCGGGCGCGGTCCCGGGCGGTCCCGGGCGCGGTCCCGGGCGGACCGGCCCGAGTGCGCAGCACCCCGGGCGGACCCGCCCGGGGGCGCAGCACCCCGGGCGGACCCGCCCGGGGGCGCAGCACACCGGGCGGACCCGTCCGGGGTGGGCAGACCCCGGGCGGGTCTGCCAGCCCGCGCGCAGCCGCGGGGAGACCCGCCCGAGGGCCTTATACCCCAGGCGGGTTCCCCCCTCCCCGGGCAGTCTCCTTCGCTTCTTTTAAAATTCTCCGTACGGCTCCGACAGCGACGTTTCCGCACTTGACTCCACGTGGGAGAGGAAAAGCCTTCTCCACGCCTTGTTCGTTGTCTTCCGCGCCTCGCTCGTCCGTCGGGGAAGGAGTTTTCGATCCTACGAGACGTGATACACGCCGTCGAGGTACCCAAAACAATGTGCATAGCACGTCTTCACACCCTTAGGGCTTGGGTTGATTGATTAAAACCCGACACCACATGACTATAATAGTCTCCGTGGGTTTATCGCGGGTTCTCCTCGCTTCCGCGGGATAGAACGGGTTGGACTGAGCCAACACCGTAAGCATGGACTTTTGACGCACACATGCATACATATATAAACATATATATACATTTATTTTCTGGTTACAACAATAGTATAAAGTGACTCTGAGATAGTGCATTCATGATCTCAAGACCATTATCCTCGCTCAGTGCAAGTGCATAACTTCCTGGGATGAAAGCCTTGCTTTTATTTCCTTTAAAGAAAGTGTCGGCCTTTTGCTGTGCACAAAAGTTTCATAAAATGGAGGTTGAAATCGGGGTCGAATCGGCGATGCCCACCAACTCGGAACTGTCATCCAGTAAGAGTCGGGCCAACTCGAGCCAGCTCGGCCAAGTTGCATGTTTGAGGTCATTTTTTGACCTTTTTTTTTTGCAAAATTAAAACTTCTTGCAATGTTTGGACTATTTACCCTATATCTTAACTTGTAGAACTAATATTTCATCAATCTAAAGTATGCATGAATTAAACTGTTTAGGGCTCGGCAGAGTCGCACAATTCAAGCAGTTTGAAGGCATTTTTGTTTGTAAAATTAAACTTTCATGAAATTTTAGGGCTTTTTACTCTAGATTTTGATCTAGTTCTGATACATAAATTATGTAAGTCAATAATATAATGGTACAGTCTGTTTTTTTTCATTTTTAACTAATTTTGAATATTATATCATTATTTAGATAATCAATAATTTCAAAATTAGACTTTCATGCTCTTCATCCATGAAATGGAAGATCCATGGCTAATGTTATATCATTATTACAATTTTTCAATTTAAAAAACAACTGAATGTTATATTATTATTTAAATAATTGACTTTTTAGGAAAAAAAACCCTACAAAGTTAGTGAATTACAAAAAAACATCATAGTCTCACTATTTTCTTAAAAAAACCTAAAATCTGCTCTATTATAGGAACAAGCCCTTGCCGTTGGTTTCAGTCCACAGTCCTTAGCCAAGCCACAGTTAAGGCTAATCTGAAGTGAAGACAAAAAAAAAAAACCTTTGGTTAACTCCTACACACACACAAAGAGAGGGGGGAGGGCTGCTGGCTGGGGTGGGGGCCATCAAGAGGGAGAGGGGGATGGAGGGGGTCCTAGCCGGAGGGGTTGTCGTGCTGGTGGGGGACAGAAGGAAGAAAGGTTGCCAGCCGGGTTGCAGGGCACCGGGAGGAGGGCGGGTCACCGACTACGGACGGGTATGAGGTTTCAGAGGGGATCGGGACTGGCGGCTTCCTCCGGCGGGGTCCCCCCCCCCCTGCAACCCATCCCGCAGCGGCAGCGCCAGGAAGAGGAAAAATGCGCACACGCGCGCATGAGAGAGAGTGAGAGAGATGGGGAGGGAGGGTGCTGGAGGGGGTCCCCCCTCCGACCCCGGCACCCTCACCCATTGGAGTGGGGGTGCAGAGAGAGAGAGAGGGACAGAGGGCGGGAGGTGTGCAGAGAGAGAGAGGGGGGGAGGGTGTTTTGGGGGAAAAAAGACTTTCACAGTGAAAGTGGAAGGAATGTTCCCCGTACTATTCCTCTTTTTAAACGGAGGTTAACTACATGGGTGTTTTTGTAAACAATAAGAGATTGTACGGGCTTCTTTGAAAATAGTGAGTTTGGGGGGGGGGCTTTTTTGCAATTCGCTAAGTTTGTAAGAACTTTGTTTCTAAAAAACACATTATTTAATACCAGATTGGACTGATCCACCCAAGATCATGGCTCAGGTTCACCGTGATCCAGTACCAGTCACCCGACTCAGGCTGATCCAGCTCGAGTCAGTGAACCATGGTTGAAAAATCTTCCCAAAGATTCTCTATCAAGACTCCAAAATGTGAGAATTTGATTCTCCGTCGCTGTTTGATTTGGGTTATGGGTTGGGTAACATGAGATTCGACATTGTGCTTGTGACCTGTGACTCCCTTCCATGAATCTATAACCGGAAGGATACTCCTAATAAGAGAGAGGCAAAAAAGAACAATGAAAGAAAAGAAATATTTTTCTTCATTAAGTTTTATTGTACCTGCCTTTTATTATGATAAAGTACACAGACATGTGGTACTACCAAAACCGATTGAAAAACACAGAACAGCAAACTGATCATATGCACATATCTGAAAATCTAACATCTAAAATTCTATATATTTTAGTACTCAAGGTATATAGAAGAGAGTGTTTCAGTATCAAATGCAACATAAATTGACATTACACGCTGCATAAAATGCGAACCTTCTGACTGTCAGAGAGACTCTCTGCTGAATAATACTGCCCACCAGTAATTAGGCCACAAAATTCATAAATGTTGTTGAAAATAGCACCAACCATCCTTGAATCATCAGCATAATAGACATAAAGCTTTCCACTCAAGACACATGTCTTAGCATGCTCCACAAGACTTTCCCACATCTTATTTGACATACCATTTCCGAGGATCTGCAATCACTCATTAAAAACGGAAAAGGAAAAAGAAAAAGATTAGTGCATTAGAACATGAAAAATGTAGCAATATGTACTAATAAACATTATTTAGAACTTTACATTGCGCAACTTTTGTGAATCTCTGACTACAAGACGAAGAAAATCCTCGACTGTGTAGATCCCAGCCTTATTCAACCTCTTGTGAAATGAACCATCTTTCCCAATTTTCTCCAGTCTCCAAACCTCATCTTGCAATGCAGGTGGATAGTGCTTCTTGTACACTGTGATAAGGAAAAAGAAAACACAGATTTAGCAAAACACCTGATAAATTAAAAATGTCAATGAAAAAATTGTCAGCAGACATACATTCCCCTCTGTGATCCTTAACAGCAAAAGCTTCCGTTTTCGCTTCACGAATGCGCATGCCCTCACAGAAGCCTGGTGAAAATTTCAAACCCAGCCTGAATTTCCTGCTTCGTATCCAGCTAGAATTGTCAGTGAATGTGAGATCTCCAAGGGTTCCCACACCTTCCTTCAGGGAAACTTGAAGGTCTCCTGTAAGAAGTGGACCTTTTCCTTCACGTTCTTTGACAACATGACTTTCAAAATCTTCTTCTGTCCAGTCATCATCATCTTCATTATTAAAGTCCCCCTCAAGCACTACAATATCTAATTTTGAAGATGCCTCAGGTCCTGTTGTAACAACATGGCCAGAATTTGCATCAAGTAGTACAACATGAATTGTTGCTCCCTGCTCCCCCTCCACCTTTCCACCAGTGAATAAGGGTAGAGATAGCCTTGACTTGAATTGTAGCTGCAGGTTTCTCCCATCAGGCCCTTCAATTCTTCTGGGAGAGGACCTGTGGTTTATACAAGTTAGAAGAGCAGAAGGGTAAACTGTAGTAGCATTCCAAATCAATAGAATTCTGAGACGACTCCAGATGCACTGGCCTTCAAATGTCCACTACATAAAATCTGCTCCCTGGTCACCTCTAAATATGCACTTACCATACTAACATACAACCAGCCATGGACATGACACTACGTGATTTTTGAGGTATCAACTTAAGAGACACTGTTTATTTTCAGATTAACAATGAAAGAACAAAAGGATCTCATTCTACCAGTAAAGATATTCGAAAGATTAAAGAGGATAACAGGGAGTCAATTGAAATCCTTCACATACAGAAAATAATCCCCAGCATATAACTGCTTTTTCATCCTAACAGAACAAGTAGAAAGATTCTCATATAGCTTCCTCTAAATTAGAGTTTAAAAATTATTAGAAAATGCACTTGATCATCTAAGGCTGCGTTTGGCAACGCACAGCTGCGTGACTTTCGAACGATAATCCCTCGACAGCATTTAATCTTCATCAAACGGGCGCAGCGGTTTTAAACTTTCGTGCAGAGAAAATTTCAAGGAGGAGAGAGAACGACGCACAAAAGTGCCGGGAGATTTTAAATGATTAAAAACCACATGCTGCCTGTGCACAAGTACAGAAGGTGGATTTTGCTAAAAGGAACGGAGGCCATCTCCGTTCCAAACGCGGCCTAAGTGCTAAATGGTGGCTGTCAAAAATGAACACCTTGCATTGAGCCTAGCAGGACCCAGCTTTGCCAGAGCACGCTCCACTTCTTCACTGACCTGAGTGCATTGAACCGGGGAAAAATATCAGACAATATCAACATAAAACAACCATTAATGACTAATTAAAAAACATAAGTCGGCATTCTGCTAATCAAATTTTATAATTTGAAAAAGATTCCATGTAAAAAAATGATGATGGCCAAATGAAGACTTCTCATCCACCAGAGACATACCAACCCATTATTCACATGCTAATAACCCAATGGCATCAATTGGCATGGGAAGGAAGGCTCAAAGTGAAAGGGAGAAAACTCTCTACAATAATTCCAATCGAATTGAAGTAACTATCTTACAACTCTACGAAGAACAGGCTCCAACGACGAGCAAAGCTTTTGCAGGCTATCCACCTTGAGAGCTTCCACGATTACACTGCAAAGCACACTCATCTCAATACAGGCTTGTAATGCAGATAAACAGGTTCTGCAGAGTCAAAATTTAAAACAAAAAAAATCTATATATCACCATTGCTAGAAT